>JAWWMO010000121.1:57056807-57067674 GCA_035047845.1 Dendrocincla fuliginosa
CGGCCGCCATGGAGGACGTGAGCGCCAAGTTCGTGTCGCAGAAGATCAGCCGGGTGCGATGGCGGCCCCCGCCCCACGCCGCGCTGCAGCCCCCCGATGTCTTCGCCACCGGCTCCTGGGACAACGAGGTGCGGCATCCCCTGCGCGCTGCCCTGCTGGCGTCCCTAAGGAAGTGCCGGTATCCCGGCCGGGGAGCGCTGGTTCGCTCCGGCCGGAGGCACCTTCCTCAGGAGCCTTCCCTGGCTGAGGCGCGCTGCTGGGTACTTTGGAAAGCGTTTTCGCGTAAAAGTGCTGGTGGTTGTTTCCGTACAGGATAACAGGATCTCCCTCTGGTCTGCCAGCGACCTTGGGAACGTGGGCCTAAATGGTGAATACCATGGGGAACCTCACCTGCTGTGTGACATCCAGCACAACGGTGATGTTATGGACATGCAGGTAAAACAACTGTGTTGAATAGATGCGGTGGTTTAGTTTTCTTGGTTTTGGTTTAAGCCTTCCCTAGTGACCAGGTTATAACTAAGGAAGTATTCCATACCATTCTTTCACGTAATCAGGGATATATAAAGATGGAGAGTTTCCTCCCTCTCTCGCTCTTTCCCCTTCGTGTGCGTGGAGGACATCAGGTGTCTGTTGGCTTTAGCTCTTATCTCTTCTTCTTATCGGAGAAGCTGGTGTCCCAGCCATACAGAGGGGAAGGACCTGCTTTCTCTTAAGGGGAGTATTGGTGAGAATTGATTGTATTAGTTACTTATCGAGATTTTCCCTGAGTTTACGAGTGTGTGTATTTGTTTTGTTTGGTTTTACCCATTTTTGTCCCATTTCCCTTCCCCCCATTTCCCTTTTGGGGTTGTTCTGGGATTTGTTCTGTAGATTCATAATGTTTGATTGTATATAATTGTAATATATGTGAATATATATATATACTTTTATTATAATTGTCTTTTCGGATACTTTTTTTTCCTTCTTTCTTGGGAAGTGGGGGTGGGAAATCTGTGTGGCCGGCAGTTGGGCTTGGCAGGGAGCCAACCCAAACCTCCACAATAGATCCCTACTTTCTAAGGGCTTGTCATTTAGGAGAAGTCAAGTGAGAGCGAGCTGTCAAAATGCCGGGATTGGCTAGCAAATTCTTACAAAGAAAAAGGGCAAAACAAATCACTATGGCTTTGTGGGTTTGTTTTTTGTGGGGTTTGTTCTGCTTTTCCCTCTACCAATAATTTAGGTTACTCTAAAATTAAAACTGTCTTCTTGGTAGTAACATCGACTAATAGCATACTTATTATCTCCCTTTAGTTTTTGGATCAAGAGAGAATTGTGGTTGCCTCATCAACAGGAACCGTAACTATATTCCGGCATCATCAAAATAACCAGGTATGTAACATGCACAGGCTTTAAGAAGCTATTTTATGTAATACAGCTCACTTTGATCTCAGCATAAGAAACATCTGCCTACCGAAATCAATTATTTTAATAAGTGTGTTAGAAAAATCTTTGACTTTATACATACAAGGAAAGAAAAAAGCATTTTATGCACATCCTACATAAAGTAGATTCCAGGGCAGGACTGGGGTATCTGGTAGGATACATCTGTAACTAAACAGTCCGTTCAACGAAAACATATTTTTAAGAGATTATACTGTTTTAGGGGAGTGGGTCTTAATGGACTTGTAGCTGCCTTATTAAGAGTTTTTGCATTCTTGAACTAAATGACTTATGTTGAATTTCTTCTTATGAGTGTCATGTGAAGGGAAATATGCAGACTCTGTAGTCTTTTGCTTTGATTATAAATCGCTAAAAATAAACGCATAATTACTTTTCTTATATATTCCCAATGACACTGTGAAAACAAATATCTGTTAATAGTTTGGTGTGGTACCTAAAATAAGTTCTTTGCCATCAAAATCTGAATCTGACCTTATATTTTGTAAAGGTTTCAGCTCTTTTTCCTCGTCCTGGGGAAAGATCGAAGGCATCAGTTTAGTGAAAGATGTTTTTCAGTTCATAAGCAGTGTTCTGTCTCGTTTCTAGGTCATGTGAAAATGGCGGTTCAGAGAACAAATAATTAATGTTTCATGGAAGGTTGTGTGTTTAAGTGCTGAGGAAAATTTAGATCTTTTGATTTCAGTTTGAATAGGAGGTTCTTATTTCTGTGAGATAGTGGGGCTTTCCTGGAGCTTGTTTCTAGTTTCAGGAGTATTCTGTAAGCTTTGTTCTATAAGATTCATTATTTAACAGCATAGTTTCCTGTCTGGTTACTACTTAGACATTATCTGCCAACCATCGGTGGGAGAAAGCCCATCATCATGTGGATCAAAACACATCCTGTGGTGGAGCAGCATGTACTGGAGTTGTCTGCAACAACCCAGAAATTGTCACCGTTGGAGAAGATGGTAGAATAAATCTTTTCAGAGCTGACCAAAAAGATGCAGTACGAACTATAGGTATGTCAAATAACTATTCCAATTACTATAGTCTGGAGTGAGTTGCTTGGTTTTCAGCTTCTCAAATGATAACAAAAAAAAAGTCTGTTGAGAATTAATTTCAGTATTCCAAGTTAAATGTGTTTGCTCCAGATTATTCCTTATCCCTACAGATTTTAAATCCTTGACGCTTATTTCAAATTTATTTCTATATTTATTCAGGCATATGTAAGTTAATGTTTTAGCTGATGGAGAAGCTTCAAGCCCAGCATTCTCTGTATGATTCTCTTTCACCTAGAATTGGTAAATACTATGACAGTATATATGAAGTAGGGTTAGATTTCAAGAGGTATTGTCTCCCAAGTTCTTCATAACTGGAAGTCAGTGAAATGGTCACTTCAATTCACTATTTGCAATAAAATTAACCCTCATGGTGTCCATATACAAAAACATTTGTTTGTGTGTCTAAAACAGCAGCAAGAACCAGAAACCACTGTTTGTACCCTGTTTATGTGCCAAATATCACGGTGATATCAAGGGATCATTTTTCCCTAGTTGAAAAAGCTCCATATTCCCTAGAGTAATAGATTATGTGATGAAGCAAGATGTTTGTGAAAGGTGTAAAACTTGGTTATTACCAACTCTTCTATCATGCTAGTCTCATGGAAACAGAATACAAGTTTGTAGCATCTGTTGGAAATTGAACTTAAAAGCAGAAGTAATTTAAAGAATGGTAACACTGTTTGATAGTGGCATTACTATGCCAGAACTTTCTCCCTGAAGCTTCAATTTGATACAGCATGTTGTTTCTTCTTAAGCAAAACCTCTCCTCCAGTGGATGAAAGAATTCACACAGGGACAAGGCAGCTAAGGAAGGAAGTACTTTGGAACTTCTTTGGGGGGGTACTTATGTGTACCTGGCTGTATATACACACAAGATAGATCCTTTTAATTGCATACTGTCCTTTACTGAAGTTCCTTGAGAATTTTTGCAGAAAACCTTTCTATATTAAAAAAAAGGGGTAGCAGAGCATGAACCAGATTTTATTAGCGGGTACACATGAAATACAGTAACAGTCTCAGGGGTGACCTTATCATACTCTACAACTACCTGAAAGGAGCTTGTAATGAGGTAGGGGTAGGCCTCTTCACCCAGGCAGCCAGTGACAGGACAAGAGGACACAGTCTCAAGCTGCGCCAGGGTAGGTTCAGGTTAGACATCGGGAAGAATTTCTTCACAGGAAATATTGGAACAGGCTGCCCAGGGAGGTGGTGGAGTTACCATCTTTGGAAGCATTCAAGAAACAACTGGACATGGCATGGTCTCATTGAGATGGTGCTGTTTGGTCAAAGGTTGGACTTGATGATCTTGGAAGTCTTTTCCAACCTTAATGATTCTGTGATTCCATGATTTTTGGAGGGGGGAGAGGACATAAAACAGTTTAAAAGAATTATTTTATTTTAAAATTTTTACTTATATACATATAGAGAGTATTCTGGTACACGTTTAATAGAATTGAATGTTTTGCTGACTCCCAGGAAGCAGATACCAAAAAAACTTATGTCTGTCTGGGCAATTTCTCAGATGCTTACATACAGACTTAATAATGTGAGGGATGAAAGTTTTCTTGGTGCTCACTTGGTTCCTAGTTGAAAATGCTTGCTTTGTAGTGAGAGCATCATTCAGTGTTACACTGCAGGAAGACTGTATTAGATCTGCTAGTGCATAAATATTTAAGAAATCACACTTTAATTAATTCTGCTAGTGCATAAATATTTAAGAAATCACACTTTAATTAATTCAGAAATGTCCTTTTGAAAATGGGAAGGGAAACATTAAAATAGGTACATAAATAATTCTATCATACTTGTGATGTGATAGGTGAAGCTTATGTGGAGTTAGGTGGAAAGGGCTAGCACAAACTTAGGGACTGGAGATGGTTTTACAGTAAAAGTTGGAGAGAGGAGAGAGAGAACATCCTGGAAGATCCTCTCTGTGGTGTAAGCAATCTTTCATACTGGTTCCCAGTTCAATGACACCTTGACATTCCCAGGCACTGAGCTGAACACTCAACATGTTTTAACATGAAGATAGAACTCTTGTACCTCATTCAATATTTGCAAATGAATACCTTAGTATTTTATTTACTGTTCAATGGATTTAAGAGCATAATACAAAGTTGACAGGTTTGTAGTCAGTATCGGTAGGAAAAAATCTCCAAAGTTAGAGATTATGTAAAAATCTTTTGGAGCCATAAAAATGTATCATTGCTAAATCACTTAGGATTACTCTGTCATAAAATTTTAAATCCTGTAGAACTTCAATGTTCAGTAATCTCACACTTCCTTTTTAAAGTGTTTTGGTGAGGGTTTTTTTCTTCCTCTCAGCTTTCATTTAAATACAAGGCAGAAAAGTCATTCAATTATCTGTTACCAGGAATGCATGTTACCCAGAAAGATGATAATTCACTTATGTTTTCAATATGTACTTACACAAAGAATTTTAAAATATTTGAGTTGAAAGTAGACCTTACAATGTTACCCCATCATAATAAAGATGAAAAGTAACAATTAAAATACAAGAAAATGGTGTCTACGTTTGCTCCTAAGGCCTCAAAAGGTTCACCTCAGTTCTGTGAATTGTTTGACGTTGTAAATTACTCTGATCAAAAGAAACACTGGAGAAAAGGACCCAGAAAAAAAGAGCTTTGCCATTTAGTTATTACAAGCACAGCATAACTCTGGTTTAACTTGATATCACATTGGTAGTTCTTGGAAAAGGTTTAAAAGTTGGTGAAGTGTTTCTGTATACAACAGCTTAATGATCTCAGCAAGAGTTAGTGTTTCTTGTGTTCGGAAGAACACTGTTATGAAAAGCTCCACAGTTGCCTCCTGTCGTAGGTGCTGGCATATCAAAACAACTTCTGAAAACAATAAACTTGGCTGAATTGATTCCTCTTGAAGAAACTGCAAAAGGAAATCTTATGGATCAAGAAGTAGTTCTCTATGCACCAGAGCTAATTAAATACAGCTTCTTACAGATTTCTCTCAGTAGTGTTAGACACAGGAAGCAAGGGCTCCTTTTTCACAGGGTATTTGTAGATACTGCTCTGTCTCTGACCCTGAAAATGCAGAGATTGTAAGCACACTTAAGCAGCTGTGTTCTGTTTCTATAAAGAGTTATTTTGTTGTAATTAAATGGAGACTAGCATTCCATAGGTTTACCTGAATGCTTTCCTCATCTCTTGCAGACAACGCAGACAGCAGTACACTTCATGCAGTGACTTTCCTTCGCACAACTGAGATCTTGACAGTAAATTCAATTGGACAGTTAAAAATATGGGACCTCAGACAGCAAAGAAATGAGCCATCTCAAATATTTTCTTTGTAAGACCTCCACTTTATTACATATTTACTGAGAAACGTGCTACTTTATATAATCTGATTTAAATCTTTCCTGATAGCTTTCTAACAATGGGATGGTACAATACTGAATTTTTTAAAGGATTTTAACTTCTTTGGTATTTAAATAATCAAAAGCAGACTGCTTAATGGCTGAACTACTATTGTGATTAAGCATTGTGCTTAGGTGGTCTGTTTTATGATTTAACTCTTGAAGGACTATTGCACCTGCACACTTGATCTTTTTCAAGAAAAAAAGCTCCAAGCCTCAACCCAAAACTCTTTACCTATTTATATATATACACTTTACATCTGCTTTTCTCCACAGGCCTAATACAAGGTTTCTGGCATTTGGAATGTATTTGGATGGTAACTTTGTGCCTTACAAAGTACTGTGAGAAAACAAAGTCAGCTAGATTTAAATCTTCTTGTTGTCTGTGTAATAATTCCCACTGCTGTTAATAGGCTGTGGTTTAGGTACCTGATTTTGTTAGTGCCCAGTCTCCCTTTGTAACTCTTAGTATATGTTGAAACTGTAATTATAACATGCATTTCACAGTAAACTTATCGTAGGTATATGTAGAGTATTATCTGTATGCAAGGCTCTCTCACTCCTGTAAAGCTGTCAGATGCTATGTAGATGCCTGTGTACTGTAGGGCACCAAATCTGATGTTCATCCACTTGTAGATTCATGTCAATACCATACCTCTGGCTTCCAGTAGGTATCGTGTGGTTTCAGGCTGTGGTAATCAGATCCTACAGGAATTGATGCTGCAGTTGATTACTGGTTCCTTGTCGACACTATAGGGATTAAGAAGGAGAAAATAGAAACTAAATAAAGAATTCATGTTTGGGTTATTTGGTTGTTTTATTTTTTTCTCTTTGCAGGGCAGGTGACAGAGTTCCACTGCACTGTGTGGACAGGCATCCCAATCAGCAGCATATTGTGGCCACAGGAGGTCAGGATGGGATGCTGAGCATATGGGACATCAGGCAGGGTACTATGCCAGTGTCCCTGCTAAATGCTCATGAAGCAGAAAGTAAGTACCTGAAACGGAGTGGGGAGAAGAAGGTGTTAATTTAGAGAAGTCTCCATTTTCTGTAAAAGATAAGTTGTTGTAACTATGGTAGAAAACAATCACATAGTTGCCACTTCATAGAATCATGGAATGGTTTAGGTTGTAAGAGATTTAAAGATCATCTAGTTCCAACCCACCTGCCACGGGCAGGGACTTTCCCCACTTGATCAGGTTGCTCCAAGCCCCATCCAGCCTGGCCTTGGACACTTAAAAGGATGGAGCATCCACAACTTCCCTCTACACAAACAAGATAGCAATTCATTTTATGCTGGAAATATCTTTACTTGATGCTATGATCATATTAAATGAGTAAAAATATTTCTTGATGTTAAGTTTTATTGATGTAAATGTCTTTTCCACAGTTGTATTTAAACACAAAATAATGTGTGCCGGGAAGGAATGCATGCTGTGTGCGGATTTAAACTTAATAGTAGGGAAGATGGCATCAGGTGGTATACAGAATGCCAGAATTCAGATACAACTTTACCCTTCATCAATTTTTGCAATACTGAAAATGCAACAAAACAGGGTTATTTTTCTTGCTTACACCCCTCTTCCAGTGGAGGGAAAATATGCAGTATATAACTAAGGATGGGGTTTTGGGTCTCCTACCCACACACACTTAAGAATGGAAAGTTTTGACGGGGACATGGGTTCTTGTAAGTGCATGTCTACATCACACTATCCAAAGGACAGTGATTGAAGTACTTGATGCTTGTTCTGAAGTGTTTCTGACATGGTTTTGTTTGATACTTCCAGTGTGGGAAGTTCACTTCCATCCCTCCAACCCTGATCACTTATTTACATGTTCTGAAGATGGATCTCTTTGGCACTGGGATGCTTCCACAAACGTATCTGAAAAGCCATCTTTTCTTCATCAAGGTAAGGATGTTTGAAGGCTGTCTGCCTTGAATTTGTCAGTTAGCAACATCATTACAGTCTGTTCTCACATGACCCAATTAATAACACAATCCTAATACAGAAAATTAAAAGCTGGTTTCTTTTCTTAGAAAGAAAGCCCTGATAGGCACTTGAGGAAAACTACTTATAAGGCTAGCAGTTGTGTGAGGGTTTTTTATCGTCTGATTTTGTGGGTTTTTTTAATCTGCTACATTCTGACCACTGTGTGAAAGGGCACATCCATGATTTCAAAGATAGATTGTGTTCACTTAAAAATCATCTGTATATAGAAGATGGAGGCAGCCTGAATGACATTCCTGAGTCTCTGAGTGAGACACACAAAGTTAAAATACCAAAATAATTGATAAGTTAATGAGATAGTAGAACTAGGAATTTACAATTCAAGGTTATAATTGGAACTTTCAGTGAATGAAACCAGATCCTTTTGCACTGTGGCAGGATTTTAAAGTTATGATACTGACTTAATATAAATATTTAACATTCTTAATCACAAATTCTGCTAATGCTTGCCACTTCAGACTGTAAACTGTGGGGAAACTTTCTGATGTCACCTGCTGCATTTGGCCTCAAAGTTGTCATTCAAAATTAAGTTTTATATATGGAAGCGAGAGGATTACTGATTCAAGTTGCACTGTGCATGATTTCAGGTATATGAAATATAAATCCCTTAGCATCACTTCACCTGTTAACTTTATGTGGAGTAACAGTTCTCAAACTGTGAGACTTCAGTTTGAATGTAAAATACTATGTGAAAAACGTTCAAAGTCAAACACAGGTATATCACTTGCTGCAGAGTAAGTAGGGAGGAGGGACAGTAGGGATAAGTATTACTGAAGCAAAGCTGAAACCCCAAATATAGAACACTGTATAAACAGACTTCTGTTCTTCTCTCCTTCTTTTAGTATCTGCCTAGAAAAACTTGCAGGTACTTACACTGTCTGTTCAGTGAGCTGAGTTCATAGCTGCTGTGATGTATTTGTCTTAACTGAGGACATAGCTGCTAGCAGGTTTCTATAATCACTTCAAGTGCTTGATTTTTTTAAGCTATTTTTTCTTTCATTTACCAAAGAAATATCTGATTACTAATAGAAAAACTGACTTAAATGCAAAATTATATTCCTATTATGTCTGTTCCAAATCTATTATGTTTCTTCAATTTCTGAGAACATATAAACTAAATTGAATTTTTTTTCCCTATCTTCCCTCTTTCCTTCTTTCAGGAGGAAGAAGTACTACCTATCTTTCCCACAGTACCATTAACCAGTCTGTAGTAAGTGCCTGGCTAAGCAACGATCCTACCAAAGACCGCATGGAAATCACCAACTTAATTCCAAATCAGACTTTGTCTGTGAATAGCTTAGATGTTTTAGGATCATGCCTGGTCTATGGTACTGACGCAGAGGCTATTTATGTGAACAGACAACTTTTTGCATGAAATGACTGCAGTATCCCTTTGAAGTATTGAACTGCTGGGAAATGTCAGGTTCATTCTTAATGCTACTCGTTAGTCTGTTACTGGTGTGTGGGGGAGAGACCTACAGCCTGGTCCTGGTACTGCAGAAGAAATGTGATGTACCTCAGATTCTGACAGCTGTCACTTGCTACTGATGCTGTGGGATGGGTAACTGAGCAAGCTTTTACATGCCATGTCTTCCTTACTGCCTGTTTGGTTTTGATAAGCAGGAAAGCAGTCACTAGGGCAAGATTTTTGCTGTAAAGTTATGTCCATAATACACATGCGCATAAAAACAGAAGAAAAGGTAAACCCTGGATTTTTATTTTTCCCTGTAAAGATATTTTTCAAGTATTATTTCTAAAGTGAAATCATGGGGTTCTTTGAGATTCTTTTTATGTCACATGAGAGAGATGGGGGTTTTTTTAAGCAGAGTTTTTTTTATATATTACGGGGAACATAACTTTTAGTGTTAGTTCATGAGAATTGGAAGGAAAACTGTTAAAGCTATGAAATGTGAAAGGTTCTATAGGAATCTAAGCATTTTGGCAACATTATGCTGAATTATTTACAGTTTTATCATGGATGTTGCATGTTAAGACCTGATAATGCACCAGTAAATCTCCCAACCAAACCCAGGTTTTTTATAATTAAGAAATTGTATTTGACAGATGTATTGGCTGTGTTTTCAGGTGTAAGAATAAGACCTTATAAACTTGAGACATTGTCTTTGTCAAAATTTCGTGTCTGGTCTGTTGAAATCTTTGAAAAGTTCAGTTTTATGATTAGCATTGTACCTACCTTTTGTTACAAAGAACCCTTTCTCTTTTTAATAAACAGTTTTGCACAAGAGTAGTGGTCTGGGTTACTAAATTAGTTCAAATAGATGTGCTTGCACTCTTCTTTGCAGGAAGGTAAAAACCGTAACTTAAACCATAACTTACTTGGACTGATCCTGGGTATGCAAACTGAAGGATGGCGAGAAACCTCAGGATCTGGGCAGCAACAGGCTAGTTACAAGGTCTTATGTGGTATTTTCCACCATAACCACTTGAGAGAGTACTTCGCTTCAAAGGCAGTGGTGGCAAGCACACCTTACCTGATCCGAAATCCTTGTGTCTGGCTGCAGGAGCTGGATGATAGGGCTGTCCTCCCTTCATCGGGCCATGCATGGCCTTGCCAAGAGGCTCGTTAGAGCAGCCTAAATTTTGCTTCCCGAGGTGCAAAAGATGGAAACGACACGGATGGGCGAGAAACAAACGCCCGAGCTGCGGCTCCCAGTGGCACCCGGTGGGTCCTCCTTCCTGTAGGTCCGTACCGAGTCCATCGTTCGGGCAGGAGCTGCAGCAGCAGCCTCGGCAGGGCTTTTCTTCCCCGCTCCCCACCCCGCTCCATGAGGACATCGGGATTCGCCCCGAGCGAGGAAGCGGTGCCCACGGCGGGGGCAGTGCGCTGTCCCCGTCCCCGTGCGCTATCCCCGTCCCCGTGCGCTATCCCCGTCCCCGTGCGCTATCCCTGTCCCCGTGTGCTGTCCCCGTGCGCTATCCCCGTCCCCGTGCGCTATCCCCGTCCCCGTGCGCTATCCCCGTCCCCG
>JAWWMO010000121.1:57067825-57114344 GCA_035047845.1 Dendrocincla fuliginosa
ACGGGCGGGGCCGAGCTCCGAGCGCCCGGGGCGCCGCCGCCGCCTTGTCGCCGCAGGTACGGTCGGCGGTGCCGCGGTGTGCGGGGGGGGGCGGCACCGGGCCCGGCCCGGGACGGGGACGGGGCCGCGGCAGGAGCGGGCTCGGGTCGCGGCCTGGGGCTGGAGGGGCGGCAGGAGCGCAGGTGTCCCACCCAGCGGCGCGTTCGGGACACCCGCCCCGGCCGTGGGAGCGTCCCGGCCTGCGTGGCCCGTGGAGGCTGTGCCCTGCAGCGGTGCGCGGTGGCCTCGGTGCCGGCCTGGCCCAGCGCGCCTTGGCCCGCAGAGGCTGCCCCGGCGCCCGGCTGGCACTGAGGATCGCTCCTGGGGCCGCCGGCAGCAAGTGCTGCTGCTGGTGCTACCGGGAGCCAACTCGTGTGTGCGGGGAGGAGAGGGCTGTGTCCCCCAAGAGATGGAACACGCCGAGCGAATGCAGAGTGCTCCTGGTGCTCATCTGGTCGCTTCCAGCTCAGGCTTCCCTGACCATCTGTAGTTCTGTTTATGTGCTGATTTCAGGGTCTAGTTTTCTCCTCGTCCCATGGAAACTTTTAGCATTGGAAGTGCATCCTTTGACAAATTGCTGTTGCAGCTCGATGACTTGTTACCTGAAGAACAGCTTTCTTTTGTTGATTTGAACCAAGACCCCTACAAACTCAATTTTATGACTTACATAGTCTTGATTGCCCTCTTTTTCCCTGGCAGTAAAGTGTTGTGATTACGTATAAAGACATTAGAATGGGTCACGAGAGAGGATACCAAAATAGATTCATGTGTGACATTCAATACTTAAGTGTAAATATGAATATTTATATTCAAAACTTTGGGACATAAGAAATGCTAGAGTTACATTACAAAGCTGTGTATTTTTCCCCCAGAAAATCTTGGAGGTCATTGACAGTTGTGTGCAGCCATTCACAGAACCATTAAATGGTTTGTATTGGAAGCAGCCTTGGAGTTCCAATGGCCATGGGTAGGGACACCTCCCACAAGACCAGGTTGCTCTGAGCCCCATCCAACCTGGACTTGAATGCTTCTGAGTTTTCATTCAAACACCTATTTTTGAAGTCCAATCTTTAAGGATTACAGTGTAAAAAAACAAGGTGGGATTTTTTTTCCTTACAGTTTGACCTGTAGAAGAAAATTCTCTATCCCCACATTTTGAAAAGATTATTTTTTAAAAATTCCTTTAGGGAAGTGAAGAATTTCATCAGCAGAGACATCTGACAAACAGATGATTTAATGATGTAAAACTGCAAGGGGGCATAGACATCAGTTCCCTTGGATGCAGTTGGTGTTTGCTAGTTAGAAGTACAAAGTTGATACACATTTCTTACTCAGCAGTCAACATTTTCTTGCTTTAAAATGTGTGCAAACGTCTATAAGAGGAGGTGACTTGTGAATTCTGAGGTCCATGTATAAACCAAAGTGAACTGTAGTAAATCTTGTTTTCTTGAGGACCAATTCAGTTTGGTTTCTGAGAATTAAGGCTTAGTTTCACGTGCACATCAAACTGCTGGTACCCATCAGTGCTGCCAAAAGATACAACTCACCAAAAAGTTACTGTTTATTTAAGTTCCTTAGCTTGGTTCACACTGTGTGGCCTTACAGTTATGCTCTTGGTGGTAAATGGTGGGAGATGACTGGCCTGGCTGGTTTACACTGCTAAAGCTATACTGCTTGTAAAACATAAGTGGAAGTGCAGCTTGATATTCCAAGGCTGGTCCTGATTTATTGTTTAAGTCTCCTGTTAATTTAACCTTGATTTCTCTTAGGAGTGTTAGATTTGTCTATCTCAGCTACCCAAGGTGTAATCGTAAATGAACGTTAAAATACCAGGTGAAATATGTAAAATATGTAGGTGCAAACCAACTGTTTTCTCTTGAATTCCAACCCTTTGGAGTTTGTTAAAGGCAGTAACTCATGTATAGACATTTTTCTTTCATTGCTCATTGGTATATGTGTGTGACACAATACCAAGTATTTTGGCTTTGATTATCCTGCCAGTGGTATAGTCATTACTTCTGACTGAATTTGAACAATAATCTAGATTACTAAATCTCTATGATATTTTGCCTAGTTGTCCTATGTTCTGGGATGAGTTTGTGTTAGAGGTTTCACTTTTCTGGAGGTGCTGATTCTTTCAAGCAGTGCTGGCATATATCCTTGCAGCACTTGTGTAACCAACATGTGTTTTTTGAAGGTCACTTAGAAGGAAAAGGAGCATCCATAACAAAACTTGTAAAATGATCTAAATATACTAACTTCATTTTCTTTGGAAAAAGGGTTTTTGGCAAAGTATTTTCAATGGGGTCTTAAGTATGGCATGTTTTGAAAGTGGCCAAAATTCAATTACATTTTAATTGCTCTCATGCTGTACTTTCTGCTGATTTCTGGATTTCTTAATACTTTGGGCAAAATTTCACGGTTAATTACTAAAATTCACCTACATGTCTGATGATCGTTTCCTTGTTCAGTGAGTATTAAAGAATTGCATGCTATCAGACTGCATGAAATAATAATATAACTACACAATTACACTCATGTAAGGTTTCAAACATATCACAGGGCAAAGAAAGCTTGTGGGTGCAGTTATACCCTTTAAGATTTAGATAGTTTTATAGAAGAAATTCTGTTATTTCTTAAATGGTTCTCCAAGGAGAATGGGGGTAAGTGAATGTCCCTTGTGTTTCTTTTTGTAGTCATCATTTATGTATTACTTCCCAGCTTTCAGATTTTATTTATATATCAGTAGCATTCATCTTTAATTCATATAATTTGCATGTGTATATAATTTGCAGGGTTCTTTCTTCTATTAACTTGTCATATTCTTCCTCAATCACTGAGGCATTAATTGTTGTTTTATGACAATGTAAGTATGATAGAAGTGAAGCGTGGATGAAGAAACTGACTTTTTTGTAGACTCTGTAAAATTCAGACACCTGTTTTATTTATGTGTAATATGAGAAGCACTTATCAACAGAGTATTTCTTTAAGAGACAAAAGACACTTGCAGACATCTGAATCCTCAAAATAACCCTTCAGAAAACTAGGAATACAAATTTTTACCACTTTGAGAAATTGAAACAGCAAAATAAGAATGTTTCAATATTGCTAGTTAGGCATTGCATGATAGTAAAGGTACAGCGTGAGGTGAGCTTTACCATTATAGTTGTCTTTGAAGAAAAGACAGTGCTAAAATTTATTTTTTTTATCTTGCACTTAGTAATTGATTTTCCCTCTGTGAAACGATAGAGACTGAGAAAGTTTTATTTTATGATATTCTAAAGAGTCAAATGCTCTGTAACTTCAGTGTTTCACTGTGATTGCTCTATCCCTTGTCACAGCAGTTGCAGTACTAACTAGTGCTCAGCCCAAATGCAGAGATTTGAGTTCTCTGCAGACACAGGGCTCGTTCCCTGATGAGTCAGCGCCTTCAAAATGCAAACGTTTTTTATTTGGCTTTTGGCAGAAAATTTTGTTTCCCTTACCAAATGTCATAGCTATGCTCTCAGTGAATTTTATGCTTAAGTTGTTAAACAATTTTACAGTAAAAAAAAATTATTCAGTTTTCTTTGTTTCTCCCCCTGCTCTCATCTTCCCTTATGTAAAGTAAATTTAAAAATTACTTGACTATGGACAAAGCCTGGTTCAAGGGGACTCAAGCTAAGAGACTGTGACAGGCTTAGGAAACTGAACCCTTAAACAGATTCAAATGGCAGATGGTACAAGAAATCATAAAGTTGCATGTAGTGAGCTAGGCAAGTGTTTACTTTTTACATATGTGACTGCTAATGAACAGATAAAAACATTTGAATTATATGCTCTTACAGGTGTCCTTCTCATTTCCATCTGTTTGGGGAGCTTGATATCAAAAGGTCAATATCCAGGCTAAGTGGGTAGTAGAATTGGCCCTTTCAGCTATAAAGGTGGTGTTGGAAAGAACACAGGTGATAAATGGAAACAGGACACAGCAGAGAGGGGAGGCAAAGAAGCAGTGGTGAGGTATCGCAGCAGTTCATATCTGCCCTGGAAGGCTTTGTCCACCACCCAGAGGAGTTCTTCTTCATCCACATCCTTTACAATTCAGGACTGTTCAGACTTGAGACACCTAAAACTGTTGTTAAAAGCCCAACACAGTTTGTAAATTACGTTGAGTAAAGACTGCCTGAAGAATTTTCTTAGCAGGTATTTAGTATGTGTGAAGGCAGTGCTCCATGTGAATGTTTCACCACGACCAATGCTACATTGTGAATTTTTTTACTGCTGTATGTATAATGTGATTTTTTGTTTTGTGTTGCTAACAGAATAGCAGTTGTGTGTGGTGACGAACTCCAGCACTGCAGGAACCGAGGTTTCACAGTGAAGAGCCACTGCTTTCTCAAGTTCTGACACCAGCCAGTCTTCCTTGAATTCTGGTGTGTGCGAGTCCTTAGTGAAGTTTGCATATATACATGTTTTCATGAAGAGAAGTGAGAAACCAGAAGGTTATAGACAAATGAGGCCTAAAACTTTTCCTGCCAGTAACTATACTGGCAGCAGCCAGCAGATGCTACAGGAAATACGAGAGAGCCTCAGGAATTTGCCTAAACCCTCAGATGCTGCTAAAGCTGATCACAGCATGGGCAAAATGTTATCCGAAGATCCTAGACAAGGCCGAAATCCCCCCAAATTTGTAACATATCATAAAGTTTTGCAGGAGATAAGAAACTCACTTCTGCCTTTTGCAAACGAAGCAACCTCAGCTGTCAAAGGAACATCAGAAGTTAATCGACAAATGCTGCAAGACTTACAAGCTGCAGGCTTTGACGAGGTGAAGTGTTTTATTCTGAAGATTTGGTGTTCTGCTTGCTATAAACTATAAGTGCATGTTGGAAGGGTTGGTCAGGGAATGGTTGAACAGCACGATAAGAAAAATAGCTTCTTCAAAATCTAGTAGGTTTCTGATAAGGGCATGAAACTGGTAATAGTGGGAGATGTAGAAGAGGAATAAAAGGATTTAGAGGAGTTTTTTTTAAGCATCTTGTGCAGATTGTTCTTGTCTGGTAGGTTGTTTTAATTATTTATGTAATTTTAGGCAGAGAAGACTGGAATCTCTAGAACATGGATAATGTAATTTTGGATTGTGTTCAGTTAAAACAGGTTGATAAAATACGGCCATTCTAAATTTAAAGGCAATACCAAATATTTTGGAAATTAGTCTGAAATGTGGTTTCATTCATTTCAGGAAGGAAAAATGAATACGCCTACGGCTTCTGTATGTTTGCTGGGACTTGCACGTCAAAGGCAATCACATTTGTTTTTATGCCTTCCTTGTAAACCTGGGTGTAAAAGCAGTTTAAAAAGAAGTTAGCAAACAATGCATCCTTCCAAAGGAAAAGGATGCAGTACCAGAACAGGGATTAGCTTTACAGGAAAGTACTGCTTGCAGGGGTGACCAGCTCATGAGTTCTGCTGTCTGTGATTCTTTGCAACTTACAGAGAGATCTACCTCCACCAAGAGTGAGCTGCTCCAAAACTGTCTTTTCCTTAACATTGTTCCAGTGTCAAGTGTTGATAGTGATTTGTTGTGTTCTTTTCACTTGATCAAATACACAGTCCAGTCTGTATGTCAGAAAGAATGGAAGGATTTCATAATGATAAATTATTTTTGTAATAGTTTGCTCCTCCTCTCTGGTTTGTTGCTGGGGTTGGGTTTTTGCTGTTGTTGTTGTTGTGGGGGATTTTGGGGTGGGGTTGAGGGGGACTGGTGCATTTGTTTCTTCAGAGTAGGTCAATTCTCAGATCCATTTTTACAGCTTGAACCTGCATTTTTGCAAAATGAAGTTTGCGGTATGTGGCTGGATAATAAAGTAGAAGGGTATCTTAAGTTGGTGTTTTTGTTAGATCCTTTGTATCTTGAAGCCTTTTGCTCCTACTCTTTGTTCTTGGGTGCAACTGAGAATTCCCATGACACTTGTGATTATATGGAGCTTTTTTCAGGCAGAGTGCCAGTGTAAGCCGTTTCTGCCATGTGTTAACCTACAGTTGTGTTGTCACAATAGCCCATATGGCACTGATCCATGTGTGCCAGTACGAACAGATACAGCTGAAGTCACAAAGCATTCTTCTTGGTGGAAAAGTTTCAAAATGTTTTGAATTAATTTTTTACCTTTCATTTTTTAAAATATATTAAATGTTGCACACATTCTGGTTATTTTCCCTCCACCCCTCAGGTAGTAGGTAGTATTCATGGTTAAAGTGGAACAGACAGATATCAGTCAGTATCGTGTGTGTATATAGATATTTATATATATGTATAATAATTAGGGTAGAATGCTGTTCATTGTGTTGGTTATTTTTTTAATCCAACTTAATCCAAATAGCTTGCAGGAAATCACTTTTGCTTATTGTGATTCAAGTTAAGTTGTATGTAAGGTGATACTCTTTAAGACATTGAATACTTCATGTCACATATGTGACCAAGTTTTTTGTTTTTCAGCTAAAAGAGATAGAGATCCTTTGGCGCTTACTCAGATCCTCTGGTTAGCGGAGGGGGAACTAGATTTTGTTTCTTAAAATATTGCTGCTTTTGTACTTCGAGATTCTGTGTGTCTTTATGGCCTGGTGATGTGAATTGTACATTTAGGTTTCTTTCTTTACTGTAGAATTGCTTGGCTAAAAAGACAATAAATTTGGTTTTGAAGCTGATAAGGAAAAAATTGAAGTCAATAGCTAGAAATGAATGATGTGTCCTATAAAAATATATTCAATTTGGAAATTAAATACTCTGGACAGTTTAACTTTCTGTTGGCACAAAATAGCATACCAGTGCTGAAAATGTGTTTCTTGCCACAGATAGTCTTGCCTATAATAGTAAAAGTGTTGCAGACATAACTGTCTTGTAAAGAGCTATGAGATCAGAAGTTGTATCTGATTTTGCCAACAATGTGAGCTGGCCTGTAAAGTTTGGGACAACCTTGCGTAGGTTTTATTTTAAAATCCTTTTTTAAGGTTCTCTTTTGTTCACTGAACGTAATTATTGTTTCTGAAGGTTGTATGTAATTTTGTATGTTTGAGTGTTAAAAATGTACCATGAGCATGATGAAAGTATGAATGTGGGTTTGGATCTGAAATTGGTACCAACTGCTTCCCTTCTGACTCCTCTTTGGTGTCCTATTGGTTTGACTAGGAGGTGAATGCTGTCATGTTTGTAGGTAACAGGTTCAAACATCGTATGAACTGAAATGGTTGCTTTGATATGACAAAACATGATCATAACAAATCTTTAAAGACAATGTCCTTAGCTATAGGGAGTTATGTTGTGGATTTGTCTCAGAATTGTTTGATCAGCTGTACAGATACCATTCAATGTAAGTGGAAGAGCTCCATCTCTGGAATTCTGCCTGTTACTTGATCGTATCTCATTCAAGTCAGTGGAGAAGACTGGTCACTAATACATTTGACCTTGACTGAGCTGGGATTGTCCAGCAGAGCGAAGCTCATGTTTGGATCTCTAAGATCACAGAGCCTAAATTACCACAAAAAGAATAGAGATTCTACCAATAACATCTTCAACAGGAGCTTAGGTTGGGTAGTACACAGCAGTAATAAGTGCTTATATAAGCAAGCTGTTGTACAAATAGCAAGATGACCTGATTTACATCAAACTACAGTGCTTTAATGACCATCCAGACTGTAGTACTGTTTTGGAGGGTCTGTTGTTGAGAAAACGTTTTAAAATTAGTTTGAAAACAATTGAGAGAAATCAGTTATGTACTTTGGTAAAATTACTCGAGAATATTTGGCTAAATAACCATGAATTCTAGTTTTTTTTGTGATTTTCATGTAAATTGTTTTCTGTATATAATTTTCTCTTTAGGATATGGTTGTACAAGCTCTTAGGCAAACTAACAACCGTAGTATAGAAGCTGCCATCGAATTTATAAGTAAAATGAGCTACCAGGACCCTCGTCGGGAGCAGATGGTTGCAGCAGCAGCAAGACCTGTAAATGCAGGTATGAAACCACCAGGTAGGTGTATCCATGGTGACTCAGTAACTCACTGAGGAGTTATAGGGGAAAAATATAACTTAGTAAATTCTGCCTTCATGTGCTCACAGTGGAACAGAGATGATGAGACAAAGGTTTTTTTGCTTTTAAAAATCACATTTTATGCATATAATGTAATTCTTCTGAAAGATAGGTCCATTTGACATGAATTTCTAAAACGTTTGTTTTTGTAACTGCATGGTTTTATTACTATTTGTAGTCAAGGGGTGGCATTCAGGTCTCATTTTAGTAATTTTTGTCCCTTATTGATGTGGTGCCTATATTTTGTTCTCAGTGTCAGGTGCTGTTTAGAAATCAGTGATGACCATTGAATTCTTTTTTTATTTTTTTTTGTCTCTCATCACACACCCACCCACCAGCACTATGCACGTGTATTTTTGTGTATATATGTGTGTGTGCATTTATATATCATACGACTACAATATTTGTATTTTAGGGTGTTCCATTTCAAGATCACTCCTGCTTAATTTTCTGCTTGATTCCAGATTTTGCTTGCGTGGTTTTTCAGGCAGACTTTATGTTTTCATAGATGTTAGAGGACAGGCTGTAGCTTTAGAAGCAGAGTCAGAATTTTGCCACTTGCTATTATTGCTTTCTTTAAAGATGCACACCTTTTATTTGACTAAAGCTGGGTATTGAGCTGCTAGCACTGGAGTTAGATTTTAACTTAACAATATACAATATGTATACATATATATACATATATACATACAATATACATATATATGTAAATATACAATTTGTATGAGACAAAAATAGTAGTCAGGAGTAGCAAAGAGCAGCCTTACTGTTGATTAGGCTGTTAATCAGGATTGGCTGATGGTTGTATGAAGCTGCTAGCTAAATGCCACCATTTAGACACAATTTTGTTACACAAAGATACAGTAACACTTTCTTTTACTAAGGATAGAGTGACTTCCAGCAGTTACAGTAATGTATGCATTTACACTTATCTTAGTATTAACATTGTAAAAAGCACAATAAGACTGCTTGCACAGTCAGTTCCTTTCATACTGTTTTGTTTATATGATGAAAAGTAACATCTATGAAGTAAATATATAGTAGAGTTTTACTCTCTTAAGTTTTGCTTTCATACAGTTTTAATTCTTGCTTGTCTACAACACTTTTACTTATAAAGACATAACTTTTGAAATTAAAATAATCAAATTTTGCATGCAAGGAATAGAACAAGTCTGGATGAACTGTATGCATACAAGTGTGTAAGCAGGCTGCTTGATTTTGCAGCATTCAATTACATTTTAGTTTAAGAACACTAAATGTTTTGTAAGTGTTAAATGGGAAGGGATAGCAACATAACATATTTTTCCGTGCCCTTTTTTTTGTTTTGCACTTGTACTGAACATTCTTCTGAGATTTTCTTGTACACATGATCAAAAATACATTTTGTGCCTAATGATTTTACATGTTACCATTTCTTCAATTAAAATTTGTATTTCTGCTGTAGCAAAATGCATTTTCAGATCAGTGATTTCTAAGAACTCTGATACTATGGTTTCAATCCATTTTTTTGCTCTTATATGTGTACTAAGGTTATTAGCATACCATGCCATGCATTACTAGAGCTAAATTTTTCATGTGAAGTACAGTGGATTATGTTATGTTGGAGATTTTCATGTCGTATTTCTGTAGTAATTAATGCAGGTGATCAGAGTTTTCAAAGCAGTGAATAGAAATAATTTCCAATAATGTAAATGCTGTATTTGTTTTTTCTTGTGAAAGCAGGGACTGTTCAGCAATCAGTTAACCGCAGGCAGAGCTGGAAGGGTTCTAAGGAGTCCTTGGTTCCTCAGCGGCATGGCCCTTCCCTGGGAGATGGTGTAGTTTATCGCTCAGAAAGTCCCAGCTCTCAGCCTGATGTGGGAAGGCCACTGTCTGGATCCGGCATTGCGGCATTTGCTCAGGCTCATCCTGTAAATGGACAAAGAGTGAATCCCCCACCTTTACCACAGATAAGGAGTGTCACTCCTCCTCCTCCACCTCCTCGAGGGCAGACACCCCCTCCAAGGGGAACTACTCCCCCACCTCCTTCCTGGGAACAAAATTCTCAAACAAAGCGGTACTCTGGAAACATGGAATACGTGATCTCCCGTATTTCTCCAGTGCCACCAGGGGCATGGCAGGATGGTTATCCACCTCCACCTATGAATCCTCCACCTATGAATTCATCCACGCAGGGTCAGAGAGGCATGAGTGCTGTCCCCATTGGCAGGCAACCAATAATCATGCAGAGTTCTGCCAACAGCAAATTTAGTTTTCCCACAGGAAGAGCTGGAATGCAGAATGGCAGTTGTCAGGCAGAATTCATAGTTCACCAGAATGTGGTGTCTGGGAATTCGGTGAGTCGCCAGCCACCCCCGTACCCCATGAATCCAGCTAACAGGCAGAGTCCCACAGCACTACAGATGCAGGCAGGAGGATCTGCTCCTCCCTCAGCATACACCAATGGGAATCTTCCTCAGGCAATGATGGTGCCAAACAGAAATAGTCACAACATGGAACTTTACAACACAAATGTAGCTGGAATACCCACATCCTGGTCACAGCCTTCCCCTGTGCAACCGCAGTCATCACCTGGCAGTGGGCACGACATGCCTACATGGCAACCCAATGTTCCTGTACGGTCAAATTCTTTCAACAACCATCATGGCAATAGGCAGAGTCATTCTGGCAGCTCTCAGCCTTCGGCCACAACAGTAACAGCCATAACACCAGCTCCCATCCAGCAACCTGTGAAAAGCATGCGTGTGTTAAAACCAGAGCTGCAGACTGCGCTGGCACCCACTCACCCTTCCTGGATGCCACAGCCTGTGCAAACTGTTCAGACCATCCCCTTCTCTGAGAGCCCATCTACAAATATAGCAGTTATGTCTCCTGTTGCAGAGGCTCCAAATTACCAGGGTCCCCCACCACCTTACCCAAAACATTTGTTACATCAGAATCCTTCTGTCAATCTGTATGAGGCAGGACCCAAGCTCAACAAGGAGGAACCAGCTCTTTTATCCAGGGAGGATGAGAATGAAAAGAATTATGAATGTATTGATTCAGCAGATAAAGAAAAGAAACAAATTACAACATCCCCTGTTCCTGTTAGAAAAAACAAGAAAGATGAAGAAAGAAGAGAGTCTCGCATCCAAAGTTATTCACCCCAAGCCTTTAAATTCTTCATGGAGCAACATGTGGAGAATATACTCAAGTCACACCAGCAGCGTTTGCATCGGAAAAAACAACTAGAGAATGAAATGATGCGGGTAAACTCTTCCTTCTTTCTAAACCTATGACTAGAACTGTTCCTGCATTGATTTTAAGAGATGTATCTTAATTGTAGAATGTTTAAATAGTACAGATAAATAGAACATTATGCTACATCATGGTATTGGAAATCTATTTTTAAGTTTTGTATTTGAGATGTGGCAGGTTCTTCAGTGCTTTGTTTACACATTTCACGATCTCCTTAGAAATTGATTTTTTAAGTAAGTTTACTGTGTGCCTAAATGTAATTCATCTGGCTGACATACAATAAGGCAGCAGAAGCAAAATAATCGTTACATGAACTGAGATTCATAAGTTATATGCAATATAACTTATTGCATATAACTTATGCAATATAAGTTATATGCAATATAACTTATTGCATAAGTTATATGCAATATTTTAATGATTTTAAAAAATACTTTTTTTTTTTTTTAAATAAGCACTGCAGGTATAAGCAAAGCAGGGGCAAGTGAAAGGCTGGTTCCTGCATTTATATAGTTACCCAAACAGTGATATTTTTGCATTCTATGGTTTGTTTCCAATAGTGTTATTTTTTTAAAGTTCAAATAAAAAAAATCATTATTTAAACGTTAGACTTTTTTTAAAATTAAAGAGACATGTTATCTCTTGCCTGATTATTTTATAATCCAGACTGTAAGTGTGTCTGTTTAAACAAGAGGCAGTTGAATGGGTTAATAAAAAACCAGACATCCACAAAAACATGTAAAATCAACTTTTTTGTGCCTGCTTGGAGTCAGTGGTCTAGTTCTGCTATTTCAGTGTTCTGTTAAGCCAAACCAAAAGTGTAAAAACTGGAGCTGATATAAACATATGTCATTTGAAAAGTGAAAATAGTGAGAAGTGATGAAACTAAGATCTGCAGAAAGGTAAAAATGAGAAGTCACATGTAATTCTTAACAATTGTAGTTGAAAGTTTGACATAAATATGATGTACCTCTTGGTTTATGCTCTCAGAGTACGTATTTGGCTTACACCACTTTCTTGATATGCTGTATTTTAAATGTGTTTTTACTGTTTTGAAAATTCTTACTTTAATCTTCAGTCTTTTGTAAGTGTTTGCTTAATCGGAAATGTGTAAATGTTAGCAAGATTTCATCCTGAAACTCTTACTAGATCTTTATTCTTAGTCTTTTCTCTTTCCTTTTTCACTTCCACTAACAGCTGATTTAAACTGTTAAGGTGTGGGAAGCTTTCCTGAACTCTGTAGCCTCCATCCCTGTGTAGACAAGTAAGATTCTGAAGCAACAGCGTTTATTAAGAATAGCATGATCCCTTTTTAGAGGGTTTTGCATGCAATCCTGCATCAAAATTAAGCATGAATTTATTTTGGCTATTTTTGAGTACTTAAATGTAAGATCATAATTATTGTTGATTTGCAAACTTCACTTTCCCGTCTTACTGTGTTGTGTTCTGTAGTATCTCAAGAATAAGTATTACGTATATGAAAGCACTGGTACAACTTTTCTTGATATTTTTCTTGTGCATTTAAAGTACCCTGCTAAATGTATTTTCTTATATGAAATGCAATTTATAGTGCTTATGCTTAGATTTAAAGCTGAGATGTTTAATTACAGGCTGAAGGGTGGGAAATGGGGTATTATGCTGCAGCAGAACTCTACTTTTTCGTAAGGGTACAGGAGAGGAATCCTACAATAGTGAAGTGTATTTTGAATCTCCATGAGTAGGAGAAAGGGAAACTAAATCATTATTTATTTTCAGAAATAATTTCAGTTTTAATTAACCAAGTATTGAATCTCTTCTTTTCGCTCCTTTGGTAGGAGTTTTGAAAGAAAAAAACCAAAAGTGCATCCCTATGAAAATGCCTATGCTCACAGGATGCTGTATTTCCAGCATAGATGTTCTATTAGCATTGAATATTTCTAACATATTTCTATGCTGTCCTGTTTTGTAGGAAATTGAGTGAGGCAGTCTCAAAATATTTAATTTAAATCTGAATTTGGCCAAGAATTGTGCTAGATATCTTTGCTACAAAGAGCAACTTAAGTCATCATTTTAAAGCACAGCAAAATGAGAAGGGTTGAAAATGGGATTGAATTGTGTGATGATGCAGAGCAATTCAGGAAGTTCTTGTGTCTGGCACTGTCTAGAAATAATTGGAGATATATGTGCAGAAGAGCTTGTGCAGCTGACAAAGTAGGTTAATTTTTGGTAAATGCTGAAGCTGAGGAGTGTTCTAGGGAAAATACAGCAGTGGAGAGAACTCAGTTTGTAATCAATATTTGGTTTAGTGAAGGACAGGAAAAAGTGAAGATGTGTTGAGGAAAGAGATGACAAAATGCAGTACTTGCTCTGGTCTTTTACAATAAAACTCTTAGAATGCAACAGCTACAGAGTACGCAGTAGAAAGTAAAGCTACAAGTATTTTGGAGACTTTTATTTGTATGTCTTGCAGTGATTAATTACTGTATTGAGTCTCCTGCTGGGTTTTTGTTGCCATCTAGATTATATTCTTTGCTAGTTTTGTAACTGATCATTGGGGTTCAATTTTTGAGCAAGTGGGTCTTTATTGTGGCAGACTTTAGGGTTCAGGTGGGCCTTGAGAAGGTGACCCACTGTTGTCTGAACTTTTAACAGGGTCACGTCTTCAATTGTCTGCTTGACATTTTTGTAAGTTTTCAAAAAATTCTTCCTTCTGTGTTGATGTGGGCCTTAAGCCTGTTCATTCATAGAAAACTTGAGGTGTTTCCGTCCTGGAAGACAGTGGCCAGACATTCCTGCAGTAATGTGTTGAGAAAGGTTCAGCTCCCTATTTTGAATTAAAAAAAATGTCCATTTTGTACATCCAGTCTTTAAAATATTGTATCTGATTTGACAAAAATATTTGTCTCAAAATGGAGACAGCTTTCCCCATTTAAATTTTACTGAATTCATATTCCTTGGGAAGTTTGTTGGGGTAAACAAGCATTTGATATGCATTTGCCTAACTGCATCTCCTTTGGATCCATTTTTGGTATGATGGCTGTAGAGAAATTTTATGTGTTTTAATAATATTTTCTTTAATAAGTGACATACAGTAACCTGTGAAAGTATTTTTATGATACTGAATGATATCTAATTGATTCCTAATTCACCTTTTTCTCAGTCACATCTATTATATTTTGTTTCAAGTTATGTTGTAAGTTGGACAAAGCAGAAGTCATCTATTAACACACAGTTTATACAGGCCTAGACTAGTTACATAATCCTAATGATGGTCCTAAGTAGTGTTATGCAGACAGTATCCCAAACATTTGAAGAATTAACTAAGGAGATGGGAGCAGCATGATTTGGTATCAAGAATTCATAAGATATGACAATCAGAAATGGAAAACCTTTAGAATAGTGGTTGAGTACAGTTGTGATGCATTTCAATTTGGCCATGTTCAATTTTAGGATCAGAATGTCCATGAAAAGATAAGTGAATATATGGTAGGTTGAACTTGGAAATCATTGCTGTGGCATGGTGATTTCTAACTGGGTAGGCAGATAAAATTATTGAGATGCTTTGAGAAAGGGAGCATATAATACTTTGAAAATGCTGTCAGAAAACAAAAGAAGGGAGGAACATGAAGCCATGGGTAGGAAGTGTCACAGAGAAATGAATATAAAAAATGGAAGAAGATTTTACTCATATGAAAATCAAGAAGAGAGTCTGATTCCAGGCCCTGAAATTTACCAAGAAAAATGGCACTGCAATTGAATGGCACTTTAAAGGAATTGAAACCAGAAAAAATACACCAGGAAGCACCCAGGTTGAAGTACACTGAGAACGCTCAATGTGGTTCTTGTAGATAAGGGTTTCCACACTGTAGGTAATGAGTTACATGTGGCCTGTGAGTATTCAGCTGTCAAAATGTTGGTGGTGTTGGCCAGAACACCAGGGCTGTTCAGTCAAGATAGGAGTATGTACATAGATGGGAGCCAAGAAGAGATTCTGTGGGGAGGAGTAAGCCGCTTCAGAGAAAGTGCTCTGCTCAACTAGTTGGTGTAGAGTGGGGAGTGGGAGCGGGAGTGTGAGTGAAGTTCTGTTAGAAAGCGGAGGGGGGGTGGGTATGTGATAAGAGGGAAGATCAGGTCTAGGCTTGCGGCAGAGGCACAGGCTTGGTGTGGGCAGACAGTGGGAAACAGTGCCATGTGGATCTGGTTTGTGTAGCTACACAAGGGAGCGTGAGAATGAGAGAGTTGCCTATTCGCTTCTGCAATTGAAATTCCACAGGATGGTCAGGAAGTTTAGTGACTTTAGCTCTAGCTATTGTGGAGTGGGACTGCCTTTCCCGTGGTAGCTGCTTAGTTAGCCCTCAGCAGCTTCCAGCTCCTAGACAGGTCTTGGCTTCCTTTAGCTCTGCGAAGAGAATCAAGGAAGGCAGCTCATGCACAGTGTTACTCCAATAATATTATTTGCAGTAGTTTTGCCAATAGTTTGTAAAAAGTACCCTTTTTCTCCTCAAGGATATAATCACTTTTCAAGAACCTTCTGGTGCATGGCACCTCATGCATTTTGCTGTTGAAAACAATCATGTTTTGGCTTTTATCACTCCTATATGTTTTCATAGAATCCTAATGTGTAAATTAAACCAAACCCAAACCCCTTTAAGTATTATTTCCTGTGCTGTATATTAAGTATTTGGTTTGCTTTGCCTAAGCCTTGTAGTTATGAGGAGACCACCAAAAATTAAGAGTACTGTTCACTCTTCAGATTTAATTCTATTTGCTACACAGGTTGGATTGTCACCAGAAGCCCGAGATCAAATGAGGAAGATGTTGTGCCAGAAGGAGTCTAATTACATTCGGCTAAGAAGAGCTAAAATGGACAAGTCAATGTTTGTAAAAATTAAAACCCTGGGAGTTGGTGCATTTGGAGAAGTTTGCCTAGCAAGAAAAGTGGATACTAATGCTTTATATGCGACAAAAACTCTGAGGAAGAAAGATGTCTTGCTCAGAAATCAAGTTGCTCACGTTAAAGCTGAGCGGGATATCCTCGCAGAAGCTGATAATGAATGGGTGGTTCGCCTGTACTATTCATTCCAAGATAAGGACAATTTGTACTTTGTAATGGACTACATTCCAGGAGGTGATATGATGAGTCTCCTAATTAGAATGGGTGTCTTTCCAGAAAATCTGGCACGGTTCTACACGGCAGAACTCACCTGCGCAGTTGAGAGCGTTCATAAAATGGGCTTCATCCACAGAGATATTAAGCCTGATAATATCCTGATAGACCGTGATGGTCATATCAAATTGACTGACTTCGGGCTCTGTACAGGTTTTCGATGGACCCATGATTCAAAATATTACCAGAGCGGTAAGAGAAATATAAATATTCTTTGCAAGGAATTAAATAACAAGTAGAAAGATGAATGTGTAACAATATGTCTGCATGCTACACAAATTACAGAAAGCAGCATTTAATATGGGAGAGTTTCAGTGTGAGCATTGATTCCTTAAGAGAGAAGGAATGAGCTATGCTGCTCTTAAGTTTGTCCCGTTAGTGGACAAATTTGGAGTGAGAAAATCACAGAAGTAGTGAAATAATTACATAGACAGCAGCTCCAGCTCTGTTTTGAAGATGGGACTGATGTTTAAAATGTAATTGTTCTTGAGAACTTGGCCCCAAGTTCTGAGTGTCTCATGTGCTCCTTTTACTGTAACCTGTTGATTTCTGAGGAGGTTGAAGAAGGCTTTTAAAAATCCTACTTGATTACTTAAAACAACAGCTAAAAAAAAAGTTAGAGGAAAAAAAGTCACAGTTCTGAGAATGGTAAAATACAGATTGTGATAACCTGTTTCTAATATTCAAAAAGAAAAATGTACCTTCAGAAACAATTTTTAAATTACTTTTGATTAGTTTCTAGTAAAATATCATGTATCTTAGGCCAGACTGTTCCACAGTTTCTGGTGAGAAGATAAAGATTTAATCTGATTTTATTTTTGATGATGTAAATATTGGGGCTATTATGTTTACATAAGAGCAAGAATATTATACCCTCTGTACCCCCAGTATGGTTATGTTAAGAAAAAAATGAGAAAACATCAAATTTAATACTTTCTCATAGTTATGTCAAAAATAAGCTTAAGAAAGCATCCTCAAAAGTCAGTACTTTCTATCGTAAACAAAAAGGCATCATCCTGATGTTGATGACTGTTTTAACTCTCAAACTGAGTGTTGAAACTGATACAGATTCTGTCTTGTAACAAGGAATGTTAAGAGATTAAAAAAATTTCGTATTAGGTAAGAACTAAAGTACTTGTGCTCAATTTTGTCATCCTTCTCCCTCAATTATAGGTGATCATGTCCGCCAGGACAGTATGGATTTCAGCAGTGAGTGGGGCGACCCTGCGAATTGCCGGTGTGGAGATCGGCTGAAGCCGCTGGAGCGCAGGGCTGCGCGCCAGCACCAGCGCTGCCTGGCCCATTCCCTTGTTGGCACTCCCAACTACATCGCACCAGAAGTGTTGTTACGAACAGGTGACGCACTCCTGTACTGTAATCCTGCTGCAGAGTAACTGCTATTCACGTATCTTGCTTCACCCTTCTCACAGCTGCCACTTTTCCCAAGTATATAATATTTTAACAAAAAAATAAAATAGTTGTTAATATGGAAAACTTAAACAAGTATTGAATAGAGTTCTCTTGTGAACTTTTAGAAATTCAAGATTAAAATGATACTGAGCCTTTGACTTTTTTTATTTGAACTTTATTTCAGGTTACACACAGTTGTGTGACTGGTGGAGTGTTGGAGTAATTCTCTTCGAGATGCTAGTGGGGCAGCCTCCGTTCTTGGCACAAACACCACTGGAAACACAAATGAAGGTAACTTTAAAACTCTGGTGTTAACAGTTTAACATTAGTCTTTCTGATCTGTAATGGAAACAAAAGTGATGTTTGAGGGTGCTGCCTATCCGAACATATTATAAACTAACAAGATTTAAAGCTTTACATTGCTGTGGAGGTGCACTTGGTTTGTAAAGGGACTTCAAGGATCATGTTCATATCTTTTATCTGGTCATATAGTAAACATGCTAACTAAAAATCATGTCAGATCTCAGCGGTTCCCTTTCACTTTTTGTATCAATTCCAGTTATTGTTTGCACATTCTTTTGTTCTCTTCTCTTTTCCTGTATCTGGATTCTTTTCCTGTATCTGTTCTTTTCCCACCACTTGGCTTTCATGCCTGCTTACCTGCAGAGGTTTTCCTTTGGTGATGTATCAGCTTGGCATGGAAAGGTGGAGGAACAGCAGGTAGCTGTGCCTGCTTAGGGTTACTGGCAGCTCAGAGCCATTGGTCCTTTCCTCCCTGGGAAAGCATCAGGGCAATCTTCTGCAGGTGTTTTTGCAAGATTGTATTCAGCTTGCAAGATACTAGTTGGCTCAAATGTAGTGCAGTATTGATTTTTTTTTTTTAATTTTAAATCTGTTAATCTTTACAGTGCATCATATAGCTCAAAATTCATCTGCCTGACCTTCTTTTTAAGATTGTAAGCCATGTGCCTAATCTCAGGTTCCAGGTGCCAGATTTTATGGTATCTTCATTGGTTCATAGCAGGGGTATCCTGTGCCAGACTCTAGTTTGGATTGGAATGTGAAGAAACTTTACCTGCATTTTATCAGATTTCCAGACAAAATATTCCTTGTGTTTCTGAAAAAGCAGCTTCATGTTTTCCCCTCTAGTGTGAAAACCCTTAGATACGTTGAATGATTTCTTTGTGTCTGTTTGTTTTGTTGTTTTAATGTGTTTTTTCTTTTCTATGAAATCATAAATAAATAACACTTCTTTTTGCTTTTAAGGTTATCAACTGGCAAACTGCACTTCATATTCCACCTCAGGCTAAGTTGACTCCAGAGGCCTCTGATCTTATTATTAAACTCTGCCGAGGGCCAGAAGATCGTTTAGGCAAAAACGGTGCAGATGAAATAAAAGCTCATCCATTTTTTAAAACAATTGATTTTTCAAGCGATCTACGACGACAGTCTGCTTTCTACATTCCCAAAATTGCTCATCCTACGGACACATCAAACTTTGATCCAGTTGATCCAGATAAATTGTGGAGTGATGATGATAAGGAGGGAAACAGAAATGATACCCTTAACGGGTGGTACAAAAATGGAAAACATCCTGAACATGCTTTTTATGAGTTCACATTCCGAAGGTTTTTTGATGACAATGGCTACCCATACAACAATCCAAAGCCCATCGAGTATGAGTATGGTAGTTCCCAAAACTCAGAACAGCAGTCAGATGATGATGATGATGATGAACAGGCAGGTAGAGGAGTTCAGAGTCGTGATCTGGTTTATGTTTAGTAGAGGAATAAGCATCAAAAACTAATGAATTTTGCAGCTATAGTTTTTGAAAAATGTCTGTTAAGAGACTTGAAAGCAGATTGCTATGGTAAATACATGCACACTTTTTTTGGAACACTAAGAACGTGATATCTTCTCCCTTCCTCTCTGTGCATTTTGTTTCCCCAGAATAATGGGAAATCCTTCTTAAACATTAATTTATTCCAGTGATGTTAATTGTTTAATTTAGAAGAGATTTGATGTTAGGGGAAAAAAATATCACTTGAATTTTATCAGTTCTCTGTACTCTAAGTACTCAAAATAGGAAATAATGATTTATTTTTTTCCCCCCACCAAGGTGATGCCTGGTATCTATTTGTACATATATTGAAGAATTTTAGAAAACAAATCTCAGTTTCAGAATTTTTAATGACAGTTTTTCCATGCATTGACCAAATATAAACCCTGCTTTACACTAATAAAGCTCTCTGATACATTTCTGAAGAGGAGGAAAAAAAGGCTGCTATACCCTCACTTCTCACTGTATTTAGCCTCATTATTCACAGTGTTGGAAAAATGGAGACATCTATCTGGTGAAACACTTCCAGCTACTGTGTAAGTGGCCTAGTTCTCGGCTTTGAAACAAGAAAGTGTCAGTCTTGGCTCTAGTGTGATTGTAGGATGATAAAGCATTAGAATTAGAATTTATTAAGTAGTACTTGGATTTGACATTAGTAACACTGTAGCATGTGACTGGTACTTTCAAAGCAGAACTGCTCACTCAGAAACAACTTGATCGTCTCCTGTCATCAGTACTCTATAGATATTAGAGGAAAAGAAGCTTTAGAAAAAACACTTTCTGAAACCTAGTTTAATTTTCTGACTACAACCAAACTGTAAAGTGTGTACAGTGCTGCTTGAGTTGGAATTCTTAGTTTTAAAAATAAATTTTAGATTAGTTTCTTTATTATGAGTTTGAGGTAGTAACGGGAAAAGATTATGGCTTTTGAGGCTGTTGTGGAGGCCCATTTCTCTTGACTGGAATGGTTTTCCTCCTGGTTACTCATACAATGAGAAAGAGCACTGTGCACCAGCCCATCTGAGCTGTCAGGACAGTGTCAATGGTCTGTCTTTCACAGCCCAGCTCAGAACAGAATTAGGAACCTACAGCTGTGTCTGCTGCTTTCTGCATTACTGATTCCATAATTTTGGGCAGCAGGTGGTCAGGCATCCCCATAGGTCTCACGGTGGGAGGGTACTGAGCCTGTTGAAGTTACAGGGAGTATGGACAGGAGCATCCCTCTAAGCAGCTTCACCGAGGCAACACCAGGAGTTAGAGATGAGAGTCAGAAAGAATTATGTTTTTATCTCTCTCTTTCTTTCTCCTGAACTTAATACAGTGGTAAAGAAAATGCACTATTTTTAGTAAACTTTCTGTCTTTTAAAATATTTCCTCCTCCTTGGAATTGAATTCCAATGGTTAATCTAATAACATGCCTGTAAGCATTACTGCTTTCTTAAGTTATTACTTGTGCCATTGCACTTGCATTGCAACTGTCTAAGTATCATGAAATTGGTGTTCATAGCTGTTCTTGCAACACCAGTTACTAGTTTACTTTTCTCACCAAGGTGGTTGGTTTATTTCTGGCCATTTGTTCTTTTTCTGTGCTCCAGTCCAGTGTCTGTCTTTGTGCCAGTGCAACTGTCTATAGTACTGTTCTAAGTATGGGATCAGAGAAAAAACCGCTTGGTAGTTGGAGTTTCCTTTCTTGTGTGATCTGGTTTCTGGTGTGGTCCATAAATGATTCATATTGGCATAACTGAGGAAGGTCTGAACTGCAGTGGGTTGGCAGTGAGGAAACTTCTTAAATATACCTGGTCACAGGAGGAGAAGTTAGTGGAAGTTCACCCCTCTACTGTGAAGTGCTTATAATGGTTAGAAGAGGATCATGAGAAGTTGTTTTCTCAAACAAGTAGTTAGTTACTTTCTATAATGAAAATGAGTTTTTAATAAAACAATTCCAGTTCTGTCTGCCTTTTCCACAGCTGTTGAAATAAAATAGCTTGTAAGATTAATTTCATTTAGCTTAAATATTATAAAATGGCTGCAGTGCATAACTACTCCATTTTATATATTATGTAAAAAAGATTACTTTTCATGTAAATAAACTTTAAAGATTATCCTCCTTCATAGAAAGTATCCCAGTAAAACTGGTCTACTTCTCTTAGAGTAAAGTATAATATATTACTGGTTAAAGGTAACTTAATCAAGCCTGCCTTACCATTTGTGAAGTGTGCAGAGAAAATAATGTCAATTTTTCATTCAATTGACTCTTAAAATTGCCTTTTCATATGAGTATATTTCTCCTCTGCCTGCACTGCACTATGATGTATTCCTGTTTAATACTATTACTGGTCTTTAAACAATTTATAAATAAATTTAAAAAAAAAAAAAGATAAAAAAGGGTCCTGTAAAGGCACCATTGGTCTATACAAGCAAACCAAACTGCTTTTATTAAAGAAAATTATTGATTCTTTTAAGGACATGTGCAAGTACTGAAATACTAAATACTATTTTGCCTTTTTAAACAAATACAGGAAAAGCTCACATCTTTAGAATTTGGTAGATGCTTCTGGCATTTCCTAATATTGTGTTAGAAGTTGTAATGTAGCTTGTTTGAATTTTGCCATCTATATGCTGCAGTATTATGTATTTCCTTGCAAAAAAAACCTGTTTGTTACAGTCCAAGCTCTCCTCTGAGAAAGTTAGTTACACATAAATGTTGTCACAACTCTCTAACGTGCTCTGCCTTGCCCATGTTTTGAAACTTCACGTTTCATACATAGATTCAGAGTCTATTATAGAGATTCTTCTATAGCTGCTGCTTAAAACATGGGTGTTTTCCTGGTGATCTGTGATGGGGATTGGTTTGTACAGGCAGTAGTGAAGAGAGGCTCCTAACCAGCAGCTGTGGAATTCTACAGTTAGTTTTAGTTCAGGTTGCTTTCACTTTGTAAACCATGAAAACAAGTTTCTCTTTTATGTGCCCTTGTATACATATTCATTGTATTTATAAAATGTTCTGTAATCCTATAACTGTACTGTAAATACTATTTGATACTCAGTGGCAGTCTATCCTTGGGCAGGCCCTCTTGCTGTATCTTTTCTATCCTTGATTTGTAATAGAATCTATAGAATATATGGCTAGAAAGTCTCTTTGAGACTGACATATCTTCTGCTGTTGCAAAGCTGTGAGTGGGAATGATTTATTTAGACTCCTTTTAATATTATTCATCTAATAGGCAGTGCAGTGGGTGCATTCTTAGATGATGCTGCTGTCACTGAAGATACTATTAGGATTTTGTTTCAGATGTTGTCGGTGTTTCGGATCAAACCTTTAATCTGTTTGCTTTATTTCAGCCAAAGCAAAAAGATAATAAATTGGGTCAATGTTGTAGTAAAATGTTTGAAAGCCTTAAGATGCTCATGATAAAGGTACTATTCAAGTTTACTGATTTATATATATCTATATAGATATATATAGACATATTCCATGTGTGTATATGTATATATATATAATGCCTTTTTTGTATTATAAGACTGTCAGTTCTTTTGGATTCTCCAATTAAATACATAGACCACTGCACAATTCTGCTTAAGCAAATTGTTCTTTTTTTCCATGCTTGGCTAGTAAACTTGACAATCTTGCATTATCTCATGGCCACAGTAAGTTATTCACTGGTCTTTTGAGTAATCTTTACTTGCTTCTGTCGTGACATGGGCATCCCCTTTTGCCAGGTCTCTGCATACCTGTAGTCCACCTATGTGTGTGGTGTGTGATGTCTGAATGCTTTATTGGGATGTTTGGGTCTTAGAGGGTTAGAGTTGCTGGCTTGGACCATAGTCTCCAAGTCCCCTGATGTTCATTTGAAAATAATGTTTGTCTTTTCTGCTGACTTTTCCAGTAGGTACACTGGAGCATCTGGACCCTTTGTCCATGAGTGCCAGATTTCCAGTTTGTGCCGGCTCGTGAGGAGCTGAGGCTTCCTTTGCCTGCTGGCTGAACACACAGCGTGTGTGTTTGACCTAGGGGACAGGATGTGAGTGGATGGTTGCGTTGACACCTTCTTAAAAGTTACTTCATAATAAGAGAAAGAATTCCAGCGCTTGTGAACAGCCTGAGTTATTGGCTACCGGTAGTCAGTGACATTCCTGAGTTTTAGAAACTGTTTATCCTGGAGTAATAAAAGCCACACTGTATGAGAAGTGAAAATCACATTCTTGTTTTGTCTAATCAACTATGAAATGTCAATACTAGTTGCCCAAATGCATTTATTTTTCTTCCCTTCTCCTTCACACCCCTCTTCCACAAGTCCCTTTTAAGCTGCAGCAACTTTACTATCTGACAATAAAATGGCACAAGGGTAACTGTGGAGATGCTCTTGTACTTGGCTGTCACCTCATGTTTGTAACCTGTTCTCGAAAGTATGCCTTTTGTTGTTCAAGAGTTCAATTTATTGGTGCTCTTCCAGGTCCTCTGCTGCTTCTTTCATCAAAATAAGTAAATATTATTAATTAGTACTAGTAGTAATTAGTTATTATGAATACATTATGTATCATGAAGCTATTCCTTAAGAGAATGGCAATGTTTCACAGCTTTCATCTGAAAAGGGGAAATTTGTCTTTGAGAAAATCCCCTTCTCTGATTGCACATCTCAAAGTGCTAATGCAGAAACCAATCTCTTTCTGCAGAAACTCTACATCCTAATTCTTCTGTATTTGGGGAGGAGGAGTGTGGAAGTACAGCATCATTTTTCATTTATTAGCCACGTACAAGGGGGGGAAAGGAAATCCCTCCAGCTCTCATCAACCCAGTGAAGTGATACAGTAGCACTTCAAATTTCAGAAACTCGTCAACAGCTTTCTTTGTCTTTAAGTAATGTAGAAATAATTGTTTTAAATTCAGACACTTGTTAAATGGATAGATTAAAACTGCCAGTTTAAAACCGGGTATAAATACAAGATCAAGAAGAGCAAGAATAGATGCGATAGACTTAATTAGGGAATGACATTGGTTCTGTGGGCCTTTCGAGTTCACCCTGAAGGACTACCATAAACCTGCTGCCTTATGCCCAGCCTTTAGATCCTATTTGTTGCTAAGCAGCTGAGTCTATTTAGACAGGTGAGGAGGAACTGCTCCTTCAGGGACACTCAAGGGCAGTTCTCCGGTCTCACTGAGCTTGGCCCTGGCTTTCCGCGCTATCCTCAGCTGCCTTTTCTTCCCCAGAACTACACCCTCTGTTAAGAGTCTGAAGAGGCGGAGACGAGTCACAAGCGAGGAGCATGTGACTAAAAGCGGGCGCGTGCTATTCACTCGGTAAAACTCGCCATTGGGAGTTATGGAAAGGGAATAAATGGGATATCTGAGGAGGGAGCGGGGGCAGGCAAGCCCGCTCTGGCGTCAGTTTCGAGTGATTAGCGCAGAGACCATTTAGCGCGCAAGCATTGGTGGTTCAGTGGTAGAATTCTCGCCTGCCACGCGGGAGGCCCGGGTTCGATTCCCGGCCAATGCAGCCGCTCTTTTCCCTTTGCTTCTCCCCACCCTGCTTTTTTTTTTTCTTTTTGTGTTTTTTGTTTGTTTTTTTTTTTTTTTCCGTTCCTCACCCCTTCCCTCCTTAAACTTTAAAACCAAACTCGCTCGCCGCTGCCACTACTGACGCTGGGACAGACAGCTCCGCCCGGTCAGGGCCGCTGGGGCGGCGCTTCCCCCGCGGCCCGGCCGGGCTGGAAGTGACGCAGCCGGATTTGCCTTCAAAACTTGCCGGCGGCGGCGGGAGGAGGCGGTGGCGGGCACGGCCGGGGGAGGAGGAGAGGGACGGAAGGGCTGGAGGAGCCGCTGATACCGCCGCGGGTGCGAGCCCGAGCCCGAGCCCGGAGAGCAGTAAGTGAGCGCGGCGGGCCCTCAGCGCGGCCCCCTCAGCGCGGCCCCCTCAGCGCTCCGGGGCAGGGCTCGGGCCGGCCGGGGGTGCCGGGGGTGCCACACGGTGCCCGTGGGTGCGGCCGTGCCGGGGCCGGGGGTGCGAGAGCCCCCCGGGGCCCGGCTAAACCTAATGAAAAAGTGGCTGCCGTCAAAAAGGACGCCAGCCCCGCGTGAAACGGGGAGAAAGGAGCGTGGGTTTAATCACGTCTTCTGAAGGGCTCAGCCTGGGAAACCTGGAGTCACCCACCACCAGCGTATCTCAGCCTGGTGTTTTGATTTATGGGTTTTTTTTGCACAGCTAGGCATGCTGGCGTTCGTGGTTGCCGGTGGTTCGTCTTTTGCTGCCCTTAACACAGTAAGGGAATGAGAACCTGTTTGTTTAGTACCCGGTAAGCCTGGCAGCTCTTCTGCTTCCCGAGTCAATAACACGATCGCTTGCTGACAGCAGATGATGGTGGCCGTGGGTGTTAAGCGCGAAGGAAGCTCCGAGGTGGTGCAGGCCGTCATGTATGTCATCAGTAAAAATGGGGTCCTGAAAGCTGCTGCTTTGGGGTGTTTTCTCTCAGCTGGCTTGCCGAGAGAGCTTTGCAAATTGTACATGGTTGCTTTGATGTCAGAGCCTGTATAGCAGGCTGAAATAATGGAAACGTGTGCGCTCTGCCAAAATTCAGGCTCTGGCTTAGTCCGGGTACTAAGGTTGGACTGAGAGAGTCCTTGGAAGTATTTTCCTTATGTGGTTTGTTCTGTTCTCCCAGTCAGCAGGTCTGCTGTGGCAATTGGTAAACTTCAGCTTAAATCTTCACTTCCAACATCTGCGTTATCAATCTCTTATTTCTTTAAAGTTTGGGGGATTTCTTTGTGAAACATGATTGTTGCAGTGTTTGGTTGCAATTTCCCAGATTCTAATGTATGACTATGAGTAGAAAATACTTACAGTCATTCCTTATGATAGTTTCTTAAATTCCTTATGGAAAACAAGAGGTGCCCCCAGTGTTTTCTTGGTGATGATCTGTTATCTTTCAAATGAAGTGCGAAAGTGAATTCCATAACTTCATTCTCAAAAGTTGTAGGTATCTCGAACTTTTGTTAGGTTCACCCCTTGTTGCTCTTTGATCTTCTGTACTCTAGAAGTAACTTAGGTCCTCTGAGCAAATGGTAAAATGTGTTCTGTTTCTGGAGATGGGTTAATTTCAGGGAACCCTATACAGTCATAGCTCATGTAAGGAGTGATTATTCTTATTGGGAAGTGTGTGTGTGTACACAGTGTAGAATTAAACTTGGCAGGCAAAGTGCTTAGGTTGTTTTCCTTATGTCCTGTTCACTGTAAACTTTATGAGCTCTTTACTGTTTCAGTTGTTGTTGGAACACAGATAGCTTCACTGGGCATGATTCACGGAAAGCTCGTGGCTGATAAGTGCAGCCTTGCTGCTTTGACATCCTGTTACGTGATAGCACCAAGTATTTGTAAACACATGTGATATTACTAAGTATTTGTAAATACTTTAAAATTTATTAAGTGATGCAGGATTAGTTTTGTGGGTGTTTTAATCCCTTGCTTCAGTTCTGGTTTAACTCTGGATTTGTGTGTACTCATGCCTCTCCCACATGTTTCTTAAACCCTACTCTGAGCTGCCACAGCATATTGTGACTTTTTGCTGCAAACTTTATTCTAGTTTCAGAATGGTACTCTAACGCCTATTTTTTTTTCACTTAGAACTGCTTCAGCATCTTCAGTTACAGGTGCAGCAAGCCCATGGGTTAGTGTATCTAACAGGCTCTTGACACTGCCTGTATTCAAGTGACAGCATCAGTGGCATGTCCAGACATAAGCAGAGCCAGCAGCTTTTTCTGTCTCACTTGTGCACAAGAGCCTTGTATTTAGAAGCCACTTGAAGCTCTTCTGCTCTTATGAGTCAAGATGAAGCAACAAATTAAATTGGTTTTCTGGTCTAAGTTAAATTCTTTTGCATTTTCAATACCACTGATGAAACAGATATATTCCAATAGCTTTGTAAACTTAAGCAAGCGCCTTCTTTTTTTCTTATTTTTTTTTTTCCCCAGCAGGAGTTGCTAGCTCATTCTGCTTATGCTCCTGTTTCTATTTTCTGGTCTTACTTTCTCTGCCTTTTCTAACCTGAAAATCTCATTAACTCTTTTGTTATGTGCAGTACTGTCATTTTGCTCCCAAGCTTTCATATCTTTCTGACTTAGCCTCTTTAGGTGTTTATTTTTTTTCTTTCTAGCTATTTTCACATTTCCAAATGAAAAGTAATGTTACAAACTGGTTTAGTTTGTTTTCTGGATATGTAAGCAAATTGCTGTTCTGCTTGGATTGTTACAGAGCATTCAGTGTAGAAAAAAGTTATCTTTGACCTCTCTGCGTTTAAAAGTCTAATTTGGTTTTAGTAAGTTGCTATTACTTGATTTTTAAAACGTTTATTAGCATCTTGCTCAACTTGTGATTTCAGTAGTGTTAGTCATGGGTTGAATTCTCAGGACAGGCAAACAGGTGTATCTGGTAGGATGAGCAGGAGTGGAAAAGCTTGCTCCTAAATATAGCAGGGAAAACTTCAGCAGTATCTGTGTGATGATCCATACAGCAGTTGACAAACATCTTCAGGCTCCTTCTCCTGAGGTTAAAACCAACAAAACTCCCAGGTCAAACTGTGTCCCCAAAGCCTAATTAGCCTTGGATATGTTAGTCTTTGTAGTTGCTGGTCACATTAACTCTATCAGCTTGTAACCATCATGGCCAGCTCAGCAAGTCTCTGGCCAGTGAGATTACACAGTGTAGGTTCTGTGATAGCAGGTTTTCAAGCTCAGCCCCGCAGGTCCCTTCTGCATGGATGGGTGTGGGCTGTCAGAGGCCTATCTTCACCTCCCTTGGTGACAGAGTTTTGCTGTTTTGGACTGAAATTTTTCACAGGAGCTATCTGTTCCAAGGGAAGCTGGACAAAGAAGGAAGGAAAGAGGCAAAAAAGAAGACAGTGTTGGCTCAGGAATGCCTCAGCTGTGTGTCTGCACATAAAACTACTCTGGGAGGGGGAAGGAAAAAGGAGTGCAAGTCTTAATATGTTTGATTTGTACTTAGCAGCCCCTCTTTACAATAGAGAGCTAACATTTTAGTAATAGGTTGGCAGGTGTGTGCAAAGTGTGGCTTCTGAAACTTCTGGTAACGTGGTCAAATTCAACCCTGACCTGGGCTTGAAATGTCTTCAGTCTTAAGTCTGCTTATTGCGCATGAGTACCTCTTACATTCTTTAAATAGTTGATCTGTATCAAGTATGCTTCATCCCAGGGCTTAGCTGTAATTGCTTGTCTGCAGTTGCTTCTTACTGGCACTGGGTACAGGTGCTGAAATGAGAACAAGATGACTCTTGCAGGCACGTTTACTTGCTTATTTTAATGTTTTCCATGCTTGGATGAGAAATTAGGAGCAGAGTGGGGAAATTCTTGGTGTGCAAGTGACAAGAAAACCAAAGGCGTTACAGGTATCTTAGAAAAGAAGGGGATGGGATGCATAAGAAGCTGGTAAGAATATGGGACGACTGCTCTGTGGACAGTGGAAACTGTAAAGCAGAAGTCTACTGCTTCTACTTACTACTGTTTTTGTATAAATAATACTTCTTTGCTATTTTAATCTAAAAGTGCAGATTATGCTAGTGTTACAAAGTGGAAGTGGTCACAGTCGTTGATGTTTGCTCCAAAAACCCACAAACAACCACCACTGGTGGGGAAAAATAACATGGTTTGAACAATACATTAAACAAAGTGGGTAGTCACACGCTATGCATTCAATTGTAGGCTTTCCTTACCTCTCAGTGCTAATTTAGCAGCCTCTGTGTGTTTGAAGTGGTCTTAGGCATCATAAGTGTGAAAATGGTCATAGGAACATGCAAGCTGGGTATAGAAGTTGGATATTGGTTTCAAATAAACCTTAAATAAAATTGAAGAATTAAAAAATCAAACTAATGAAAGAGTAGTGTTTTCCACAAGGCAAAATCAGACTGTTAAAACTTAGGCGTGTGGAATGTTAAGGCAAAAAAGTTAACAAAACTTAATGCATCTGTAAAAAGGGCTTTGATTTATTGTTTGTTGGTGGTTTTTGGTTTTTTTAAACCACAGATGAGCACAGTAAAATACTAGTTTATCTTACTGAGAGAAGTATGCAATTGTGACTTGCAACAGTCACATTTAAATTTGTGTATCCTGTATGGGCTTTTCAACAGAAACTCTATGGCAAGAAGCAATTCTGTGATGTGAAGAGTTTAATTTCTAGAAACAATTGTCATTTTATAAGGATGAGTCTCATTTTAGAGCTTTTTTTTCTAACCAGTATTTTTCTAGCTTCTATATTTTACTGTGCTAAATGAGGTAATGAGCAGTTGCAAAAAGTTGTTCTGCTACTGGGATTTTTTGCTTTCCTTAATACTTGTTATTTTTTTTCAGCTTCATGTTGAACATGAGCCTTGTTATGATCATTGAGAATGTCAAGTTGGCCCGTGAATATGCCTTACTGGGAAATTATGACTCTGCAATGGTCTACTACCAGGGAGTTCTTGACCAAATGAATAAGTATCTGTACTCCGTGAGAGATGCCTATCTGCAACAGAAATGGCAACAGGTAAGTAGGGCTTTCCTCGGACATTTTGCGGGATAAGCATTAAAGTAGGGAAAATTGCCTATCTTATTGTAAACAAAAGTATGAAAATACTTACACCGTTCTCTGCTAAACTACTGCTGTTAATGTAAACTTTTTTATTATATAGACTTACTTTAGTCATCTTGATGACTTCTTTCTCTGTCAGTGACAAAAGAGTCAATGGAACACAGCCCTGAGGAGCCAGCGCACTGTCTGACTTTTCAGCTTCTTGCTGAGAAGTGCCCCTGTTATGCTGAAGTTTTTTAGTCTGGCATCATTTGAGTCTTATTTCCCTCAGTGTTGTAGTGTGACTGGGGTCCTTAATAGAAAGTGAGATGTGGCTATCATGGTAGTTTGTTCTTAACACAAACCATCTTTTTTTTTCATTGATATCCAGTTTAATAGATTGATACTTTTGCTTGATATTTAGTCTACTATGTTCTGTCATACTTGTTTAATATGCAAAATTTGTCAAAAGTCTCTGTGATATTAAATCTAAAATTTGTTTATTCTGTAAATGTGCTGAGAAAGGCAGGAAAACCTCCTTAACATGTAATGTGCATAATTCTTGTTTATTGAAGTAGAATTAGGTAGCTCATTAAACCCTGTGGAGTCTATGCCAGGCATTACATGGGCTTGAACAGAAGACTATTGCAAACTTACTTCCAATGTGCTTAATCTACCTTTTTTTTTTCCCCCTTAATCAGGTTTGGCAGGAGATAAGTGTGGAAGCTAAGCATGTGAAAGATATAATGAAAACACTAGAGAGTTTTAAACTAGACAATACTCCATTGAAAGCTTCACAACAAGAATTACCAGCTCATGATGCAGAAGTCTGGTCTTTGCCAGTACCTGCTGAACGTAGGTAAGAGGAAATCTGAAGACCTAAATTAATATTTATCAGGACAAAATGTGCCTTGACATCAACCTGTTGCAGTGTAATTTTTGTTCTAGAACTTAGATGTGTAACACTTGCAGCTTGCCACCATTTGTGGTGAAGGAGATGCTATTTTGGGGCAGCCTAATCCGGAATGTTCTGAGGGGTTTATCTCACATGGCATGACTAATGTCAAACTTCCTCACACCCCAGTACACAGTCACCTGAATTATGGGTTTTTTTTCACTTTTGTCTTTGTTGGCATTGGTTCGCTGGTTCAGGATGCTACAGACATTGTTCTGTGTGTCTAGTGGTTTTTCGTGTTTTTTGTTTGTTTGTTTGTTTTTTTTTTTGTTTGTTTTTTTTTCATTGTGAGATTAGCTATCTGGACTGGTTAACTGGAGGTTCTACTGCGTGCCAGTGGTAGCATGAGGGACTGTGCATTTTGACAGGAAATGACTGTTAGATTGCTTTAGTTGTACTGTAAAATTGTTCTTTAAGGCTTTGAATTTACAAGCATTTTCTTGTAGATGAATAGCTTCAATCTTTATAGGTACATTTTAGCTTTTTTTTTAAAAATTTATTTTAAACCTTCTGAAAGAAATGGGCCTTGTGTGATCACCCTATTTTTGTATATCTCATTTAATAACTTTGGAACACTCCTAGCTAATTTCATTCAAACCCTCTGGAAGGATAGAGTCTGGAAGACAGAACTTTCCTAGTGTTTTGAAGCTTTCTAGAGAAACCATACAAACTCATGTTTCTTAAAAGGGAAAGTCTTGAGGGAACTGTTTCTGCCCCATTTATCTTGCCAGCTGCTGAAGTACTGAATTGTGGTAATATAAAAAAGCCAGTGAGAACTTGAGCCATATTGTGTTGGAATAACCACTGTAAGTTCCCATACTGAGATAGCAGAACTCACAAACTTACATGGAAATTAGATGTGGAACTGCACTGTTCCTTTATTTTGAGCTTTGGGGTGGAATTCAGAGGTGGCTAGGTGTTTATAAATATAACTGTAGGTTGGTAGATACTCCATTTGGATCCATTAGCATCAACATGTTCATGTAGTCCAATAGGCATTTCAGCCTGCAGAGAGATGTATTGTTCTGACAAACTCATTGCTGTGCATCAAGATAACTTCTGTGAAGATACTGGATCCTGATGCATCTTCAATGATGTGTCAAAGCACATTGTCTAGTTTCAGCAAATGCTCTTCAAATCAACAGTTTTACTTTTTTTATATTCTTTGAAAATATCCCTGAACTTAAACTGGAGTGATAGCTTATTAGTGCTGGAATTTTAGGAAGTTCCATGAAGTAAGTGTATCTGTGAAGGTAATGGATTTGTATGTGAAAGAAACTGAATTTTAAAAAAGAAAGCCATAATACTCGTCACAATACTAGTTTGTTCATGTGCTTCTAAAATTAGTTTCATTTCCAACAACTGGCAGCCTCACATACACATTTTTTCTTTCAAAGGAAGTGTATGTAAAAGGAAATGAAAGTAAAGTTGTCATTTCCAAAAACCTTTTACATTTCTTTGTGTAGGGAAGTGAGGGCCATTGTGATAGGAGAATTTTTAGTTTATTTACTTTGTTTCTAAGCTCCATAATACTAGAATTACTTTTACTGATAAACTATACAGAGCAAGAAGCTTGTTCTAAGCAAATGAACCTTGAGCTTGTGGCCAGGGAAAAAGGGATTTTTAGTGACTATCTAGAAATGTCTGTCTTGTTTCTGACAAGCAGATTTTATCTTGAGCAAAAGGCTTTTTATTTGATTGGTTATGTAGTACTCACCAGTGCTCACTGAGGCTTTTTGCATATGTTACAACTAATTAGAGCTTCGCCAGGACCCAGAAAGCGTCAGTCTGTTCCATGCAGTGATTGCAGAGGTCACAGTAACCGTGTAAGTGCAGCTGTCAGAGGCCCTCATCGTCCATCCTCTCGAAACCCCAATGATAAAGGGAAGGCAGTCCGCAGCCGGGAAAAAAAGGATCAGCAAAATAAAGGGAAAGAGGAAAAGGTAAGCTTGCAAATAACTTCACAGAGTTGAGAAACTCAGTCGTGTTTTCTTAGTATTGAATGTATTACAGAATTAGGTGCCTATATTTCTTTTGTTCAAGTCAGTGTGCTGATTTGAATCTCTCACCTTGTAAGGTATCTTTGCTTTGTGGACAGCGTTCGTTATGGATGAATTAAAAGCAAAAACTCATCTGGGAGGAGTGAGCTGGTAAATGTATCTGAAGGGAGGGTGCCAAGAGGCAGGAACCAGGCTCTTCTCGGTGGTGCCAAGTGATAGGACAAGACACAATGGGCAAAAACTGGTGCACAAGAAGTTCCACCTGAACATGAGGAAGAACTTCTTTACTGTGCAGTAACCATGCACTGGAACAGATTGCCCATAGAGGTTGTGGAGTCTCCCTCACTGGAGATATTCAAGAACTCTCTGGACACAGACCTGTGCCCTGTGCTCTGGGATGGCCTTGCTTGAGCAGAGAGGTTGGACCACATGACCCACTGTGGTCCCTTCCAACCTTACCCGTCCTGTGATTCTGTGACTTCTTTACTGCAACTTGGAGATGATTGTTTAAAACTAATTTTTGAAACTGAGCCCGATGGAGATCATTCAGATGGGATATCCTTGTGGTTTAATTGCTTTAGTATATTGTAGACTGAGATTGACTTGCCTCTTCCAAAGGGTTTCAAGATTTATGTAGTCCTAAAAGGGGACTTTTGTGTGGTGTTTTTTTGTTTGGTTGGTTTGGGGTTTTTTGTGTTTTGTTGGTTTTATTTTAGAGATCTGATGTAAACTCCAGTCTCTTTTCAGTTTAAAACAAACAAAAACCCAACATACTTCATGAGAGAGAATAACCTATGATCTATTCTTTGCAATCAGACTGCTTTAATTTTAGCTCTGTGCTCTGGTCTCCATAAATTTAGCTGATCACCAGAGATCATATGATAGACACTAGATTCATAGTTTTCCAGGGTCTAAATAAATCAAATCTCCATGTAACAGTTTGTCAGCTTCAGCAACCTTATGTTGTGGCAAGGTGTCATGGCCTGTGGAGATAGTATAATCTACAAGGGTAGAATTGTCTAGCTATGTAAGCTACTACTTTTATTAGGAGCAAAATTAGATTGTCTTTGAGCGATGATCCTCTCTCACTCAGCATACACACACAGAAAGACAGGATAGGTCTTTTTTATTTGGGATTTTTTTGCAGTTGTTGTATCGTCACCAATGTTTGCTGTTAAGTGTATAAAAACCAGGGTATGTGTAGTGCATTTTATTTCCTCTCAGTTGCATGGTCTCTGCTGTTTGAGCCCTTTTAACTGTGTAGCTTTTTTGCTTCAGCTCTACTGCAGAGCTGCTTCTCTGCTGTTCATGTCCATGCTTCTGTATCACTTAATTAGTTATTTTTATTACTTCTGTGGTCTTTCTACTGATCACCTTTGCCCATTCTACATATGGAAATCGTGCTTAATTTTTTTGTGTCCCACATGGATATGACAGAGGATTTGAGATAACCAGGTCTGTGTGACTATGGTCCAGTCTTACACATAATTTCTCCCTACCCAGCTACTGTCTCAGATAGTTTTTGGTGTTTCTGGGAGAAGAGGCAAAACCTATTAAATTGGATAGCTGTATGCAGTTTTTATTATGTACTAAAGTGGTACAACATGCTGGCTTTGGGGAGAAGGAGGTGGAACCAGGGCAGAACAGAGATCTGGGTAAAACACACAGCTCCTGCAGTGCAGCTGTAATACAAATGCTTTCATACTTTCTATGCCGGTTTATGTTGCCACCTACTAGAAATACAATGCTGTTGTGGACTTGTTACAAAAATGCATTAGTAGCATAACCATTGTTATGTATTTATGTTGTTATATCCTTCATATGCAGAACAAATCCACATCTGAGATTTCAGAGTCTGAACCAAAGAAATTTGATAGTACTGGATATGATAAAGATTTAGTAGAAGCTTTGGAAAGAGATATAATTTCTCAGAATCCCAACATTCGATGGTAAGTTTGAGTACTGCTGCTAGTCTTTCTGAGTTGTTTCTGTTTCCTGTTGTACAATGTCAAGAATTAAGAATTTTAACATGTACTTACATATAAAAATAATGTACAGGTTTTCCTTACTGCTTTAAACAGGCAACTAAACTTCTTATGTAATTGAATATTTTAGAGCACTTTTTTCCACACATAGATTCACAGAATGGTTTGGGTTGGACGGGACCTTTAAAGATCAGCTAGCCCAATTCCCTGCCACAGGCAGGGATATTTTTCCCTAGATCATGTTGCCAAAAGTCCTGTCCAATCTGACCATGTAAAGCTCCTCAAACTTTTCTAAGAGTCCTAAAATCAATTTTTGAGATACTCTTTTGCAGCATAAAAGTTTCTAGTGTCTGTCAATGTCTCCTTATTTGAAAAGCTGTTTTGCTACTCAGGGCCATATCAAGACAGAAAACCAATTAACAGAAGTTATGTCAATACAGGAACCCTTTGAAATGTTGCTGGACGTGATATGGCTGCCAGTATAAAATATAATCCTGTGCCAGTACCTTTACATAAATGTGTTAAATATTAAACCTTATACAAAGGTTGTTTTGTGTTCCAAATGTTTTCAAGCTTAGGTGGTTTTGTGAGGATTAAATGAGCAAAAACCTTCTGTCAAATAAAGTAGGCTTTAAAAAAAGCTGAACACTCCCACAAAAACTTTGTGTGCATGCAACTGTCATGTATTTCAGTTTAATATGTGAATACATGCTCCAGCTTTTATACTGAATCTTAAAATACGACTTTAGGTTTGACACTAGTTCTCCAAATAGATATGTTTTGAAACCAAAATATTACTTGGGCACATGCTGATAAGAGGAATGCCCTGAGAGTTACCCTCAAGAAAATAAGACAAGCCTATAAGGTATCTAAGAATACATTTGTCACTCTAAAAAAGAATTCTGAAAAATCTGTTTAATTTTCTTCCCTTTACTAGTCTTCAGCAACTTGTAACACTGAAAGATAGTATTTAAGTTTCAGGGGTGTCCAATCTCTCAACAGAAGAAGAAAGCATAATCTGTGGCTAGCATAAATTTAACAACTTGCTCTGTTCTGCTTGTCAGTCTATGAATACTAACAGAGGTGCTCTAGTGAAATAGTTACTTCTTTTTTGCTTTTGCAGCCAACTGGAGTCTACTAGTCAGATGCCAATTGTAGTTGTTGTAGACTTCTGCCATTAGAATGTAAATAATTCAGGAAAATAAGTTGGATTTATGGGAGAGCCAATACATAACAGGAAGTTTAATTGTGTATTTTTTTTGAGCTGTGGACTGATTCTTTTGCATCCTTTCTGAATGTGTCAAACAACTTTCTCTTTCTTTTCAGGGATGACATTGCTGATTTAGTAGAAGCCAAAAAGCTGCTTAAGGAAGCTGTAGTTTTACCAATGTGGATGCCAGAGTTTTTTAAGGGAATTAGAAGACCATGGAAGGTATGAAAAAAATCTGATCCTATGATCATAAGTAGGATTCTGAGAATGGATCTTGGCAGAACAAAATATTTCAAGTGGTTTACAGTTTATATAAATTCTTTCCACTTTTTAGTAACAAAATTTATGGTAAAGAGTACCAGCAAAATAAAGATGTCAGCCAGATACATGCACTGTCTTCAGCTGTATTGTTGCGGGTAAGCAATAGTACTTAATTACTTCCCTTGGAATACCTTTCAAGGGAAAGTTTACATCCAGTATTTTACTATTGCACTGCTAAATAAACTGTGAAATTCTGTGTGTTGATTCTTGTCCTAAAAGTCGTTCTTTCTCATTTTAATAGGGTGTGCTGATGGTTGGTCCTCCTGGTACTGGAAAGACTCTCTTAGCAAAAGCTGTAGCCACTGAATGCAAGACTACTTTTTTCAATGTTTCTTCTTCCACACTTACCTCAAAATACAGAGGAGAATCTGAGAAACTTGTTCGTCTGCTTTTTGAAATGGTGATTGAAGTTCCTGAGCATGAACAGTGAGATGTTGAAGTAGAATCACTTCTGGAACAGTGAAACCTTGCCAAGGTTTCAAACTCACAGCATGCATAAACAAATCTCCAAGCTTCAAATGCTTTAGGCCTTTCTGATTTGGCCCTTTACATTTCAAGATTATTACTAAATAGCTTTATAGAAGCTGAAAAGTTAGGTCGTCTCATATTTTCAGGGTTAGCTTGCTGCATTAGAGGTAGCTCTCTGTAAGCTGCTGAGTGATGCAGAACATACTGGAATATAAAACTACAGATGAGGTTAATTGTTTTCTGGGTGAGAACCCTGTTTAGGCTGTGTCTGTTTTGTTGTGGGTGGTTTTTTGTTTGTGCTTAAAATAAGTGGACTTTCAAACCGTAGTTGTCTTCAGAGCACATAATACTTGAAATTGGCTCAGAAAATAGTTTGTTTTTTTTTTTTTTTTTTCGGGTCATGTGTTACCAGGTTTGCATGCAGTGTTTGCTAGGGTGTCTAGTACTGAAGGGCACAGCAGAGTTACTATTACAGTAGTCAGAAAGGGAATAAAACATCTTTTACATTATAGTTTCATTGGCATGGTATCAACTCATTTAACACAATCAATCAAAAGTGCATATACACAATTAACAGTATCTCAACTGCAGTAAGACAATAGCCTTTATTATTGTGGATCCTTGTCTTTGATCTCCTTTGTTTTCAAAAAGTCAGAATTATTTTTCAATTCACCTGTCTCTTGGACGGGTTCCATGTCATGGTGTCCCAGCTTCACATTCCTTCTTGCTCTTAGTGAAATCTTATTCAAGTGTTTTTTGATGACTTTCACAGTTATAAATGTTATTCCTAATGTGGAGAACTGTCTTTAGCTTATTAAATGTTTCTTTATAACCCTAACAATTCCAGCACTTTGCTGAAAGCTGTTCTGCTCAAATGCTCTTAATGAATGCACAGCTGCTCTATACCTCTATGCAGTGGCCCAGGAGAGGGAAAATTAGGGATTGTTTGATACTTATGAGCTGATTGAATGGAGTAAATATGTCATTACTTAGCTCTGAATATGCTGCTATTTCTTAAATGGGAGTAGACTGCTACTTCAGCTTCCTCTTTACCTTTTGCTTCCTTTAGGCTCGATTTTATGCCCCGACAACTATATTTATTGATGAGATAGACTCTATCTGTAGTCGCAGGGGAACTTCGGAGGAGCACGAAGCCAGCCGACGTGTGAAGGCAGAACTGCTGGTGCAAATGGATGGTAAATAACCTGATCCCTGGGAAGTGCTGGACTGGAGGAAACTTGAGAGACAGAAAAAAACCCCCAAAAATACAAACAACCAAAACCATTTAAAACTTCCTTCTTCAGAAGCAGGTTTTAAGATTGGGGCAAAGAGTTACAAGTGCACTACTCCAACTGTCAGTGTGGAAGGAAAAATTATTTAACAATCTTTTATCCTCTGGGCTATGACCTTATATTAGTGATTCAGTGGAAAATACAAGATTTTAAAATGGCAGAAGAAAAAATAGTATTAACTGCTTCTCTCAATCTTTGCCTAGCATATCACTCACTTCTTCAAAAGCAGTTAAAATTGTTACCTGTTCCAGTTTAAACTTCAAAGGCAGTCATTACTTAACTTCTTTGGGATCTCTTTTTCTCCTAAAGGTATGAATAAAAAATGAGGATCTTTTTATAGAAGTGGTTTGGGAAAGTTTTAAAACACTGAGTTTATTACAGCCATTTGGCTAATATTTCACAAATCAACAAACTTTAGAAGTAGGTAATACAGTGCAAAGTTGTTATAGAGGCATCTTTTTTTTTACTCTGGAGAGCAGAGAGAAGGAAAGTAGCAACCGAAAAGTGGATGCTATTCACTCCGTACATGAAATTTTAGAAAACATATGTATGTTTTATTTCCTCTTTTCTCCATTGCAGGTGTTGGAGGGGCGACTGAAAATGATGATCCTTCTAAGATGGTCATGGTACTTGCTGCTACTAATTTTCCTTGGGATATTGATGAAGCCCTAAGACGGAGACTAGAAAAGAGAATTTACATTCCTTTACCATCAGGTATGAAGAGTTGGGCAGAGGAGTGGTTAAAAATACTAAAATCTAAACCTTATCAATATTCCTTTAGTTTTGACTGCCTGGTTTAAAAATCTAATTGGTACGTGTATGCAAATTCATGTAGGGATTCAGGATCAGGTGAAATCTAAACATGAGCATTTACCTTTGTAGCATGTACAGTGTCCCTCTTTTCATTCTTCCCTCTGTTTCCTCTTCAATTTATTATTTATCTTCAGAAAGCAAATTATATAGTCTCAATTTTATTTTCTTTGATTAGCAAAAGGTAGAGAGGAACTCCTAAAAATAAATCTGCGAGAGCTGGAACTGGCTGACGATGTTGACCTTGCAAACATAGCTGAGAAAATGGAGGGTTATTCAGGTGCAGACATCACCAATGTGTGCAGGTAAGTTAACATTGCATCATTTGTTACTGCCACTACAAACTGCGAGAAAACTGTTTGTAAGGTAACCAGTTTATGTGATTAAAGTTGTTGGATAAAAATGGACTGTGAGATGTCTCTTATGTATGGCTAAGAGGTGAAATACTCTGTTGATATTTACCTAAATTTCCATTTTTGAAGAGCAGTCAGTTGCAATATAGTAATCTAAAGCTATGATTTAGGTAAAATTCCACATTCTTTCATGTAGGCTAAATTCCTTGCATGGGGAGTATCCACAGGATGGTAAACTAACTTGTAGAGTTGCAGTCTTTCCACTGGGGTTACACTTCTGCAGAAATCCATGTGTAGAGAGGAGATAGTGGCAGCAGCCAGAGTAACTAAAGTAAAAACACTGAGCACTCTTCTTTCATGACTTGTGTGGTGGTACAAGAGCTGTGTACTCAGCACAGTGGCTTTTGTGATGTGGCTGCCTTAAGTTTTCTGCTACCTCCTCTGTTTTTCCTTCTCCATACTGTTGGCATACAGTAATTTCTGAGCCTGTTCTCTAACCTAGATTGCTGAAATAATTGACTAAAAGTACCTTTTAACCCTTCCTCTCTATTTTCTTTTAACAATTGGAAAGGAAAGGAAAGGACTGATCTTCAGTCGTCTGGTTTACATCAAAAGACTTGCACTGGGACAATTGCAGCAGTGGCAAGTTATGGAATTGCCAGTAAGGGAGAGAAAAGTGAAGCTTTTTAAGATGTTTTCATCTGATAAGCACCTGTGTAATGATGCTTTCAGGGTTTGGAGGTGGCACCAAAGTGTGGCAAGACAAGGCTTGATTTCCTAGTTGTGCCAGACAATTTTTCTGGGGTTGTACTTTGAACAGGCTGAGAGAACTGTTCTGGATTGAAAACACCTTCTCATTACTTCCTCAAATGTGGATCCATTTCTTGCCTAGATTCCTAATAAAGCTCTGCAAACGTGTGTCAGCACAGCTGAGAGGACAGTATGCTGTGCCACAGGGATGAATGCAAGTAGCCTGTATGCAAAATTGCCACCAAAGGCACTATCAGCAGGGTTGCTTAAGGCTGAACTAAGAGTTTGGAGCCTCAGTACGGCTTCCTGAACAAACCTTGCACAGTGTCTGGGAAAAGAATGGTATGTTAGTTGCTCTGAATCTGTGTCGTGCAGATTTGTTTCATTTGTAGGTTTGTGAGATGAATTTGTGGTGTTCCTTGGATCAGTCTTGGTGTTGGTTGTGCTCTGCAAGGAGCTTGTGCTAATGGGTTCATGTCATAAAAGAGTTTATTTGGTCTGCTGCTTTGTACATTTTAGTTGCACTTTGTCTCCTCTGGTCTGTTTGGTGTTTGTTGTTTGTGATTTATTTTACAGTGAATATCAATACACTTGTTTAAAAGTCAGAATACTTGTCATGTTTTTCAGTGAATTTCATATGTGTAAATATATGCCCACACTGTTACTTCTGATTTTTTTTTTTAACCAAAGTCCTTTTGTACAAATATTATTAAACAAAAGCAAACAAGCATTAAAAAAAAAAAACACAAAGAAACACCCAAGTCTTTAATTTGTGGCAGTTTCCTAAGTAATAACTAAGGTGGCAGCAAGCAGAAATCCAGATGAACTGGGGTTTGGAGTCACATGATTTGAAATCACCAAGGAAGTAACTTCTTTCATGGTGTCAAGAGAAACAGCTCTTGGATATGATTGTTTCATTAACATTGAGTCAGAAGGACATATGGCTGATTTAAAAGTGCTTTTGTACGGTTCAGACTCACAATATATAAGCATAGTGAAGTTCAAACCTGTAGACTGTGACAGTCCTTATGCAAAACTAAAGAAAAACTGGTTCAGAAGTCTGGTTTACTGAAATTACTCTCCCGTCTTAAAGAAATTGAGGTGAAATTCAGAGCTTGCTGACCCAGAGTGAAAACCAGCCAGAGGTTACAGTACAGTTCCCAACAGTCAGCACATAACCATGGGAAATGAAGGTGAAACTCTATTTGAAAATGACATTCAGGAATTACAAAATTGCATATTAGATTGAGTATGAATTGACTTTGAGTCATTGTTTTGAGCAGACTGTGAATGTTGAAAGGCCTTTTGAACAGAACTGGCCCCTGCTGCGTCTTCCAGTGGGTGGCTGCTTGTTTTTTGAATACAGCTTTGGTGCTTCTCCAGGCACAAAGAGCGTGTTTGAGAAAGCACCAAGAGTTCATGTTGGAATGACTCTCAATAAAATGATTTTACAAAAGGAAGTGGTGGCAGGTGCACTTCAGTTTTGTGGGGGTGTTGAGGTATAGTAGGCTTTTTGGTTTGGTTGCTTGGATTATTTTTGCAGGATTTTGGGCTTTTTTAACTGCTGTGTGGAAGCAAATTAGATGCATGGAATGCTCCCCCACACCATTGTGTAAGAGTGGCTTTTAGTTCACAAATGATGAACTAAAACAGCACAGCAAAGCATGGCAATATTTGGCTAAGATGGAGTTCAACAAGGCAACCTTTTGGGGTTGTTCTGATATTCTAGTTCCTGTATTATGCATTTTAATTTATTAGTTAACAATTAGTATGTTCATCAAGTCTGTCAGTTATGATTTCCTTTAGGGGAAGGGTTTGGTACTGAAACAGAATATGATGAAACCATCTTTGTAAAACCTCCTAGAACACAGTATGTAAGTTTTTGATCTTTGGATTCTCACCTACTAATAGGATGAGATGCCCTGTTGCTGTATCACTGGGACTACCTTTCAGTCTTTTTTACTGCTAGACAAATAATCAGCATTTTTTTGTTATTATAAACTATATACTGATGAATTAGCAGGAACCTGAGTTTCCCAGTGTTATCTGTTTATCACCTCACCAGCTCATCTGTTACTGTTACTAGGCTTACTGCTAGAAATCTAAATGCAGTCAAAACCAAATGCAGAAAGAAAATGACACACCTGTAAAAACGCTTAGTGCTCACTCAAGCCAGAAGTTTGAGAGGCTACAGACAGAACAGATTTCATCGTTTAACGTTTAGCTGTGAGCATACGGGTTGGAGGGTAGATACTGTTGACTCAGAGTTCTGTCTTTGAAGTGGGATTCCTGTTCAAACCAGGAAACGTTCAGAACGCTCCAGCTACTCCTCTTGTATCTTGGAGGAGTGAAATTGTTACTTTGCTTTGTTCCTGTTTAAATATACTATAAACAGCAGCTACATCGTAGACACACAGTGATGTCAGATAAACTGGTTAATCTTCACCTTTTTGCCTAGGCTATGAGTAGTACCTATTAAGACATCCAGTGAGGATAAATCCATGTCTGAAAAATGTGGATAGCATGGTATCATAGCTTGTACAAGCCCTTGGAGATCTTCCTATAAAAGTTTACAGTTCTTTACTGTATTTTTTTGAATGCAGCAGCTTAACTGGAATGGTATGTTGAGCCTTTCAGGGAACTGAACTTGCCATCCTGCATTGAGTAATGATTGATTTATTTTTATTTCTTACCCCTCCTGAGTAGAGATGCATCATTGATGGCTATGAGAAGGCGTATTGAAGGCTTGACACCAGAAGAAATAAGAAATCTTCCCCGAGATGAAATGCACATGCCAACGACTATGGAAGACTTTGAAATAGCTTTGAAGAAAGTTTCTAAATCTGTATCTGCGGCGGACATTGAAAAATATGAGAAATGGATAACTGAATTTGGATCATGTTGAGTTGTCTTCTCTTGAAGAAGCCACCTTACGTCTTAAAACAGCTTTAGAAGTTATCAGCAGTGTGTCAGTGCACTGTGTATTCTTTTTAACTTTTGTAATTTAAGAGCAACAGATGTTTCAATAAATTTTTTTTAAATGCAGTTTCTGTCTAGCTCTCTTTGAACTAGCTCAAAAGTCACCCATTTTTCTCAAATGCTGATGGTATATGCTTTGATTTTCAAGATTTTAAAATTACTTAAATTTAATACTAGAACTCTTGTATCAGAGTATTTACTCTTGAAAAACTGCTATTACACAAAAAAAACTAAAAAAACCAACCAACCCAACTAGCCTTGCTAAATGAGTAAGGGATGCTGAGAACTGGAAAACAGGAAGAACAAGATGGTTACGAGGATGGTTTTCCTAACTGCTCTTGGAGAATTCGGCCCTTAAAACTGTTTCTAGAGGTATTAATAAAGAACATGTGCAAAGGCTGAGATGTGGTTGTAGATTTATGATATTTGTTAAAGATATTATAATACATCCAGCCAGAGTAAGCGATTATTGTGTGGTCAGCAGTGACACTGAATCACATGTGTAGCCTCCTTTTAAGTCTTAAAACAAAATATTTCTGGCCTTAATTCTGAAATATGTTTTTCTTCCTTGACTGTATTACATTACTATGTAAGTGTCAGAACTCTAGACTGGTAGGTTGAGTCCTGGCTTACACCTTTATTCTGGTAAGGCTGTTCTGATAAGGCAGCAGGTGTTATATTTGTGCTCAACTGATAACCCTGACTTAACATTCAATATAAAATCTAAATTCACTTTTCTCATTACTTGAGAAGTGGAATGTAGGAGCAGTTCTCTGAGAATGATTCTACAGTGACCATCTAGGTAATAACTTTAGTTTTTTCTCAACAAGTGGGAATTGTAACTAAAACCTATAATTTCTATCCATCTGCTATTTTGGAAACACTTCTTGCTAGCTCCTCCTAGAGCAGCCAGCTGTAGTTCTGCTACAGGTAAACTTCATGCTTTTTCGTGAATCAAAGAGGTCTAGACTTGTTTCAGCCGGTAGATACACGCTATACAAAGCTGGCTGTGGAATTTCTGCTCGTGTGTCTCTTTAGATGCTGCAAGGTAGATGAGAAGGACAAGTGGTAATGAAAAGTTGCAGTCTGAGTAGGAAGCAAGTGCATCTCAAAGACACAGCTGTGTAATTGCCATTATTGTGAACGTCTTGTTTATGTCCTTAAAATTCATCACTATGTTGTGAGTGACATCTGGACACACTGAAAAGGGATTTACAGCAGGGTCAGTGATGAGATGCTCTAGTAAAACACAGATCTTGTGAGAGCTTCTGCATCCCTGAGCGAACCTGGCATGATGAACCCAGAAATGAAGTTCAGGTGAGGATACAAGTGTGTGCATTTACAGACTTCCATTTCCAAAGTGGAAAACAAATTTACTTCCTTCATTTCAAATGTATAGCCCTATGTGTCAGAGTTAAGAAAATGATGTATTTTGAAGAAGTGGGTTCTCTTAATATTTATTTTTCTGTTTGTATGTTAGAATGAGAGTGGACCTGTCAGCTGTGTTGCAGAAGATTTCATAATTCATTACAAGGAAACAAAAATATTCAATCTGTCCTCCAAGTGAAAAGGGAAGGAAGGCAAGCTTTTGGCCTTGGAAGCTGCCCAGTAAGGGGCCACTTAGGCTGAAAGTGATGTATTTTGAGAACTCCTGAAGTAAATCTCATTTTAAAAGCAGTAGTTTAGTTCTCAACCAGCCCAGTTCACTCTGAATGAACACCTCTGGAACATGTGGTAGAGGGGGGAAAAAGGTGGTAGAGGCCGGACTGGTAGCTCAGAGTTTCATTTGGTTTTGGTACACAGTGTGGTGATACAAGGTTCTGAGGGCAAGACAGAACAAGAAGGGCTGCAGTGAGAGCTACAGTTTGTGAGGAGGTAGGAGATGCTGCTGTTCCTAAAAACCTACTGCCATCCTAGCAAGGGGTTTTTTTGTGTGGTTTTTTTGTTTGTTTTTTTCAGTTCCCCCATCCCCCCACATTGTTTTTCCTAGAGGGCACTTGAATCCTTACCAGTTCACATCCTGGGAAAATGAGACCTACCATGACTGGCATGTAGGGCAGTTGCCCTTTCCTAACTGTGGTAGTTGCACAAGGTGGTTTTAAAATTGATTTATGGAATGGTTCAGAGTGGTCCCAGCTCAAAGTAGCACTCCTCTGAAAGGTGCAAGACTCTAACAATTTGGGAAATCCATGTGCATGCTAAAGCAGAAACACGACTGCTTTAACTGTTTTTAAGACTTGGTAACTCCAGCTCTGTAAAACAGTGACTTTGTCTGGCTGTTACTGTGCTCAAGATTTGCATTATTTTTACAATCTCATAACCTGATGGTAGTACTTCTTTCCTCATCCTTTGTAACCTTCTAGAACACCATACTGAAGAGGATTACTGAGCTCATGGAAATAAGCCAAGTTGTGAAGCAGTGCCAGCACTTTTTCAGGCTTAACTACTCATTTGTTGCAGCTGTTTACAACAGTTAAATCTCCCTGTTCCTGTGCAGGTGCTTGGTTTACAGTTTCAGAAGGAGGGATGCAAACAACACATGCAAACAGCTGCCAGATTTCCATCTGCAGTGCAATTCATACGGAGTTTGTGCACTAAGGAGGAGCTATTGTGTTTCTTGTCCATCCTATTTTTTTAAACCCTGAAGAAGCTAACTTAAGCCTTATACATCACTTCTACTTGAACTGTGCTAATGGAAGGGCCAGGGCTACGTTCATAAAGAACATGAATTTCCACATGCAGAGAAGTCTCTTTACCACTGTTCAAAGAGTTGCTCTTGTCTGTGCAGTCACCATTCCTGTGCTAGTCTTAGCCAGGGATGACAACCCCTCTGCCACCCTAAAGGTGCTAAAACAAAAAATAAAATTAAAAAACAAGGGGAAGTTTGAGCAGTGTCCCTGTCACTGCTGGGTGGTGTTTTGGTTTGTCTTTTTGCAAGGCAAGTCAGTGTTAAAAATGTTCCTTCTATCGCTGCAGTGCTGTCAATTTACTGAGACAATGGAAGTCGTTCTAGTCACAGACCAGCTGTAAGGACCAGCATCTGAATAACTTGGATCCCATTAAACTTATAATGATGTTTCCTGGGGGGGGGGGGGGGGGGAAACCTTC
>JAWWMO010000121.1:57114444-57138512 GCA_035047845.1 Dendrocincla fuliginosa
GGGAAATCTGCTGACCACGGGTAATTCTGATCACTCAAACGATAACTGTGCTCAGTCTAGTGCCAGATAGTGATAGCTCTTAAGTTTTTTTTCCCCAGTCATTATTCTGACAAACAATTTTAGTTACTAAAAACAATGAAAAGCTAAAACCAAATAGTACCCTGCAGCTAACACGGTTGACAAACTCCTGTTTTATGTAGCTACAGATGCACGCGTGAACACTGTGTGATAAACAATTTAAATGTTTATTTGAAAAATATTAACAGTACAAACCGGCATGGGCAGATTGGGCCTACTTAGCAATAGTAAGCCAGTATTTCTGTAGAATGTCGCAGAATTCATTTTTCTTGTGGAACTTCACATAGTACTGCTGTCACAGATATAAAAAGCACACTGGTTACAACTGCTAACACTTTTTATGAGTGGAAGGGACCATAAAAATGTAAAGTGCTTGAAATATAAATCTGCCTTTTTAACTTTTGTTTTGCATATATAAAATGTCACATTTCTTAATTAACACAAATGTTGGGTAGTGGTATCTTCCCTGCAAGGCACACTCGACCCTATGAGACCTAAGCCAGGTTGTGCAGCTTTGCTTAGGCTTTTGGCACAGCTGATGTTTGCAATACTCCCTCATCCTTTTCTGAAGAATGCTACCTGCAGACTTAAGGACACCCTGAATTTCATCATCTCACTAGTCAGGACAGCTGACCTGGTCTATCTATGGGCATGAAGGCAGCCAGCATCCTGTCTGAGGTGTGGAAAAATGACTTCACAGAAGTTAAAACCAATGGTAAGCCCTCAGGGTGGAAAGCTGTTCTATTTTGAAGCTTCTTAAAAGCTGCTTGTTTATGGAGAGGCACAAGGAATTCAGCTTTGGGCCTTGGCCTGAGTGGCCCTTTATCAACTAATCAACTGACTTAGTTCTCTTAGTAGGAAACAAACAAAGTATAAGACCAAGTGCCAAATTTTAGGTCAACCAAAAGTGTGTTTTTAAAAACCAGTAACTCCAAAGCAAATACAGTATTAAGTGCATGCTTTCTCATCTAAATTGTTTTTCCTGTCTGGGAGATCTGAAGGCAGGCTGATGACAGTCACAGGTACAAAGCTGACTTGATCCAGTAGAAGGATGCCTCTGAAAGGTAAGATTACCTGGCATTAGAAAACAATATACAAAACAATTCTGTATTCTAAAAATTAGATTTACTCTTAAATTCCCCAAACTTAGTTTAAACCAATGCATCAAGTATTACCCTCATAACACCTCTTTTTATAAAGATGGAATGAAGATTGGTTCCAAACTAGCTCGTTTCCAAGAGGTCCCTTCACTCAGATTCTACCTCTGAAATGTCAGCAGTGTAGACTCTACATGCTTAGTTTCACAGTAGCCTAAAACTCAGTGCTGTGAGGAGCAACATCTAATTCTCCAAGACTCGCTAGAGCCTCTAGTTTTATCAGTGTACCATAGAATGGCATGAAAGACCTGGGACGAGGTCCTGACATCTGCAACTGTGCCAGTCACCAAATGAGATCCGCTCATTCTTATGTAGTTTTGAGGTTGTGTTTGCGGGGGTTTTGTTTGTTTGTTTTTCTTTAAAGGGGAGAGGGTGGCACAATTTCTTTAAACACTCTGATAAGCCATGCACAAGCCCCGTGTTCTCCAGCTGAAAGAGGAATTGCTGCATGTTGGCTCCTTTGCTCTGTACTCTCCTCTGCCATGGACAGGCCATGAGACACTTGGATGAACAGTTTGTTGGGATTAGATTTTCCTTCCTAGTTCTACTTCAGTTTCACACGTGGAAGTGTTAAGCTACTTACTGCTGTGGGAAGTACAAAGTGTTTGTTCAGTTTTTTTTCTCTAATAAGTGAAGCATTCCCATGTGAAATGTCAGGGGAAAGCATGGACTCTTTCGCCACTGCAGTTTCCAACCTTCCTTATCTTCCAGCCCTCCATTTTTCTACCTTTGTCAGAAGGACTCAGGACACTTGTATTCCTGAGTGGATACATAAATTAACTGCAGGCAGGGCCATTCACAAGCAGAGCTGGTCAGATGCATTGGAAGATATCAGCTGTGCTTGCTGTGGCTAATGAAGCACACTGAGGTGTCAGTCACTTCTCAAAGAACACGCAGTTCTAAGGGATGGGTCTTCCAGAACTGACTTAGACTGCTTTAAAAGCACATGCTTGCCTATTCCAGCACTAAGTCTACACGGATTTCCTACCTGCAATTACTAGTTCATCTTACCATCCCTTGTTCTGAGCACTTGCTTTTCTGAAAAATCCTAGTGTTGCTAGGACACAACAACTGAGTGAATAAAGCCATCTGCAGGCCACCGGCTTTTCTTTATGACCTTTAGCCACCAATGCCAGCACCAACTGCTATGGCTTGGAAGCTGTCTACAGCGTAGGTCCTCCTTGGAGAATTTCCATGGAAATTTGCAAAGCAAATTCGAGGCCTTTCAGAACTACTGTGACAACTCCAACAGAGTAGAAGTATGAAAAGATTTAGAGATGCTAGAATTGTTCAGCTCTAGCTTCTACCCTCTTCTCTTGGAGCTACGTTAATGGTGTCTTACAATGTAGTCCTTAGAAGAGTTGATAAAAATCTGGCAGTGTAACAGCTCAACTAAAGACATTTCCAACAAAATACTTTCCCATTTTTCTCTGAAATGCCTATGTGTCAAAACTTCACTTGGAATGGAAAGTTACCAGTAGCTTTTACACTGAACTGTTGCTACCACCCTCCTACAGAATGGGGCTGCTTCTTGAAAGATTTTTTTAGTTAATGTTTTGCCTTCATCACAGCCAAAAAAAAAAAAAAGAAAAAAAGGAAAAATTACTTACTTGTTTTCACAGGAAGGAAGAATCACCTTTAAGACTTTGATAATAAGAGCTGCTCCAATAATTCCAACTACAATGACTTCCATGAAATTAAACAAGATGGGTAAAGATCGGAACCAGAATTTACACAACCCTTTTCTCAAGTCTTCCACCCACTGGCACATCACCTACAGTCAAAGAGGTAAAAATAAAAAGACAGGTTCCAAAACAAAGCATGTGCTGGTTTTGTAGCTACTGGTGATACATGTAGTTTCATGGTGACAGTTTTACTTTAATTTATGTATCCTTAAACATACATAAAAGCAGCATAGAATTGACTGGTGACTTGAATCTCCTTCAAAGTTTGGAACAGGTGAAGGTTTAGTTCTCTACTCATCCTAGAAGAGTTATTTCTCTGAGAGGCCACTTTGGAAAACAAAGGACATTTAAACAGAGATGGTGAAGGGAGAGCTGCCTGGCCACAGAGAGCTATGATACAGTGCACAGCAGGGAAAGGGTTACTGACAGCCTAGGCGAGGGGTAGCACCTTCTCTAGCCTGTCTGTAACTTTCAGTCTACCATTTCGGCCCTCCTCTCTCAGCAGCACGTTGTAACTATATTTGTTTCAGCCACAGAGGAGGCGACCAAGCCCATCCTTACCTGAGCTGAAACTGGAACTTCTCAAGCTGTTACAGTGCTTCTTACAGCAGGGGAGACCAATGGCCCCCCTCTCAGAGGGGTAAGCACTTGAGCAGAGTCAGCAAAAAAATGATGTAATTTAAAGCTAAGCAATATCTGAAATTGTCATAAATGTTTAGCTTGGTATACCACAACTGACTATCATGAAGGATCTGTGAGGTCAGAACACTGCAGGATTTAGAAGCCCATTTGATTCCTGCTGGAGTAAAAAAATTCCAACAGTTTGTCACTGCTGAAGGGTAATTTAGGAAGTTGTTCAGGGTTTTTTTTAAGGTTCCCAGAGTATGTCTGTAAAAGTTCATTCGTCTTAGTAGTTTCCTCTCTTTACAAGTATTATACTAATAATTAAAAAAGCAGAAAAAGAACAAAAGTACCTTGTAAGAAGATGGAGGTTCTGTCCTAAGAGGGGTCTCTGGTAACTTGCCAGGTAATGTTTCTTCATCTACTGTAGTTTCTACTTGCCGGATGAGGTACTGACTGGTAGTTTGCAGTGGATCTTGAATATCTGAAGAAGAAAAGCTAGAGTTAATGCAGAGTTTCTTTTTATTTGACTCACTCTTCAGGAAAACAAAGACATGTCGTATTCCTACAGTTATGGCATGGTTCTCATACACTCACAGCGAGAACACAGAAGACTTTGCCCTTTTCTTTTTTTAACTTGAGTAGTGAATTTGATAAGAAGCAGAAGCAGTGTTACAGTTCAGCCTTTAGCTATGCTCTTAGCTGCAAATTTCAGCTGTAGTCAGATTAAAAAGTGATGAACTAGATCAAAATATTCATGTCTGATTAAATCCTTGAGAGTTTTTGATTAAACAAAACAAATAAGATTAAGGCATCAAATAACTTCTCTTGCTTTTAAGTTATTCAAGTTTGGAAATGACCCAGACAGGTATTTCCTCTACAGTTTTCTTTTTCATTCTCAGGAAAAAGGGTGAGCTTTAGAGAAACTTCCATCACAGATCTAAGAGAGCAATTTATTCCTGTCAGATGTCTGGATTGCAGACTGCCAAGTATCAAGTGCATCAAAGGGGAACAGATTTGAAAACAAACAAAAAAAATACCTAGAATGTAGAAGAGTTGAATTTAGGTGTTTAAAAAAAAATAAAAACCGAGCCACATAAAACACTTCCCTGTTAATGAAGAAACTGTTTCGCTATGTAAAACATGGGAATAATGATGTTCTTTTACCCCTGTAAAGCAATACATCAACTATGGATGAAAATATTATGTAACAGCTGAGAGAGATACCTTTTCCTGAGAGGTTGGGCAGTGTAAATAACATGTCATTGTCCCTTGGGATGGAATACAGCATGCTCTCTTTCAAAGGGACAGTGTAGTTTGAATGTCTAAGTACTCTCAGATCCTTTACTAAAATATCTATTTCTGTTACTTCTTCTTGCTGAACCTGCAAGAGATGTAAACATGTTGATATTACTGAGTTTAAAGTAAGACTGCAGCATGCTGGCAGAGAACACCAATATACCACAGAAAACTCCAAGCCATTAAGATGTAGACATAGGGCTGTTATAACATAAATTAATATTCTTTGTTTTTACATACCACACTTCTGGACACTATACCACACTAGAAAATACAGTGAACAGACTGGCTGTCTCTCCGTGCAAAACCACGTGGTAGTGACTCCATGGGCTTGTAACCAAGTCTTACACAGTTCAATACTATCCTCTCTCAGGGAGGCATTTTAAGGCATGGAAAACTCTAGTATGTAGTGAAAGTACTTGCTGAGGCAAGGCTGGCATTTCTGCTTTTGCAGTAATGTTCCTTTTTTCAACAACTGAAAGCAAAGTGTCACAGCATTTGGCAGCGTCCCGCTTGACAGCCTTGTCTCTAAACTAGAGAGACATGGATTTGACAGATCGACCGCTCACTGGCTTAGGAATTGGCTGTATGGTCACACTCAGACTGCTGCTGTTTAATATCTTTGTCAGTGACACGGGCAATGGGATTGAGTGCACCCTCTGCAGGATTTCTGATGACACCAAGCTCCGTGGTGCAGTCAACACACTGGAAGAAAGGGATGGCATCCAGGGGGACCTGGACAGGCTTGACAGAGCGGCCTGTGTGAACCTCATGGAGTTCAACAAGGCCAAGTGCAACGTCCTGCACTTGGGTCAGTGCAATCCCAAGCACAAGTGAAGCACTTGGGGGGTGCTGGTGGATGAAAAGCTCATTGAGCCAGTAATGTGCACTTAAAGCCCAGAAGGCCAACTGTATCCTGAGCTGCATCAAAAGCTGTGTGGACAGCAGGGTGAGGGAGGTGATTCTGCTCCTTTACTGTGCTCATGGGAGACTGCTTTTGACTTAAAGGAATAATCAAGGAAACAACATTACTTTCTTGTTGTTTTTACCAGGTCCCTATGAAAATCTGAAATGCATTGTGATGTCTAGTTTGAGATCTGAAATACAGCAGCAGTATTGTGTAACAACTGAATCAAACCAGGATATATTAGGCTTCTACCAGTGGGATAAACACCTCATTATAAAAGCTACAGACCTTTCAGTGGGGTTTTTCATTAAGAGTAAAATTTTGAAATCATACAGATCCCCCTAAAAAATACTACATGATGAGCATGCAATTAATTAAGGATCGATGGTATTATCATCGTTATCCTTTAAAAAAAGAGAAAAGGCAGCAGAACATAAGCCAGCTTCAAAAAAGCCTGGCCACATGTAGGATGCAGACTTGTACAGACACAAAAATATGACACTGTTGCTGGCTTCAGCAGCTGGATCTTCTCTACAGAACCTCTTTGGCTAGTAAATTAACTACACCTTACAAGTGATTTTGAGAGCTCAGTTCCGCACATTTCACTCTCAGCTAGAGCTGTAACCCCTCACAATTACTGATATTTGTGCACATACAGTTAGAACTGGGGGGAGGTGTTTGTTCATCTCAATTTGAATCTTGGTAATGAATACAGATTTTATCGTACATGTGAAATATTCTAACTCTCAGGTGTTGGGGGCTTTCACAACAAGCCCACCTGCCATAAGAATCCGCTGCTGCAAACTGTTCCCTATGGTATGTGCTTGAAACTCTTTGTTAGCTTGGAATAAACAATGGGGAAAACCTCAGGACTCAAAACAAGCCTGTGCCCCTTTTGTTTGTTTTTTACATTATTTTTTAAATCAAGTCATGTTGAAAGGCCATGTGATACAGTTAATGATAATCATTAAAATATGAATAGAAGCATTAAAATTTGAAGCCTCCTCATGAAACACACCTGCTATTATACTGCCAACTTTGCTATTATCTCCTTCAATAGTCATACAGTGTGGTAGCTAACTTTAGTTAAATACTTTGTGCTCTAATCACCAGCCAGATACAAGTAAACCTTTTAATCCTTGGTAAAACTTGCCTCTCCTAAATTAAAAACAGGCAGAATGTTGCAACAAGGGGTTTTTTACCTGTTTTCCATCAATCTCTGTCACTTCCTCCTGAACAACAATCAGCTGCAAATCAGAACTGGATGCCAAAGGCCACTCATGAACCATGATGCGAACACTGACGGTTCCCAGGCGCTGCTGATCTGGTAAGTTATCCAAGTTTCCATTCTCCACTGTTAACACACAATATCACAATTTGCAAAGAGAAACCACCCCAACCACAAAGCAGTACACAGCCACAGGGAAAACAGTTACAAATGGGGGATAGATGTCTTTGCACATACAGCACCTGAATGGAAAAGTCAGAGGACCACCAGCATCAAATCTGAGATGCCAGAACAGCAGTACAGAAGTCTGCACGATGCTCAAGTCCTTAACACTTCCACTAACAACTGTTACAAGTAGTAGTGATCTGGGCAACAGGTAAAACAGATGCCAAGATTTTTTTACCAAATCAAACTCAGAGCAGGTCTTGTGATATAACATATCAGACAACAGCAGAGCTGTACGATCCTCTGGCTGAGGGAGCTTCCAAACCATGTCACATCCCTGCCTTTGAGGTTTGCCCTCAAGCACTCTAAGCAGTGCTCTTTGGTCTGGCTATTGCTGCATTCGTATTTCAGTTGTCCAAAGGAGTTCATAAGAGTAATGCCCCAGCCCAACCAGCCACCTGTGTAAACATCCTGATTTGCATAACGTTCCCCTTCCTCTCAATACAGAAACAAACACACTCTTTTCCAGGCACACTGCATCTACACTCAAGATGAGTGCCAGCTCCCTCACAGATAATTGCCTGTCCCTCTCTCTGTTTTCATATGTGACTTGAGGTGAAACCTCAAGCCTTCTTCCTACCCAAAGGCTTTCAGCTATTTCAACAACCTAATATTCCACAAGTACACACAGAACTGCCTTTCTACCCTGGTGGTTTCTGCATAGACTTAGTATCCTTCTCCCAACTGCCACACCTCTATTACAGTGGGGGCACACTAGAGCTGAAGTGCTGGAGAAGTGGAAGGGTGGAGATGACAGATCTTCCCAGCAAGCAGATAGCAAGGTACATGAACTGAGACTGGGCTGGCCCCTACTGCTAAGCCACTAGTGCTGTGTGTGTGGGTCTCACTTACAGTGCTGAGCCTGTGAGGGAACTTGGGGTAAGGCTGGACCAGTGTTTCTCAGTCTCACAGTAACAACTTAGTGTGTTCATTACTTTTATGCTACAATCCCTGTCCTTGTAAAAGTATTTTCCTTATTTTAAATATAGAAAAATACTTTTTGGCATCATTTAGCAATATCTTTTGTTGCAAAAGTAAGAGGCAGACGGAGAGGAAGAGAAAGGTTCCCTATAGTTGTGAGCCAAAGCACTAACCTAGTTACTGAATGTCTTCTGTCTTAGAGGAGCAAGCACATATTAAAGGACCAAAGCCTCTAAGATGCAAAGTAGCTGAAGCAATGTGTGGTCACAGCCCTTCACGTGTCAGGATGCTTAATCACCACTATATTCAACAGGAGTGACAGCTACACATCCAAAACTGACATTTGTGGGAACTTCAGATGGAGATACAGGGATATCTGACAATGATGTCAAAACAAGGCCATTCAGAATAGTTGGCCTCTAATATTCAAAAGCATGAATATTAAGCTCAAGTTTCATTTTTATATATATTCAGGAGTATTTTCCCCCTGTATTAGCAAGTATCTTGATATGTCTTTAGCATTTTACAAACACTACCTGAATCTGTTGTCAAGGATTTAGTAAGTAAATAGTATAAATATGACATTACTGGTAACAGAGATGGGTACTGCACTGAGGACTCAGACCCAAACACAGAGATAGAGAGTTCCAGGCTCCTAGCTCCCAGATCAAATCAGTATTTTCCTCACTGTTTCAGATTCATGTTCTTAATTGTAGTCACTGCAAGCTACACAAATATGATTTGGGAAATTAATAGGAACTACAGGAGAGTGCTCAGGAGTTCTCAGAATTAGTCAACAAAATCACATCTATTTTTTTCTGGAGTGAATTATTTTGCATGTAAATTACTTTTTGCCATGGCTTTTTACCCTAGGATAGAAAAAAATAGAAGCAATAGGAATATAACTATCCCAGAAAAAAACAAATGGATTACTGCTCTCCCTCTCCAGAAAAGAATTAGTGTCAAATTAATAATTGATTGTTCTTGGGAAAGAAGGGTTCAAGCAACAAGGTCATGGCTCAGAGAAGCAATTTAAAAAAGCATTAGTATACTGTGTAAGTAAATGTCTGATGAGGATGACCTCAGAAACCACGCTAGAGATTGACTGCACCTGATCCATCAGGAGATTGTTCTGAATACAACAGAAGCTAACATCAAATGAGCATAATGGTCCTTGTTTAATTAATTATACAGTATACTCTGTGCATCTCAAAAAAAATCACAATACCTTCTGGTCTTTCACAAAAAGCGTAGCATTGAGTCAGTGGAAAAATAGAAGTTTCAAGATAATTCAAAGTCATTAACCACTGCAGGACACTAGCAAAACTGCAGTATCTGTGCTATCGTATCCCATCCAGCAGAAACTTTTTTGTTCAATAGACACAGAAGTGAGATCATTAAAAGATCTTCCCAACAACAATTCATACTTTTGTTACTGAATCTCCTTCTGGATATATGCCAACCAACCTAGGGACACAGCAATTAGCAGGGTGGAGCCGCATCCTTCTGTTTACATTGTCTAGCTTATTGTGCAAAACACTCTCTTGAAAAGACAGGCAGGGTCTGGATTTCAGATTAGACCATTTACTTATGAGCATATGAATGTAACTTGAGAACAAGGCAGTAAGATTTTTGTTGACCCATTTTAATACCAATATTGTCCTACCTTGGGAAACTATTGTTATATATACACTTACAATATATAAAATTATAATGTTTCCACAATGTTCAGATAGGCAGAGTACAGAACACACAGTCATTTTAAGTCTTGGTTACTAAATAACAGGGAAACCAAACACCCAGGGGGAAGGAGGAAAACAAAAAACAAACGAACAAAAAAAAGGGGAAAAAAAGGAAAAGAGAATACTCACGTATTACTGTTTGACATGTTATGTGGGCAACCCCGCTTTTCATAGGAAAATCATTTACATATACCTGTCCATTAACATAGGTGATATTAAAAAGAACCTGAAAGAAAGACAGACATAATGAGTGTATGGTTCCTGTCCCTATCCTACGATTCTGCACTCAGAGGAACACACTTCATACCGAATGACGTCAGACAAAACGACATATTTGCATCTGCATGCAGACTTTGTTTCACTGCACATTAATTCACTGAATAAATAGAAAAACCAGATAAACCTGTCCTTTTTGAAGTTCTCCATTGGCTTTCAACATCATAACACCAACTCGGATCGTTTCCTGGAAAAAAACAGAAGAGACATAAGTCTGAGAAAACACATAAACCACTGCAAGGTAACTTTCATACATTGTCCTGACAGAATGACTATCTATAACCCACAGAGCACATCCCAAGACTTTCTATTCACCAGATAGAAGAAAGAGGAATATGCTTACTTTTTTAATGTAAGGATTGCTTTGATTTTTTCCCCCACCTCTTTTTAATAAAGAGGCTTGACGAGAAAGAATGACATCTGCACCCAATAGGTATAGTTTGGGGTTCTTTAATAAGGATGAAATAATAATAATCTCTTGTTTCACAAGGATATAATGGAAAAAGAACTCTCTCATATCAGCTGAAAAATAATAGATAATAAAAGGTTAAAATCAGTTTCTCTGTAAATGTTTTTTAAGCACTCCACTTAGTCTTCAAATTGAAGTCTAATTTAATACATGCCAGCCTATTGTAAAGAACATTCAGTTTCGCCAGTGTCAGCAGTAATCCTGCTTCTTTTCTTTGGTTATCAATCCCAAATTATGCCACATGGGACAGCCAATGGGGATTTGCTTCTCTCTTTCAAACCCCAATTGCTGTAATTTATTGACTCACTCATTTTGCCCTCTCATTTCCCTATTGCAATTTCAGGGGCTGTTTTGCAGATGAGATCTTAACTGCCCCAGGTTTGCCCCTGAAAAAAAACTGCACACAAAAGTCAAATCACTCTTTCTCATTGCCAAAAGTAATGATTACCACAGAGCTTTCCTGCGTCACCTCTTCAAAACTAATGTTAAGCTCCCTATTTGCCTTTTGGGAGACTTAAATGATTCTAACTGCATTTCATTTTCCTCCAGAAAACATTTCTATACCTTCAGCATCTTCTTTAGCTCTGTGTTTCATTCATGGTTTCATAATCAACAGCTAAAACTGAGTCATGTCTCAATAAAAAGTTCAACTCACTCAAAATTTTAAATAAATAAACAAAATACATAAAAAGGCTTTTCATTTGGGAATTTTAAATAACACTAAATTTTCATTCAGAAAATACTAGAAATATGCAGTACCTAGCACAATACAGTCCCAATCCATTAACAGATTGCTTCTGAAATGCAATTATAATGTCAAAAAATCCTTAAAATTATGGCCAATCAACAGTATACACAAGTAAACAGGACTGTCAAAAACTAAAAAACAACATCCAAATCTGATTCAGCAGAAAACTGACTTTATGAAAAGTACTGTTTAGAAATCTAATACATTTAACCTTTTGGTTGGAAGTGACTTGTAACTGATGATTCAGACAGATTTGTCATATCACTGGGAAAACCCTCTGCCCACCAAGACCAAATAGAAATCACTTCCTCAATGCCCTTTCTAGGAAATAGGTCTTTACACTGACTTTTCTTCAAAAGTTAAATCCCAGCTATTCAGAGTAAATGAAAATTACCAAATTATTTAGAGAAATGGAAGTCTATAACTGAAAATATAAACCAGATTAATAGTATAATCATAGGATGTATTATATTCTGTCATCCTGTAATTTCCTCAAACCACTTATTTTCTTGTCATGTTTTAAGAATTCTGTATATTAATAATAAAATACAAATCCATCAAACTTTTAGCTCTTTTAGCTCTTAGTGTTCAGAGCTGTACTTCTTTTACACCCTCAAACTGTTTTAACAGATTACCAAAACTTTGTGTCATTACTTCCTAGGTTTTTCTATTTTCTGGGAATTCAAAGGGCAAAAAAAAAGGATTTTCCAGGCAGTCTTATTAGTCACTCATTTTTTTAAGACTCAAGTGAAATTTGAAGGTTTTTATACAGGAAGTATTTTGCAATCCTTTTTCAACATCTACAAAGGAACTAACTGAGACTATAGGAGAAGGGAAATGACTGATGAAAAATAGGAAAATCCCCTCCTACTTCTTTTTCATGTTAATCAAATGCTTTATTTGAAAATGAAGGGCATGAAGCAAGATAGATATGCTCAACAATTGAGTGTTAAATGTACAAAGTGAGCTATATACACAACAATTAATTTCCTTCAAAACAGCTGTCATTTCTGTCCATGTAGTATCCACAAGCACTACCATGAATTTGGGAACATACTTATACCTTGCACTTGAAGAGCATATTATATGTTTAAGAAATTAAGTATTTCAGTGGATCATTTCCATGCTGTCAAAGTTACAAAAATTAGACCATAGCATGCAGACAAATAAGACCGTTGAACCACTTGCTGCCTCTGCCACTGAGACTGTGGATCTCTCCTGCACATTATCCTTCTCTCTCATTTTTGCCAATTCAGTGAGCCAATTTAACGCATCAAAATGGCACAAAAACTTTCCCTTTTTAGACAGACTGCTTTTCTGTCAGTTGAACAAGCAAGGAAGAGCCAGACAAGCACAAGAGATGAAAGAATACAGCTGGGAGGACAGAGCCAGGCTAATTGTTCTTATGGCCACAGACTGTTGGATTGGCTCTGCTGTATGGTCTGCCTGTCCTTGCAGCATCTGCTTGGGAGATGTCTGTCCTCACCATCATCACAGGAGACGGTGATGCATCTCCTGAATGGTACAGGTTCAAAGCTTCTCAATAATCTAGATAATTAATACTCCACTACAGCAGCTACACCATGACTCTTGCAATTTTGTGTTCACACACAACAGAGAACTCATATTCTTCCATTCCCATGACCAGTCTGTTCATATCCAGAGCCAATGAGTCCTACTGATACTTTCCCATATTCTGTACATCCACTCTTCTGAGTTGTCATATGTTCTTGTTTTGCCTCTTCACTAAGCAGTCTCATAAGACTTGATGCCAGTCTTGCTAAGAAACATTTCAAATAGATCTGAGAGTTTTGGAGCTAAAAATATTTAGTTTCAATTGTTCTTGCTCCAAACCTTCCTAACCTGATACAGTAACATCACAAGGACCAGAGGACAACCAATTTTTCCAGAGTCAGAATCAACTGCATCCATGTCATTCCTGACAGATGTATTCTTGAAGCTCCCCAGAGATGCCCAAAAAATTCATACTCTCTTCAACTCTTTACTCCAGTACTCAGTTACCTTTAATAATAAACATTTTCCCAGTATCTAATCTGAAGCTTCCCTGCTGCAATCTATGAACAGGTTGTTTATTGCTCTTCAGAATATCTTCCCAAGGAAAATAACTGTAATCCAACTCAGTCTTCCTGATTTTATGCTAATGCTTTCAGCTCACTTAAGCCTTCCTTGAAGGCAAGTTCCTCACTGCTGTCTTCCCATGGCTTCCCACTGCTCTATCCTGCAGTGCCGCACCTAAAACTCAACAGGTCCTGCTGTGGCCAATCTTCCTGACCCAAAATACCCCATACCAAATTCTACAGGAGGGCACAAACCACAGGATGCATGCCAAATGCAATGAAAAGCCAGGCAGGAGAGCTGGGGGAAAAGGAAGGGACGGACTATTGCAAGCAGCTCACAGGAGAGCAGAGCACCATCCCAGCTGACCCACTTTCACCACAGTAGGGAATGGATCATGCATGGCATTCCCCATTATCATAACTCTGGCTGGTACCCTCTCAATATCTGCATGTTAGTAAGAGCTCAAGACCCATGTGTTGTTTATGCTTACTCTTACTAAACTGGGAGGAAACAGGCCTGGCAGGACAATAGCTCTTGTACTAGACTTTCATGATGAAATGCCCGGTCTGACATGCAATGCTTGCTAGAAAATGCTGCAGTGATAATTCAGTACCCATCTTTCCAATTCTACGGCTGAAGACTCACAGACTTATGAAACATCCTTTCATTTCAACAGAGAAAATTTTCTTCTTATGTTATTGTAGTAAAACTCACTGTTTCAGGAAGGGGTGGAAGAAGGTGTTTTATAGTGCTTTATAGATATGTCTTGTACTATGCACTTCAGTCCTAAGAAAGGCAAATAACCTTTCAATCCTTATTTTGCATATCAAAAGCAGAGTAAGCCAATTCTGTAGTAACAAAGTCACTGAGTGCAGAACATGTGTCGACTGCAGTTACCCATAATATGCCACTGTCAAGTTCTGGAGAAGCTTGAACTATGAGTGTAAAACTTATTTGTATAACTTAGAATACACTTTTCAGCAGGTTCTGAATTCATTGGAATAATTGAGAAAGATGCACTTTGACAGAGTCAGAAACAAAGGACAGCCCCGAGAAGCAATTCAGGTCCCTAGGAATCAGTTTGTGCTTTCATCTTACCACTGACACCCATTTCATGTACCACAGCACCTTATTTCTTCCTGTGCTGGTAAATGCCTTCACACAAAACTCCAGTATGCACTACAAATGGACCTATCATTCTTAATGCTCTTATAGGATGTAAGTGTGTGTCCTGAGTTTTCCTACAATTTCTCATCCCTGTTTTCATGCTCCAGCAGTGATATTTACAGTAGTAATTTCCACAGAACCTGTTAAGAGGACAGCACTGCTACCACAAATGTATGCCATTCTGTTCTAGGCAACAGCAGTGACAGTGGGACAACATATATTACAGTGAACTAGTGACATTTTATAAGCTTGGATCAATAGAGATAAGCAGGTAGTGGTAATTTTCTAATCCCTTTCACCATGTGCTGCAACAGAATTCAATAGTGTTAACTGGGGCAGTATCATTGCAGTAGCAGCAGAAGAATAAGATGGGGAAAAGATGACAGAAAGGAATACAAAGCATGTGGCATAAGTTAAAAGGGAATATTCATTAATTCTCAAAGACTCCCCATGCTAAAAGCCACACAAATGTACAGAGAACATTTCACCTAATCTTGCCCTTTATGAAAAATGTCTCACAAGACAAAGCTGATGAGTTTAATTCTGCATAAACTTCAAAGAGATCTGATTAAAGAATCATGGAAAAACTTCCACAGGCAGAGAGTACCTGATGGGATGCACTGCAGTTTCTCCCAGCACAGGGTAACTATTAAGTCCTCCACAGCAGCATCAGTCACTTAAATCCCACTCAGCTGCTACGAGCCAGCCCACTTAAAGCACAGCTGTTCTCTACTGAAGCTCGCCCAACAAGGCTCTTTCTGCACTAGGCGGCCTGTGGGAAGCAGAGAGGGCAGCACCAGGAACAGATGGCACAATGCCTTGCAAGATGGCCAGCTGTACAGAGACTTGAAAGGCAGACAGCTCCCTCAAAGCCATTACACAGGCACTACTGTGATATCCTGTGTGCAATCAGAAAATATAAAGCCCAGTGGAAGGGGACTCTTATCTTGCCAAACAGATAAGAAATAGGCAGAACCAACAACTCGTTTCTAAATTTAAGAATAGATTATGGCAAAAAAAGTGTTTGAATGGACAAACAAAAGCACACAAGCTCATACCATTTGAGCACTCATATGGACAACTGGCTCCAAATAGTGTAACTACGTATTTGCAATCCAGGGCTCTGCAATCCATGCTTCACATAATTCCTTCATCAGACTCAAAATAGAGCTAGGATGAATCTTAACTGCAATCAGGCATAACTGAGTTAGGAAGTAATCATGGTACAAGTTTGATATGACAAGTTAGACTTGACAAGTTTGCAGGATGATAATTAGTTTCTCACAATTTACAAAATTTTAGTACAAAATCTTCTCCATTAGAGTTTGGCATTATTAAACTGCATGACAGTCTTTAGAGTAAGATAACTAAATCCATTATTCGTGTAACTAACTAATGCTGAACTATCTTTGTTAATATAAAAATCTAACATGATGCTATGGCTTTATGTTGCTTTTCTGAGCAAGCACACTTATATTCCTTCCTTCCTTCCTTAATGATGACTCTTAGTATAGCACAGCTTATCATTTCCTTTGCCTCACCTATATTACAAGAATGAATTGCCTTTGTATTCTATTAAATCAACCCATACTATGAATGTTCTATCAGGAATTTTACAGGTGAATACTCAGGCTCACATCACTGAGACATGGTTGCATAATACTGCTTTAATTTAATCAAATACACATAGGAAGATGATGTAATCTCTTTTAGGCATGAAGTTTAGAACACGTGGCAGGCTTTTAATAGAGAAACCAGCATAAAGCAATGGAAGAAACATTTCAGCATGTCACTATTAACAAGGTTCTTCTTTGATTAAAATACATTACACTCACTGCATCAAATCGTTGATGTAGTGAAAATTACTTTCTTGTGCTGTGAAATAATCCATTCACACAGAGGTTTTTTGGAGCCAAAAAATAGTAAGAAAACAATTTTTTCTTCAGGCAACTGAACTAAAAAGGAACAAGAGGTCTGGTAGTTAAGCATGCCATTTAGAAAGAACTCTGCTAGACTAAATTACCGAGAAGTAAACAGAGTAAGCAAACAACCTAACATTAGCATTTAGCACACCGTGCTTTTAGCCAGTTCCTATCAGCACATTAAAAAAATACTCTAAAGCACAAAACCTAATTCTGACCTTGCACCACAAACATTACTTTAATGTGAAGGTCAGTTGTCTTATTGCATCATTCCTTGTCTTTTTTTTTTTAAAGAAAAAAAACAAACCAAAACGAACCAGCCCAACTTTGTCTAAAATCAATCAACCTGTAATCCAGTTTTGCTTATCCAAATTTCATGAAGAGAAAGCAAAATCAAAACAGACATGCCAATGTTTAAAAAAAAAAAAGCCCAGATTTCAAAACAGCTTATTTAAGAAATGACAAGTATTGCACAACAATGGAGGCGTTCACATTCCAGAGCTGAACAAAAGCGTTTCAGCCTTACAAAATGCTATTCCAAAGATTCAAAGTTTTTCACCAGCCTTTCCACAATGGTTTTTGTAGCACCATCGCCATCAGTAAAGAGATGAACTTTAATCCCACATGGAAGAATTACAAAATGTGAAGCTGTCAGTAGTGTGAGTCCAGTGGGCTCACAGAATTTAGAGCACGGTTGTGGTATCCAATCAAAGCAAAGCTGAATATGTTGACGCTGCCTGCTCCCAACTAGACCGGAGTCTCAAGCCACTCTGAGGAAACAACACAGTTATTCTGACCCCATCACCCACTGTCATTAAGCTTGTGGCTTCAGAAGGCAACCTGACAGTATGGCATTCCCGTTCTGCCTATTCCCACTGTCTAGGCACTTCCATTCCTACGAGACCACTACAGACCAGCTCATGGTCAAAAAGCATCAATTCTACTCTCAAAACTTTCTCATTGTTCCTTTCATATCAAAAGCAGTACTGTATGTACAAAACCAAATAGTGCAGGATAAAATGCAAGGTATTTTTTTTAAAGTTTGACATTTAAAAAGAAAAGTACTTAAGTAAAAATCTGTATGTCCCCTTTTTGACTCTCTAAAGAGATTTTCTGCATATACTTATGCCACCACATCAGTATAAAGCCAAGAGTGCAGACACTTCCAGCTAGCAAAAACTGAGCTGACGAGACCCACTGAGCAGTATGGACAAATGGACAAACTCAACCCCACAAACAGTGCAGCTTGCATTAGAGCCCAGTGACTAAGTCAAGCCCTAGTAGCACTCTAAAACATACCTATTCTATTTCTGACTCCAAGCTGCCTTCCATGGGACCGCTCCAGCACCCCTATGTCATGCTCATGCTTTCAGATCCAAAGATAGCACACACAAAAGTGCCTCCACAGCTTATACAATTGCCAGCCGTGACAAACAACTTCAATGCTGCTAAACTGGAAGTTTTGGTGTGGAAGCGTGATAGTTTCTGGGCAGAAGGTAAGCAAGAGCATAGGTCTGTATTACACTGTGACTAGGTCTATATTACATTGTCACTTCATCAATCTTTTGGCAAATTCAAGGTAGTACCCCCTTTCTCTGAGGAATAAGCAAAGTAGCCATAGACTGAGCTCTCTCTGCTGTCTTTAGCACACCTAACTTCAAGCATTCATGCACTTTTACAGGTGTCTGAAAATCTAGATCCCCATTTTGAAATCAGAGTCAAAAAGTTCTCTTCAAAAGTTCATGCAGAGAAGCAGAAACCAGGAAGTAAGGCCAGGAATCCTGCTTTGCAACACAGGATGTGCCAGTGCAGGGCCTCCGTCAGGCTTCCTTGGAAACCTAAATTACTTAAATTAACAAATAAATAACTCTGGAGGGAAAAAAGCCATAATAAATTTACACACGTAACTGAAACTTCACATTGGCTAGATAAGTGACAAACCCCACACAGCTCTTCCCTCTTTGAGATTTCACGCTTTGAGGTTCACAATTACAAGAATTAGAGGACATTTCTGGACATAATTCAAGTGCAGGCAGAAGTACCCAGTTCTCTTCTGTAATTCCAGAGGTCAGAGTTCATCTGGTGCTGTGGCACATCCTTTTAATTCCCACTGAAAAGACTTCCCGAGTAATACCCAAAATATTCCCTCCACTCTTTAAAAAGCCAACAAATTTAAAACTAACGTTACCAAGACACAGCATAGATACTGGAATAGAAAAACAGAGATCACGATGCCCTGTGTATGCATCTATATATGTATATATAGATATATACACACCAACACATCAAAGCCTTTTACTTGGTTCAAGAGTACAGAAACCACCAGGACCAAACCCGGACCTAAGGCACTGCGTCCTCCTACAGCACCGAGCCATCAAGCTGCGGGGCGGACAGGCACGGAAACACAATATAAACACATCCACAGTGACCCCCTCCCCGCTTGACCCTCCAGGTGTTTGTTTCGGCACATCAAACCCTGCATGAGTGAACCATCAAAGGAAGGGGTGGGGGGGAAACACCCTGGCTCTCCCGGGAGGGAGAGGGGCAGGGAGAGGGAAAGGGAAAGAGGCAGGGAGAAGGAGAGAGGTAGGGATAAGGAGAGGGGCAGCTGTCCCGGCTGGTACCTGTCCCAGCGGCGCGGCCGGGCCCAGCACTGCGGCCAGCGGCGGCAGCAGCAGCAGTGACAGCGACAGCAGCGCCAGCAGCTCCCGACGTCCCAGCGCCGCCTCCATCTTGCGACCCGGGAATTAAAACAAAGTGAAACATCAACAGGCGGGGCCGGGAGGAAGCCGGGGAGGCGGCGGGAGGGGGCCGGCCCTGCCCCTGGCCCTGCCCCTGTCGCTGTCCCTACCCCCGGCCCTGCCCCTACCGCCGGCCCGGGCCCTGTTCCCACCCCGGCCCTGCCCCTGTCCCTGTCCGGCCCTGCCCTGCTCCTGTCGCTGTCCCTGCCCCTGTCCCGGCCCGGCCCTGCCCGTGTCGCTGTCGCTGCCTGGCCCTGCCCCTGCCCCCGTTCCTGCCCCGTTCCTGCCCCGTTCCTGCCCCTACCCCGTTCCTGCCCCGGCCCTGCTCCTGCCCCTGTCCCGGCCCGGCCCGGCCCGGCCCTGCCCGTGTCCCTGCCCTTCCCCTGTCGCTGTCCCTGCCCCGGCCCTGCCCCCGTTCCTGCCCCGGCCCGTGTCCCTGCCCTTCCCCTGTCGCTGTCCCTACCCCGGCCCTCCCCCTGCCCCTGTGCCGGCCCTGCCCCTGTCCCTGCCCCTGTCGCTGTCTCTGTCCCTGCCCCGGCCCTGCCCCTGTGCCGGCCCTGCCCGTGTCCCTGCCCCTGTCGCTGTCTCTGTCCCTGCCCCGCCGCTGGGGGATCCCGAGCGGGGTGTAAGGCGTGGGCCCAGACCTGCGGCTGTGGGAGCGGGGCGGGGCGGTGCCAGGCGGTGGACGCCCCTGGGAGAGCTTGGCACGGGGAGGGAGCCACAGGCACAGAACCAGGGTCGGCAATGACCGCTGTCCCGAGGTGGCCGCGTCGCTGCCCACCTGCCCTGCCTTGTATGTGCAATAAAAAGGATTGCTGTTACCTATTAGCAAAAAAGCTTCCCAGCGGTAAGGGTGGTAGATACACTAACACCTTGCCTAGGGAGGTTTTAATATAGCAATAAATTAGCTGTCCTGTTGAAGCAATCTGTAGCCTGATTTTATACTGCCGTATGACTCCCAGTTGGTTGATAATGAATACAAATCATAAACCCCACAGAAACGTGGTATTTTACATGCAGTTTGCATTCGCGAGACACTGGTATAAACATCTGGCACAAAGCACAAGGCATTGGAAAATGAGGCCTTGGAGAGTCATGTATTGCGAAGTGTATTTCACACAGTTACATGAAAACCTCAGATATTTAATCCCTAAACACATCTGTGATCAGCAGTTAGTACTGGTTTAGAGATTGGAAAAAAGAAGGCTGATAAACTGGCTTTATAACAATCACAGAAGTCAGTAACAGAAGGGATAAAAACTCTGATGTCTTAATTTCTGCCACCTCTCTTTACCATCACCCAGTTTACCTAGTTTCCCTTAGAACTGTCCTGACGACATATTTTATTTTTAATCTGTTGTTTTTGGTAAACTGCAAGAAATGTAAAGGATCTGTTCACTGTGCAGTCTCATAAGGCAGAAAACCAGGAGGTAAGTCAGCAATCCAAGACAGCATTTTGCTGAATCTTGTGATGCTTGAGCATTTTCAGGGATATGATGGGTGCCAGAATCCAGCTCTTGTCAGTACTTGCAGTCATTTGCATGTGCTGGTGGGAGGAAGTTTAAATTACCAAAATTCCTCACTATGAGTTTCACTCTATAAATCAAAGTGGGGGTTACCTTCCAACGAGACAACATTACAGTGTTTTGTGTACTAGATCCATTAACTAATATGTTTACAAAATGTACCAGAGGCATAATAATGTTATCAGGGTACATAAAAAATACAGGGAAGCAAGGATTGCTGGTCTGCAGAATTTAGAGACTTGGCAAAATTCAGGCTGGGTTCTCAGCTGACCTTAAGGAATTTAGCATCTCACTGAAATGGAACAGTAAATGAATGCCAGTTCATTTTTTGCGGTCTTCATTTGTAAGGTTCCTGGTAAACTACCTATCAAGTAATGCTTTTTCATCACTCTTTCCTTTTTCTCTCAATCTTTTGCACCGCCTTTTCTTCAATGTTCTTTCTCACTTGCTTTTTTTCCTCCCAGAACTTAATTAAAATTTGGAAAACTCTGCACTAAAAATGCTTTCAAGATACTTCCAAATTTCAAAGCTTTTGTTAGTTTCACAACAGATGTCGTAACACTTATTTAACATAAATGGTAAAATTCCTTTCAATAACTAAGTGACTTATGAACAGTTTCACAAGCAAACAGCCCTTGAGTGATGGAGGAAGTACTGGGTGCTGGGACATGCTGGGAGCATGACAGGGCTTCCCTCTTGGCTCAGCCCCAAGGCACCCAGGCTCCTCCAGTCTGCTGGTGAACATGTCCTGACATTTGTAACTATTAGAATATGTAACATTTTAAAGTATGTGGTACTGAGACTGACTACTGCTCGTGTTGCTCAGTGTGCCGGAAGTGCTATATTTGATGTGGTTTATATTTAAGTTGAAAGTGATGTTTTTGACTTTTTTTAAAGTGATCGTGGAAAGCCATTTTTTTCTTTGAACCTTCATTATAGGCAAGAGCTATCACGAGGCAAAAGCAAGTATGAAAAATAAGGAAATTAGGATTTAATTTCTTTTATCACTAAAAAGAGTGATAAAAACCTGACCTTAGTTCATGATATGCTTTCTTACTGAAGTGCAAAGTAAGAGTACATAAAGTAGCAAGTAAATGGTTAAATTTCAGGCAGCACAGGCTTGCATGAGACTAATGTACTGTTTACATCCCTCTTAACATTTCAGGGTAATAAATATAATGTGTGCTATAGTGTTTTCTTCTGTCGATAACTGCCATATGGATGGCTTAAAACCAGACTTGAATCAATTCTGGATTTACATAGAGACTGGGAATAAGCTCACAAAAACAATACAACACTGCAGAACAATTGATGATAGCACAAACAGCTTTGGAAAAACTAGCACAATATGGAGGCAGAATACAATGCCATGCAGTGCAGATCTTGGCCCCAGGACCAGCTCTGTATGTCTCCAGGCCCATCACGCAGCAGTATAATGTTGAAAAGTAAATTCCCTGCTTGGCTATTTATAAGGGTGCTGTGAGATCTGCTATTGCTTTTATTGCTACTTGAAGAGGGGGTCCTGTTCTTACCAATTTACACACACCTCCATACTCTGTACTGTGCATTCCTGCTCTCCCCCTTTCTCTTCACTGGTTCCCTTTTACTGCCTAGCGCATCGATTCAGGTCACTAATCTGGCAGAAAACAAATTCAGCAATACGCAAAACCAGTTTTCCAACAGATTAGTGACTTGAATCAGCTCGTTGTATGATGGGTACCAGAGCATGATCTAGAAAGAGGTGAAGACAGTGCAGACTGAAGTGGAAACTTTCCATGCCGGGAAGTGGGAACCCTTGTTTTGAAGGCAACACTCCTTTAGATGAGTTCAGCTGTAACACATAAGCCCAAGGGAAGTTTTGGAAGGGAATAAATTCTGTTTACTTGTCTGTCCTTTCAGAGTCACCCATAGCTTGTGTTGTGACCATGTACTCAAGGTTAATACTAGGACTGTTAATTGCTCTAATTAATATCCGTGAGGTAAAATTGGTTTTGACTATGTAGAATAAGCACACACCCCCCTCAGTGCACACCACACTCCAAAGTTGAGTGATCTGCCTCAAAATGTACACTTCACCATATGAGGTTGCTCCTGGGGGCAGGCAGGGAGGTGTTCCATTTTCTCTGTTCCCAGAAGGATGGGCTCTCTGGAAGCCTGCTCCCAGTGTTGTCCACAAAATCAGATTCCTTAGCTGGTGTGGATCAAGCCAATAATTCCATACTCGAAAGAGATACTGAGCATTTATTTCAGAGTTGTGCCAGCTTGGGTGCTTGGTGGTATTCCACAGATCAAGCACACCTCTTCAAGCTCTCTGTGCCATTATTTATATATAGAAGTTCAGAGTTAGTAACTTCCCAAGAACAGACCCTCTATTATAGAATCCCAGAATCATTAAGGTTGGAAAAGGCCTCCAAGATTATTGAGTACAACCTTTGATGGTAATTTCCATACAAGCTACATAATCCCAGCCAAACTCTACATATATATGCTCAAGGGAAGGGTCTTCATGTAAAGACAGGGGTCTTTTTTATCTAGGGGTGTGATTTTTAGTATTATAATGAAGATAGTTCAGCTATGGGATACATCAACCTTGAGTCTTTTGCCAGGCTAGCAATGTATACATAGAGAAGGGGTTAATATCTTGATTTACTAACTCCTTAAAACTTGTTAGTTGCGGGATGTCCTTGACTAAGGGATGCTGGCTGCTGTCTATTCCACTGATTAGGTCTCCTTTCTTGCTGATTGGGCTTGAGAGAGTCCAGAGACGGGTGACAAAGCTGGTGAGGGGTCTGAGCAGTGGCTGAGGGGGCTGGGAATGTTTAGCCTGGAGAAGAGGAGGCTCAGGGGTGACCTTACCACTCTCTACCAGCACCTGGAAGAGGGCTGTAGCCAGGTGGGGCCTCTTCTCCCAGGCAGGGTGAGAGGACAAGGCCTCAGGCTTCGCCAGGGCAGGTTCGGGCTGGACACTGGGAAGGATTTCTTCACAGGAAGGGTGATTAGAGGTGGGCATGGACTGCCCACAGGGCGGTGGTGAAGTCACCGTCCCCGGAGGAGTTTAAGAAAATGCTGGCCGTGGCGCTCGGTGCCGTGGCCTGGTTGGCACCGTGGCTTTCAGTCACCGGCTGGCCTCGCTGACCTCAGGGGCCTTTTCCAACCCGGTTCATTCTGTGACAGCACCCGCAGATCCCACACCTTACACCTCCGACACCTTCCCCGCGTTCCCGGGGCGGCCCCTCCGGGCCCGGGCAGCGCCGCGGGGCCCTCCGGGCCGGCAGGG
>JAWWMO010000121.1:57144032-57155114 GCA_035047845.1 Dendrocincla fuliginosa
TGCTCTATAGGATGGAGGGAAACTTCCAGAGGCTTCCAACAGAAGCCAATTTTCCTCTTATATATATAAAAAAAAAACACCTACCCAGATAAACCCATGACACAAAATGGCACAAAACCATTTGCTCAAGATAGGAAAACCTAAGAGAGGTGGCCAAAATTTTAGCCTATTGAATCTGAATGAGTGTTCAGTATTCATGAAAAAGAAATGAAAAATAGATTTCTGACCATTTTATTTCAAAACAGTAGCTTTATCTCTATTTCAGTATGTGTTATTTCAATTTATTAACAGTGAAGATAAGTACCAATGTGTATTAAAAGCATTCCTGTCTTTTGTATCCTGAAAAATAATCAATAGGCTCATGGCAATATTAGCACCTAGCAAAAGTTAACCACAACTAAGAGCAAGGTTAATAAGGCAAATCCTCAGGAAGCTTTTGAGACAAATTTGAAACACAGTGTTCCTGTCTGGCAGCAGAGAACAAATTAAGCATTTTTCTTAGCTCTTAAAATGCATTTCAATGCCAGCATTCTCATGAGGAAAATTGGTTTCTGAAAAGAATTTACATCAAAATCATCTTTGCACCCACTTCCCTAGAAAAGAGTTGATTGTCGTTTATTTTCATAACCTCTGTGCCAAATATCCTAAGTATGAGGAAATATTGAATCCTACATTCTACTTGCAGCAGTAGTTTTCCTTCAGGCAGCCTCTTTTCCTCCCAGAAAATTGCTAGCTGTTCCCCTTGCAGTACAGCTTGGATGGGGCGCTGCCACCCAGCTTAGCCCTGACTTTGAGGCACACCAGCTATAGATCCTGTTCATTCTGGTACCGCCACAGTCCAGAAGAGGTGGAGGTCTGGTTCTTCTGTGTGTTATACAGCAGGAGAAGAGATGAACCCTGACAAGAAGTATCTAGAGCCAGAAAAGGGAGAGACATACAAGAGCAAGGCATCAGAGACTGCTGAGAAATAACCACGATGTGGTGGGGTTTTTTCCAAGGCGAGTGCCTGCAGAGATAATCTAGATTCCCTTGAAGAATAAATGCAAAGGGAATTAGTAAAGTCTCATCTCTATCTCTCTGTATGGATGTTCCCGTTCAAAGTGAAGATGTCTGGCTTGATGCTATTAAACCTGTTTCACTCCACAGTTTTCATGAGTTCTAGTGAATTTGTCTGAATTTCCCAAGGTAGACAGGACATGGTACAATTCCCTTTTCCAAGATGGGGCTAGAGGAAGGAAGAATGGAAGGAAGAGGAGCCATAATGCTTAGACAGGGTCAGAAATAAGATAATTGAGTACCTTGTTAAAGAGATGAGGTCTGAGCAGAAACCAGCCCCTCCCAGCAATTTATCACTTGCACAAAGTCTACACAGGAGAAAGCAAGGAAACATCAAAGGCTGAAGGGTGACAAAAGCTGAGAATGGTCACATAAGGACAGTCTGAAAAGGGACAAGAGAAGCCTTTGACGAGGTGGAGCCAGTGGGTGCTAGGAAGCAAGAGGGCAAAAGTAGAGAGTTAAGGAAATGATTGTGAGTAATGCTCTGAAGGGGGTTGGTGCAAGAGTGAACAAATCTGGAAAGGAGGAGGGCTGTGAAATGGTATGAGAAGAAATGACAGATTTTAGAGAGGATGAGGAAGATGAAGAAAACCGAGACATAGAAACAGTCATATCCAGAGGAGGGAGAAAGGGAAAGATGGGAGGGAAAAGGGGAGTAAAGGAACAGGGCTAAGGGGGTTTAGAGGAGGATGACATTGACCAGTCAAACACAGAGAGTAATGCTAAAGCAGGTATCAACACTGCAGCCAAGCAGACCAACAAGGGAGCAGTTCATGGCAAAGGTGAGATCAGTTTCATTGGCTATGAAACATAGACCACAGCTGCAGGGCAAATCAATGGAAGAAAGGCAAGATGCCAGGTAATCAAATGGGCACCAGTGTGGAGGTGAGAGTTAGTGAAGATGTTGGAAGATAATGGTGTGAGGGAAAGGTAAAGTCCGAGGGAGGACATCTAAAAGTTGTCATGGGACAGCAACATCAGGACGGGTAGGAAATGGAGCTGGATGAAGTTGTAATGATGGAAGAGGGTGAGTAAGAGCACGGGAGGTGCTTGAATTATTAATAAAAAGAAGAAAAGCCCAGGACCCTCCTTCAATTTTTTCTCCCTGGAATAGAAGACAGGTTCTAATTGCTAAGAAAGATGTAGTAAAGAAAAGGAAAGAGTAAGAGGACCACAAGGATGAAGAAATTGTGAGATGCTATCTGAGGATGGGGGATGAAAAGTGATAAAAAGGAGGAAATATGATTAGGCAAAGGAAAACTGAGGAAAGAGAAAGCAACCATGCTGGAGAGGACAGGAAGGTGGATGCAGATGGAAAAGACCTTTTGAGAATGCTACTTGGACTCCAGGGTGCTTGCAATTCTGAACAGAAAGGGAGGGAAATGCAGGTCCCTGAGACTCAGAATTGTCTCATGCAGTCACAGTGTGCTCAAACCATTACTAGCTCTTCCTCTGACAGTCTGAGTTCCCTCTCCCTTTGTGGCATGTGGATCCCAACAGTCCATAATCCACAGTCCCGTGCCAGGCGTCTCACCTTGTGTCTGAAGCAGAGAAAGAACTTCATCAATGCAAAGCTGAATGCTAGAACACCTTGAATGACAGAAGGACTACAGAAGAGCTATGGCCCTATAGTGTGTTTCCAAACTGATACTTCAAGTATGCAGAGGTGTCATGTGTTGGAAAATTCTTTCTTTTGAGGCAACAGCAACAGAGCTATGCCCCTCACAGCATGGTGGTGTCATGTTCAGCAAAACATCCTCCTTTTGCTTAGGTTGCAGGCCGAGCTGGACCATGTTGGTAGCACCTTCTAGCCTCATCCAGCAGCCCCAGCTGGGCCTTGGGGACATACTTCCCTCTGAGCTGCTCCCTGGAAGAGTGCCACTTTGGGGCCATCTGTCTGAAGGACGCCTGCATGCAACAAGTCATAAGAGCCAAATACCAGTAGCTCTTGCTGCCGAGCACAGTAGCAGGAAGAGCCAGCTATTGTAGGGGGGCAGCTAGGGCTGAAGCATGGATCTATCCTTCCTCATGTCCCTGGTGACAGAAAAACCATTCATGAAGAAATCAGGCACAACCCTTCAATGTTTTGAGGATCAGCTTGTGCAATGGCAGTATTGTTTCCAGTCACCAGGCTGACATGAAGATTTAGGCAATGGAGCTGCTTGGCAGGAGGGCTCTTTCTGAAAAGAAAGGGGAAGCACAAACATCTCAGTGCTGCAGAAGACTTGCTTGAACTGTGTAGGGAACCAGCAGGGCTCTAGCTAACTCCTGTATGCAAAATGAGCAGGAGGGAGGAGGCCTTGGCCAGGATTCCCTTCTAAAGATTGTCTTAAATAACCTGCACCGTGCGTGGGCCAAAGTGTTTAATGGGTCTCAGTGATACCTTGCCTTTATGCTCATCATGCAGGAATTTGTTTCTCTTTGAGAAATCTTTTCTTGGAAATATATATGTATACCAAAAATTTTTTTGGGAGAATCATATTTTTGTGAAGGTTTCTTGACCTCAAGAAATTTCATTTATTCTTCTTCTCCATTTAATTAAAGAAAAGTCGTGTCTGTCCCACAGATCTGCAACTACAAATAACTCCAAATATTTTAAGTCTATGTGAGCCACCCTGAACATTGAAAATCTTTTTTCTTTCTTCCAAATGTCAGTAGATACACCTACAGTTCATTTCAGGTATTAAATACCACACGTTCAAAGTATCTAACTCTGCAGATCACCATCTGCACTTTCACATGTTTTCAGGATACTGTTACTGAGGGTAATGTGACCTCAGTGACGTGACTGACAGTAAATTCATAGGGTCATGCTGTGTAGCAACTGGAAGAATTAGCCTTGATTAGTGAGATGCCTCTCTGCCTTGTAGCTGTCAAAATAAAACACTAGTTTGCAATTCATTGCATTGGGTGTCTGCCAGAAAATGCAATACAATGCAGTTTATTTGAATTCCAAGTGTCCTGAGTAGGGTTGAAGCTGGAGTAAACAATATCCCTAAAAAAAACACTGTGTGAGAAAAGCAGCTGCAGTCATTAAGGAAACAGTAAGACCTAGTAATTGATCAGTCCTAGGTTTTTTCTTGCCAAAGAGAACCATAACAATAGCCTGCTCTTTTAACAGAAGGACCTCAGAGAAGGAATATGCTCTTCTGCTATAAAAACAGACTTGCTTTTTCACTCCTGAGTTTCCAGGAACATGAGTTTCATAGAAGTGAGTATCAGGAATGGGTTGTCACTTGCTCCTAGTGGGGAAGCTGGGGCAGTGTTAGGGAAAACAAGCTTGGACAGCTCTCTAAATTGGTGAAGTTTATACGAGTCTAGGAGACATTTATTAGAGCTGGGAGATAAATCCTCTGATGCTCTCAAATTCACAAAGCACACCACATCCTCTCACCATCCTGTGACTGCTGAGCCTGGTGAGAACTCTTTCCTCAAGGACCAGAGCTCCCTGTCCGCATCCCAGTCACCATCCCTGGGCTGGCAGCATGCGAGTGTCCCTGCAATCACTGCTATGAGCTGCTGGCCATGGTGTCGTCATGCAAAGAGGACCAGTGAGTAAGGGCAGCCCCTTCTGGGCTGTCCCCTCAACACTCCTAAATTCTGCCAGAATGCTGTAGCTCCTGCTGTAACGGTGAAAGAAAGGGGAATGAAAATGGAGGTCTGGAAGTCCTAAACTCTCCATCATGTAGTGAGGCAGTGCTGCAGGGTCTCTCCATGCAACTCATATGGCCACTATCTCTTGGAGTTGTGATGAAAATATGTTTATTTTGGCAAAATGGCATAGGTCAGGGTTTTGTGTAGAGCCCCAAACTCCCCAAAGTCTCTGCTTGAGGCCTTTTCCACTGTGTGGGGCTAAGTATAGAGGGATGAAGCATTTTCTCCTGATCTAGCAGCAGCCACAGTCATGTTTAATTTGGAAGAACCTATGGCAAGAGTGGCCAAGCTGACACACCTTTTATTAGACTGCTGCTTGCCATGACAAAGCTTTCAGGACTCGACACTTCATTTTACTGACTGAGCTTTAGCAATCAAAATGGTCTTGAACCAGGACAGCCAGTGTTTCACCTCTGATGGTTCCCATGTTCAAAGTTTGTGTCAATTAGTCTCTCTCCTGGCAGTTCACAGGGTATGAACATTGATGTCCAGGCATTACACTGGCAGAGATTCCATATTGCTGGGCACTGTGTGTTTCAGGCAGTCAACAGCACTCAGGTTTGACATGCTTCAGGACTTTCTTCATTTACCCACCTTGGTTTTCATTACGTTGTCATTCCCAAATCTGGACTCTGGTTTTGAGACACTGTTCAGGAACACACAGAACTTGTTCTTGAGGCTTTAAATGTAAATTTTGTGAGGATTTTCCTAAGTAGCACTTACATTCTGCTATTTTATTGCTGACTAGTTGCAGTGTTGAAAGGTGTTTGACAAGGCAGCGATGGCTAAATTATATCAAGTCAATCTTCCCAAGAGATGAGGAACAGGGGACCATGACATGGCATTCTTGCACTCACTGTTCTAACAAAATCACATTGTAGAGTCAGACAGCTCTCTCAATATGTATAAACACTCAAAGGCAAATATTAGTTTGCTTTAGAAGCTGAAGCAGTTTAATGGAGAGGAGCAGAAATCTCTTGCTGCCACCCTGTATGACAAAGTTTTGGGAGGGGGAGAACTACAGGGGTGGTTTCCATGAGAAGGTGCTAGAAATTCCTGGTGTCTGATAGAGCCCATGCCAGCCAGCTCCAAAAGACATCTGCCACTGCCCAAGGCTGAGCCTCTCAGTGACAGTGGCAGCACCTTTGGAAGAATGTGTTTAAGAAGGGGGAAAAAACTACAAAACAGCAACTTCAGCTGGAGAGAGGAGTGTGAATATGTGAGAGAAACAGCTCTGCAGACACCCAGATCAGTGAAGACAGAGGGAGAGAAGGTGCCCCAGGCACCAGAGCAGAGATTCCTCTGCAGCCCATGAAGGTTCATGGTGGAGTAGAGATCTGCTTCCAGACCATGAGGACACCACACCAGAGCAGGTGAATGCCTGAAGTTGGCTGTGACCCCTTGGGAAGCATGCACAGGAATAGGCTCCTGGCAAGACCTGTGGACCTGTGGAGAGAGAGGAGCCCACACTGGATCAGGTTTGCTGGCAGGAATTGTGACCCAGTGAGGAACCACACTGGAGCAGTCTGTTCCTAGATGACTGCATTTTGTGGAAGGGACCCACACTGGGACAGTTCATGCAGCTTGTGGAACGGACTCATGTTGGAGAAGTTCATGGAGGACTATCTCCCAGGGGAGAGACCCCACACCTGAGCAGAAAAAGAGTGTGAGGAGCCCCCCTCATAAAGAGGAAAGAGCAAGAGATCATATATGATAAATTGACCACAGTCCCCATTCCCTGGTTTCCCTGTGCTGCAGTGGAGGAGGGAGTAGAGAAAATCCAAGTAAAGTAAGCTTGTAAAGAAAAAAGGGATGGGGGAAGGTGTTTTAAGATTTTGTTTTATTTCTCATTAACCTACTGTGATTCGATATGCAATAAATTCAGTTAATTTTCCTAACTCAAGTCTGTTTATCCACGACTGTAATTGGTGAGTGATCTCTCCCTGCCCTTACCTTGACCTATGAACCTTTTGTTATATTTTCTCTCCTCTGCCCGACAGAGGAGGGGAGTGATAGACTGGCTTTGGTGGACACCTGGCATCCAGCCAGGGACCCCCTACCGCACACTTATTCTCATCATGTCAGATAATTAATGTCTGTGCAGGAAAAGTACTGAAAAGACATCAAGAATCAGGATTTACAAGGAGATGCTAATATCATAGCAATAACTGAGACACTCCTCCTGAGGCAGGCTGACCAAAAAAAAAAAAATGAAAGACACTTAGAAGAAGGGGACTAATACAGCCAACTTCTGAAGCCAGCAGGCTGGGGTGCCATGTGTTTCTGAGGCTGCATACCCATGAACCTCCTATGCCCAGCACAGTCTGAACAAAGCCACAGCACTTTGCAATTGCTCTGTTTGTGTTGCTCTGCTTCATGTAGTTGGCTCAGTCTTCACCAAAGCCCTCCTGGTTGGGTGGCCTGACCAGCTGCCCCAGCAGTTATTTCCATGGGGTTTGCTCTCTGAACCAACACATATTTGAACAGCACATGCAGGCAGACCAGTGTCTGCTCCAGAGGAAAAGTTACAGCTCATGTCATGCCTTTGGTGCCACAGGACTGGAAACCAAACTGCCTTGCCTCAGCTTTGTGGGAAGAAGATGTTCTTAAAATGGAGCCCAATAGAAGTAGTGCTGGGACTTTGTCCGTGACTAAAAGTCATAGAATCATAGAATTATTTAGCTTAGAAAAGACCCCTAAGATCAATGAGTTCAATCAAAGTCAAAACACTGCCATTGCTATAGGAGAACGGGATGGAAAAGATACGGTTTCAGACATAAATGACTCAAGAAGCAAGGCATGCGAGCTCTACAGCAGCCTGAAAAAATTTAGTTGCTCCTTGTTTGTGTGCAGGCATTCTTCAATGACATAATCTCCTCTTCTTTAGCTTTTGTTTAAATGAGTCTACCAGATGGGTACAAAAGAATTCAGATTCCATTGACATTCATCTGGCAATTTCATTTCACTTAAACAACTTTTCACTTTCCTCTGACAGTTGTTTTTGGAATCTGTAACTAGAAGCCAAATTGGGTAAATACCCCACATTTCTTCAGGAACACGTCTGAACCATTTCATTATTAAAACAATGAAAATATTTCTTTTGGTTTCAGTGGGAGGGTTACCAAAGCATATAAATGGAAATAATTAAAAAATACATTAAAGAAACTGTTTCCAGGCAAGTGATCACCAGAAGAAAAGGCCAAATTCAGCAAATAAATTATTGACTACTAGTGATTTGCCCATAACAAGTATATATTTTCTGCTGCCTTCTTTTTTAAAAAATGAGCATTTCTTTTATGCAACGCAGCTATCTGTGCTTCTACCAAGCTGTACATATGCTCACACTGAAACAGGACAACCTGCAAGGAAAAGGACTGGTAAACAGGTGCACATAGGAGTTATACATGGCTGGAAAGTATTTCCTGGCTCTCTTTCAGCTTCTTTTCCCTCTGTTAGTGACCTTCAACAGAACTGTACTCTTAACTCAAAAGAATTACATGATTAACATGCTTCAAACTGTTTCTGTTCATCTTGAAGTAAAAAAAAATGCTTTGGTCTTATACATATAAATAATCCTTCCATTTTGTGCAGGTTAAATGTTAAACAGATGCAAAACGTTTACAGGACAAGGATCTCAGATAATTTAAACAAACTTGAATGATGGTTGCCATTAGAGTAGTCAGAAAGTCCCTTGGCAGTGTTTAATTCAGCATTCTTACTTTCTTGTGCATAAGTAAAGCAAACGTCACTGGAATTTAGTGAAAAAGCTGCTATGTTTTCACTTGGATCCAAAACTGTGATTGCAGCTTGTACGGAAGACACTCATCACCGCAGATGTGGGTTTAGCTGCTAGATGCTGAACCACGCCTGTACTGTAGCCCATGCTGTCACATCCATACCTGGGCTGATGCTGGGGCTGAATCCCACTTGCTTATGTTCAAGTGAGCTGCAGCCAGTGCTGCAGAGAATTACAGAGGAGAGAAACTCTCTGTGCAGAACCCTTGAAGTTGCCTATAAATATGCGGGAAATTTTCCTCACTAAAATTCTTCCTTTATATGCCTCTGCCTGCCTCTCTCTTCCATTTGTAAACCTGCCCCTACAAACTGCTGGAAGCACCACTTCCATCTCACAGCCTGTAAGCTGCTGGTGTGCTGCATCTTCTCGCTCAGGGATTCTCCAGCATACAGTGAATTATGTTGTTCCACTAACTACATCCACAGCAATTCCCAAATGGCCACCATGTACAACGATACTTTCCTCACACAGAATGGTTCTCGCTGCAGATAATAGGCAGGATTTGGATTTCTGTGATGCTGAGATCCCTGACTCTAACAGAGACTCTTTACCCAGGTTTATCTGCTAAAACTTTTGACCCAAATATTCAGATTTCTCAGTTCGGTTGTTAGGCTGGGTTTTTTCCCCTCTAGCTGTCATGCTTTGCTAGTGGAAGTGTACCTTCTCTCAGAAACAGCTGGTGCCCCATGTGAGAGTTGCACGTTTTTAACCAACCAGTGTTCAAGTCAGTTCTTGATGCATAATCCAGAAAGGGCCTTTCAAAGTAGCACTCAGGGTGCAGGTGGCTTTCTATGCAAAAGACTAGCTAAGCTCACTACCTCTCTGTATGACTGATGCTATTGCACTGCAAGCCACATCCTTGAGAATGCCGCTCAGGAAGGGGAGAACTGCAGCTGGGAGGAGTGACTCTGTAATGAAACAGTGCTGCTCATGCAGCAGGGACACCATTCAAAGCAATGAGGGGTACAGTGAAACATGAGGAGAGGGGAAAGCTACCAGTGTTGCTTGGTGTGATGCAAAGCCAAGAGGCTGCAACAGGCAGCAATATATTGAACATGTGGTATTACAGAATGTGCCTTAAACTCCTTGAAACCCTGTCATCTGGAGACTCCTGTTTGGTATGCTGCTTTGTTTTTAAAACCCTCTCCCAGGCTGTAGCAGTCATATTCTAGGAGGAAATATTCCAGGAGTGGTGAAAGACATTCTTCTGGAGACCCTCACAACTCAGGACTCCCTTTTCTTGCCACAGCGTGGCTCCCTGCTTCCCTTCTGGACTGCAGTCCCTACCTTGTGCATGACTGCTCCAGTCTCAGCCTGCTCCCAGGCTTCCTTATGGGGTGCAATGATTACCTTGCTCTAAACAAAACTCCAGGGGCTGTCCCATACCCAGTATGGGCCCCGGTTTGGCTCCCCATGTTCCACAAAGCCCTCCAATAACATCCCACTGTAACATCAGCAGGGAATGCAGCTTACAGTTTTGTGCTATGAACCCACATTCAGCTTATCAGTTAACACTGTCCTCACCTCATTTTGGAAGTTGCAAACAATGAAAATGCACATATGTAATACCCAGGGCACAAAGGATACTATGTGCCCACTGTTACCAGTGGAGACACTACTGATGTGCTCCTGTGGTCAGGGGTCTCTGAGCAGCTTGGCCAGGAGTGCTGGAGCAGCAAGTAGGGCCAGGACCATTAGCAGGTATGTCCAGCAGCAGAGATGTAGGCTGAGATTGTGGAGGGAGCTCTGTGCCTGTTCACCATGCACTCAGCCGTGGAGCTGTGCAGCAGCATGCCAGGGCAGGTGTCTGGGCAGAAGCAGGTGTGGAGCTGGCACCTGCCAGGCTCCTGTGAAAAGCCTTCCTGTGTTATTGGGTTTTCTTTGAATTGTGTTTTTGCTTGTTTGGTCTGTTTGTTTGTTTCTCTGAGAAAAGACGGTGTTTATTTTTCCCAGTACCTGCAGAAACTCTTGTATCTTACCTCTCCCATCATAGCAAGCAAGAACTGTAATGCCCATTTAGTTTTGCTTTGACTTTTTGTCTTAGTTTCCATAACATAGACCCCATTATTAATTGTTAAAACAATATCCTTCAGCAATGCAGCAAAAAGTAGATGGGGGATATGGGCTGGGGAGTTGTGTGATGAGCCAGACAAGTTTTGGTTGGACTGACAAGTGCCTTGTAGATCTAATAGTGCGTCTCTCCAGTGCAAGGCGACTGAAGGAAAAATCCTGGCCAGATGTGGGGTGGAAGTTCAGAAAGCAAAAGCTGATGTGAGGTAGGAAAGACAACCCTGTGTAGAAAGTTCGGTGCTGTATGGGGATCCTGTGCCCACACACCACTGAATACCTACCCCATCTGGGAGGGCGCAGCGCCACAGGGGACACGACAGAAGGGAGCACGGAGTGCGTGTAACACGCGTGGGCCAGCTGAAATCCTCCTGGGTGCCGAGGGGCAGGCTCGGGGCTCGCCGTCTCGCTGTGGAGGTGTTTCCTGAAAGAGCCAGGTGCGCGCACCCAGGGCCGGGGATGCTGCGAGGCGCGGCCGGCGGGGCGGGCACGGGGCCGGGGCGCCGCGG
>JAWWMO010000121.1:57156091-57233371 GCA_035047845.1 Dendrocincla fuliginosa
CTGCTGCTCCTGGCCGTCCTGCTGCCCGCCGCCCTCACAGGTAGGCGGGCGCTGCCCGTCCCACGCGTGCCGCTGCTGCCCGGCGACAGAGGGGCACTGTTCCGCGGCGCTTTGGGATGCCCGGCGGCGCCGCTCTCTGCCCGCGCCCGACCCGCGGGCACCGCGGGGGACACGGCGGGCGAGCCGGGCCGCCCCCTGCCCCTGCCCCTGCCCCTGCCCCTGCCCCTGCCCCTGCCCCTGCCCCTGCCCCTGCCCCGCGGCAGAGACACCTGCCCCTGCCCCTGTCTGTGCGGGCCCTCCCGCCCGTGCCCCTCGCAGGCGGGGAGAGAGACCCGAGCCGGGACGGGCGCTGCAGAGCCGGGCGAGCGCCAGCATTGCGGCTCTGTGGGACCCCGTCGGCTCTCGGAGACCGGCCGGGACCCCGCGCGGGTTATCGCGCTGCGAATTGGGGCAGCTCCGGGCCGCGGGGCTGCAGCCTGCGAGGACGCTGGCGGCCAAATGTGGGCAGAGGGCACCGGAGGGCAACAACCCCCCGCTTTCCTTCTTAGCCCGTGGACGCCTTTTTCCCGCTGGCGCCCCGTGCTGGTCCCGCCGTCCCGCCTGGGCTCCGCGGAGCAGCCCCGCTGGCGCGGACAGTGGCGCTGGCACCGGGCGGAGCAGCGCCGCGTCTCCCTGCGGAGCCGGGAGAGATCCCTCTTTTCTTCGTTCCCGCCGCCAGAGTTCTGCGGACCCTTTGTCAGCCTGGGCGACGCTGGCGCTGCTTTCAGGGTTCCCCGGACTCGCAGGCTGTGGTTTGAGCTGCTCTGGAGGTGGGGAGCAGCGGCAGGTCTGCCCCGGGGAAGCAGGGCACTTTCGCCGCAACCCCCGCAGCACTGTTTGCACCACAGGCAATGCCGAACCCCAAATCTCCTTAGCTTGTAACCACAAGGTCTGCACCAGAGCACAGCTAAAGACAGGGTACAGACAGACATAGGGGGGCATTACCGCTCCAGATTGTATCTGCTGGGGTTACAGTAGCCAGGGCGGCACAGGGGCACCTGCTCCCAGGCTCTGGATGCAGTGGCTGTCCTGTCTCCAGCCCTGTGGTGTAGTTTCAGAGGAGCCAGCCGAGGACTATAGCTTCTCACCTCCTCCACTCCTCACCCCGCACCGCGCCTCTGGGCTGGACAGCAGAGCCCAGGACCTCATGTCACCCCGTGGCTCCTGGTGAGTTTTAGTGTTCAGCTAAACAAACTGGAAAGATCTGCTTAACCTGGAACTGCTGTTTCTCTTTCTGCAACTTCTTGTGCTCGTCCAGGTTAAGCCTGGAATCACACTCTTGGAAGCAAATTTGTCATAGCACTTCTCTGTGGCACTGGTGAATGGAGGGGGAACTGGACCTCTGGGGCTGCCTGCTGGAAAGTCAGAGGAGAAGGAGGGAAGGGAGCAGGGGAGTTTATGTCCTGCTCGGGAGTTAAGCATCCATGGGAAATGTCATAGCTTCTGAGACGAAGTGTTAGCTGTTAAGTGCAGGCAAGGTCTTGTTTTCCTGACTCTGCAATGTCTAAACTGATTATTGGGAATTCTAATACTACAATGTAAATTTTGCATGCAATATCCATATAGTCTTTCCTTGTCCCACACCAATATGCTGTAAAAAACAAGCCAATTTCTGAACAAACCCAAATGTCTTGGCATAGCGCTGTGCAGAGCTCTGCATGCTTCCCAGCTATGGAACTCTGGAGCACACCAAAACCTGATGGAGTGGGAATACTGTGCTCTTAACCCCAGAGTGGCTGTGCAGGACTGGATGTGGGCTGCATGTGTGCTCCCTGCCCTTGATGGTGTGCTCTTCATATTGAGTGGGTACCACTTCCCTTTTCCAGTCTAAAGAGTAGTTTATAAGGCCCTAAATGCACACCGTGTCCTGAAAAAGTTCTGTCTCAGGCAGGAGGGCTGGTGGGTTCTGGAATCCTTTCTCAAGGGGTAAAAGCAATTGCTGAGTGCCCTTGCTGCCCTTGACCCTGCTTTCTTATCTTCTAGCTCTGTTTGTAATGGTCTCTTCCTGCCTGTTTTTCCAGCATGTGCTCTGTCTAGGCGACCTGTCCCAAACCCACTCTGCACTTTGGAGCCTTTGTCCAAGTGCCATGTCTGGGAGATGGGAAGGCTGTCTTGGCTCAGCAAATGGACTCCAGTGAAGTGAAAGAGCCCTGCAATTTTTGTCTGTGGAGAGAAAGGAAAGATTTTTCTTTCAGGAAGGGTCTGGCATTGGGCTGGTGGTGTTACTGACTGTGTTCTGTTTATCAAAATGGAAAGGCAGTGTGAGGCCTGTGCCCAGGATTGCTGTGGGTAGTCCCTCAGGCCAAGGAAACATAAGAGAAGGGTGTTGTGCTGGAGCCAGCTTAGGGGACAGATTCCATTTGTATATTGCCAAGAGAGATGTGTTGCTTGCTGCGAGATCCCATGTCTGAAAGGATGGATAGTGACTGCAGAAAACAGTCATCCTGTAGATCCCCACCTCCACTGCTTAGACAAACAACATTCAAGCACCACCTGTGACCAGTGGGAGAAATTTGGGAGGAACATTAGGAAGAGGCTGTTCTTGGAGCAAGAACCTTTCTGACAGCAGCACTAACTCTCATTTTCCTTCTTTGTCTAGACTGTCTGACATAAACAGAGAAAGCAGAAGGGTCTCCAAGGGAATTTTCCACTTCACTTAGATCTAAGGAATGTATCTTTTCAGTTATTTAGGACAGTGTTGTAATGGTCTTAACTGTATAGCTCTGTACCAGCCTCTGGGTGTGTCAGATGTATGAAAGTTCTTGTGCTGTCCAAGTCTGTAATTCCAGCTCTTCAGACAGCACATGGACTGATTTTGGCTGGACACGTGGTTAAGAAGATGCTTTCAGAAGCTGATTTATACAGAAAGAAGTTAGGAGAGGGCAGAGTAGATCATGCAGCAAGGCAAAGATACACCAGCAGGGGGAATGGGATTTTGTCTGTATGATCCAGTGTGTTAATATAGCTCAGACTCATTCAGTGCTCATGTGGCATGTATCTCATGCAGGACACTGAAATGTGGCTCAAGATAACTTAGTTTGGACTTTATGTCTGCTTCAAGTTGTCTGCAGCTATCTGCAGGTGGGCTGTTGTCTTCACATCAATGAAGCACAGCAGTATTTCCACTCAGGCTCAGTTTCTGATGCGTATCTAGGACCCATGGTTTCTCTAGCTGGGAAGTGGTATCACCCACCTCTCTCTGTCACTGGGGAAGTGCTCAGGACTGTGGCTAAGGTGGCATTTGGATGTACTGAGACAAGGCATTGGGTCTCTTAAATTTATATTGCTGCAACTCAGATATCAGCAGGACCAGAACCTTTTCTGACCAAAGACCTCTAGAATGAACCTGTGTTTAGTAGCCTTGCTGTGATCCCAAATATGCAAAAACCTGCAGCCAAATCAACACTTCCCTCCCCTTCCTTAGTTCTGAAATGCCAGGATCCTCTTATCTTGCTTAATTAGAGTTATCTGTCTTCATAAATTAGTATTCCTTAACTCTCCCCTTAGCCTGCCAAAGTGAACCATAGCTTGGTGTGTGCATGTGTCATGGGAACATTTACCATTTTTTGTGTTGTGATTTCTGCTGGGGAAGTGGAGGGAGTGTGGATGTTAGCTATGCCTCCAGCAGACCACTAATGCACTAAGCAGGTGAAGTGGTCACTTCTCCAGCGGGCATGGTGTGGACATTGCTGTGCCTTCTTCTCAGGAAGCTCCATGCTTCTATTTTTCCCCCCACCCTGCAGGTGTACCACAATTTTCTGCAGCCTGGAGAGGGCTCTCCGAGCCTTGCAGATTCTGCACTGGTCCCTCAGGCAGGTACCAACACTCCCTGTTGTGTTTTAATATCCCCCAAATCGCCAAGTGTCTTTTCTGTTTTACAGCTCCCTAAGGCAGCAATGCTTTCACCGGTGTGCTACACTACACAATTGCTTTTATTCCTTTGAATGCAGATGAAATTTAAATCACTTGGAAATATGAATGTTTTCATTATTCCCTGAGAGAGTTGGCTTTGCCTCTGCAGCCAGTGCCCCGGCCCAGCATGAGAGGCCGGGATGAACTGCTGCGTTGTGAGGCAGTGAAATCCAGAGGGGAGCACATACTGAGGCTGGGGAGATCCTTTCCCTCTGTCTTGTGAGAAACCCAAGTATTTTGCTTCCGCATGGGTTGAGAACTTGCATTTTGGCTGTGTTTGCACCAACACCATAGTCCCTGAGGAGTGGTTTGGCTTACATTTTCAGGGCAATAGAGGAGTAATGGGTGTCTTGAAGAAATGGGAGGTCGTCTGGAAGATCCTTCACTATGCATGACCCTACATAAAGCCTTTGAAATCACATTTACATTTTCTTATATGTGTTTGCTATACTGCTGCTTATTCTACTGCACTGTTGGCTGCAAAACCTACAGTCTGTGTTGAATGTTCACAAACTGCAGTGCCAAAATAAGCACTGCCAAGATCAAGACAGTGGCTTAAATAGCATAAGATTTAAAAAAATAAGAACTGCTGAGATCTTTTGCTTTGCTGTCTGTTCTTTGAGTCTCAGAACACACGTTTCCAAGCCTGCCTCTTACCAAAGGGGCATTTAGACCAGTAGGACTTTGCACTGCCCCTGTACCTGGCTAGATGGACTGCTGACAGTCTGATCCCAGCTCTCACATTTATTCTTACTTGAGGCACCAGCAGCATTTGCCTGCAGCACATCCATAGCTGGATTCATTTCCTTTGGGTAATGTATAAGCACCTGGAAAGTGTTCGGTTTCCCTGATTCCTCTTTCAACTTTAGACAAGCTTGTAATGAAAAGGAACTTTTTCCACAGTGAACCACATGGTTGAGTGCTTAACTACTATTCCGGTAGCAGAGTTAACAAGAGCAACATCAAACGGTGTTTACACAGTGTCTCCTTCGTTGCATGGTCTTGATTTGCCCAGGGAGATGAGAGATTGTGCCCACAGCTCATGTGCTTCTGGTCTCCAGCAGACCTGTGCAGTCTGCTGAGCTCCCTCCACCCCTTCATCCTGGAGGGCATCCTGGTACCCATCTCTCTCCAGACCTCTTGTCCTGTGTCCTGCCCTCCTAAGGAACATGGCTTCTGCGTCATGTAGCTCTGCAGATGTCAATTCCTCCTCCCCAGTTCCCCGGAACTGCAGTCTGGGATGTAATATAAGGTCTTCTCTTCTCCTCAGAGTTTCTGCAAATGTATGTTTAAACTTCAGCATGTTTTGTAATGCTCACAATACTTTCAGGATGGTTAAAATCTCCCTGGGTTACATTGTGCATTTCGCAAGCAACAGTCATCATTCTTCACTCTTGTGGAACTCCTGACCTGTGGCCCACTAGCTCTTTATAAATTTATAAATCTCTGCAAAGGGACACAGCAGCTTTTCCACATGCCAGGTTGGGTTGTGTACTCTGGCTGTGTCACATCCCTGTGCTGTGGTGACAGCTGAGCATTCTTCAGTGCCTCTGAAGTCAGCCAGCATGTGTGTCACCTTTTTGGTGTAGGTGCTTGCATTTGGCAGGTCTATATTTAAAGCAAATAGTCCCAAGGAGTGGAGATGCAAGGAAAGGTGGAAGAAAGATCCAAGTAATATAGAAATTATGTGCTCTAAACAGAGAGCTTTTCCTAAACAAAGAAAAATTACTAGTTACATCAGAAGTACTGAAATCCTGTGGTAAGGAAGACAGTCCAAGCTTCTCCTTGTCCTGGAAGAAAACATAAAAGGTACATCCAAATTTAACTATGTACATATTAATATATCGTCTGGAGAAGTGTGCATTTTTAATCATCTGTCTTTAGTGAGTAACTCAGTCATCAAATGAGCTTTTCATTAAACAGAGCAAATTACTCTTTGAGGACTGTGGAGTGTGTTCATATTTCACTGTTCCAGTGCAGCTATTTCACTATTACATAGTTATTAAGTCCTCTTGGGCATCTTGCAACAGTCCTGGTTCCAGCAAATCTTTCCGACTGTTGTATTCTTCTGGCGTTAAACTGATTATTTTTCCACTGGATAAGTCAGTCATTCTTAATATATACATCTGCTGTAAAATAAAAGGCAGCTCTTCAAATGGTTATTTGTCATCATGTTTACTGTACAGTGGACTGCAACATTTTGGCTGAAACTCTTTTTGGGGAAAAAGTGCAGGACTGCTGGAGCTGGAATGCTAGTGTTTCCTTGTCTCTAAAAAGAAAACAGAAATCAGAAAAATTGAATAGTCAACATAATTTGTTTTGGTATTCTGTTATGAAGTACTTAATCCCTTCTTTCAGAGTTGTATATTTGGAAGAGTGTACAGAAGGGGTTAGTTGGTAACAGGGAACAACTACTGAGTTTACCTTAAAATTCTTATGATGGAAAGCAGCAGATACAACATACTGCGATGGCTGGAGGCTCATGATACCCAGTGACCAGCCTGAGCCCTGCCACCTGACTGGCCAGCCCCTGCAGAGCCCCTGGGTGCTCCTGCTGCTGAGGGAGAAGAGTGTGGAAGCAGCACCCAGTGCTCACCCCTGCCACCTCTCTGGCAGCCTGGGAAGCAGCCAGACCTCATGTTCTCAGCCTGGGAAGCCATAGTTAGATTTTGCCTTTGCTGCCAAGATCTTGGGGCAGCTCTGAGAGCACTGCAGGAGGTAGGTGGTAGTCAGGTAGATGGAGAGATGGATATGGATGCTGTTACTCCTGCTGGGTCTTGTTTCACATGGCAGCCCTGCTGAAATACCTAATGGCATCAGAATCTAGTCCTGCATGAGCAATTGAGCTGCACTTTCACACAGTCTGTATGCCTTTCCCTTTCATCAGCTTTTGAAGCCATGCTGAGTCTGGTGACCTAATTGTGTGGTCTTTAGCACTGGATGCATTGCAGATGGCCTTGCAGCTCATGCACTGAGAGGCTGTAGCAGTAAAAAGCCAACAGTGATCCGGTGACTTGGCTGAAGGCCTGCTGCACTTTGCAGGAGTGAGTGCTCTGGGTTATGTGTTTGCAACCTAACTGTCTGTCAGCTAAGTTTCACAGCAGCCTCTGTCCCCCCTGTGCCATTGGTTTGATGTTTCTGGTCTCCCAAAGCAGAGGTACTATAAACAATTTAAAAACAAACTGCAGCAATGAAAGGGCTCCCTTTGTCTTGGCTGGGCTGAGACTTCAGGCTGATCTCAGATTGCATGTATTTTAACATATGTATTTGATGAGTGTCTGAAGTCATATTACTGGGGCAAGGGTCTGGGGATCACAAGGCCTGGTTTAATTCATGGGTCTGAGGCAAACTTTCAAACGGGCATGTCACCTTTCCTGAGCTCCACCAGGCATTTTAAAGATGACTTGAATGCTTTTTCCATGCTGCTGGGCAAAGAACTGCCCAAACTAAGCCTTCTCTTCTACATGAAATTTTCCAAAGAAGAAGTAATGGCTGGTATGTTTTTGAGTTGTCCAGTTGCCCAAAGCTGAATGTATTGTAGAGGTGAAATTGCTGTCTTTCCAAAGAAACAAAGCCAACAGAAAATGAAATTAAACAGAAAAAAACCCCTTCTTCTGTGATGACACAGCAACAGTACTGAAAACCTAGAAAGTCTAAACCTTAAACAGCAATATTAGCAACCCAAATTTTCATGTTTGATGTGTATAGGAATGTACTTTCTTGTTTGCAATGTGATGATTGGTGTGCCAGGGCACTGAGTTCCTGTTCTTCACTCTTAATTTCTATCGTAAGTCAAGCAGGTCCTCCAAGAGCATGAGTACATGCTTAAATGGAAGTCAGGGGTCTGACCACTCAGTGGACACTGTGTATGTCTTCATGAAAGCCCTTCCCAGTCAGATCAGAGCTGCTGAGTTTCATTTGCTGAGTGCAAGTTTATTGCCACAAGATGTTTCAGACCATATGTGCTTCTCATCTGCCCTCCCAGCAGGCCAGTCCCCAGTGCAGGATGTGCCATGCCTCTTGGAAGTGCTGATTGCTGAGGGCCAGACACCTCTGCAAACACATTCATTTTTCTCTGCAAAAACAGCTGTTTAAATTATCCCCAGGGAGGGATGAGTGGTATGAGACATTGTAGGGTTCTGGTCATGTTTGGTGTCACACTATGCAGGTCAGGCTGGAAATCTGCAGCTGATGATGTGATACGTAAATGGGAATGAGTGTGAAGACTTGGAAGCATGGAAGTAGATTTCCGACCACCACTTCAGTGAAGTTAAAAGAGAAATGGCTTTGCATTGGCGTAAGTCTTTCTTTGTGGTGGTGACAAGCCAGCTGTCCTGCGTTGTACTAGCACAGGGCAGTAACAGGCAAGCTGTGTGGGCACAGCTGTGCCGGCACAGCGGTACAGTGGGAGTGTGTCTAGGAGGGGATGGTGTCCATACTCCCCACTGGGAGTGGAGGAAAGGAGCTGTCCATGTATATGTTGACAGAGGAAAGGGAGACGGAAATACAAAAGAAAACAAGATTTTTTTGTTTTCGAGCAATGAGAGAGAAAGGATTCAGCCCAGTGGAGCGTGCTGAAGTGAGAGCTCAGATAATCAGTGATGGATCTCAGGGTCTGGTGGGGGTAATCATCAGAGATTCTGATGAGTTAATATGGATGTTTCTGAAAGAAGGTGATGTGCCGGAAGAGAGGGGGAATTATTTTTAGCATGTTTCCACCATTCTACCTGTTGCTTTCCTTGTGGAAAAGCAAGATTTTTCTTAAGGCTGGAGCCTTGCAGAACAAGCTGCAAATAATTTTAGTAACGGTGGTGAAAACAAATCCTATGGATCCAAACATAAGAGCCTTCTTGAAATTAGCCATAAGAGTTTGCTAGATTTTTGGCAATGTGAAAGGAGCCATTTGGCTTTTTCAGCAAGTGGGACCTTTCGCAAATATATATTTTTGCTGCTTGTGCTGTATAAATATATTTTTTAAAGCCCCAAAATTTTGTTATGCTTGCTAGCAGTCCCTATAAAAACTGAGAAGCCAAATAGTGACACTTTAAAATGTCTGTAGGAGCTTTTGAGTAATTTGGGGCCCCTTTGTATCAAAGGAAATCAGTGTGTTTCAGGAAACTTTGCAGCTTTAACAAAATGTTTATGGTGCTGCACAGTAGCAGATGGCCAAGCCAAAAGATGGTAGCAAATTGCTTAAGCTACTTGTAAAATAGTGCAAATTTCTTTGCCTTGCTCTAAGCTTTGGTTTAAGGGATCCAAGCTAGGACTTTGTCTCTGCTGTCACTGCAGGGCTGCTTCTTCAGCATTGGTCACACAGAGCTTCCAGATCCAGGCTGCCCATAACTCTGATGAGTGACATTTCCTTTCATGCCATGCAGATCTAGTCAAAGCCCTGTGACAGTAGAAATAGTACTGCCACAGAAGTAAGGACTGGTTTTCATCAGGAGCTGGTTGTAGGGTTGAAGAGAGGAGGAATTATTGCTTGTCACCACCTCACTGTAGGTCACCAGCATTGTGGTTCAGAGCTCACAAAGTGGGAAATACCAGGCAGATGTTTTGGTATTTAAAAACTTCACTCCTCTGAACTGCACCAATGCCAGCTCAGTGTCAGAAGGTCACTGAGCAGCAGTCAGAGATCATGCTGCATCAGTGTAACCTTTCACTCCGTCCCTCCTTCCACATCTCCCACCTTTGGGTGTTCAAACAGTGCTGCATGAATAACATAAAATAGGAGTCCATGTACATTAGTAATGTATGGCTCTAGCAGGCTGCTAGCTATCATGTTAAAGACTCAGAGAGTCCTTCCAGGGACTTGCTCTCTTGATTTTTGCAGAGGCTTTGTTAGCATGAAGGGTTGATTTTCTTCCCCAGAGATTCCTCTTGCTGCATATCCCATTGGTAAGGGATATTCCGTGCTGTGTGGGGAGAAGCCACAAGGTTTGCACCTCAGTATTGATGACCAAACCATCAGTAGATGGTTTGTAGATGTGTATTTTCAGTTCTAGATATCCCTAGGCTGAACCACACGAAATGGCATAGATTCTCTTTTACAAACCTGCAGAGCTGTGAGTGCATCTTCTGTGTGAGTGCTTATGCTCAGATGCTTTTCAAGGGTATTAACTGGGTAAAATCTTTGCCGGCTACCACAGCTAGTAGTTGACAAACCATGATGTGGTGAGTCCAAGTGGCCATGGCCATGTGTCTCAGTTGTGTCTGCTCAGCTATGGTAGAACTAGTGTAATGTGTGAAACAGCCCAGGGCTTTGAATATGTCTGCAGAAAGTTGCTTTTTGGCGTTGAAATAAGGAACTCATTTATCAGTAATGAAGATCTGTGCCTATCTGAGCCCAACCTAATGCACAGCTCCTAGGAATACCAATAATACTATTCTGGCCTTTCCTTGGCACGCACTTTATCTGTGTAGGAGTTTTGCACTTCGTGAGCCTTGGAGTGTGTGCTACCAGCTTTCCTTTTAGGGTACAAAGCTACATATATACTTTTTTGAAAGATATTTTACGATAAATAATGAGGAACAAAGTTACTTAGAAGAATCAGGGCTAGTATTATTTCAAGACATGAATTGTGAACAGTTTTATATTACAGGTAGATAAATAATGTTTTAGTGTTTTTTATTTGCGTTTTCCATGAAGAAAAAACAATGACTATGTTATTTTAGGATGTACTTTTCCCAGTCTCTGTTAAGTTCTTTTTGAGAGCTGCTAATGAAAGAGTGGGGACTAATTTTGAACCTGTGTTCTGTTCTTACCAAACCTGTACCTCAGAAAACTAACTTTTCTGATTTATGAAAGATTTGGAATGTGAAATAAAAATGAAGAGTTTTAACGTTCTTTTTCTTTCAATGCATGATGAAGCCTGAATTCCTACTCTTTGACTTTGTGAGTCTGAGGCATTTTTGGCAGGTTCTAGTGGAAAGTTGAACGTGCACTTCAACTAGAGATGGAATGGAAAGGCTTTACATAAACATGTGAACCTTCAGTAGATTAAAAAAATTGTGTTACTCTACCAGGTAAGGGAGCAAATTCAGAAATACTGAGAAGGTTTTGAAGAGAGATGTAAACCAATCTCCCCTCATGCAAGTATGGTGCTTGAGAATGATTTTGTTGGTCTGTGATAGGCATAAAGCAATGAACTAAAAGCAGAGCCACAACATCCAGATTGCCAACACTTTGGATTCAAAGCCAATCTTCATTTCAGAAACATCTTATTGACCATCTTTTCCCCCCCTTTTTGTGTACGTGTGTGTGTGTGTGTGAAAATCACTATTTTCTGGAATTTTCAAAATCCTAGATATTTAAATAACAGTTGAAGCCATGGTTTTTTTACTAGTTGTGGCTTGGTTATCACTTGTTGCTGTGTCTACAAAAGACTGATGTAATCCATTTGCTCTCTGTTAAAGTACCCAAGATGTACAGGTTTTTCAGAGGCTCTGCAGAGAAGGGATATAAAGGTGGAGAGGTGGAGGTGTCTGAGAGTTGTCAATTTCCTCCCACAACCCATCACAAACCAATACAGAATAGGCTAGCATTTGTCTCCTGCTTTGAGTACTAAAACTCCAGGAGTCAGTAGAAGTTTGGAAGGAAACTGGGTATTTGAATAGGAGCATTTCATTAAAAATAAAATTATCATATAAAGTGAATAATATGAAATAAACATGTGAAGCTTTTGCTTTATGGATGTGGATAACCCCTGCTTGGTGAGGTTGGAGTGAAATCTGGTGCAGAAAGAGAACTGTGCTGCCTGCTGTGACTTTCCATAAGCCTAGTTCATATCTCCCATCAGGAAAATTATGCACAATGTTTTCTTCATCCTTTCAGTGAGCAGGGCCTTGCTCTTCACTTGACTGCTTCTGTAACATACCACTGATTTTAATAAGATTCCACTGACGTGAAAGGAGAGCAATGAAGTGAAGGTTTAGGTTCATAAGAAGTAATCCAGGTGCACAGCATAAAGGTGCTGCCATGGTTTAGTTAGCCTCCTAATGAGCAGTGCAATTTTAGTGCGTGTGCTTTCCTTACTAGAGATCTATGGCCATACCTGAGGGAAGCAGGACAGAGGTTGGCTCACAGAAGTGCATACTCTGGCTCTGACTTGTGTCCCCTGCCAACCCACTTCAAAGCTAGCTCAGGCTGTGAAAAGGGGAGCAGTGGTGGAGGGAATGCATGACAGCCTGGAAACAATACTCTCTCTTGTTTTACTGCGGGCATCGTTTGAGGTCCAGCTAGAAGGGAATAAGCTGGTTCATCTGCAAACCTGCATGGGAGTGAGAACAAATGTGGGTAGGCTGCAGTGCAGTACCTCCCAGAACCATGACCTCTGTCTGGTCTAGGCAGAGCGGCATTGTGCAAATTCCATGCTGGTGTCAGTGCTGGAAAGAAGGGCATTTGTGGGCCTATAATCCTGTACAGCTATATCTGTGTGGGCATCAGCTGTGGGTGGAGTAGTATCAGTTTCACCTTCAGCTGAAAGATAGCTCTGCATTTCATCTCTCTTGTGGAAATCCCAAAGGAAAATATTTCCTCAGTGGCAGCTTCACTATATATGAGAAAGCCACTGAGATTAAGTCAGTCTGAGCAAATATTTTGTCTTATTCCATGTTTTCAAGAAACTGTCAAAAATCTCAGTTAAATGGAGCAGTGCTAGCAGCTGATTTAGTTTCTTCCTATTGCCATGGTGGATTTTACCATGTGCATTTATACCAGGGGTCAATTCTTTCTCATAGCTGTAGCGATTATATCTCAGAAGTGGCAGCTCTCATTGTGGGAGTCAGTATACTTTACAAGAGGGATAATATCTATCAAATCAAGCTTTGTATTATCTTCATGGTTGCTGTTGTCGTAGACAAAATTGTCTGATTTTTAGAGGAGAATGAGACCATTGCTGCTTATGATGGGTTGTGCAGCCAAAATCCTGCCTGGTTCCAAGGGGCGCTTACAAGTATCCCCACACCCCTGACAGCCTTTGAAATGTTTGAGGGACAAGCAGCAGACTGGGGTAGTGGACAGCAGAGGGGAGCCCTGCTTTCCAACAGCTTGCAGTGGAAGGACCTGTTGAAATCCATGAGTTTTCCTCAGGCACCAGTGACACATAGATGTGTGGATGCCCTTAGGTCTGCCCTGAGGAGCAGTGGAGTTGCTCAACTGGATCCTGCTGCCTTGGGAATCCCTCAGGGGATAATTTCTTCTCCTGCCTTCTCCTGCACTTACAGAGAGCACTGTGAATTGTGCTTCTTTCCACTAGGGAAAGTGTTACCTCTTATGACACCAACAGGCTGCTTTAACATCAATTAAAGTGTGCACCCAGGGCCAGTGCTGTTAAAGGCCCCAGGCTTTGTAATGGTGGCTGTAAGGGGAACGTAGGGATGGTGCATGCGTGCAAGTGGAAGTCAGTGATGTCCCAGGGAAGACATGGTGTCCAAGTACTCAGGACTGTGTGGTGGGTTCTGTGCTGTCCACCTCTTCTCTTCAATAGACAGTGCATTTCAATACACAGTGCATTTTCAATACCTGTTTTGACAGCAAAACTAGACTTTAGAAAACAATATGAGTCAGGTGTCCCTGATTTTAAAGAGGAGACTACCAAAATCATAGGTCCCTTAGCTTTGTGGCAAAGTTTGCTCTTTACTTTCCTGACCCAGTTTTGAGGTACTATATGCTTCATCTTAGACTGTCAGAAACACAGAGGTTACCTCAATTTAGAGTAAATAAAGAGCATGAATATGAAGAAAAAGAACAAATTGGGGGTGAAAAGAATGTGATGGCTACAGTCATGAACACAAAGTGGAAAGACACATCCTTTGAAGTGGTGTGTTGTATTCCATACAGTGTCTTGCCATGGTATGAGTTCTTGGTGTGGGTTCATGTTCTGATTTTCTCAGGCAGGTTTCTTTCCCCTCACAGAACTTCTGCCTAGGGTTAGAGAAGAGCCTGTACAAGGATTATCTGGAGGAAAACAAGCTTGGTTTTAACTTTATCCTGTATTTTTGTTGTGTTTCTGATTGCAGTAAGATTAAATTCAGACTGTACTACTCAAAGCACCCTTAGGCTCTGATTTATCTCAGAAATAGGACTAAAGAAGTTGTAAGTTGATATTTGTTGCTATTTCTGCAGTTGAATATCCACTGAAGCCAAGGAATGTGAGTTTTCTGTCCACTGGGAAGGGTCTGAGTGTCACAGAAGCTGCTAGCTGAGACAGCCAGGAGTCCTGTGAGGCAGTGCAGTGCCAGCATTGGGAAACCTCAGGTGCATCTCATGGGAGAAGCACTAATAAGCACTTTATCCTGAGGATGAGGGGTCGAAGGGATATGCACAGAATTGTTTGGAATCAATGGCTTTATTAAGTTCATTGACACCTCACACTCTTCCTCTTTGTTGATATAAAAGGAATAGGTGAGCTTTTCTATAAACTTGTTTTTTTTGTAAAATCATTGAGTCCCCATTCTTGCAAACCAAATTTCCAGTGACAGGCTTGATAAAGTAGAGGCTCCCACTGAAGCCAGTGAGCTTTGGTCAAACTGGAGTACCACAGAGGTCTGGTCCCTCCTTGCAGCCTTCCATTTTTAAGCTAGGAAAATGTTAGGCTTGAAGTCAGTAAACAAAAATTAAAAGGCTACCTATATCTACATTTGAAACTTACTCAAATCTTATGGATTTGACTTTTATTTGTTACATAAAGCTTAAAGGCTCTAAGCCTTATTCTGCTATGATGCCACCTAATCCAGCTGTCCTCTCATTTTCTGACTGTTTTCTGGACTCTCGAGGACCAGCTGGAGTCAGAATTGTGGCTCTGCCTTGTACAGAAAGAAAAATCCTTATGTTCTCAGTTGTTTTGGTAGTATCTCTGGCTGATACAGTTCAGCCATGTCAAAGAGAACAAATCACCGGAAACAAAATTATTTTCACCAGTTGAAGAACTTCAAAAACTTCAAATGTAAGCAAGTTAATGCTATCAGGACCTTGAAAGATGCACCAAAGAGAATCCCAAATAAAAACAGAGTAATATCAGTGTGAGTTAGTATTAAATAGGCAGGTGAAGATGTATCTAGACAAAGGGATAGAGTGAGGAACAGGTTTAAAAGCCACTTTTCAATGCTGCTTTTGGAGTAGCTGATTTTAAAAATTTTCCAAAATGGGTCTGCCAAATGTTCATTTTTTATTTTTTTTTTAGCTTATTAGGGTATGGGGAATAATTAAAATTTTTAAGACATAAAAAGTACATTCTTCATTAAGCATTACTCCCTTTTCTCTTAGCAATTTGAGATTTTATTTTAAAAGGGTTATAACCCTACATACCGTACCTGTTTTTACAGTCTATGCTATATGCATCCATATCCATCTCACTGCCTTATTCTTGGAAGCTATCAGGAGGCCTGCTGCTGGAATGGCTTTTACGTTTTACTCTCTCAGAAGTGGCTGCTGAGTTGAACAGTGGGCTGTAGTTCTCCCAGAACTGAAACAGTGGCCTGATGTAAACCATGTGTTTTGCAGTGTAGGCCATGTATGTTATGTGGGTGGCAACAAGAAGCCCCAAGGGCCAGAGCTGTGCAGCCAGGACAGCTCGCAAACCACCTGCTCAGTTCTTCTGACTATTTGGGCTTTTTGGCCTCTTGTTGTGAAGGTTCCACGTCTTTATTATTATATGTAAACCTCATTTTTCACAAGCGTTAGTGTTAAAAAACCTTAAACAATAGAAAATCAGTAAATTCTAAGTTAAAGCTGCATTCTTGTCCTTGTGGCAGTGCTAGAGTATGTCCCATAGGAACTGGGAATGCTGAGTCCTCTGCCTGCATTAGGGGGAGCAACCCACACTGTTTCTGTAGCAGAGCTCATGGAAGTCTGTTCACATGGTTGGTTAGTTAAGTAAAAATTCAGTTGAGGGTAAATGTTAAATTGTTATGATTTATGGACCAGCTACCAACCTCTTTTTCATGGTCTGAAAAAGCATTTGGAATGCTTTTTGCTGCTAGATATTATCACAGTAAAAGTATGTACATACATAATTTTGGATGCGTCAGGAAAGGCAGAGATGAAGCTGTTGCCCATCCAGATACTGTGGCATCCCACAGAGCCATACTGCTTGCTGGTGTTCTGCCTTGTTCTCCAAGCTTATTGATGTTGAGCTGTTAGAAAAACATCTTGGTTTAGGGCATGTATGGAGACATGACATGCAGAGAAAGACACAGACTAGTTATGACTTTGAACATGATTGCTCTGCCACATATAGAATGAATGGAGGTAATGGCCAGGGTCAGGATGTGAGAAGGGGATTTGCAATAGGAAAGTATCTTGAAATAAACTGGTTATGACCCCTTTGCCCTCCTGCTGTTAAGTAGAAGCTCTTCTTAGTCCCCCAGCTCAGCCTGGGGATGAAGTCAGAAGTGGTCAGGGCAAGCCCCTATCTTTGCCAGCTGGTTTCACTTGCACTGTCTCCACAAGGAGCCCCTCCAGTACCACTATTCTCCAACTCTGTGAAGAGGCAGGTGTTGCACCACACCCTGGATAGGTGCTCGCAGACCAGGTCCATGGCTGCTGTGGCTTTTGCCACCACAGTGTTTTGGTTACTGAAGAAGCCCAGATGTGAGGCATCCAAAGTCAGTGGGTGTGTGAGAGGGGCTAGGCTACAACCTCAGTGTGTCCCCTCAAAGGGTGCTGATGCAGAAGGAAACCCGTGCATGGACATCACTGGGAGAATGTGAAGCCTTCAGTAAATCACTGTTGGTTGTTCTTAAGTTAATACACGTATTAATCGTGTAGAAATACATTGCTGAGTTTGGAAAATGCCCTGGTTCACTGTGCTTAGCATTCGGAGTGTTCTTCTACGGGAGCACTGGAAACTTCTGTAGATGCTGTCAATTTAAAGAATGTCCTCCTGATGCCAGGTAACTCCTCTACAGATGTATAATGAATTGCTTTCCTTAAATCAGACATTACCATTGGATACTGGTCCTCTGCCCAAAACTCCTGACTGGAGCCCGATGAATTATGGCACACATTCCATTGTGCTTTGCAGGAACTAAAGTGTTCCAGTCCCAACTTCCTGTGCCAAGTAGAAGTGTGTTGAAATGAGCTGAGCTTTTTTTTCTGCAAAAAACAAAGGATTTTTGTTGCTTTCACTGCTTTAACTGATTAGCTTATTTCCAGGTGGAGATCTGATGCTGAGTGTATAAATTAGCATCATTAAAGAAGTTGATCAGCATGCATAAGAACAATGTGTTTTAAAATGCTAGGGGACCTACTGACCCAGTAAGCCCGAGGATGCATTTGTTGTCTCATTTCTGTCCTGCTTTCTCTGGTCATATACTTAGGCATTTACACGTGTTAGCTGCTACAATGCTGTGAAGGTCCCTACCAGAGCTAGTGCTCTGCTCTGTGCCATGGCAGGTCTGAAGTAAACTATTGAGCCCAGGGTCTTGTGGAGTTAGAACAGTCAGCACATCTTGGTTCGGAGGGCCACATCAGCACTGTTTGAGCTGGCTCACCGACTGCAGGAAATATCTTTGCAGAGTGAACCCTTCTCAGGATGGCCCCCATCCAAACCTCATTGAAGCTGTGGAATTGCTCACATTTTCTCAACAGAGCTTGGATCAAACCACCAACTTAAAAAATAAATAGCCAATAATACTTTGCCAAAGTGACACGGTGCATTAATTTTTGGGTGGAAAACAGGTATCTTCGTGTGGTATTTTGTCCATCCTCTTTCTTCTTTACTTTTCTGCTGCTGTGGCTTGGGAATAGCTGTATGGCAATAGTTAACAGTGAGAGTATGTGAAGGTGAGGAGGAAAATAGCCACCCCTGTGTGGATTGCTGGATGAGAAAGATGGGATGTTTTCTTTCACCGTGCCTTTCAGTTATGGTAAAATGACATTTTCCTTTTCCTGTTCATGAATAACAACTGGGTTGAAAGCCTTAGGTTGCACGAAGAACTACAGAGCTGTAGATGCCTGCTTTGCTAGTAAAGCTCTGCTTTCTCCTTTTCAAATACAGTCTGTTTCATAATCTATTTCAAATTGAATGAAAAGATGAAACGTATCAGAATTGTCCCAACCCTTAAAGCTAATGTATAAAGTGATTAACCTCCTGGAAGATGGTAGAGCACCATTTGGAAAACCGTGCCCACTGGGGGCATGAAGAAGAAAGGAATGATCATGTTGCAAAATATTTTTAAAAAATAAACTTTTTTCTGGAGAAGGTCTGGTTGTGATGCAGCCAGTACATGAACATTGCCACAAGAGTGTGGGGCTTTACTTCCTGGCTTTCCTAGTGCCTCCTGTGGGGCTGGCATCCCTCAGTCTTTCTGCACCCCGTGGCAGATGCCTGTCGTTGTTTCAAAACAACAACAAGTTTTCAAAAGAAAGCAATTGTAGAGCTGCCTTTGGTTGTGTTTGCAACATGTGTTCTGAACTTACCGCTCAAACAGTTGCATTTAGGACTGGCCAATACAATAGGTTTTAGCAGTAGTCTTACCTCACAAATGGAATTAAATTTAGAGTTTCCAGCTGAAAAATCAAAAGGTAGTACCACTTTCTTTTCATTAATTCACTATCAATTTTTGCTACAAGTACAGCTGATATCTTCTTGGTGATAGGGCTTATAAGAATGCATGGTATAGAGGAGTGTTGTTTCCCAAATAAATAGTTCAGAGATCTAGGAATCACCTCTGGCTGAGGCACTTTTCTAGCCCTGGTGATGAGTTTTGGGAGAAGTGCTACAGAGTGTTTGTAAACTGAGTTGCTCAGCTCTGAAACTGGATTGCACATTGGCAGTGGTGCAAGGTTCCTACCTCAGAAGACAATTGGTTGATCTTAGGAAGCAGTTAAGGCCTTCTTAAGACAGGGATCTGCTCTTTGAGAATGAATGAACTGAGCAGTTCAGCACATTTTATTTAATCCTCTATATTCTTTTGGCTCGTAAAATAGCAGTAGTCTTAAATCCATGGTCCAGAGTCAGTAAGTTTCATTTGATGCTTAGAACTTAGGTTAAAAATAATACTAAAAACCAAAACACCTCCTCCCTGCCTCCCCCTCGTGACCCCCTAAAAAAACCCCAGAAAACAACCCCGCCCCCCAAAAAAACCCTAAACCCCCCAAATTCCCACCAGTTTGCTGTTGCAGTGCAGACTATGACCATTTTCGGTCAAGTTGCCCATTGTGGTATTTCATCTTGCCATTTTTGGCCTTCTGATGACTGTGGTATCTCCAAGCAGCTACAACTTCTGCTTTCAAGCTGTTACGTTGTCCATGACTGGGCTTAGTCTTCCAGACTTCAGCCTGAAGTGAAAAGAGAAGTTGATAGTTGTTTATAAATGATATGGATGTTGTATACTGACTGTGCCAAGTATGTGTCCTCTTTGCAGCAGAACACATTTTTATAGGTCCAGTTTTCCAGTCCTGAAGTTATGGCACATGGAAGCAAAGTGTAGAATTCTTTTTGCTGACTAGGGAAGGCAAAAGGAAAAATTTGTACCTAGACTTGTGGTGATGAACTGAAATGCCTGATTTTTTTGTGACCTCAGATTTCAACTACTTTTTGTGCTTGTATCTTAGTAGGTTTGAGTTGCTTGGTATGTTTTCCTCCACAGTTACAGATTGATTACTAGGGGTCAGTACTTCACTTTTCTTCTGGAGCAATTTTGTGTTTTCCTTTGCTAGATAATTGATGAGACCCTCTGAAGAGTCTGTGTGATTTGGCAAGTGCAAGTTGCCTCCTTGTGTGGTTGTTTAGAGGATGTTTTGCCCTCAGCTTAGACCTCATGCTTTGGGCTCACATAGTTTGTACAATGTTCTCCTACGGTACTGACGCGCACAGAAATTTTGGCAATACTAGTGGATGTTTCATCTGTGAAAAATCAATACCAAGGCTTTAATCAGCCCTGCTTTCTTGGGGCCAAGATACTATACACAAATTCCTGCAGGTCTAGGTAATGTTGGATTTCTGCACTGAAGAGAATACGAGGGAGTGACTCCCATTTTCCAGAATATAGAAAATGATTTTATTTTTATTTAATTGCAGGGAGCTCTTTCGATGAGTTCTGAAGATGATTACCAGTTGATTTAGTTTGGCCAGAGTGGAGGTCCAGAAAACTATTAAATCAGTTTGGGAACAAAAGTGAAAAACACTTAGAGATATTTATGGGGTAAATAATGGGTAGATGAAGAAGAATCAACCTTCAGTTCCATCAAGTACTTGGTAACTTGATTGAATTTATTAGAAAAATAAAGAGAGTTGGGAGTGAAAGCATCTGAAGACTTAGCTTTTCGATGCTATAGAGCTAGGACATCATCCAGAGTTTGCTGAGAGCCAGCTGAGTTCCTGATGTGTCAAAGAAAGTGTTAGATGGGGAACAGACAGCTGCAGCCCCATACTCCTATCTACTGTCTCAGAAAGGAGAAACCACAGGCACTATTGTAGCTCTCAGCTGTGCAGCTTCCATGCTGGCACAAAATCTTGTTTTGGGACCTGTTGAAGCCATCTTCTGCTGAGAAGCTGTCAACCTGTCCAAGTTCAGACCATTTGAAAAGGTAGGGAGGCATGCTTGGCAGGATCAGACTGCAGCCCAGGGAAGTGGTGGAAATGTTCCCCACTGCTCACTGCTCAGGGGCCCTAAAAATGAGCAGCATCCTGGGCCTTTACTGGATGCCCATTTATCTAGGTTGGACTCAGCTGTCCTCAATGAATCTGTGGCATTTATTCTGGAAGTGAGCAGCAGTACAGTGCATGCATCCCATGTGGCATGGGAGTGTTATGGCAGGTAGTGAGCAAAATATTGGGGTTTCTGTTTGTGCTTAGTCCTCCTGTTTGTAGATCTACCACTTCTTGCATCACTGGGAGTGCCAGCTTGCAGATAGAATCTGATGTGTCTTTTCTTCCTTGAGAAGGATGAGGTTTTATTTACAGATCTCCACACCACTGTTGCTGAGATTGGTGTGCTTGTATACCTAGTGGATATTTGTGCTTAAGAGAGGCAATTTTTATTGTCACATTAAAGTGTTTGGAGGAGGTTGGAAGATTTGCACAAGGTCGTGTTGAAGGTGGATGAAGCCCAGCATCCAGTGCCTACAAGTCTGTCTTGACCTTCCCTCATTTCCACCCGTGCTACTTCACTCTTAGTCTTAGTTTCAGCACTACGTTTCTTTTCTCTCTGCTCCAGATTTCTGTGTGTTTTGTTTCTGTGTCACCTTTAATATTATTATAGTAGATCTTCCACTGACTTTGATGTTCCCTGTTTCAGCTCATCCTTTCCACACCCCTTTTTTTGGACCTGTTCTTGTCTCCTTTGGTCTAGGATTGAAATGATATTTTGATTTTTCAAGAGGTTTTGCTTTCCTTAGCCCAGTGTGGCAAAAAGTCCACTGTGTAGTCTCTTGAATGGGTTCAGATCATGTCATCTCCTGGGTCACATCCAGCACCTAGATATACAGTGAATGGTATCCTAGTGATGCAGGAAGGTGATGGGATGTGTCCTCATAGCGCTTGACCTGCGGTGGCAGCCTCATCTAATGTTTTTACAACCATTCAAGACTATTCCTTGTGAGTTCAGTATCCCCACAGGAACAGGTTACTTTGGAAGTTGAATGACTTAAATGATGCATGGGATTTATTTTTTCCTCCTTCCAGTGCTTCCCTGATGAGTGTAGCTTGTTTAGGACAATTGTGTGTGTGTGGTTCCTGTTGTTGTTGCTATTGCTGTTGGTTTGAGTTTTTCTGAAGATGAATGAGCCGTGGCCAGGAGGACCAAACTCTGGTCTTTAGGACACAGTGATCTTTTCTGTTGCTTAGTCTCTATTGTCCCAGGATTACCCTCCTTGTGGAAATCCAGACTCTTTCCCAGAGCCAAGATGAGAGCAGGAGACCAGAGCAAGAGAATGCTGAGGTGCAAGGCCTGTGACTGCAGAAGACAGTGACTTTCTGTCCTATGGGAGGCTTAAGGAATGGGAAATGTCCTGACTGGGAAGCGCTATCGTTTTGGCAAGGCTAAGCCTGACAAGACAGAAGCCCAGCAGGTACTCGTGAGGAGATGTGATGAGCCCAGCTTCATCTTCTTTCTCTGTGTGGCTGAGGCCAGGACCAGACTGATGGCTCCTGAGGTGTGGCAAGCTTCTACTACTGCTCTTGATTTTTAATGAGAATTCCCTTTCTTGTAAAGCCTGGCACAGACTTCACACAAAGGCACTGGTTTTGGTGGACCAGCAGTTATCAGCAAAGCCATTTAAAGCATTTCTGATAGTTCCATTCTGGGTGCCGTATGGTTCCTGTTGGTCAAACTGTGATGGTGAAAGATAAACAGAAACTGGAACTAACCAGTGAAATGGGAACAATGAGCAGTAGAGTATAGTGCTACTATGAGGAAAGTAATTGAAGCCTTGGAAAGCCCTGATTTTTAAATTTCAGCTGATCCCCCTACATTCAGCTTTAGCATTGATAAACTTCTTGCCTAAAACCACATTTGTTTTATATTGAATAATTTTTGTATGGCTCTCTGGCTGGGATGGTTCCTTTTGTATCCTTTGTCCCTTTCAACTCTCTATTTTAATTCCTCCCAGCTACCCTGGGCCAGTGAGCATATGGGGCTGCTGAGAGGAAACCACCACGGTGTCCTTGCACTGCAGCCTGGCAAAAGCTGCAGGTACCTGGAAGAGTGGAAATATTGCTTCCCTCTGGCCAGGGCTGGCACACTCAGGAGAGATGCTGGGATCTGGGGAGGTGGTGGCTACCTATGGCATGTGGGCTATAATAAGAGGATGAGGCAGTGGGGCTGGCCTAGTCTGACAAACAGGACAGGGCAACAGCTCAGCAGCCAATTGCTACTTGACAGGAAGAGGCAAGAAGGCCACTTCATGGTGACAGGGCACATGTAGAGCCATCACACTGGGCAGGAGCTGTAAGTAGCAGTCTGGGAGGTTTGGGCTGGGCATCATGAAAATATATTGGAAATAGTGTCCAGCAGGACTAGGGCAGTGATCATCCCCCTGCACTCTGCGCTGATGAGGCCACACCTCAAATACTGTGTTTAGTTTTGGGCTTCTCAGTACAAGAAAGACATTGAGGTGCTGGAGCATGTCCAGAGAAGGGCAACAGAGCTGGTGAAGAGTCTGGAGCACAAGTCTGATGAGGAGTGGCTGAGGGAAGCTGCGGTTGTTTAGCCTGGAGAAGATGAGGCTCAAGGGGAGAGCTCATTATGGTTCTCTGCAACTACCTGATAGGAAGCTGTAGCAAGGTGGGGGGCAGCCTCTTCTTGCAGGTGACAAGTGACAGGACAAGACAAAGTGGTCTCAGGTCATGCCAGGGGAGGCTTAGATCAGATACTAGGAAATTTTTTTTCACTGAGAGAGTGATCAAGCACTGGAACAGACTGCTCAAGGTAAAGGTTGAGTTACCATCCCTGGAGGTATTTAAAAGACATGTAGGTATCACACTTAGGGATTTAGTTTAGTGGTGGGTTTGGCTGTGCTGGGTTAAAGGTTGAACTAACCTAAACCGGTTTTTTAACCTAAACAATTCTGTGAGTCTATGATAAAACTTTCCCCATAGGCACATGGCGCAGTGCTGAAGCAGGCACACAGGGAGGCTGTGACATCTTTGTCCTGGGAGGTTTTGAAAACTGAGCTAGGGAAGGTCAGATCTGACCTCACACAGTGTTGGAGGTAGTTTGTCTTTGAACAGGAGGTTGAGATGTCCAGGTGTCCATTCCAACTCGGACTTTGCCTTCTTTCAGCTCTCCATGGTGGTACTGGCAATAAAGGATGTGTGTGTATAATCAGTGACTCAGGGCTTTTGAAATCTGTGTTGAGCAAGTGCTTGGGTGAGCTGAAAAAAGAAACCACTTGGGAGCAGGTGGTTTTTTTAATAGAGTATGTCGCTGAGAACATTCCTTGGAAAGTGGTCAGGAATCCTCATGAAAGCAACTATATTTATTGTCAAGCAAAAAGCATTTACTGTTTGTTAAACACCTGGGACCAGTTCCACTGCTGTGATCCGGCTAATGCATACTGCTCTGGCAACAAAAAGTGTCTGTAAAATCAGCTTAATTGGCTGACCAATCTGCTTTTATAGCTGCTTCATTTGGCTGGGGTGATGAGGAGCACCTCTAGAAGAGACAAGCTGCTGAAGTCCATGTGTTTAAACTGATGATCCATGTCTTTGTAGGCAGAATAAAAAAGGAAGGTTTACCATGCTGAGCTGCTGCCCAGTGTTTCAGTAGAAAGCAGAGTTCTCTGTGACTGTGTGGTTCTCTGCATGTGTTACATACCTCATCAGCACTGAAGCCCTGTATTTCTCACAGGGATTTTAAGAGAAGCTCTGCAAAGAGCTCTGAGTGTTACTATGATTACTTCCCAGTGGTAATTTAATAGAAGAAAATGTGATAGAGAGTGTCTAAGAAGATGCAGCCTTGTCAGCAGGTCAAGACTAGTGAGCAATTTGGTTATAGCAGGGGTCACTGAGCAGAAATACTGGAAAAATACCTACTTTTGGCATATAGGGACACACAGCCATCAACACACACTTAAGGTAAAATGTTTTAAGTGCTGTAATGAATAAATAAGAGCAACCGAACTGGTATTTGATGCACTGGTTTTCATTGTCTGTCCATGTCTCTGGAAGATCTCTGCCCCAGTCCCTTGTTCTCTTGACATTGCCATTTTTCCAATGGTTAGCATAGCCGGTGAGTGAGAGGGTGCAAATACAGTGTGTAAACTCTGTGCTTGGTGGACTGGCATTACTGAAAAAGACAGAAAAAGCTGTTGTGTGTGCAAAATGTAAAAGATAAGAGGCAAAAATTGCTACAAGTATGACAGATCTCAATCCTGGGTGTTTCTGCTATCAGTTCTGCTTTCAGCCTGCACAGTAACATAATGCAGGTCATAGACAATGGAGAATGCCATGAAGACTGGAAATGCTGTTCAGAAAACCAAGCTGGTTACTTGAGTAATCCTTGCAGCAGTGGAACTTCTTAAAAGAATGCTGCCAACTTGCCTGCAAATGTAAAAAAACCTGATTTGCATGAGGTAGCTGTTACAGTGCTGGATGCTATAGGGATTAAGGGATCGTATAATGGGAGTTTGGGAAGTCAGAAGTTGAAGCATGTGCAGAAGAGACCTTTTAAATATGAGTCTGTTGCGGAGCAGAACCATTAATGATGGTTTTAGGAGAAAGGAACCTGCTTTTAATGTGGATTGCTTTCTAAAAGGAAGTTTAAAAATAGTGAAAGCGTTCTGTGCTTCATTTTACTCTGAACTTTAGCACTTGCCAAAAAAATAATGTATTGGTGCACTTGAACTTGGGAAAGAGGATTAAAAAAAAGGAAAAGGAAAAGATTAAACAGGAAAGCTACAAGACATCCCCAGTTTCTGGCAGGAGTTCTTGTGTTACAGTCTGTTTTCACTTTTGGTGTCTTGCACCAGTTGGTCTGAAGGGCCTGGGAAAAGACACTGTGGAGTATTGTACGTTCTGCTTGGAAACTTGCTGTTACTGAAATTTAGTTAAATAGAAAAAATTCAAAAACTATAGAATTATGCTCTTTATTTTGATGTTTATAGATGTGTTTGTAACAGACATATGTGAAGTGCTATACATGTCATGTGCTTCATAATAACTGTGATGGGGTTTGTGTGTGTATTTGCTTATTTCTTTAAGAGAAGGACATGCCAAACAGACCTCTGAGAGTGCGTGCCCAGTCTCCAGATGGCAAGTTACCTTTTCGGTGGAAGGCACCTTATGTAGCAGGCCTCAGAGGTCCACGCATCAGACCCCAAGGTTATCCCCGCGGGTATGGAGAGAGCAGCCGAAGGATGAGCTATGCTCCAATGCCTCAAGAGCGACAAAACCAGGAAGCCAGAAAACTAGGTGAGTAAGATTTCCCTGATAGCACCCATTTTAGCTAGTGCACTCCTGTAATCCCCTTTGGCTGCTGGGTGATCACAGTTCACATGTTGTCCTAGCCATCAAAAAGCCTTCTTCCTATAAAGGAAAATGCTCACTATGATTGTATTCTGTAATGTGTTCTTAACAAAGGTAGGGTACAACCTAGAGAATAGGGTAGAAATTGTAGAAGAGCTTGATGCTGTGTTGAAGAGAAATGTGTGAAGTAATCATATTAGCAGCCGAGGGAAAGGGTGAAGAGAAGAGCCATAGCCAAGATTCTCCTTGCATGTGGTGGGACCGCTCTGAAATCCATTATTTCTTTTCAATGAAAAAGGTGACAGGAAAGCCTCTGTTTTTCCCCTGCATGTACAGCCTCTGAGTCAGTTCATGTGGTTTCGCTGCCATCAAGGAGCTCCCAAGGACGGAGCCAACCTGTCTATAGGTCATCTTTAACGAAAAGAAAAGTCACAGGTACGTTTCTTTCACATCTGGTGTGAGTCAGTGGAGACAATTGGATACAAAGAGATAGCTTTGTGATTTTTAGACTGAAAATCTTTTGGTGCTGGAGCTGCTAGGTTTTTCTCTATGTGTTAAAGAGCTTTATGGATGTCTGCAATTGCTTCTTTAATTCAAGCAGGATTGATGTAATAATACAACTCTGCAATATGGTTGATTGAGTTTCTGAGTTGGATTTTTGTTTTGTTTGTTTTCGTTTTTGTTTTTGTTTTTTTTTTCTTTAGTCTCCTCCTCTCTAGCTATTAACAAATGTCATGCATTGCAATAACTGCATGAGAAGACTTGATGAAATCAAAGCCAGGACCCCCACAATGCTATGCCGCCTTCTCAGATCTCCAGCCCCTTTTCTGAAGGGCTGGTTTCCAGAAGCCTCCACCTGGTCAGCAAAAGTTTTCACTTTCTTTTGGAACCAAGATATTATATACCTCTGACAAGGTTAAAAAGGATGAGCAAGATTCTGAGTCTTCTCCATATCAGCGCACTTTCTCATCCCCTTGCATTGTGATGCAAATGCGATGGGAGTGGCAGAGTGTTTAGGATATTTTGATGGTGATCAGAGTCATAGAATCATAGAATATGCTGAGTTGGAAGGGGCCCACCAGGACTACTGAGTCCAGCTCCTGATGCTGCACAGGACACCCCAAGAATCACGCCATGTGCCTGAGAGGTTTCTCAGAACTGAGAATGGGGTGTATTGAAATCCCACCTCACACCTTTTCTGGTGAGGTGATACCCTCCATTTCTCATGCTCAGTTTCTCTCTTCAAGTGCTCCCATTGCAACTTGTGAATAGGTCCCTTAAGCCACTTGTGAGTAGTAGATGAGTCGTCTCAGCTACCTTTGTGTAGTAGCTGTTTGGCTTGGAAAGTCTGGAGCTACCTGAGAACCCTCTGATTGGAAGAAGTGAAATGTGCCTCCCTGCTGTCTGCCATCTGTGCAGACAGTGGTGGGTTTCGGGTAATGTACCACCTGCTGAAGAGAGGAGCAGTCTTTGCTTCAATTTCAGTCATACATGAATAAGATCCCTAGAGAATGGAATTGTACTCTGAAGTTTACTGCCTCCTTTCCTTTCCCAAGACATCAATATTTTTTCCAATGTTACTCATCTGGCAAACTCTTGCTGAAGGGTTTCACCTTGTATATTCTGTGCCTTTCATGGGCCAGTAGACTAAACTAGAAAAACTTTGATGGACAGATAGAAAAGGAAGCCTCATCAAAATTAAAAGCCTCAATCAAATTAGTTTCACTTAATTTTAAAATTTTGTAAATTGTTTGCAAAAGATATTCTGAAATGTGAAAATAAACCACTTCAATGATTTTTTCATTCGATTTTTTTTTGCCCTATACACCAAAATTAAAAGCTGAATTCAAACAACCTGTTTGAAGCACACAAAAACATAAAAGGTGCAAGAATTCTCCTTTGTGAAAGATTTTTTAAAGAAAATTTTATTGCCCTTCAAAGTGAAACCAGATTTTAAAATCTGAAAATTTTTCATAAGACAAAATTTCTGCTCTCCAGGCAGCTCTAGCAGTGAACTTGCCAGAGATGATGAATAACAGTACGTTAATAAAACATTTGCTGTGAGTAATAGTTTGGGCACTGATAGAATATTAAAGGACTGTAGAATACATTAGTACTCTGGTCTTGTAGGCAGACAACTAACAAAAGAAATGGTGTTTCCATGGGATACCATCGGTAATCAATGTACTTGATTTTCCACTCCTAATTGTATTTGTAATTCAGCTGTGCTGTGTGAGTATTATAGTTTCAGTTGAAGACATTTACTGTTTCTTATGAGAACTCTAATGTTGTTATTGATATACTGTTTTGTTTTGCCATTTCAGAGGAGGAAGAGGTGGAGGTGGCACAAGACATAACTGTTCGAGTTATGTCCTCTCAGTCTGTGCTCGTTTCTTGGACAGACCCACTGTATGAAAAACAGAAGGTCGCAGCAAATAGGTAGTTAGCCCTGTGTTTTTTAAATGGATTCTGAAAAGGAGCTGCTCCAAATGCACTGCTGAATGCTTTTGCATTTATTTAATTACTCTTGGTTATGAGAATAATTTAGCTTGCCTCCCAACACTGTTAGTATTTAGAGATCTATGTAAGTGCTGGAATACAGGGGTTTCCATCGCTTCTGAAATGTTGCCAGCCCCAACTGTGTGTATTTTGCCATTTAAATGCTGGTATATCACCATAGTCAGCAAATCCCCATGCATGCATGGGGAAAGAAGAAGTTGGGGAACAGGGCACAGCCCACAGAGATGAGGTGTTGAGTTGCATTGGCAGAACAGACTACAGCTTTGAGATGACCACACTATGGGTGAAGGAAACATTATTGTAATGTGAAGGACACCCCTCATGGCACCCTGCATCCTCTGACCCTCCAGAAACCCCATGCAGCTGAGGCTGAGCAGGGCAGGGGCTCCTGTGAGTGGGAGAGCTTGGCTTGCAGCGGCATCCCACACCACTTGGAGACCAAAACAAACAGGGAAATGGCCAGAGGTTTGAAAACACTAGATTGTGTTGCTCAGCCTGGGAACACCAAAGAGCTGTGCAACCTGATGCTGAAATACCCTGAGGGTCACAGCAGGAAAACTGGTAATTTCAGATATTCTCGGTTTCTTTGTGGAAGCAGTTATCTAGGCAGAAGTGTGGGAACCAAGCCGATGCTGCACTGGGAGCAAGGGTCTCCCAGCCATCTGGGCATGCTCACGGCCATGGGGCCGTGAGATGGTGGTGTGGACCCCCCTGGGATGCCTGGCTTGGTTCAGAAAATTCTGTGGCTTCCCTCAGGGGAAGAGGGTGTTTTGAGTAAGAGTCTGGAAAGAGTGGTCTGTCTTTTAGGGTGAAAGTGATCACACTTCTTTAGAGGAAGACAAAAACGTTTGTTTAAAAGATGTTGGGTTTTGGTGGTGTTGGTACTTTGTTTTTTGCGGTTTTGTAGGTTCTTCAGTAAGCCCCAGCAGGCTAGCTAAGGGGAAAGCATCCCCATTCCTCTCTGGTTCTGCTAATGCTAGGTTTCCACATGTGAATTTTTATTTTCCTGTGTTTCTGATCCCAGACAATATAATGTTCGCTATCGGGAAAAGGGGGAATCTGCAAGGTGGGATTACAAGCAGGTGTCCAACCGGCGGGCACTGGTGGAGAATCTAGCGCCAGACACTATGTATGAGTTTGCCATTCAAATCTTGGAGGGAGAAAAGGAAGGCAAATGGAGTGTGTCTGTTTACCAACGGACCCCAGAGGCAGGTATGTCTTCCAAAGCTCCTTGGGGTAACACAAGTCTTAGGATTTGAGCTGCGGAATAGGACTGACTTGAGGGAAAGCCAGAGTAAGTGGTTGCCTGGAGCAGCAGAGAGTTGGGAATACAGGAAAAGCCTCAGTGCTGCTGCCTGCATCCCTGCAGTAGTGCCCTGGAGAGCATACCAGGCTGCTCTTTTGGTGCGATGAGAACAGGGTTATTTCTGTGGGACAAGTCAGCGCTTTGCACCCCTGCAGCTGGATGATCCCCTTCAGTCAGGAGAGCAGCATAGTTTCCATCCCACTCTGTGAGCAGCAAATCTTCCCTCCACCTCAGAGAAGCTGTCAGGCCCCTTTGGTACAGGGAAGTGGTCCATAGCAACCAAATTACCATGTCATTCCAGCTAAGCCACAGTAGCAGTCTTGTGCAGACAGCCTGTTCCTAAAAATATGGAATTTCGCTGCAACAGTGTGAGAGAGATGTAACAGAGGCATGCATGGACCTGAGCCATGTGTGCTCTTCACATTTAGCTTTGACATGGCCATGTAGGGAACCTCTGCCAGATGATGAAGCCAAAGGTGTATGCTATGTTGGTTCACCTTTTTAACTTGCCTCTTCCGCTTATGACTGTTTCACAGCTCCTGCCAGTGCACCTGAAAATTTGGATGTTTGGCCACTAAAGGGGAAACCAACCTCTGTAGCAGCATCCTGGGATGCTCTCCCAGAGAGTGAAGGAAAAGTCAAAGGTGAGTTATCAGTGTTGGTTTTTAACTCCCTCAAGGAGCTGATCTTCTCAAAGACAGAATGCTGCCCCAGAGTAAGCTGGAACATTTGCTGGGACAGAATTTTTTCTCTTGTTAATGGCTTATAGCTGAGCAATATTTTCATATTTCCAGCCCAGCATTCAACAGTGGCACTGAGAAGCCATTGCCACTGTGTGCTTGGGATGTCACAGAGCTTCCCGGAGTATCACGCATGCACGTTTTACCTCTTCTTCCATTAATAAGCAGGTTGAAGCGGAGTTCAAGAAGGAAGTTTCCAGAAGGATTTGTAAGAATTAGGTGAAGAAGGAAAAGTTGGGTAGTTGCCAAGAAAGTGAGTGAGTTTTTGTTGTGATTTATTTCTAGTTTATCATGGAAGGAAAGCCTCAGTTTAAGAAGCAATCACAAACTGTGATTTCAGCAGATATGCATAGATTTTGTGTACTATAACATTATTGTACATAGTCGTAAAGATAATTTGTCAGTGGCTATGTTTTTGCATAGTATTTAAAAAACTCTTTCTGGGATTTTTTTCCCTGTCTCCCTCAGAAAATAAACAATCTGATTTTTTGGCCTCTCCTGTTCTTCAGTGGCTAACAGGATTGTGTTCTCAAATTACACAAGTTTTTGGAGGTGTCTTATCAGAACTGTAGCATTTCAGAATTTAAAAAACCATTGGCCTGAAGGGAAGTATACTGTCTCTGCATACAAGACCTACTCTATGTGTTCTCCAGGGCGGTGGTGGAATGCCTTCCTTTTTGAAGTCGGTAAAGTCTTGCCAATTGCTTCAATGGACCTGCACTTGTGTCCAAGAATTATTATTTCTTAAAGTAGGGTCATGCAGGGACTTCATCTGAAATTTCAGATCTGCTCCTAATTTTGAACAGTCTGTAGGCCTTTGTGCATTTTTGTCTGCTGATCATTAGATGATTCATCCAAGACAATCATTTTAAAGATACCTAATATTCAAGAGCTGAATGCTTATATGTGTCTAATATATTGTGTTTTTTCTTGAGTATGAAGTGGTACAGGAGAGGTCTTATTTTTAAACTAAATAAATGACAAGATATTTTTACTGGCTAAATAAAATCACTAAATTAGCACTTCATGGTCATTTTGATAGCACATGGTAATCCAGAATTTTCATCTTTCAATCCTTTTGTTTTCCAACTGTGTCCTTATATATTTATACCACATATTAAAATAGTGGGAGAAAATGTCCTCCAGTAGCCATCTAAGAGTTACCCGAAGCTACACCAGAGTCTCTGCAATTGAAGCAACTCCTGGGTATCTTAAAGGAAAACAAAAAACTTTCACAGCTTACCATGTCTTCTAATACATTGTTTTATTTTTCACCTGAACATTAAATGCATTTGCATATAGAATACTGATTTTTTTTTCTTTATTTTGATGAACTATGTGTGGCTTGTTTCTTAACAGAAGGAATATGGGCTTGTTTTCAGAAAAAGATATGTTTCTTCTTTTTAAAGATATGATTATGTTCTAGAGTTTTTCCATCATGACACTCTGTCTGCCCAGGTATTACCGTGGGTTTTTTGTGGAGAGAGAAAGCTGGCAGCCCTTGAAATTTATTATCAAAACCCTGGTTTTGTCCAATACCTATGCCACTTACAAAGGATTTGCAAAGAGAATGAAACCTGCACGTGTGAGATCTTACCTGCAGTCCTTGGAGGTATAATGGGAAGGTTCCTCTTCATGCCCACAATTATTCCTATAGGTGTGAAATTTCTCTCAATACAGAAAGCTAAGACAGAGCACTGGTGTCACAGTAATCTGAAACTCAAAGCTGAGAGCAAGGTGAATTTCTTAAGTGGCAACAAGACCTTACTTTGCTCTCTCTGACGTGGTGTCTGGCCCTGGCTATAGTTAAGCACAGTGTGTTAGATTTTGATTTTGTAGTACAGACATGATATTGGTCCCATTTGACAAATCCACAGTGCTATTATTTTCTGGTAGAATTATCTTTTCTGAATAAGAACCTCAATCATCTGGACATGACTTTTACCTGCAGGTTACAGCTAAAACTCCTCTAAGCAAAAACTCTGCTGGAAAATTTTATATTTGACTGCAGTAATATCATTTCCAAGATTAAAGATAAGTGCTTTGGTGTTTTCATGGAGAGGCCCCCCAGGCTCCAGCACTGCTGAGGAATGAGTAATTGGCCTTTGGAACTGGTAGAATTTCACTACAGCAGACTGGAAGAACTGCTTTTGCATGACTGGGGTCTTACAATACAGTGCAAGTATAACTGTGTCAAAACTGTGTTGGGAATTAGGATCAGAAAGTAATTAAGAGCAATGAATGATGTCACCTGATTTTAGTACTGATGTTTTGAATGATAGTTACATGAATACACAATGTTGTTCTTCCAAATTATTTCTGTGGAAAAGAAAAAATATTAACATTCTTATTTGCTGATGAATATAGCTACCATCACCAATGCAATTGTGCGTTGTCCACATTGTGAGCAAGTTGTGTTTTGAAGGAATATATTCTCTGAATCATGTGTTGTTGATTGCAAATGTCTTGGTAGCTCACCAGTAAATTCAAAATTTCTCTTTCTTTTGGGAAGTCTAAAATGTGCTTGCAGTTCATGAGCCTTAAGAAAACAGATATTCTGATAATAGCATTCTGCAATACCTAGCATTTGCACAGCCTTTCAGATGAGATTTCCACATGCATATTTCCACGGCAATGTTCATACACGTTTTTTACCTACAGTGCATTTTTTCTCTCTAGATTTCCTCTGCTATTTCTGATTTAGAGCACTTATATTTTTCAGAAGACTCATTTTTCCCCCCTTTATGAGTTGGTGTCCAGAAACAAATAGAAAAGGTCTCCTGGTGCAGCACACCAAACAGCACAGTAGTTGTAGCTGTAATTTTCTCATGCCCCTCATGCCTTCTCTGGAAGTGTGTATGGCTGTCATCTGGCTCCTCTTGATGATGCTTCACTCTGATGGGCATTGTTCCTTATGTATTTCTACAAAGGTATAGCTAACATACTCTGTCTCAGTCATTAGGTCATTGGTGTGATTTGGTTTTGTCTGTTAAGATGAACAAATGTTCAGCTTACCTACATATTTATCTGTATATATCTTACTCTCATGTCTTTATGCTCCAGCTCTTGACTCGGCGTGCATTGCTAGTGTATTAATTTTAGTAATGCACGTTCTAATTCATCCTACCCATACAGTCTGTCCGCTGGAAACAGGACTGTTTTCAGTTTCCTCCTTCCAACCGTCTGCCAAATCATTTCAGAATACATTCTTTCATACGCCCCGGCTCTCAAGCCATTTGGAGCAAAGTCCATCACCTACTCCGGAGCTACAACATCAGCCATAATAGATGGTCTTCAGGCCGGGGAGCGCTATATTTTCAAAATTCGTGCAGCAAACAGGAGGGGACCAGGTCCTCAGTCTAAAGCCTTCAGTGTCGCCATCCCAGCAGGTGAGCACCAAACTGTGAACCAGTTGCATAGTTTGCCTCTTCTTGTCTTGGTCCCAGCTGTGTTAATTCTTACAGACTTAACTCCTCTGTACTTCGTCTGACTCGAGGGATTTTTACTTCCTTAATATTGTTTTTGTTAACATTTTTCATCACTGTATTGTCCACATAAATGTTTGTCACTGCAGCGTGTGAAAGGACATCCTAGGGACATTTTAATGTCTTAAATAAATGCATGCCGTACTCTACTGCATGGCAACACTATGTGCTCTTGCTGTCCAAAGGCCGAAGAACGCAACGCTTTGGGTACTTGGCTGCTCTATTCCTGACAACCCCTGCTCTTGAAAGTCACTCAGATTCTACTCTGTGTGTTTGCTTTTTGCCAAAAGGATACTGTTGTAGGGACAGAGTATTTGCGGGGTTAACTAAAAATGTGGGCTACAGCCTTGCATGGAATAACGGAGCACCATGCCATCAACGTTACTAAACTCTGCTGAAGATTTGGTTTCACTGAAAGGATGTTGCAGTCCCTGCTTTTAGATATTTGATTTTAGTCACTCTTAAGTTTTACTCAGGTTACAATAATACTGCATAAGTACCTCTCTGCAACCCAAAATTTAACTCAGCTGTACTCCACAACCTGGTTAATACAGAAATAATTATTGCCTTATATTCTTATAAGTTGTTTTGTTCTTGGTACCTGGGTGGTTTCTTCTTTTGGTCCTTTTATGTGCATCTTCTATTGTTGAGAATAAACACTTTTTTTTGCCCCTAGATGCTCATGAGGATTCAGTTGCTCAGCAAAAGACAAATATTCAAGATAATTCAGAGGCTAAAAGAACTGGGAATGCTGGCTCGTCTCCTTCTCAAACTTCTTCTGTTTCTTCAAAAGCCCATCCATCACCTTCTTCTAAGCAGCTGTCTGTTCATTCACCTAATGTTAGTGATAAAAAGAGTCTTCTTTCTGAATATAAGAATAAAATCTTGACTCGAGGGGTCTTAAGTAAATCTCAGTTACCTTCTAGAAAGACAGAAGAGGAGAAACCTGATCTCCAATCCACAGAGGTGACAGATGATCATGATTCCTCCCAAGAAGCTCCAACATCACCACCAAAAGCCGAGGACCAGAGGAGGAATGTTAGACCCTTGTCCCCTAGTCGTCCAGTCCACCCTGTCCTTGCCTCAGGGAGGACCTCTATTCGAACCCACACATCAGAAGTGTCACGCCAGATGAGTGCAGAGAAACACGAGCCACCAGCACTGTTACCATCCTCAGTACAACACTCTTCTGCCTCGTCTGTTCCCAAATACACAGATAATGAGACAAAGCAACTGAGGCAAAGCAGCAATAATGTGCCTTCTAAAACCTCTTCCCGTCCTCTGCCTGCAAAAAGTAATGATCCTGTGGGTAATGTGGAAGGGAAGCCAGACCCCATGCTGGTGAAAGCGTCTTCTAAAACTTCGGAGCCTAGTCGCCTGGCTTTGCCATCAAGTCGGCAGTCTGCTATCTCACATGATGTTGTCTTAGGGCATCGCAGTAGGTCTGGCTCTCTAGGTCATTCACATCAGTCCACTTCCAAATCAGCAGGTTCCCATGTTCGTGATACCCATAATGAATTTGACAGTGAAGAAGCAGAGGACAAAGCAGGACAACCCAGTTCTAGGTCACAGCAAACAAGGCTACCCTCAGGTTCCAGTTCTCACACGTGGAAGGATTCAAAATTAGCTGCGGTGTCAGTCTCGAGGTCTGCTGGTCATACTTCACCTCACTCTCGCTCCTCCACCAGTGCTAAATCCAATGGAAAGGATGTTGATAAGAATCATAGGGAGGACTCAACAGATGAAAACCCCCTATTTCCTTCTCTACCCTCTTCCAGACAGTCTTCTTCAGCAGTCCATTCCAAGAGAAGAAATCCTCAGATCGATTCTGATTCTCACCTCAGAGAGACACATGGTGAAAAATCACCTCACTCCAACTCAGAAGAACAGCAAAGTCGATCAGCTGCTCCAGAAAAGGATTCTCTTTTGCAGTCTTCTCTTTCCAAGCACAAGACTGAAGAGCACGACAGTCGAGAGGTGAAAGAAATGCTTGCTCGATCAAAACCAAGTGTGTCTTTGCCTAGAAAGATATTCCCCTCTCATCTTCCAGTGGAGAAGAGCTCCCACTCAGAGTCTCCACAGGGGGTACAAACCAGTCCTTCTGTACTGCATTCAAGGGGCCGGCGCCTCCCATCTCACATCTCATCCCAGAGTAATGAAGAATTACAGGAAGATGACGACAAGGATGTAACAGAGGGCAGTGAGAGAGCAAGCAGCCGCTCTCTGTTTCCTAAAGAGTTGTCCTCTTCTAGGGGATTACGTGCATCTTTCTCTCAGGGAAGCTCAAGTTCATCTCGATCAAAGCAACAGCAGCCGGGTTCTCAGGTACCTTCCTACAAACCAAGGCATACTCAGCCAGACTCCAGTTCTGCCAGTGATACAGCAAAAGGCAACCAGTATAATCCAAGGTTGTCATCCACTTCTTCAAGGCAAGCACGTCCTTCATTACCTACTCGCTCAAGAACAGCATCCCAAACAGAGAAAAAAAAGGGCCTGCTGCCTTCCAAAATGTCCAATACTGAACTTCCTCAAAAAGTTCCTTCCTCTTCTTCATCTAAATCTCATCAGTCAGTTTCTAATGAAGAGGATGATTATTACAGTGAATATGAACATAAAGAAGTGGAAGAGAAACCCACATCTTTGGCAGCAAAATGGTCCCCTTCCATTTCTAGAGGTAACAAAAACACATATGATGACACTGCTAGCAATAAAAGAAAATCTATGGACACTCTTCTACCTCACAAAGGAAGTTCTGAAGAGGAAGAGACAGAAAAAACTTCAGCATTAAAAGTGGTTTCTTCTGAATCGCCAGGAAGCTCTGCTGTAGCATTAAGGATTACTCAGTCCTCTAACAAGCATACCCTATCTAAACCAAGCTTTGTCTGGCCACGGTCTCCTGCATCTACCACCACACACACTGTTTCTCCAACAGTTTCTTCTTCCACTTTGTCTCCTCGTCAGCGACTACTGAACTCCAGACTACGGAGCCCCTCCCAGCGGCAATATGTCAGACCTCCTTATAGACCAGGTATATTGTCTTTGCTGTACTAATCACACTAATTGTGTTTTTCCTAAGGTTAGCAGTTAGTTGAAAAGTCTTCCATCAGAATGCAGGTTCAGTTTAGTGTAATGCATTGCTTTTTATTTTGATGGCTCTCAAGGAGCCCAGTTCTTGAGGACATTGTCTAACCAGTATAGTGTGGTGCCCCAGACCTTATGTCCTGTGGTCTGATCTTTGCAGGATCCCATGACCCACAGAGGACAGGTACTAAACTGGAGGAAGGACTGTGTTCCTTATTGAGCAATGAGTTCACCGAATACTCACTGAAAGAAATACATAGAATACATAGCTCTTCATTGTGGGGATTACTAAAAGGCCTTTGTAGGTTCTATAGTACTACCTTGCCCATGCCTAGGCAGTGAGTGTTTTGTCATGATGTCCTGACATTCTATGTTTTCTTTAATTAATTTTTAAGCCACTTTTCTCTTTTTTCTAAGTGACAGGTCAAGGTTGCCCATACCTGTTGAGGACTGTACGCATCACAGTCAGGCAATCTAATATCTTTATGGCTGTGATTTACCCCAAATGTTACGGACTTGCTTTCTGGCAGAATATTTGATGACCCTGGATAGTAGAACAGAGGGTCCACTACACATCAAGGTTGTGTCACCTATTGATTCTTCCTGTCACCTATGGAGAATCCCAGACAGTCTCAGTGACTAGTTTTTTTCCCTCCAATGCGTGGACATCCAAAATAGGATGAAGTGACCTGAGTGTTTTACTAAATACCTTCTGTTGTATATGTAGGTAACAACGTTCTGTTCAATGCGGCCTCACTGATACACAATGAGGACCATGCAGATGGGCTATTGTATTAGGTATGCTTTAGTCAGACTCAGTATTGTGTAGACGTTCACCATCTTAAAGAGCTTTAACAGGGGAGAATACCAAAGAAGATGAGATGTATGGCATGAAAAAATAACACATTTCTATATGAAGGTTTTATAAGCTTACTACTAGCAATGCAATTGCAAGGTTATAGCCAAGGAGTGTTCAGGTTTTTTCCCAGTCAATGTATGTATATATTTTCATTATTTTTTTTTGGAGACAAATCTCTGAGCTAGGATGCGAAAATTGCTACCCTTTTGGAGCTGGGGGGCCTGCCGCTCAGTACCACTGCTTCTCCACCTCTGACCTGAGTGTGTTTCTGTTTAGCAGTGTTTTTTCAGCAAGAGAAGGAGAGTCCTTCCTTTTACAGGTTAAAAAAGAAGGTGTAGAAATAATTCCCATCCCCTCTCCTTTCAGTTTGTCACTACAGGATATAGTATAAGGATAGGTTTGAACAAGTGTTTGTGTTTAATAATAGATTCTTCCCTCATCCTACTTCCCAAATATTTACCAATATTTACATTTTAATGACTGTAGTGCCATTGAGAAATGTTGACCTGCTTTCTTAAAAAAGAAAAAAAAAGAAGGGAATAAAGAGACCAAATAAACAAGGTAGAGACAAACCAGGGGTGTTTGAACACTTCAAGAAGAAAATTTCAGACGCTTGCCTCAGCTGCAGGGATATGACCGTGTCACAACAGTTACTCCAAGAAGAAATGGAGTGCTTGGTTGGTGGAATATGGTTTGGGCTCTTTCTGCTCTCATTTATCTTCAGATCAGTCAGAAAATGCCTTTATTTGCAATTTAAAGTGTGGTTTTTAGGCTACACAGCTTTCTTCATAGTAGTGTGTTTTCTTCTCTGTTTCAGGTTACAATGGCAGACCAAATCTTACAACTAAAAATGGAAATGGAAAAATAATCCCTGGTAATAGTGGAAAACCAAGTGGACAGAAAGTAATCAATGGCCCTCAAGGAACAAAGTGGGTAGGGTGACCTTCTTTCCAAATTCAAGATTCTTTGACCTTTTATTGTACTTGTATTTTCATTAAGAAAAGACAGGCGAGCCATGCCTTCAGTCAATGAAGTTGTAAAGTGAAGTTATACTTCTAGTGACCTGATTTCCATTGAAATCTAATGACAAATTCTGGATTTAGTTGTTTTAACATTTTAAATGTCTGATTTAAAACCTGATGGCTTGAATTTTCAACCATTACATTACTCCCTTAAATTTAGTGAAACATTTTTTCTTCAAAGTCAGCGGGACTTATGCTCCCCAGTGACTTAGGGCTTGTCTGCTGTGCAGTGTGAGTGGGGTCTGCCCAGGATAAATGCTGTGAAAGATACGTTCAGCAGTGCTTCTCCCAGAGTCATGCTTCAGGTAGAACCTCGTGAGCAAGAGTATCAAAATATAAAGTTACTCCATAACTTTCATGAGGCTTTAAATGCACATATGTAGGTATCTTTAAGTGTTTTGCCATTCTTACAGACATGTTTCCAGAGGTATTTGCAGAAGAGCTCAGATACCATTAACAGGAAAGTCCCATGAGCTGCCTCCATGCCATGACCTTATCTTTTAAAATCATTTCCAACATGTTTATAGCCTAGAAAAGCAGGGAAGGAACTGGTGCTTCCTACATGTTTGCTCAAATGCTGAGCAGTAGGAGGCTGTGGTCAGCCTCCCTGGCATCAGCAGAGCTGCTCACACATGGCATGACACATAAAAACATTTCTTTTATGGTCACTTCAACCTTACCATTTGCATTAGAGAAACATAAAAATACATCAGGTTGTCACAGTCAAGGGAGGCATTTTGAAAAGCATACTCAAAGCCCTTAAAATAGACTCCAGAAAGTGTGCTAGAAAGGTCCTTGAGTGGCCATGGGACATGTCTCTCTGCCTCACGAGAGGAAGGCATTGCTGCAAGCAGGATAAACGCCTTGTAAAGCAAGAGGATTCATGCCAAATCTGGGGCCTAGGGGGCTTCAGAGGCTGATCTCGTGTTCTGCTGTCCTTCCTGCTGCAGTTCTTTTCCTCAGCACCAGATGTAAGTCTGTCTTGCCAACCTGGAACTGCTGCTCACGTCCTCTTCCCAATTTCCTCCCCACACTTAACACCTTTTGCATTTTTGTGTTCTGTGGCTCAGTGTCTCTTACCTCAGGTTAAAATAGCATACAGTTAAGCTATTTTGGGTTCAAATAGCAATGAGGACTGGATTTTAACTGCAGTTAGCTCTTGAATTCAATCCAAGCTCTCAGACACATTTGTTTTATGAGACAGAGGCTTTTCTTCAGTCTCCTGCCCCAATTAAAATCTTAGCTACTTTGTTTTCATTGCCATTTCAATATAAATTAATGAGTTTAATTTTTACTTTTTCTTTGGCTAGTAGACATAATTTTAAATCCTGTCTTCAAAAGGACTCAGGGTTATACTGCAATCAGTATTACAGGAATCTACCTTAGGAGTCACGCAGCCCAAGAAAATCAATGTGCTTCTTTGCCCATGAGAGCTACAGTAGGTGATATGAATATGGTTGTGCAGCTCTGGAGCCTAGAGATTTGCTGGGGATTTTCTTCCTTCAGCAGTGATTTTTCAGTGATTATTATACAGTTAGTGAATCTTAACGTGTGCTATTCTTGAACACTACATTAAGTGTCTTAAATTTCCCCAGGATTTCTGCTGCTGTGAAATTTCATTTCACCTTCTCTTGTGTTAGCTAAAATTGTGTCCATCTATTGCTTTTAGATTGTAGATCTTGACCGAGGGCTAGTGTTAAATGCTGAAGGAAAATACCTCCAAGATTCCCAAGGCAATCCTCTCCGAGTGAAATTAGGAGGGGATGGGCGTACAATTGTTGGTGAGTTGCAACTTCCTTCTTAGAGGAAAAACATCTACAGTTTTTGTACAGCTATTACTAGTCTTTGAACTGTTAACTGCTTCAGGCACCCCCAGGTGCCATGCAAGTAATTTGGAATTGCCTGTACCTCAGGGCTCCATCACAGTCAGCACATTGCAGGACTTGGGGAGGCTTTGGGGCATCCTGTGGGACTTCAGAGTACGAGACAGCAAGAATCTCTCAAGTCCATCTTGCTTATATCAGCATTATAAAGAACTGTAGAACTCAGCCAGAATAAGGACTGATGATTGTTTATATCAGTTTACATGGAAATAATTATTTCCCACTGCTAACATTGTACCAGCCATATATGTATGTGCTTATTTCATTTTTTCTTCTGGAACTGACCACATATAGAAAGAAACCCTGTATGTGGTCTCTGAAAATGCTGCTTTTTGCATGTCAGTCCATCTGTATACGAATACAAATTTGGTGGCTGTTGTTAAACTGGTTGCCATGAACATTTGCAGTATCCAAAATTTGGCACACAAGTGACAGCATCTCACCAGCTCATCCCAGTTTTTCCTTGCACAGGTTTGACCTTAGAAAGCAGAATAGGGATTCATTATACCTTTTATCACCAGTTGTGAGAGTGACTTAGATTAAATGCGCTGTCTGCACATGGTGATTCTGAAGTGAAACTTCCCTGGAGTGTTTATCAAACTGCTGGAAAAAAGTGGACACCACCGTGGCTTATCTGAGATTTTTCTGAGTCCTTTTCCAACTTCCCTAGCCATGGCTCTTTCCTAGATAACACCCTTCTTCTCTGTCAGTTTAGTTACAGTAAGCTGTATTCACACTCTCAGTGCTCCTGTGGTATCTACTGTGATAAAACATTCTGCTGTAAGCCTGAAATGGATTAATGATGAGATTTTTGGGGTTTGTTCTTCTGTCTTAGACGAAAAGGGTGCCCCAATGGTGAGTCCTGATGGATTACCTTTGTTTGGACACAGCAGATTCAGTAAACCTGTAGCGAATGCACAAGATAAACCAATAATAAGCCTTGGAGGAAAGCCTCTGATTGGTCTTGAAATGATTAAGAAAACAACCACTCCCTCAACTACTACTACAACAATACCTACAACAACAACCACAACAACTACTACAACCACTACAACAACTACAACCACCACCACCACTCCTGAACCAACCACCACTGATCCACCCACTGAGAAACCAATCCCGACCTGTCCTCCAGGCACCTATGGACAGTATGATGACGAAGGCAACTTGCTGTTGGGGTTCGATGGCCTGCCAGAGTGCAATGCAGAAGGTAATTTCCTTTCATGCTGTTTTAATTTCCTTGCCTGTGCTACCTGTACAGCATAGTTACACAGATGTAAAATGGGAAAGCATCTGCCTCTGAAGGCTTTGGTCCATTTGATAAAGTAGGAGCTGAAATTAGAGCACATGAAGAGGGGTTTTGGTGTTAAAAGATTTTTCATTGGAAAATTACAACTTTCCCTAAAGCTGAATTTTTTTTGTGGAAATGTGTTGTTTTCAGCAAATTTCTTACCTTGTGTTGAATCCTCTGATCGCAAATATTCACTTGCAGGAGCACAAGTATAGGCAGTAGTTTTGTGGTCAAAGCACTCACATGTAAACTTTTCTCACTACATTTCAGGCCAGGGAAGGACCTGGATGCACTATACATTTTGTCTATTTTGTATTCATTTATCACAGTGAATTCTGAAAAGTCTCTCTTTTGAGCCATGGTGGAACCAGCATTTGCAAAGTGAGATTCTTGTTCTCTTGCCAGCCCTTGGAGATAAGAGATTGTCTATCAGGAATGCAGCACAGCACAGATGAAGCTGGTGAAAGTCAACCCTGGCTCTGCACAGATAAGGCAGAGAGTTGTACACTAATTTCTTTATCATCTAAGATACAAACCAGTGTCAGTGCATGTAGTTTTTTCCCTGTTGAAGTTATACAAGCTTAGGTGCCAAACTGAAATCCAAAGTAAACAGATATAAATGCACTAGAGTCTTTGGGTGTTGAGCCTGTTTCCTACTATGTTTTATGCTTTCAGCATCAGAATGTTGCATTGCAAACGAGTTAGATGCTTATTTTGCAAAACCAGCTCAGAGAGCATCATGGTAGCCCTTACCCTTCCCATTTGCAGATAATCCCCAGTTTAGCCTACTAATGGGCAGTAGCAGCACAGCCATAATTTAAACAACATGTTGGCAGTCAGACATCTGCTAGCTGCAGTAGCTAGTTTTAATAGGTAGTGAAACACCCTTAGCCTTCCCCCCATACACCTGTATCTCTTAAGCCAAAGTAGATGTACAAGTAGGTCATATAACTGTGGCCTAGGAAGCTCAATTATCACTTTGAAGAGTGCAGCAGTATGGAAAGATGTGGCTTTAGCAACTCATAGTGAGTCTAAGGATGGCATTTTTGGAGAGGATCTCAAAAGCAGAAAACAAAATCCCCTTACCAGCTGCCCTGGGTGATGAGTCAGAGATGTCAGTGCCTTGTGCAGGTGAAATTACAATGAGTTATAGTATTAATATTTATCTAACAATTAGTCCCACATTTGACAGTATGTATTTATAGTCTACTTATATGTGTACATATGCATGGATGTGTAAGCACACAAACTTACGTATATAAATGACCATTGCCATTAAATATTTTGGTGCAGATTTTTGCTTTTCCATTTGGTGCTTTCATAGTTCTTAATTGTATCTACAAAGGTGTTACAAATATTGTTATTCTGTATGGTCACTCTTGCAATTTCATATTTGCCTAAAGGGAGCCATGATTTTTGGTAGAGTTTGAGTTCCTCCCACATTCCCGGCTGCTTTTGCTTATCTTAGATGATGTTTCCTCTCTTTGGCCTGTGCTATTTGTTACCTGGAAGACCTCTTCTAAGAATACACATTATAAGAACAGTAAGAATTCATGACATGTGGCTGGGATTAATCTGAATATAGTCTCCAGAAGCTGAACAATAAAAGGTTTGCAGTATTACTTTCAGCAGAGTTATAGGCTGGGGAATTTTCATATGATTTTATGAACATTTAAAGCATTCTTCTTGGGTTTTTTGCCTTCTACCAGATGGGCTTGCTGAATCCTTGAGCTTTTTAGAGACATGAATGAAAACTAAGTTTTTATGCAGGCTGTGTGTTCAATGAGAATGGCCCTTAAGTCACTCAAACTGCCTGGCATGTTGACAGTATGTCTGCAAATGCCTCACAGTGGAAGACTGAAAGGACAAGACGGTACTGGATTTCTACTTCTTACATGTTATATAGCTTGAGCAGTATTATCTCTACATGGCATTGTTCTTCTCTGAAATTGTTTTTAAAATCCTTGTGACCTGCCTCAAATCTGATAAACATAGCAAAACAACCAGTCTGTTCCACAGAGGAACTTGCTTGAAGAGAAAGCATCTTTGTGGTATTTATTTAATGATGGCTGTAAAGTGTGTATTTCAAGAGGGATAAACAACTACTACTTGAATTATCAAAACAATAATGCAGTTTTCACTCGACCATTTCCAAATTATATTTTTATCTTGTCTTTCCCTTTAGTCTGAGTCTAAAAATTATTCCAGTTTGTTTAGTGAAATACTATTTTTGCCAAAGCTTGATATTTGTTGCTAAGTGCTTTACTCACAAACAGCTGGGGGCTGCAAGCGCCAAAACCCACCGCCAAATGTTCTACTCAAGCTTTGGCAAATTCTCTTACTCTCTGGCAGGAGTTTTGCTCGACCCAGCGGAATTTATTGTCAATGTTTCACTATATTCAGCAGTCTTCAACTTTCAAGGAGGAGTTTGGCCACACAAGTGTGATTTGTCAGTGAAATCAATCAGCTAAACTTTATTCATAAACTCACACAGAAAAACAACCAGATGGAGACTTAACCATGTGCTACATGTGATAAAATCAAGGGATGGATGCACAGACTTCTGTCCTTACAGATGCCAAAAGACAGTGGCAAGTGGGCATAGAAAGATGTAGCCTCATTTGTTACAGGCAGGGTTCACTCAAGAGCTTCAGCGAAGGGTGATGGAGCAAGCTTTAGAACTGCAACTGGTGTATGTACAGAAAATGATAAAATGAGAAGTCTTTTGGGAAGTACCCCAGTCACCATGCCACAGCTAATGCTAAAGAAGCACAGACAGTGAAGTTGAATACAAAAGTAGAAAATCAAATTTGGCTTTGCTAGAGTGGAGGTAGGTCAAAGACTGCCTAGCTAATAGGTGTGAATGAGCTGAAATCTGCCCATGGTTGTAGTCAAAGATGAGTGCCTACCTTATAGCTGTTGGTTGATGCTGGTTAGTTTTGATGAGATCTGCAGAACTACTTTGTGACTGACTACCCTCAGGGAAGTCAAGTGACTTCCAAGGAAATCATCTCCTGAAGAGTGGCTGCAGAAGTCTGTCATGAGAAAATGTCAGTTTCTGATATATGGAAACCCGACAAGGATTAACCCATTTTCTGTATTTTCAAAGCTTATTTTGGCAATAAAATTGCACTGCATTTTTAAAAGTAAATTATTGTAGGAGAAAAAAAAAAGCAGTCTTAGTAATTATTGGTTCTAAACAAAAAAGATCTGCAAAATGAAATGTATAGTTCAGATTATATTTGTGTACTATTAACGTTGGTGGCTGAAATTTTGCATTATTTGTATTACTGGCTTAGAAGAAATAACCCAATTGCTTTCATATTGAGTGTTACAGGATGATTACCAATTTATGTGAAGTGCCCTGAGGTCAAAGCTGTCTTTCTCTTGTCTTTGTTCACATGCTGGCGACTCCCCTGCCTCACCATTTCGTTGAAGTCTTCTGATGGTACCTGCTGTGGGTTCCAGCACAATGCTTTTGCTTTGTTTGCATGGCTTTTTATGACTATTCTGAGCTTTGTGTACTCTTTGGCTTCCCTGAATAACATGTGGAGAAACATTTCTCTCAGAGTGTGTAGGAAAGCCTACAGGATTCAACAGATAAGATACTTGATGGTTGATGTATCTGGTGCTGGATTCATGACCTGAAGAAATACTGAGATAAGATGAAGGGATAGGCATCTGTGAAGTCTTTCCATGCATTTGCATTATTTTTTGGGGTGGATCAGGAGAGTGTTTTCCATGTGCACCTCCTAATCATCTGTTCTTGCTATGGTTTCATTTGCATCATGGAGCAATCTTGGTGTGTGCAATCTGAATTCCTGTTGGATGAAACTAAAGCAGAAGCAGTGCTTCAGGATTACATGTATGTGGTCCGACCTGTAATTCAGTCCACATTCAGTCCAGGCATTCAGTCCACAGAATTGGACTAGACCCAGTGCAGTGGAAAACCCCATAAAATCCAGCACCAAGTACTTCATTCTACAAATCCGTTTCTTTTGGGCTGCATTGCTTACAAGCATTGACATGATCTGCAAATGTCATGGTTTTGTGGGTTGTTTGTTTTTTTACCTCCACAAAAATATTTGGACAGAAGTATTTTAAATGCTTTGTTGGTCTTTTTTTCTTTTTTTTATTGTTTTGGTTTTGGTTTGTTGTTGTTGTTATATAATGTTTTCACATTTGCTCCTCCTGAGACTATAAAATATTGTCAAATCCTGACATGAGCGTTACACATTTGTTGTCATCCTACCTTTGCTCCAGAGCCACGGAGGCCTAGGGCAGAGCTGCTGAAAGGTGCATTACCCTCAGTTTTGAGTGGCTGCCCTGAACCTATTTCCCCCCAACAAAACTCCTGGCTACTGCATTTAGCTACGCATCTGCTGTTCTAAATATGCAGAGTGGACTGTCACTGTGTTATCTGGAAACTAGACAGTTATTTTTTTAGAAATTAACTGGATAAATATTTTTATTTTAAACTTTATTCCAGAAGGTATTTTATTGAATTCTTAAAGTGTTTTTTGTTTCTTCTTCAATAGATACATTCTCAGGACTGGATTCCGATGTGACTGCGACTCCAGAGGCATATGTGATCTATGATGATGGTACTGTTTAACTGTAAAAATCTATTGCAAGTGGCATGTTTGGAGTTGGTTTTTTCTGTCTACTTTCTTTGGAATTGGGTTCAAGGGGGCAGATTGGTGAATGGGAGCTTAAGCAAGAGGTGGTGAGCTGAAAAGGAGTCCTGCATCACATGTGAAGAGACAGGGTGCAAAGATACCTGTTTCTATTGGTCATGCAATCTGACAGGAACCTACTGAGGAAATAAATTACATTCAGAGCTGGGTCATACAGATACTGCTTCAATCCTGGATTCACTTTCTCTGGTACAACTTCTAACTCCAGCCCAGTCAAAGTGAACAAACTATTCTGAAATAGAAAATCCAAATAGCATCTGAGCCCTGGAAACTTGAAATACCTTAGTTAGTTTTTAGCACTCTACAGCACTGTGAGTATAATTTTTTGTCTCTTTTTTTTTTTTTTTAAATGTGTAGTCTGTATTTAGAAATTAAACATGCTCATACTGAATGCCATCTTGATATTATAATCCAGGTCACACAAAACTTAGCTGAAGATGAAGCCTCCAGTCCCAGCATTTAATTATAAGTTTGTGTAGGGAATGCAAATTCTCAGTTACTGAAAATAGCATTCACTTTCTGCCATCAGTGCTATCTAATGTTCTACCCATTTTAATCCTCAGATTCCTGATTCTACCCCCACATGTGAAAGTGATTAAGTACAGACCTCAGTTAAACAAAAAGCTTTTTTAGTACAATTTGTGGCTCTAGAATAATGAAAGTTTTTTCTTTGTGGTTATAGTGCTGGGATCTTAAGTCAAACCAACCACAGAAAAACACTTAAAAGGAGAGTGCAGCAGCTGAGCGCAAGATATCATAGGCATTTTTGGTTTTAATTCTGATCACCTCTGCTGAGGCCAACATTTAGAATATGGGAGAAGAGTATGAGTTAAAAACTGCACAAGACCTCAGTGCACAGGTCTTTTTCCAGGCCTCTCCTTAGGTACAGGTCACCTGCAGAGTGCAATATGCTTTAGCAGTTTAAGCACAAAACACTCAAACCCATGAGCCAAGTCCCCCAGCTTGCATGAGATCATGGCAATGATGCCAAATGCTACTTTCCATTCATTTTGTATGTCAATCAGGTAGCACAGTAGTTTTTAAAAGAGCAGTGAATTTAAGAGAACAGAATATTGGGAGATTCATGTGGGCCAGTTTTCCATCCTTAATGGCCCTACTGGGACCCTGAATGACAAGTACCAGACTCCACATCTCAAGTCACAGGAGGATTTAAGAGCAGTATGAACCACTTCCGTATGAACCACCTCTAGCACTTTAAAATAACAACACAGAGTTAAGAGCTTTCTTAAAAAGTGATTTTTTTTAGTCCCTTATCTCGTTCCTTTGGCACCTGAGGGTTTTGGTCAGGTATTCAATTACTGTGCCATCTTCTCTTGGGAGTTGCAAGGGGAGGTGACAGATGCACATTCAGGATATTGCTGTATGAATACATTTGTTTCCTGCCATTCCGTTTAACTGTGTGAGGTCTAAATCAGTAACAACACTATTATTCTAAGGCAAACACTTTGTGCTGGCTGCCCATCAGTTTGGTAGAAACTGTTCCAAGGCTGAGATGGGACCAACCTCCAGAGGCCCATAAAGAGTGTGCAGCACCTAGGGCAGGATACGTGGGAGTCCTTTGGGACTGTGGCTGGTGACAGAATTGTTTTCCTTCTCATAGTTAAGCCAAAATAAGATGAAGCATGCTAACGTTTTCACCTCATGTTTCCTCTGAAGACTACGAGTTTTTTGAGAGCACTTTGCCGCCAACCACCACCACTGTAACCACGACCACTGCTTCTACGACGACAGAATTGGAAGTTGTTTATCCGGAGACTAGTGTTGTTGGCACTGGCCCTATGTCAGAATATGATATCGCTGGAAAGAAACGGTTCACTGGTAAGGATGGTGTAGCTTACCACTTGTGCTGCAAAAAATTCTCGTTCTAGCAAGGTTAGCCCTTAAGCTGAGACCATTGTGCAAACACATCCAATAGACTTGTGTGTGGTCCTTCTAAGGATTGCCACTTTGGAAACCCAAACAGCAGTACTTTGTTCCTTGCTTCTGTGCTTGCATGCCTATGTGTGGGCCCACACCACTTTTGTTGAACTAGTTCAAACCTCTTTGTAGTCTTTCAGTATAAATGCTCTGCTTTGTGCTCTGCATCGTGTTCAGTCTAGATGAAGTCAGTAAGAGAGCAAGAGTGTCTATTCCAGTGCTTTGTTCAGCTTAACTGCATCTAACTTCACACCAGTAGTTCAATCAGTGCAAGTCTCCATGTAGGTGTGAGTCTTCATCTAGGAGACCTAATTCTTTTTCACTGACCCATGCAACCTCAGTGATTTCATCTGCCTTGAACAAGCATCTGTGTCAAAGGTGTGCTTCAAAGTCAAGGAATGAATAGTATTTTGTGTATGAATTTTCAAAAAAATAAATCCAATAGAGATAAATTTGATTTTGCTATTTGTATGTTTGTTCTGTAGAAGGAATTTGGTAAAGGAATCCCCGATACATTACATGAGCCATGGGGCTATCTTCAGTGTATATGAGCGATTCAAGTGTGTAGGTTGGTGTTGCAGCACTGATTTCAGAGCTGCTCTCCTTTGTCAGAGAAGCAGCTGGGGTGGGCAGAACAGAGGGATTTGGAGATTGTAGGGCACTGCATTCCAGGCTACGCCCCAGACTGATGACACCCCCTGCAGCCCTTTACATGCCTCTGGCACTTGAGCTGAGGTCAGATCAGCTGCTGACTCACCTGGGATTTCAGATGGGAGTTCAAGGGATGCAGAATCATCTTTGATATATGTATTGCCTTCCCTTCCAATATACACAAGCTTCACGCGGCTTAAAGTGGAACTCTGATGCTGGAGCAAAAATTTGATTTTATATATGCCAAGACTTTTTTCCAGTGCATCTTCAGTTTCCCTGTCCAAACAATTTCATGATATTTCTTTCAGCTCTCTCACTGACAGTGCTTCTTGATTCATTTAGCTGGAGAGGCTAAAATTAACTTCATTGCAAGATCTGGAAAAAATTCCTTTAGGGCATGAAATCCAATAAGATAAACCAAGAAACATTGGTTTATGAACATTTCAAGGCACTAGGGAAATAATATTACCATTTCAATGGATTGTATTATTGCAACTGAATAAACATTTCCAAAGCAAGTTTTACAGTCCTTACTTTGAATGTTACGGTGACTTTTAAGGCAATAAAAAGATGGTTTCATCTTTTCCTGAACTGAAGTGCAATTCCAGTCAGTATAAAGCTTTTAAAAATAGAAGTTACAGGTTGGGAGCACATGCCTGGAAGATAGGGACTCATGATTTCTGGTCCCTTAGTACCCAGGGGACCACAACAACAATCCCTTAAATTGGAATTACTCTTCATGTTCCTTTTGTTGTTTCGCTCCAGCTTCAGGCTGTTTGTGTAAGAACCAACTGTAAAGTCTGAGGTGATCGAAGGGCCTGTCATGGGTCTGTTGCCATGTTTGGAAAAGCAGAGTTTCGGTGACATTTTCACCCCACCTTCATGCATCTTGAGGTAGCGTGTGGCAGGTCCTGCAGTCAGACTGCTCTCTTCTGCTTCTTGTAGCAAAGACTGTCTTTGCATAATTTGTTGCAGTTGTCAGTGTGGGGCAGACATGAACATTGGCATCCCATTCCCCCTGCTGATCAAATTGACTGTGAGCCATGGTTTGTTGGCTGCAGTCTCTGGGCTGGAAGGGGAGGAATTTTAAAATGCAGCACAAAACTTGATTTTCTTCTTTTCAAGAAATTGACACCCTGTGTGCTGCTTTATGGTACCTACAAACTTTTAACTCAACACCACCCTTCCTTGTCTTTTCCAGCTCCTTATGTGACCTATCTCAGTAAAGATCCAGCAGCTCCCTGCTCCTTGACAGAGGCCCTGGAGCACTTCCAAGTGGAGAGCCTGGATGAAATCATCCCTAACGACTTCGGAGAGAAAGATCAGCGTCCCCTGAAAGCCCCTCACAACATCACTGTCGTGGCAGTTGAAGGCTGTCACTCCTTTGTCATTGTGGACTGGGCCAAACCTGCTCGAGGAGACATGGTAACAGGTATTCTCCTGAGGGTTGCTCTCCTAGTGGTGTAATGGGGAAGGGAAAAGTTTTCTTAAATGACCATTTTTACTTAAAACTGAGCTGATGTCTCATGAAGTACTCACTCTGCTGCAATTTCCCGAGGGAGATGAGCTGCTTTTGGAAGAGAAAGGTCCCTCTGTCAACCCTCATTGCCAGACTGACCAGCCCATGTTGGTCCAGATATCTCAAGATTTTGGCACTGATTTTGTGACAGTCATTCTGAAGACATTGTATCCTGCCTGTATGATAGCTGTGATAGTGCTTTGCTGAGCTGAGTACTTCTGCCCCCAGGTAGTGCCCTCAGCTCCACTGTAGACACCTCCAGAGCCTGCCTTTGGAGCATCTTTCACACTTGGCTTCAGTCTGTTTCAAGCAGAGGACCTAGTCTGGGTCCTGCTGGCTGTGCGTGTGGCTGCAGGAATGGTCTGACTGTACAGTGCCTTCTGGCATGGTGATCTTCTAGTCTACTTTTTTATTTTTTAGGAAAAGAATGTATCAAAGTCAATTATCTTGGAACATGTGGCCCAGGCTATGCTTGGCTTGTTTTGCTGAAATTTTGCTGAAATATCAGTCTGACAAACAAAGTTCAGAGATGGATAATATATTAAACAAATGTATTACATTAAATCTCCTTTAATGTCTCTAGACCTTTTGAGAGCCGGAGCTAGAAAAACACTAGAATAGATAACCAAAATATTTTAGAAATGAATCCTGTTTGTCAGTGGACCCAAAAGATTGGAACTGAGCATTTCAAAAGGCCACTGCTTCATTGCTAACATCCAGTTTTCAAGGATCTTCACCCAGCTCTGCAGCTGACAGCATGGCAGAGAGGTTGGAGCTGGCAGAACTGAAGCAGTGGTAATGGCTGGGAAGGGAGAAGACAGCTCTTGAATGGGCTGTGTGGTGTCTTGATTGGACTGTGGTGAATGTGTGGCGACCCATTCACTGCTTTAAGTGATACACTGACTGTGCAGAGACTAATAGAGTTAGGAATACTGGAGAATTTTGGGGAAAAAACCCACATGTAAGTTATACAAACTCTATTAGTCTCTGCACAGTCAGTGTATTACTTAAAGCAGTGAATGGGTTGCCTCTGTCATCTTTTTGCCTTCACTGTGTTTTAAATCAGAATTCATACCTGGGTGCCATCCTCTGATGTAATGCTCCATCGTTAGCTAATGACAGGAAATTCTTATAGCCTGGAATTTTCCAGAAGAGTTAGCCATTGAATCACTTCTGTATTCAAAGATGTTTCCCCTCCTTTTAACCCATAAAATTTACCGTGACACCTAGAGATACAATTTATTTAACGTATATTTAGAATCCTCACAACTAGCTGTCTTTCCTGTTTACAGGCTATCTGGTGTACAGTGCATCCTATGATGACTTTTTAAAGAATAAGTGGTCAACCAGGACTTCAGGATCTACTCATTTGCCGATTGAGAACCTGAAGCCCAACACACGGTAAGGATTTGATCCATTCTTTTTCAGTTCTGTTAAGGAAGTAAAACAAATGATGAAATTTGCAAATTGTTTGTCTTTGTATAAATATTTACATCTGATTCAGATTTTACTCATTCTGTTTGACAGCAAATCTTTCTGTGAACTGCACAACTACTTACATGATATCTTTACCATATTAATGCTGGAGCAGATGAGCATGTACACATGAATATATGTGTGTGTGTATAAAACCACATATAAGAAACAGAAAATTTTATTTTAAAATGCATTTTCTAGGCTTTAGCATAACTGAAGCAAATGTTGGGGGAAGAGTGTACTAAAATATACCCTCGGTGTGATGTGATGTGACCATTTCCACACACTGGTCTGGTTGGGATTTGAGACTTACGGGCTGGTGAGGAAGTGCCACCAACTGGTTTGTTTTCACTCTCTGTTAACATGGGTTGTGCTGGAATATAGTGACACTGTGGCAATTGCTCAGAAGTCAGTTTGGCAGAAGCTGTAGGTCTTTATCTTGTGAAAACCTCGCTGCAATGGCAGAACAAGAATGCATGCTTTGCATGATATTGAAATAATTTGTGGTGATTGGGTGAGAAGTAAACAGCCACAAAGGGACTGCATCAAAATTATTCTCTTGAGAGATGTTTGGTTTCTCTCAGACTCTTCTCTCAAATTCTGAGTCTGAAATTCAGGAAAAACTGTGCCATCTTTTCTTCTCCTGTTTTGTCTATTTTACTGTCTGTCACATACTTCTTGAGGCATTTTCTTACATATCCAAGAAATAAAAAAGACCACTTACTCTGAAGATTAGTAATCTAGACTCTAATTAAAGTCTTCTAGGGTAGTTTGTGGTGTGTTAGAGCAAAATTACTTCATATTAGAGAGCTTCAATGACATCTGTGCATCTGCTAGTGCTCTCATTACAAAACATTGTCACAAATGTTTGGAGGGTGGTATGGGCCACAGTTTATCTGTGGGTTTCACCGTATATAACAAGATGGAAGAGGTTTGAGAGCTCCTAAACACTGTTCCTATATAGTGATGGAAGCAGTTGCAGGCCCTCCTGCCTTTTTACATCCACATCCTTGTGACTTGAGGACACCCTTTCCCTAAATGACTCTCCTCTTACTGCTAGTCCTATTCCTGCCTCCACATCGCAGACTCCTCTATATCTCCAGCCCTTTTCCCCTTCACCAGTACTCACTCTGCTCTCACCTTTTTCCCTATGCAAGCCACGGAAGCATTGCTTTTACACCCCAGCTTCTCCTGGCTGGAGCCTTCCATCTCTTGCTTCTGTGCCATTTCCCCCTTTCCAGTGGCAGCTCCTCACCTCTTCAGACATTCAGGGAAGTCTTCCTCTCCTGATGCCCCAAGGACAGTGTTGAAGGCCAGAGATAACTCTCTGCTTCTCACACCCGGCACGTAAAGGGCTTCAGGTCACCAGAAGGAGTGGTTGCAGTGAAAGCTCACAGGAGTGTTGCATCTGCTGTCCCAGCCACACTTAGTGCAAGGGAGTTGGTAGGAGTTGAGTTGTCAACCTGTGACACATCTGCTGAGATGTGCATTAACTCCAGGCTTCAGAAGATCACAATTTGTTTGTATTTGAATGGAGTTCTAGGAACACCAAGGTTATATGTTCATGTGTCTCTGTGAACCTAGCAACTGTCATGTTGAATATTAAGGTTCTGTTTCAGTGTAGGGAGGTTCAAGCAAGTGCTGTTTATTTAACCATATTGTTTCCCCAGCACCTTCCTGAAGATGGTATAATCCATTAGCCCCTATTTTATGCTCTGTGAAGGCAATACAGTCTTCATGTGAGGTCTCTGCTGAAGAAGGAGGGATCTTTATAACAGTGAAATTGTGTGTATCAGCCAATCTCATTTACGTTCTCCAGAACCACAGGCTGAATTGATTGCATACTTTTTGTCTTAAAAATAACTTCCTAACCTCTGGAAAAAGACCCCATACCTAATTAAGAAAATATGGCATGAAAGCTGAAGTCACTCTTAAAATTCTGCGTTTGTGTTATTAGTGTATTTTATGAGAAATCTCTGATTTAGTGGGATTTACTGTAAGATGCTGGGCATCCCATGTGAAGCTATGGGTGGCGTAATTTTGCGGCGTGTGCAGTGTATGAGAAAAGGCTTGGCATCTTGGCTGAAGTCAGTCCCAGAGAAGATTTGAAGCTGTCACCATATCCTGGAAAATATCTGCCTGGTGTTTAGGTTTTACAAACAAAACGGAAATCTGTGTTTAATCCATGTCATCAGTTTTCTTATGAGACCTGGTCTGACCTCCATTTGAGAAGTGGAAGTTTTTCCATTAGTGAAACTCTGGTCAGCTTCAGCGGGCACAGGAGCTGCTTCCTTGTGGCGTGTGATTGTAAACACTAACATTACTTTAAACCTTATTAAATCTTTTAAAAAGCAGTTTTGAAAATGTCCCTTCCCTAACCTTAATGCTCAGCTGTCACAGAAGATGATGCAAAGGGCTGGACAAGAATCTGCTCAACACTAAATCCAGTCATCTGTAGTCACAAACATTATAATCCTTGTCATAAACATTTCAGTCTCCTTCTTGAGCATGCTTAGACTTTTTCCTGCCTTTTTTCAGGAAACCTGTGTCAGTGCTTGATGGGAGTGGCTAGATAGTCCTATACCACTGTATCTTCATGTCTCATGAAATCTTTTCTCCTGTCCACTTGTGTTGTGTTCCCTCTGGGGACATTTTGATACCACAGCACCTGCTACCAATTCCAGTGTTGTACAGAGTATTTAACTGAGGTTGTCAAATGTTTACTCGGGGCCCACAACTGCAAACAGAGCCTGGATCTTCTGTCTTAGGGGGCCAGACACACCAAAAATTTCTGTATTTCCACTAAAGCAAAGCCACAGTATGTCGAACAAGCAGCATCAACCACAGCTGACTGGTGTGTACCACCAGGGCAGCACAGAGAGCTAAGATGTCAATGAAACCCTTGTCCAGTGCAAGTGGTACACATCTGTGGTACATACCTACCTCACACCAGCTGTGTAGGAAGCTCCTGTTCCAGCTCAGTTCCACTGACTTATTATAGTACTTGTTGTAACTATTCTTGAGGAATGTAGTGCTGGGCCCTTTTTTATGTAGGGAGACACTTTGCACTAACCTGTGAACCTGCAGGCAGCTGATCTACATGTCTTTTTCTGGTGGCATGGTGCAGTTGTAGAAGGAGGATTTTAGCCCCAGCCATGGGAGGAAACCTGCCTGTCCATCCCAACTCCCTCCCGGCCTGTTTTTCCCTTCATCCACTGCTTCTGCTGGACAGTGGATCTATGGGGTGCTGTCACATTGGCTTGTCCCCTACCCTTCCTGGGAAGCAGCACTTGTCTCTAGATCCTAGACACAGGGTCAGGCATGCCAGTTCATTGCCCCGTTACAGTTTACTATGTCCTTTCTTGACATATCAGTAAAACGGGTATATAAAATCTCAAAGGAAGCTTACTCTTAAGAGGAAAAGCTTTTTTCTTGTCTGTATTGAAAATGAACAATGAGTGGTACTACATCTGTTGCAGTTGTAATTCTTCTGTGCCTATTGATAACAATTCATTGCAGTTCTGCCTAAGCAAAGTGCAAACAAAGCTCAATCAAATTATATATTATAAATTTTGCTCATGCATTTATGTGATGAAAACCAGTTGAGTTATACTGATTTGAGAGTTCCTGGCAAAGTCATCACCTGAAGGATTCTGGCTAATGAAAATGTCAGATTCCTGGACCTAGAAAGGCTTTGGCAATTTCTTTTTTATTTGTCATGTCTGAGAAAGAAATATATCCTAACTGCATTATTTTATTGACATTCTTAATACAGCAATCACAGAATTGTCTATGTTTAAATCACAGGTCAGCAAGTCATGAGACCTGTCTCTCTTTTTGGCATGATTTGGGGCTTCTTGTGTATATAAAGGCTTAGAAACCTTTTCCAATTTGTGAAGAAATATGTATTCATAACTTCATCCCTGATAGTTTTTTTTAGACAGTCAGGCAGGCAACTTGAGCAATAATGTGTCCCCGACAGGCTTCTATGTATGTAACAGGACACCTGAAAGTACAGTTGTCCTGACTGCATAGGTAATCAGTTCCTGCATTGCACATTGGATACAAAACTGCATATTTTTCCCTACTTATATATGTGCATCAAGTTCCTGGACTGCTCTCTCTCCTGTTGCAGAGGTGCATCATCACATCCGATGTCCATTGGGAATACTTTGAAGCTACCAATAATACACATTAATTAATTAAGTGTATTGAAAGAGTTGCTCAAAAGATGCCACTGTGTTGCAAAGGTGGTATCTATACCACTATGTAGATGGTATCCAAAGAGATGTTTCCACTGTGTTTTGAAGCACTATGGAAAAGGTGTGGGCTGGAAAACTTTTTTGTTCTGCTCTTCTGGAGTAGTCGCAAGCACTGGGCTAGGTCAGTTAAGGTTGGTGCTGTGTTGCAGCTATTTTGGGAGCCAGCATGAAGAATCTTTGTCCTGTGTCCTGTTCCTGAGCTTGTACCCCAGCATGTGTCTCTTTTAAAGAAAGCTGTGAGTTGCTTGTGGACATCGTATAGCCATTAATTAAGGGCAGAACAGACTGCAGAAAGCAAGAGGGGAGTAGTTTTCTGGTGTCAGCTGAAGGACACAGGAGGGACAGGGGACATGTGCTCAGTGCAGACATGAGAACATGTCCCACAGAAAGACTGACTATACATGTGCTCCAGGTCTGATACAGGTGCAAGGTAAATCTGGCACCATGGATGAAGTCAAGAATATTTCAATTCCTGCAGCTTCCACATTGATTTCGCCTAGACAACCCACCTGTAATTCTTAAGGAGTACACAGGAAGATGTCCTGGCCCATAATCCTGAAGATAACCCTTGCTTCATGGCAAAACCCAGTGTTCATGTGACTACCACCCTTTTGCTGAAGACAGAAGAATGTTATTTGTACATCTTTTCAGCCTTTTCATAAAGACCAGTTTGATTTTGAGGCAAAGCAGTTCGGCTTACTTGATAAAAGATATTCCTTTTAATGAAAAAAAGACAATCACCTTTTGACAGAGGACTGGTTTAACCATGTCCCCTCTGGTTTATCACTGTGAATAGTTTCATATGTGCTTAGGCCAGAGAGGGCCCTTTCAGGAGAACTTCCAGGCCCTCTTCTGTAGCTAAATTGATGAGGAACAGATAAAACTGATGGTACAAGAAAGTGCACATGGTAAAAATTGAGTGACAGACTAAAACCAGCAAAGTTCTTGCAACAGGATTTTATTGAATTTTCCTGGTGTGTGGTAGACTGTAAAGCATAAGCATCATGTCTCAGCCCAGTGTGGCCCATGCAAGCATACCAGTACTGGCAGGTTTTTGTGCAGGATGGGGAGAGCTTCACCACCAAGAGCAGCCTGATATTTTTAATGGAGCAGGCTCCCTTTCACCAACTGAGGTGCATCAGGCCAGCCACTCAGATAGAATACTGCCATGTGAGGTAGTTGAGCCCTTGGTGGCAACCATCCATGCAAATAATCACTTGCCCTGTTAGGTGGGTCATGTATAGAGCTTTTGAAGATGTCTGTGGGCTTTCAGGTGAGAGGTAAATCAAGATCCAAATGCTATGTGGATGTTACAGAATCACAATATTTTTTTTTCTCATTGTTATTAATTTCCATGCAAGAATGAGGTTGAGCAAGCAGGAAAGAAAAGAAAACCTAAATGCAGAAATTTAAAAAATGCTGTGCTGGAAATTTTTTAAGTAATCTTCCATTCTGATTGGTTTCTGGTGTACTGGTACAAATATAAAAGGAAAATAAGAAAACATTAATCTGGGGAAAAAATGTCAGGGTAGACCAACTAAAAATCACTGTATTTGGAAATGAACTAAAAATGTGCTTACATGTATTCTTCTCTAAGGGTGAGGATAATTTTGCTTCTGTAGACCAAATAATGGAGTTCTAGTGGTGAGTCATGTGCTTTGAGTTAAGCATGTGATTTAAGTACTTTAGGGGATTCAAGGCAAAATGTGATGCATCCCTGTATTACTCAAACATTGTGATCCTAATGCTCCCGGAGTTTTTACAGAAAGGTCAAAAGCTTAGGTTCTGATCTCATATAAATCTGATCCAGTTTCAGTTTGCAGTTTACACCACTGCTTCCCTAGAAGGAAATCTGGTTTAAAACTGTTCCTGAGATCAGAATTTATTTTCCTTGCAACTTTTTCTTTTAGTCTTTTGCTATCAGTTGTTCCATAGAAAGTGGATATAGTTGTATGTGGTTTATGGAAGGGGGCTGATATATAAATAAATGATCCAAAAATATGCATGGGAGCAATTGCAAAAAGGAGACATTTGTCTGTAACAGCCAGCTCATACTCTGGCTCAGTATCCAACTCCAGTTAGTGCAAAGGACACTTGGTAGTGTTCTGTTGGTTTGGTTTTTACGTTGTATTAGTATTACTTATAATTTAGTCATTGCAGTGGGATCTGTTTTAATCTTATTTCCCCTCTCCTTTTGTTTCAGGTATTATTTTAAAGTCCAAGCAAAGAATCCCTTTGGCTACGGACCTGTTAGCTCTTCAGTCTCATTTATCACAGAATCTGGTATTGTTTGATTTTTATTTTCATCTCAAAACTGAATTTGTAATAAGAGATCTTGCAGGGCAATAACTGAAACCAGCATGCTAATAACTGTGATTATCCTGAACTTCCTGCTTTGAAATGAATTCTTTTTTTTAGTTATTTGTTTTCAGTTAATTATGCACCTCTAATGCCACTACGAAAAGGTAAGAGACATTAAAGTGAGTTCCAGGGGAACAGGAAGCTGAATTTCAAATACACAAGACTACTAATATTCAGCAATATAGAAGCAATGGGAAGCTTAATGTCTTTGACAGATTGACAGAACATTTAGTAAGTTAGTTTCCTAATTGTGAACAGCTAAACAGTTGGAAGTGGTTATCTCTGGAAGAAATATAGAAGGCAATAGTTCCATTGGACAGACAAAATTCTCTGTTCCTTTTTTTTTTGGCAAGGCACGCTGCTCTTTCACAGGGCTAGTGGTGCATTCAAGAGCAACACCCCCTTCCAAAAATAGTATGTTAAATGAGCTATTTTTGCTCATTTCTTCTTCTTCTACTTCCATCAAGCCAGAGGCCAATGACTTCACTAAATAATAAAGGACAACATTTTCAGTCTATATTTGAGTGAAATGTCTGTTGTTTCTTGCAAATTTTGCCCTTTTAATGACATGGGGTTTATGCCTTTGCTCATTTGACTTCACTCTGTAGTGCTCGCTTCAGAAGCTCCACTAAGAACTGTGAAAGTAAGTCATCACAGAAGGGAGACAAAAGTGCAAGATAACGGATCCTGGATAACATTTTTAGATTTTCATTAAAGGAGTAAGAAGTTCAAGTATAAATCCAAGCATAATATTTAACATTGCCCAGATGGCCAAGAAGGCCAATGGAATGCTGGCTTTTATCAGCAACAGTGTGGCCAGCAGGATCAGGGAAGTGATTGCACCCCTGTATTTGCCGCTGGTGACACCACACCTCAAGTCCTGTGTCCAGTTCTGGGCCACTCCCCACAAGAAAGACTTTGAGGTGCTGGAGCAATCCAAAGAAGCACTGTCAAGCACTGGAACAGGCTGCTCAGGGAAGTGGTGGAATCCCCATTCCTGCAGCTATTTAAAAGACATGTAGATGTGGCACTTGGGGACATTGTTTAGTAGAGGATTTGGCAGTGCTGGGTTAATGGTTGGACTCAGTGATCCTTAAGGGTCTTCTCCAACCTAAACGATTTTATGGTTCTTTGATTCTGTGCTGTATCTTGCAGATTGTTTTCTTGGTTAGCTGTCTGCCAGTATGTGGGCCTGAATGCCTAGTTTTCCAATCCAAAATCAGCTACTTTGTGAGCTTTATTTAACATGTTTAATTCAACAAATTTAAAGTTCTGTTTCCAGCACTGATCTTGCATTTGTCATGCAGCCAAAGGTGGCTCTCCAGTTGGCATAAGTACAAAACCAGTTGCTAAACACTGCAGCTGCCTGGTGGTGTAGTTACAGTGATGGAACAGGTCATAAGAGAAAGAAATTGCTAATTCAGAGTGCTCTTGTAATGCAACTGTAAGGTTTGAGCTGATGGGAATATTCAATAAATAGTGCCATCATAGGATCAAGCAGCTTATTGAAAATGTTCAGTCTTATCCCTAGTAACATATTGAAGGGAACAGGAACTCATTGATCTCTTTTATTAAACTGTTAAAACACTCTGGAATTTTTCTTTCCCATCACTAGACAAGCACTGTGCATTTTCTTTGGGTGTTGTGTCCAGTAAAAGATGATAGAAACTGTAGTGTAATGAATACAGAGAAGCTAATGCATTAGATTATGTTGGTTTGTTATCCTTACTCCATCTTTCTATATTTAAAGAGTATTTCAAGCAAGAAGGTCCTGAGGGAGTGAACATTGCACCTTGCATTGCCCAGAGGGCTTCTTAAAAATTTCTGCCACTATGACAAAAAGGATTAAAATGATAAATTCACATATTTATAAACAGCACTAAAGAACTGTGCTGAACATGATGGATGTCTGAGACCAAGATATGCATGCAAGAGTTAGGTTATGTTTCCTGTTGGAGGGCAGGTCCACAGGTGTAACTTACACCATTAGTTCAAAAGGCAGTGAAACTGCCTTCCTACCCTGAGGACCTTCTGAGTACAGAAAACCTGTTTCAAAGCTGGCTTTTAACTTTGGTACTAATCTCAATAGAGATTTTACAGTATCAAAATAGATGTACAATCCTGTGGCAAATTTCATCATTTGAGAAAACAGTGGAATAACAAATGCACATTAGCTCTGCAAATTGACAAGACAATCCAATTCCCACATTCTAAAGGCAGTTACCCTGTAATTGACAGTCTCTGGAGTGACTGCATGTGTCATGTTATAAAACAAGGTTTGGAAAAAATACTAAATTTTGATTTGTTTTATTCTTCTAGACAATCCTCTCCTCATTGTCAGACCACCTGGTAAGTCTTACTCTGTTGTTTCTTTCATGAAGTGCATAAAACCTGTGCAAAACGTTTATAATGCAGGAGTTAGAAACATTTAAACATGAAGTTTTAGTTATAGTTTTAAGCAGGTAATAATCCATGACACTAATTTGCAAAACAATTTTTGTTTTAGGACCCCATATTGTGTTTTCTGAAAAGAAATCTTGTAAAGTCAAGTTAGAATAAGCACTTGATTTTAGCCCATCTTTTTGCCTTGTACAACAGCTTTCATTCCTTAGTAATAAGCATTAAACTATATTGCTTCTCTATGTGTGTCCTTAAGTTGCCTAAGCATAGGTTGAATATTAGCATCAGGTTTTCCTCTCTTAGTTCTTATGCTCACCTATACAATTCATCATGTCCTTATAAACGCTAAAAAGATCAAGGATTTGTCACTGACCCAAATGATATGCCACAAAGCTGTTGAGTTTCCAAATTGTTGAGCTATTTCCAAGTTTGCAATAAGCTAGTTCAGCCCCTAATCAGAAGATCTGATTTCCTGGTGCTGGGACTAACTTTGCTGACATGAACACTAGTAGGGTAACCCCAGGCAATACATGCTCTCAGAAAAGATGCAGGAAAAAAAGACCTCATCATTATTATTCTTTGTCAGCTTTCCTAAGCAGTTAAAATGGTTGATTCTAGGACATTTTTGCTGCACTGTTCATGAAAACAGTGTACAGCATTTGCCTTCCTTCTCTGTTTTATATTTTTTTTTTTCGATGTCCTCTCAGAAGTCTCTGATGATGCACAGGAATTGCAGAGCACGTTATAGCTCTGGCAGTCAGTGTGGGAGGCCTCTGAGAGTGGTGACCTTTCTCTGTCCCCAGACACCTTCAGCTTTTTTTACTGTCAGTTACTTTGTGGGTCTGTTCAAAGAATGGAGGCTTTGGAAGGTGATGGCTTTTGCACTTGTAGTTTCTTCTCCAACTGGACAAAGAGAAAATACTTTGTGTGGCTGCAGCAGTAGAGATAAGATAGACCAAAAAAAGGTGGCAGAGCTCTGGAAACTTGTGGAAATGAAGAGCTTCTTAATGCCCCATTCAGCTCTTACAGGTCATGCTAAATTTATCCTTCAGGATTTTTGGAGGTGGGCAAAAGTGATAGACAAAATCAGACTATTCACAACATCAAAACTGCTTTCAAGAAATAGTTCATTGTTTTATTCTAAAGATAAAGCTATGGCTAAAACCCTGCAATCCCTTCACTGTGTGGCTAAGGGAGTAAAATCAGTTCAGTTAACGATTATATCCATACCCGTGGAGTTTTAAGGATTGCTGATCACATGCAAGTGTTTGCAGGATTTGGTCCATGTGCCTAGTGAGAGGAAGGAAGAATGACTAATGGAAAGAACTTTCAATCTCATTTGTAAACCACTTCAAAAGAGCACAATAAAAGCAGGGCTTTGTGCTGTAGCTTGAGAGAAAAATACCAGTTATCACATTGGAAGCTTTTTGTATCATTCTGTACACTTTACTACAACAGCAATTTCAAAATAAATTATATTGCCTTGTCTAGTGTAAAGCAAACGTTTAGGTAGGGCAGTAAGAATATTTAGTCTTTTGCAATACAATTAAGCATTCTCTCTGTAGCAGTGCTCTGAACAGAGTTCCCCAGGAAAAATCTCACTTGTCTGTTATTGGAAACTCATCTGTTTTGATGTAATCTGGGAAAACAAAACAGGAAAGTACATTTGCAATATGATCTCTTTAACCGAGTAGCAAGAATCACATCACATCACAGGCTGTTACTCACCACAGAATTCTTAGCATCTGTTCTTCGGTAAAAGGGTTAAGTTTTGTACTTAGTCTTAAAATACAAGTCACTGTCAGACCTAAGATCAGGCTGTGTTGAGAAAAGAAATTGTGTAATACTAGGTAGAGAAGAATTCTTATTAAAACAAATGAGACTGTTTACTTAAAGCTGTAGTTCAGTACATGAGATCATATTTTTTTAATAATTTTAGCAATTATTATTGTCTACTGCCTAGAAGAGATTTAATCAAGTCCCTGGCTTTTTTGGTTTTTTTTTAAGTAGTATTTGTTCTTGAAGTAGTATTTCTGGATATAGAAAAGTTATGCATTATTCTGCTGCAACATGTCTTGTAAAACACATTATTAGATGTTAACCTCAGTAAAACTCAGACTGAAATGATAAAGTCTGTCTCTAATGTGGAATTTATTTTCCTCCAAGGTGGTGAGCCTATCTGGATCCCATTCACTTTTAAATATGACCCCACCTACTCAGACTGCACTGGCAAGCAGTACGTGAAACGAACTTGGTACCGCAAGTTTGTAGGAGTGGTTCTTTGCAACTCCTTAAGGTACAAAATTTACCTCAGTGACGACCTGAAAGGTAGGCACCAAGATTAATTTCCTAATATATGATTACTTGGCATCTCCATCTTCTCACTTTCTTCATTTTATGTGTGAAAGAATTGTGTGACAGCTATGTGGGAGTCCTTTCCTTGAGAAGAATTATCAGTAACATTTATTTTACTATAATATAGTAAAATAGTGGGTATATTTGCTGAGAGATAATGAAGAAAACTTTCCATACTGTTTATCAGGGGTAATGGGATTACCTCAATGATTTTTCAGACTATGCTAATATGGTGGGTTTATTGCAGTGCCTTGGTATAATTGCAATACAGTGTTTGAATATGCAATAAGAAACAAACAAGATGGGAGGGTCCACCCTATCTGTTGGAGAAAGAAAGCTACACAGTTTTTAGTTTTCATTTGAGACTACAGTCAAACTAATGTTATTGACATATAGAGCATTTTATACTTTCATATGATGTATTCAAATTATTAGTCCAGTTGAAATTCTCTCCATCCATCGCCTGTGACGCAGTGCCCATGGACTTAGAAAATTGGGACTAGTTCTTACTGAACTGTAACCCATTATGCCATAACTTTTTCTTCAATACTGTGAAGGCAGCATTCTCCCTCTTTACGGTCATTATTTGTTCTTTTGTAATTGAATTAATCACTATAACATTCCTCCTGCTTTATTCCACATCTCTTTTCCTGGTGGTAAAGAGTATCCCAAGCAAAAGTGTTGCTAAACTAAGTAATCTCTTTGTATCACTTTTCAGACACCTTCTACAGCATCGGGGATAGCTGGGGAAGGGGCGAGGACCACTGCCAGTTTGTGGATTCACACCTGGATGGAAGAACAGGACCTCAGTCATACATTGAAGCCCTGCCCACCATCCGAGGTACAGCACTGGGGGAGTGGGATGCTGGCCAGCTGCCTGTTATCCCATCTGTAGGATTAAGGGGTAAGAAGCAGGTCATGAGCTCTCCTCAGCAGGTGGCAGCTCTCTGAGGAGTCCCGCTGATGCAGTAGGCAAGAACAGGTTATGAAAGTCTCAGAGAACTTGTGAGTGGAAAGAGGGAGAGAGAGAAAGAGATAAGCATATATTGCAAATATTTTACAGAAATAAAATGCAAAAACAGAAAGAAAAAATTCTATAGGTCTATGAAACCTTTCTCTTAAAAATAAGACCTGCCTCATTGAATTGAGGTGCAAAAAGTCTCCCATATGCCAAAAAAGACTAGCAACATCTTTGCAAATATGGCTCTTGTGAATTTCTAACCAGTTCACTCAAGGCAAAACAAAATGGAGTATGTTTAGTGACATAAGGTCAGTAGTTTCAATCTGGTAAGAATGGTAGATACCATATCTGGCCTGGTAGAAACCTCTTTCAGAGTGAAAATTCTTACCTTGAAGGAGTTCCTCTGAGTAAACTGCCCAGCTCACAGCCAAGAGGGTGATAGCTGGCTTCACAAAATGAAGCCAGTCATGAAAGTCAGCCAAATTTTTCAATAAGTCTATTGGTTTAAGCTATTCAGTTAGCTTTAATGGTTTCCATGTTAAATTATTTGTTGATACTCTTTTCATGTTACCAGGAAGAGACTGAAATAGTCACTGATATTTATATATCACTGGGAAGTACTGTATTTCTCAGTTCAAAAGAGGGATGATTAATCCAGATGTGTATTGCTAGGTCTAGGAGACAGAGATAGAGAGCACACAGAAGTTATATTATTGGCACAAGCCATGAGCGTTTCAGATGTTCCAATGCACGAGCTATGTGGACAAGAATGCTGCACCTCTTCTAATGCTTTAAGCAGTCCCATTCTTTCTGCAGATGAAGAAAAAAAGGAAGGGAGGGCTTAACTCAATATTTACTGCATGAAATGATACCTTTTTGTTTTTTGAAAAGCTGATGCTTGCTGGGGTGATAATATGATTTGATGGTATTTTTTGCCCCAGAGGCCTTCATTTATTTAAACTGACTTAGAAACTTCATAAACACAACTGAAATATGCCCACCTTTTGGAGTTAAATGCAGAAGCTCTTTGTCAGACCATAGCATTACATAATAAAGAGATTTTTGAACAGTAAAACCAGTCAAAGCTAAAAGAAATATGAAGGACCAGAGTTAGATCACTCAAGAAAGATCTCAACCAAATACAAGGGCTAGCCAATACCCTTTTGACACAATTGCATACCAGACAGTTTCTAAGTTCTCATTCGGGTTGTGGGATTGACTTTCCCTGCATCTGTTAGTCTTGTTAAATTAGTATATCTTTGTTGTGGGATACAAATGGGTATTTTTCTCCCGACAGGGTACTACCGCCAGTACCGCCAGGAGCCCGTATCATTTGGACGCATTGGATACACAACACCCTACTACTATGTGGGCTGGTATGAGTGTGGTGTGCCCATCCCAGGGAAATGGTAGCAGTCTGCTTTCCTGTTTCAGGCAGACCATGCTTTTGAAATCATTTCTACCAGAGGACTGTGAGCAACTGATTTGAAAAAGAAAAAAAAACTACAAAACAAAACAGTAAATGAGACAAACCAGTGAAGACCAGCTGCTCAAGAAACCCTCATGAAGCCAAACACAAACACCTTTTACCAGCCTATATCTGTGGTGCTGCTTGATTTCTGCTTGGAAGCAGGGATAGGATATAAGCTGGGTGTCCTACATTCCTCCTCTGTGTCTTTAAGGCACAGATAGAAGGTTGCAACATGTGCAACCTGTGGAAACCAGAACTGTATTAGCCATGAAAATTTGAAAGTTTCTTATATATTACAGGAACGACCTAAGCATGCTGTGCTTGCTTAATGGGATGCTAAACTGTCCTTTGCTGCCCAACAGGGCTCCCCTATGCAATTCATGCCATGTAACTGGCCACCCACCAGAGGCAATATATTCTCCTGAAGACTTACCCTGTGGTTTCACCCACTGCTGGACTAATCAACATGTCACAGTGTAAATTCACTTTGAAATATATGTATATCTTTATCTATATAAATACAGTACTGTACATCTGCAGAGGTACTGCTTAGAGACCCTGAGATTTTCTTGTTCACTAGATAAATATGTTTGTAATTTTATGTAAAAGGTGCTGTTAATTCTTTTGAGATACTGCTATGCACAATATATTAACTAACAAAAGAATTATGTTCTTGTGAGTACTTTTGATGTAACATTTGAATTACTGATCAATTACAGACAAGAAAGACCTGTGTTCTCCCTTGGCAGCCTTTGGACTGGATATTCAATGGCAATCTACCCTTCTAACAATGTTAGAGTGGCACTGTATAGTGCAGCAAAAACACATACACAGCAGTTTATCAGCATCAGTTAATCTTTATATCCTTTGCTATTTAAAAGTTGTAGTACAGCTTTCTTCAATCCATTCTCATGTTATTTTGTATGTTATTTATTCCTTGTCACTATCTTTCATGTTACTTTGCAAAGGCATAAGATGAGTAACTTGCAAATTAGAAACTGCTTTTAACTTATTTGCCTTACAAAAACAAGCCCAAGTCACCAATACAGGAGTCAACTAGCAGGAAGCTCATTTGACTGTGATCCATCCTGGTGACAAATTGGGGAACACTTCCTTTAGAATACTACTGAAATCTCTTCCAACCAAACCAAAAAAGTGACATGGATGAAAGGTATACCTGGGGGACTGATCCATTCTCTGGTTCATCTCTCGCTCTTGTTCCAGAGTACACGTAGTTTTGTTCTACCACATTTTGATTTGTTTCCTCTAGCTATTTTAAAGGGTATGGGAACAAAAAAGGAACTAAAGTGCTTAAAAGAACATTTTATTTTCCATGGTGATTTGGGGTTTAACATTTTAATTATTCTCACATGCTTTTGCTTCAGTACAGTGCCAAATATACGGTCTTGAAGTATAACTGTTTTCCCTAATAAACCTATGATACATGGTTCCACTTTTATTTAATCCTTTCTGGTCATCTGTGTCATGTAATCTGACGAAGTGACAATTTGTTAGCTTTTGAAAAGTCCTCCTTGGGAGAGGAGTAAGCTTTTTCTAAGGGACTGGAAGCATGTGAATATGTTGTTCCCTTTTGAAGATAGTTAGCAGCTAGCATGGAGTTACCAAGGGCAAATCATGCCTGACCAGCCTGATCATATTCTTTGTTGAGATGAGTGCCTCTTTGCAGAGAGAATAGTGAATGTCATTGACTTTGGCTTGTGTAAGGTGCTTGGCATGGGTTTCCACTGTCTGTTTTTAGTGAAATGGATGGAAAATGGCTTGGATAGTTAGACTTTAAGGGGAATGTGAAATTAGCTGCATTGTCAGGCTTGAAGGGTTGTAATGAGTAATAGTGCGAAGTCCAAATGACAGATGGGTTGCAAGTGCCACTCTCAGGAGCCAGTGCTGGGGCCAGTACAGTCCAATGATGTGGACAATAGGATGGAGTGCACGGATGGAGTGCACCATCAGCAAGCTTGCCGCTGATACTAAACTGGGGCTGGGGAGTGGTTTATGTGCTAGAGGGCAGAGCTGCTCATCAGAGTGACTTTTACGGGCTTGAGAAATGAGAAATATCAGGAAACTCCTGCAGTCCAGCAAAGGAAAGTGAATACTCTCACATGTTGGTCCTTGCAGCAATACAGGCTGCAATACAGGGGTGACTGTCCAGACAGCAGCTTTGCAGAAGAGCTGCATTTCACCTTCAGGGACCACAGGTAGATTTTGATTTGTTCTTCTGGAGAGACATGATTCCTTTAGTCCCTGCTCAAAATACCTTTGGGGTGGGACAGTCCCCTTCAGGGATGTCATTATGGGTGAAAAACTGGGACTGTTGTTTTTTCTGCTGCCTCTGCTGGGATGAGCTGGGGTGTGCTGAGGCAAGGGTGGCGGGCACTCTTCCCCTACTGTGTAAACCTCTGGAACTAAAACAGTCAACAGCAGGGCACAGTAGGGAAAGACATGAAGTGCTATAGTATGCAGTCTGCTCCCTTCAGTTTGAGGTCTGGCTAAGTTCTCTGTGCTGTATGAGGTGATCTGATTGACACATTTGCATTCCTTGCCCCACATGTAGTATCACATATTATTGTGATACTACCTGGTTTCTTGAAGAGATGGTACTTGTCTTGGTGTTTGTTCTTCTAAAAGATTGTGAGATTACAGAGGTGACTAAAAGCCATGTGGGTCAGGAAAGCCATGTGCCATCCAGATCTTCTCTCCAAGGCCCTGCCAGTATCCTGAGCAATGGGCCACCCTCCCCTTTCCTTCCCTACTTCCCTGCTGTCCCTATGACACACCAGTCCTGCTGTGCCACCATAGGAGAAGCAGCATACCCGCCTGGAGCCAAATGCCATCTCAACTGAAATAGCTGTACAGCTTTGTGACTGCCCTATGTATCAGGGAACATCACATGGCTCCAGATGGTGCTAACGGGAGAGGGATGGGTGTTTTCCTCTGTCAGCTCTCCTCCTATGCCCCTCTTACTGGCAAAGCCACATCTACATCTAGTCTTCAAGCCCTTGGCGCCAGCCTAGAGAATGCCATGTCCCTTCAGAGACTGAGGGGTGTTGCACCACCCCTGCCTTCTTGTCGGAATTATTCTTGAGGGAACAGGATGGAGGAGAGGGAGGAACCCCACAGAGAGAAAATTCACACAGCTTGGGCCTGCATTGCCTCTGGTCCAAGTCTCTCAGGGGTGGAGGGATGCCAGGGCCCTGCTTGGTGGGGAATTGTACAGAGTTGAAAAAGAAAGGGAGAAAAACATAACGGAGGAAGGGGTGGGGAGGAAAAGACAAGCAAAGAAGCTGCTCAAAGCATTGTCTGGCCTTGGTCAGTTCCAGATGCTAATCTCTGATCACTGCATAATTTTTTTGTGAGAATTGGGATTTCTGCCTCAAAGGCAGCAGGAACAATTGCCAGCATGTGACAGATGCCAAGGGTTCTTGGGGGCAGCCAAAGCCCAGCATGTGGACCCGGCATGTGAACAGAAGAGCTCTTTGGTGATGGAGGAAGCACTGGGTGTCACTTGGAAAGATAATAGAAGGCCTTCGTGGGAGGTAACCCAGCCCTCTGAACAATGTGAAATGATCCTTGTGGTTCCTCCCTACAAGAAACTATACAGTTTTCTGTCTGCAAAACCCATGTCCTTTTTTCTCGCCAGGAAGACAGATGTCATTCATGTGAAGAGCTGTCTTCCTCTGGCAGAAGAAAATAAGGTAAATGCAGAAGGGAATGAGATCAGGGCTGCAGTAGCCCAGCTTTGCTTCCTAAGGCAAAACTGGCATCCATTGATGTTGAAAAGTCCCACCCATGTTGCCCTGCCAGCCTGCCTGAGGGCCCTTAGCTGGTAACATTTGAAAACAAAGCCATGCCTTGTACTGCTGCTCCTTTTCTTGTCATGCTTGTGTGTCCCATAAAGCAGGAAGCACTCCCACAGGACTTTGCCAACTATACTGCAACAGTCAGTGAAAAGTATGACCCTGGTGAGAAGTAGCACCCAAAGGAGAATAATGCCAGAATTGTAGCTGAGTGCAATAATCACGGTGTCAACATTGGGAGTCAAGTGTCAAAGGCAACAGCCTGGGGACCGGGTCCTCTGGTGCCGACAGTTGCCATAACTGCTCAGTGCCATTGTCACCCAACTTCAAACATGACCTGATCAGCAGAAGAAGAGCTGGGGAACCTCCACATGGCACACACCAAGACAGCACAAAATTGTGTCAATGAAGCTCAGCCACAGGCCAAGCCGCATTAGCTGTGACACAGTCAGTGCAGTGAGGTACTTCTCTGTTTAGCATAGGTGAGTTTGAACATGGAGTACCATCTACTGTCCTGTACGAGGCAAACAGGAGTGGATCAGTAAGAGGGTGACTACAATGGTTAGGGTACTGGTGCACAGGACATACAAGGAAAGGTCGAGCACTGGGTTTGTTCAACCTTGGCGAGGGAAGGCTTGGCTGGCGGTGACAGATCTAATTGGTACCTTCAGTGGCCTAATGGGATTGTAAAGAAGATGGAACACTGAATAAAGGTGAAGGATCACCTTTCTCGAAATAAACACCTTTAATTAAAATAAGAAAAAAAAAAAAAACCAAAACCTTTTCATCTTCTTTTTTTTAATATTTTTTTTTTCTAAATGGAAGTTACAAGCTGGTTGCTAGATAAAAAGTGAACATTTTTGAGGAAGTGAGGGAGGCTCTGGGGGCAATAGAAGGGAAGGAGTATAGTCTCCTAGACTCTCATGAAGAATTTCTGACCTGGGTTTCTTACTGTGAGTGGTTCCTGCAAGTGCTTTCCAGATGGGACTTGTGGAAGCTCTCAGCTGAGCCTGAGGATCAGGTCACGTGTGAGCCTAGGTGATACCCTCCCTCATGGTTATGCAGAAACCCTCTAGATGGCGGGGGATACTGTGTGGCCAGGCCTTGCAGCAGGTCTCTGATGCAGTGGATGAGTGACAGGAGTGGAGATTTAAGTTAGATATCTGGAAAACATTTTTGTCCTGGAGTGTGGTTGAGCACTGGAACAGGCTCCCCAGGGGAACGGTCATAGCACCAAGCCTGTCTGACTTCAAGAAGCATTTGAACAACATTCTCAAGCACATGGTGTGACTCTTGCGGTGTCCTGTGTAGGGCCAGGAGCTGGACTTGATCCTGATGGGTCCTTTCCAACTCAGTGTATTTTGTGATACTGTGATTCTATTCTATTGTATGTACACTCATCATTTCACACATGCCATGTGAAGATTCTTTTAATGAGAGCACAGTTTTCGTTCAGGAGCAGCAAAATCCGTTCTCAGGTCTTAGAGAGATTCTCTAAGAAGTCTGTCCCTCACAAAGCAAAACTTGCAATCTGTTCTGTCTAAAGCTTTGGAAGGTCGTAAGTAGAAACATGCAAATACAAAATGTGCTTCTGCTGGGCTTTCATGGGAGATACTTTTCCTAAAATTGTGATTTTTCCCCCGGAGTACTGTGGGTAACAAGAAACAGTTTATCTTGCTACAGGGGTAAAGAATTACCGACTATTCCTAGGAGGCTTTCAAACTCATCTTGAATGTAATAGCAATAGTGTTTCTGTCCACCTAAGTGTTTTCCACGCTTCATCCTTCTGGTCTTTGCTATGAGAGCTGCAGGTCCTATTTGTTAAAAATATGGGCTGTGTTTATTTAAACTCCTAATAAAATCCCCATAAGCTTTTGTTGATTCTCCATCATTAGCCTCTATTTTTCCTTTTCATTAACCTTCTTCCTTCAGTAATTGGACATTCTGTCTTGGAGCTGAGTGAAGCAGCGGCTATGTCTTGAAAGTATGATCCAGAAGTATTTCACTCAGAGGCTAGTGTTTCTCCCTGGCACCCATGGGCATGATCTGTATTGTCCCACTCAATGCCTTCTAACAGATGTTTAACCTGCCTTGCTCACATATTTCCTGCATAAACATAGCAGATGTTAATGCCACAACTCTTTTAATTCCCTCCAAAACACCCAGTATCAGCATTTCCCCTACTCTCTGGTCAGTAACATCATGAGGGAATGGAATGGAGGCAATAAAAGACAGGAAAGAACCTGTATACTCCAGCTCAGCCAGCATCTCTGTCTTCAGGCTGTTCCCTGTCCTGCCTGAACTGCCTCGCTGCAGAACTTCTGTGTGAGCCCTTCTTGCGCTACCCATGTGTGTCCCTACTGAGAAGGAATGCTGGCATCACGGCTCTTGCTTGTGGAAAGCTCATGAGCTGCAAGCAGTCACTGGTGAGTCACCTTCTCCCAGACTATACATGCCATCACACTAGGTTATGAAAATCATTTTGGCCATCATTGGAAGGTCAGTATTCAAAGATCAGCTGTGGAGAAGAGGGAAAGAGCTTGAAATGGCTTCTCAGAGTGTTCTGGCTGCCCTGCCTTTTTGTTGGGACAGCTTTGAGAAAGACCGAGACCATCAGCAGAGCTGCACCCCTCATCCCACCTGACATCTTTGGGCAGATGCTGGGAGTCCCATCCTGCAGGGAAGGGCAGGGTGGGAGTCCAAACCCATGTGACATGGTGACCCATACAGACAGAACTGCCTAAAGGCAAGAGCATACAGAGAAGAGGCTGCCCAGAGCGGATACACTGGAATTTTGTGTTCTCTACCAAAAGAGCAGAGTATGTAAATACAAGTCAGCTGAGGTTGTGTTTAGTTTGTACCGCTAATCAGCAGTGAATAAACAAGACAAAAGTGTTTCAAGCTGCCAGTACATTACCACTTCCTTTCCTTGAATGTGAGAAAAAACAAGACCTACAAAATTAATAGTATTGTCAACACCAGCTTTAGCCAGTGTAACCTAAACAAAACAGAAGAAACTAAACAGAATGAGGACCCGTCCATTGATTTCAAGTAGCGCTATGGGTTATTAACTCCACTGTTCATTTTTGGGTACTATCCTGCTCTGAATGTTTACCTTGCAAAACTGCACACTGATAGGCTTGTCCACTGTACCACAGCAGCCTGGGCTCCTGCACAGAGTGTCCACAGTCATGCTGCAGCCCATTTGCTCTCCTGCCAGGTACTATACAAGTCCTCAGCCTGCAAAGGCTCAAAACTGGCCTTGCTGACACACATGGCTTGACTTTCAACATGATGGGAGTCTTCCTCTGATGGGAAGGCAGGTGAGTCCCAGCCTTACTGCTTGCTTTTTGAACTGCAATGTTTCACGTTAGGTCAGAGCTGACTGGCCATTTCCCAGCTGCCTTTACTGCTGCTTTAGTTATTATTTTACATTTTAAGGTTATAGTATTCTTCTGGATTTTCAGCTTCCCTACTAGAACTATGCTTTAAGATCTTTTGTTATAAAGAAAGCTCTGCTTTGGTTTCTTCCTTTTGAAATTTTCTTTTGAAAATTATTTTTGAATTATGCATGCTGAGAAATTTGCTTGGGCTGTTTTTCTTTAAAAGCCCAAAGGCCCAGAAACAAGAAAAACCCATGTTGCTCAGAGTAACTGAAATGCCATTTATTCATACAGTGAATTATTCATTAGTGAATTCTTGTGTATATTGTGGAGTATATTATAATCAATATAATTATACATCAATCAATATATCACATCACATTTGAGTAACCTGTACTGGAAACAGGATTGCTTCAAAGAGCCATCATATAAGATACAGAGACAAAAAGCTTTACAAGGATGGTTTGAGTTGCGTCTGAGGAGAAAAATGTATGGCATTGAAGGATATAACAGATGAACAACACATGGTACTACATAGCAAAGTATAAGCAAGTTTTAGGAATATGCTAATGTTTCTAACAAGTGGACTAAGTAGCTATCAGAAGAGTTATGATGCTTACACATTTTGATCAAGACTGAGTTTGTGTCCCAGGACAGAGTGAGGGCTTGCTGTCATGCTAAAGCCCTACTGCAACACACTTATGCAGTTATTGGACCTGCTTTAGAATCTCTGCAGCAGGAGGAAAAATATACTCCTTCAACAAGGGAAAGATACCCTAAATATCGACAGTGGGAAAGTGATTTATGTGATTAAGTGATTTCTAGTTTATGTGAAACCTGTATGCAAGTTGCAAAAACTTAAAAAATTCTGAAAACATTTGGAAATCTTTCACTGGTCCACCTTAACATGGCACTCTGAAGAGGCTGAATGTCCCCTGGTACTGCCAGTTACTCCAAACAGCTTGTGATCAAAACGTGATACACTTCTTGTGATCCTTCAAACTTCTGAGATTCCCAGGCCGTGGCTTCCTTTGCTAAAAAGGCTCAAACACAGTTTGCCAATGGAAACATGCTTGGTTCATCAGCAAAAGCAAGCTGAGGGGGATTCCTGTTATCCTGGTGCCTAACTGCAGTTTTCCATTCTTGTCATCCAAATTTTCATTTATTACAGCATTTTGCTCACCTGAGAGGTCACAGCTCCAAAGAAGAGCTTTAGGCTTGTGAAAAACATTTTCTTGAAATAATCATATAATCTATTGGTTGGGAAGTAAAAATATTGTAGTGTGGGTTAATATCTGCAGCATATAGAATATTGAGATTTTTACAGCTGTTGTGTAAAACAAGTGAGATTGCCTAATTTCCGTCTCTCCATTCAAAGCTTTATTTGTTGGCTCATTATTGTGGAGGGGAGCATGCATTTACACCATATGCATTCATTTTTCTACAGCCTTTATCTGCTGCCAGCCACATCAAACACAACTCATTTGTTTCCCAAATAGGGGAAAAAAAAAAAAAAGGCAAGAATCAGTATGGTAGTCAGTTGCCTTCTGGAGTTTTGCTGACTTTGCCATGTTTCCCTTGTTTGTCCCTTGCATGCAACTAAACCTGAGGTCTTCTTATATTCAACACCTGGCATTTCATTCAAGAGAAGTACAACAAATGAATGCTGCTTTAGTCCTCTTGGATCTCACCCTGCCAAAGAATAACAGGAAAGAAGATTGCAAGAATATCAGTGGAGCTGTTGCTGAGGGTTTTACTCTACAAGAAGATCCCCTGATAAATATTATCCTTGTCTTAATGTTGCCTTATGCAATTACAGAAGTATAGAAGGAACTTTTTGGAATCCCCACTGACTCCTGATGCTTCACAGGACTAGACTCTGATGTCTTAGGGATCTCTCAGCATGGGTCAAAATCTGGCCATGGATTTCTCCAAGTTTCACTGGTCCAGGGAGACTTACGCATTGTTTAGGAAGCCCAGTTGTGTAGGAAAAACCTCTCAGTATGACATCTTGTTTTCAATCTCAGCTCTTTTCCACCAGCCTTTGTTTGTCACTGAGCATGAAAAGGCTTTGCAAGAAGCATTTTGGTACAGAATACACGTGTTTCACACACAGGGGTCCGTAGTCCTTTTTCAGCTGGAATTGCAGGTTTCTCCATCATTTGGGTACCCAGAGTGTGGGTTAGCCAGCTTCCAACAGCTGCCAGGAAACAGTCTGGAGCTGGAGGCTTCAGACAAGCCAATTAATCCCCACTTCCTTCCTTAGACTGCAGTAGAAAACTTTTTCACTTCTTGAAAATTCAAAATCTGCCTTCTGAATACTAAGGTTTCTTATTTAAAAAAAAGGCATTAATTATCAGGAATGACCTCAGTACTGGATTGGGGACAAGTTATGGTTTCACATCAATTGTCAGCTTCTGCAGAAGAACATTTTGTGATCTTGAGTTTGAATCGGTATATGAAATTGGACTACTAACTGTTTACAGACGCAATAAACTAAAAGCTTGTGTTTGGGCTCACGTTGCAGTTTCTGCCCCCATGTGTTGGCAGGAGGGCAGAGCAGCTGTGACGGCAAAATCACACAGTGTGTCAGCAGAGATGTCTCTGTTGTGCTTCACCTAAAAGGCTCATTACTTTAAGGCTGGAAGTGACTGTAGAGAAATCAATATTTTAGAAAGAGTGAACAGTTCCATGAAAGAGCCTGTTTCCCATTTCCCTCATTTCTGACCAGTTTTAGGTGTCTATTCTATTTGCACAGCAAATGTTGCTTTCTTTACGTGCAAATTATTGCTGTGTTTCCTATTTTATGAGAAATGTTATGTTCTTTTGTGTTTTATGATGTTGAACCAGGAAGTGGTTCTCCTTCAAGATCTGAGTAGATCTAGTGGGAAATAATGCATGCCAGACCATGAAGAAATGGCTTGACAATGGCACTCAAACCTCAGAGAAATTGCAGTTCTTGCACTTAGGTATGAAATGGGTATCTTAATATCTGCAATACCCACAGAGAAGCCAACAGAGCAGTGCTGGGTTTACATTTGGCTCTCTTGCTGTGCATGAGGTCCAGTTGTTGGCTGTGTTGATGTGGACAGCCTCACCTCTTGAATTCCAGAAAGCACCTCAGAAATGGTGCATCCAAATCTGAGCATGTCTTGCTTGCTTAGACTTGTCTTCCAGAGCTTTCAGCCTTTTGTATAGAGCTTAAATAGGCCACACTGAGACAATGTGAAACTAGCAGAAGCTAGCCAGCTGTCAAGGGGCTGAGAGCCAGCTACAGAACAGAGTTTACTGTTTCTGAAAACAGTCAGTCAATCAGTCACATGCTTTTTGTGATGTACAATGAATACTTCATATGAACTAGCTACAGGGGGAACACCATATAATAGACGTTGGCACAGTTACCAACATTTGGTATTTTCCTCTTGCAAATGGTCTTTAAACCAAACTGCATTGTGCTTCCAGAATTTCTGCGCAAACATGCTCAGACAGTAAGTGACTATAATCTAGAGCTGCAGGAAAAGGAAATGGAGGGTAGAGAAGTGGTTTCTCATCCCTCAGAAAATAAATGGGGCAAAAAACAAATGAAGAAGGGGAATGTGGGTGTTAAAAGAGACCTTTTGCAAGTCTGCCATCAACAAAGAAGGAGGACTGTGAGCTAGGACAATACTGGGGTTTTGTCACAGGGAGATGTGGGAGTTACCTTGGGGCTTTGTTTTACTGTAACATCTCTGTGCACCTGGCTGCCAAATGCCAAGACCTTCACCAGAGCTTTACTTAGCTGCAGAGTATCTTTCTAAGTTGGTACATAGATGGTAGTGAGAGAGATGAAGGCTTATAGGTATGGGTAAGACGTTCCCACAGGAGAAACAGTTGAAAGCAAGGAGATTTGAGTGTCCTCTGATGGCAAATAAAATTGAGAGAGGCCCATAGCAGACTGCAGCT
>JAWWMO010000121.1:57233471-57266008 GCA_035047845.1 Dendrocincla fuliginosa
AAGTCTGCCATCAACAAAGAAGGAGGACTGTGAGCTAGGACAATACTGGGGTTTTGTCACAGGGAGATGTGGGAGTTGCCTTGGGGCTTTGTTTTACTGTAACATCTCTGTGCACCTGGCACAAGGTAAGAGAGCTGCCAAATGCCAAGACCTTCACCAGAGCTTTACTTAGCTGCAGAGTATCTTTCTAAGTTGGTACACAGATGGTAGGGAGAGAGATGAAGGCTTATAGGTATGGGTAAGACATTCCCACAGGAGGAACAGTTGAAAGCAAGGAGATTTGAGTGTCCTCTGATGGCAAATAAAATTGAGAGAGGCCCATAGCAGACTGCAGCTGTCCCAGGAGAGATCTGGAGATGAGAAGAACCCAGCACAGTCCAAGCACAGGATGGCTAAAAATCCCTTGTCCTTCTCTTGAGGTTGATGTGAAAAGAATTAGCAGAAAACTTGGCATCCACTGTGTGGGAAACCCACTTCTATGTAAGTAGGAGGAAGAAGAGTTAATTGCTGGGGGGAAGGGAGACAGAACTTCATACTGGGAGGTTTGAGTTATTTTATGGGGCTTTCTTTGGGCTGTAGAGCATTTATGGGTCTCTGAGGAAACATCTGAGCTGGCTGAAAGCTCTGCTGAGCTGGAAAGAGGACAAAAGTGCAGTCTGCTGGAGATAAGAAAAAAGTACTTAGCTCAATTTATATTTACCCTTTTTGTTATCCACACATTATTCATATTCCCATATTTGCTCTTTCTTCCCCATCCCCCACCAATAAAGCTTTCAAAACACTGAAGTGTCAGAATGATTTTTTTCTAAAGAACACTGCAAAGGTCCTTCATATCTGAAATGGAAAAAAATGTTGCATTCCTAAGCCTTGCCATTTCCAGGATGTTGGGGACAGGGACAAAAATCCCTCAAGAAATGAAAAGTCATCAGCTTGGTTTGGGGTTTCAGTGGTTTCACTCTTTAACTGAGAAGGCATTCCAAAATACACATCTCCTGCTAATGCCACTGCCAGAACACTGCTCCATTACCCGTGTTTTAAACAGTCCTCTCGAATACATTAAGCAGGAGAAAAGGCCAGGAGAGGAAAGTGCAAAGCCCTAACAGAGTCAGAACACTCTGAGGTGGGTACCTACATGTTATAGCCAGACCATGACTGGCCAGGATGAGTTCGTGTCTGCTCTGTACTGCCAGTACAAAACAGAGGTTGTGGGACAGCTCTAATCCTGTGCTTTTTCAGCCAAATCACTTTCTTTTGTGATTGAGACAACCTATTCCTGGTCTTTCTTGCCTCCTGGAAGTCACAGGTAAATTTGCTCTAGTAAGCAGTTTGTCCAAGTTCATTTTCCACTTTATAAATACAATGCTGAAACTAGAACGCCCCTGAAATGCACATCCACATTAAATATCCTGTCTGGCACTTCAAGGTACTATAACAAACCCTCCAGAACTTTGTAGAGTGCAGTAACCCCCAACAGAGCCCCAGCACACCCCCATCTCTATTAAGTCTCACTATGAATCCACCAAAGACATGGCCTGAATTCAGCATCTTCTGACAAGAAAATGCTGAGCTATAAGAACACTTTTGATGCTTTCTTCAGAGCAGGGGTGAGGAACATGTTCCTTGCTGAGAGTCAAATAAGCCCAAGCACTCTGGCAGGCCAGGTCCCTTAATGATGTCCAGTTACGCAAGAGCATGAGTATGGAGGGAAGTCAGGTGGCTAGGGGTTTTAAGAATTATGTCACAGGTCATAACTATTCCCTGGCCAACATGGTCATCCATACCCTCCTTCACAAAATAGACCAGAAGACTCTGATGTAGTTGCTCCCCTAGTGATCAGTACTATCCCTGCTTCCCAGCATCCTGTCGACCAAGTTAATTTGGAGAGCTAAGTCTATAAAGTATTTTCAGCTATGTAACTGCACTAAATTAATAGGGAAATAAACTTGTTAACAGAAGGCAACCTTTTACTTATGATGCAAATACTCACTGACCCAAAGATTGTGCTACTCTTTGTTCAGGTCTGTGTGAGGAGAATTTGCTCCCATGGTAGAGAGCAGGTATGTATCATGCAAGTGTCAGATGAAACGGATCTGCAAAGGGAGAAAAAACCCCACTGTAGGGGTTGTATGTATGTTCCATGTGTCAACTACGGACACATGATCAAACACAAATGGCTTGTGGGACCTTATTTTCCCCTTCTATTGAAGCTTAAGTGAAGTTGCGCAGACGTGAAAGTGGTATAGACGCAGAGCTGAACTGTATTTGCTTATTTACCCAGATCATTAGAGGAACAGTGCAAGCAGATGGCTTTTTATAATCATTAATTAGTTGTCCAGCCTAATTCAGAACAACCTCTTGAAAAATAGCAGCAACAAAAGATTATAATAAAGATTTTGCTGTTGTACTTGAGATGGGCATTTCTTCAGTGTACAATCACTGCACAGGTGTGGAGTGAAGGACCACAAGTGTGTCCAAGCCTTTAACAATATGCCTGTCTGTCAGGATGCTGGTTTGTCAGTACATTGGCGGAATGCACTCTGTGCTCAGCCTGCTTTTGACATCATCTCTGGACATCCTGTTTGCCTCCCAGACTCTCCTCAGGATGAAAGGGCTTCTCCTTATATTCAAATTGAACCTCTTTTATTTCAACTTGTGTCTATCACCTCTTATCCTCCCACTCTTATCTTCCCACTGTGAAGAGCCTGGCTTCATCCCTGATAGGCGATACCTCCTCACAGGGATGAAGGACTGCTGTCAGATCTCAGTGAAACTCTCTTCTGGAGGCTGAGGAGACCCAGTGCTCTCAGCCTCTTACCACAAGGCGAGTGCTTTAGTCCTGACCATACTAGTGGCTCTCTGTTGAAATTTGTCCAGTTTATTGATATGTTCCTGGTACTGGAACACTTAAAAATTGAGACAGTATTCTGCATAAGGTCTACTGAGTGCTGAGTACAAGGAGCAATCATTTCCCATTATGTGCTGCTTGTGCTCCTGCTCCTGCAGCCCAGGAAGCCACTGGCCTTCTCTGCTGCCTTTGGACAGAAAGGGCAAGAGAAGTCCTGATTTTGCTCGTTTAAACTAGTCATTAAATTTATCCTGTTGGATCTGAGATTTGGACCAGAGTAAATAGCTTTCAGCCTCAGCAGGAGCTGAGGAGGAGAGCACCAGGGGAATGCAGAAATTAATTAAAACAAAAATAGCTAAAATACATTGAACCACAAAACCCAATTATTTTTTAAACTGATAACTGCTAAAACTTGAATGGCTGACAATAGAGGAAACTGCTCTTTATCTGTGCCACACAGCTAAATCCATGTCCCAGCCACACACCAAGGACTTTCTGGACAGGCACCTCCTACCACCTAGCACAGGACCAAAGTCCACAGAGCTGTCAGCCTGAATCTTTAACTGCTTATCCATTTTCCTACACCCATGTGGCTAATGTGCAAAACACTAGCCATGAGTTTTCTGCAACTTAATGAACCTGCACCATGCCTCTATGTTTCCTCAAAAGCTCTGCCTTGTGGCGCCCCCATGCTCCCTTGCAAGTGGGTCATGTACCAAGCTGCAGGACTGTACAGGGCCCCTGCTTATCCTGGGGCTGTATCCACCATTGCAAGACACAAAACTGATACAGAAAGTCAGAGATGTGGTGAAATGCTGGCTTTATGAAGTCAGTGAGAACCAAAGGAAAATGTTTGCATTCCTTCATCAACTTGAGCTGCCTGTTTAGATCTATCATTCCTTCTTGACATACTCTGCACTTATGGTCACAGTGAAACACATGCGTGGACTCGAGGTCAGCTGCCTACAGCATCCTGGAGGCCTGTGAGGACTGGTGCCACCAGCCAGCAGGACACTGAGAGGGGCATTACTGTGATCAGAGGCCTGGAGCAGTGACATCCTGCATTTCAGAAAACAAGATTCAAGTTACAAATCTGCAGACTGGAATGGACCTGGAAAGGTTAGCCACATTCTGGTAATGTATCATATTCTTTCCATCTGCAACAAGCTTTATTGCCATTTCAGCAGGGTTTCATTAATTTCATTTCCAGTGTTTTTTTCTTCCCCATGATGATCTTTGCTCTTTGGGGGTCTGACTAATAGTAGAAGTGCTACAATTCTTTCCACTTTCTTACTGCTTGCATTTTCAGCCAAGCGTTGTCGATCCAGAAGGTTTACATAAGTATAACAAGCATCCAAATGTCTCTACTGGACCCCTAACCATTAGGATTTTGCTGACCATTGCTAAAAAGATCATTTTTGGAAGCCCAGTTCTGAAACACTAGAGTTATCTTGGTAATCCAGAGAGGTCCCAGCTGACTGGAAGCTGGTGAATGTTGTCCTGTTTTTCAAGAAGGGCAAGAAGGAGGACCTCAGAAATGACAGGCCAGTCAGTCTCACTTCAGTGCCTGGTAAAATCATGGAAAAGATTATTCTGGGAGGTATTGAAAAACACTTGGAGGACAATGCAGTCATGGGTCACAGCCAGCACAGCTTCATTAGGGCAAAGTCCTGCTTGTCAAACCTGATTTCCTTCTCTGACAGGTTAACCCATCTAGTTGACCCAAGAAAACCAGTAAATGTACTCTTTTGGGACTTCAGCAAGGTTTCTGATACTGTCTGTCACTTGGTTTGTTCAGCCTGGAGAAGAAGAGACTGAGGGGAGACCTCATTGAGGTGTTCAGCATCCTCAGGAGAGAAAGCAAAGGGCCAGGAATTGATCATTTCCCTCTCTGGTGACCAGTTACAAGACTTGAGGAAACAGCTTGAAGCTGAGTCGGGCGAGGTTTAAGTTTGATATCAGGAAAAGGTTTTTCACCCAGAGCCAGGGAAGTGGTACCAGCACCAAGCCTGCCTGAGTTCAAGAAGCTTTTGGACAACACTCTCAGACACATGGTATGATTCTTGGGGTGCCCTGCATAGAAACAGGAGCTGGATTCAATGACCCTGATCAGTTCCTTCCAATTTAGCATAATCTAGGATCTGTTGACTCTTGGGCATTGGTAGGATCAAATAACGAAATATTTATATTCAAGAAATTTCTCACTTAAATGCAGGAACTATGTCTTTACAAATCCAGGAAAAAGTTTTGGGTCATTCAAGATAAATATTTTGTTAGAGATGACAATCCATTCCTGGACAAGAAGACTACAGGCACACAGGAGGTACTGACTTAATTTAGAAGAGAGATTGGAAAGAGAGAAGAGCTTAGCTAACCCTTAACCTTAGAGTGTGCTGTTTAAATATTGCAACTCACACAAAATCACCAAGTGCAACACTACCTATCATCCCAAAGATAGTTGTGTCAATTAAGCATTTTTTTAAACAACAAATTTAGAGCTCTTTTCATTTCCATTCTTGAGTTGAAGCATTTTGCTGTCACCATGTTTCCTGGGAGATTTCAAAAGCTGGCCTCAAGAAGTATAACTCTGGTGCTCCATCTGGGCATCACTGTGCTCTTGTAGAACAGCTCTGTGTTCTGATGCCTTAAGATCCTTAAGATTTTTGTATATATTTGTAGATTTTAATATTGCTGCATAGTTTCTCACATTTAAGGTAACAAGTGACAGTTTCTAAACCTGTCTTTCGTGGTTTGTGCCACAATCTTGAAATTCTATTTAACATTCTTTTCAGTGAAAAAGATTTTAGCAAGGACATCTTGTTTGGGACACATGCACCTGGAAGATATATTGTAGTCAAAGCAAAATAGGATCAAAACCCTTGGAGAAGCTCCAAAGGGGCAGAGCCAAGGATGATTCCAGGAGCAGACAATTTTCAGGATTGGATGTATCTATTTGATATGATAATTAAGTAGTGTTATAAATTTGTAAAAACCTCATACTGTATGGTACATCTATGTATTTTGCTGCACCTGAAAGTGCTTTAATTAAAGGACCTGTTCTCTATTTTATCTATACTAATATTGTCTAGAAAGTTCTTTTCTTCCATTTTAGGCAACAGTTCCACTGAACTGACTGCATCTGTCACTCTTGATGGATAGCCACAGAAAGGGCAAGGTTTTAGTGTTTTCCCACTTTGATGCCTGCTCCTTCAAGGAGAAATAGTCATATAAATTACAATTAAAATGAGCCTGAACTAGCGACTCCCTTCAAGCTCAGTCCAGAGATTAAGTGATTTATGTTTTTACAGGCTGGATGAACTGCAAGCAGCCTGGCAGGTGTTACTCACATACCAACAGGTAGCTGTCAGCACTTCAGCACAAGCTGAGCTGTTCTATTTTAGCCCAGCGTGTTAACACTGATTAGGGAGAGGTGTATGGAAAGGAACCTTTCCAGTCTCCCTTTCTTAACAATGCCAGCTTAGTTGTGTAACTAAGTTTGTTAACCACTTCCTACACACTCATTTCTCTACTCCCAGGTGCTCTGGATAGGTTGGATCAGCATGATGTCCTGTGGCTGGTGGGAAACATAATTCAAACTGCCTATGGTTAATGTCTTAATAGCATCCACGTCCAGCCTTGCAGGCTCATTGCCCTTCTGGTGCCACACTGGTACTTCCTGACAGAATTGCTGTCACTAAAAGCACCGTAATTCCATTTGCTGTAATGAGGGCAAAGAGGGGAGTTATTCTGCTGCCCCTGCATTAAAGATATCTAGGGCTGTGCTGACACCAGCATTTGTTTGCAGCAGGAGCCTGTTTGTGATGTTTCTGCCTTTCCCATGCAATACCTGCTAAGATTTGTACTGTAAACTGACCTCAGGGAGCTCAAACTGGGCTGACAGGTGAAACCAGGGTGAAAGCAGCCCCTGGGAGTGCTTGTAGCCTGTGCCACCTCCTTATGGGCACATGAACCAAACTGGAGCTGGGTGGAAGGAAACCCCACAGTGCGGAGTGGCATGACCCTCTCCACAGTCTTGTTCCAACTGTGCTACACTGTTGGTGTAGACAAAGTCATGGTCTCCTCTAAAATCCATCTTGGTTATAAGCACAGAGTTTTGAAAATAGCTGAACACTCCTTGAAAAGATTACATACAGCAACAGGAAAGTTAGAAAATAATAGCTAAAAAATAATTCTGCACACAGAGTGAAGCTAGGAAATCTGGATTGGATAAAGGCAGCACAGCCTTGAACTCTCACTGAGTTTCAAGCTGCACTATCATGCAGATCAGAGAAATGTCTTTACCTCGACCTCCTCTGGCCTCCTTCAGAACCACTCCTACTCCTGACAGCCTCCTGCAGCTTTTCATTGTTCTATTACTTTCAAATCTGCTTGTAGCATCCCTGTGCAAGTGCATGACATTTGAGAGTATCTCTGTCCCTTTTTAAGATCTCAGAGTGACTTGTCTGAATTTTCCCTGTGGTGCCTGACCTACTCCAGATAAGGATCATATGCTGGAGAACTGAAGCCCATGGAAATCCTTTGACCACAAAAATTAAGGGGTAAAATCTTGCCCTTACTGAAGTTCATAGGACATTTTCCATCATTTTTGGCAGAACGAGGTTTCATTGTGGAGCACTGCTTGCCTTTAGCATCACTGTGAGGAATAAGTGTGCAGTCACAAAGTTTTTAGTAGACTTCAAAACTGAAATGGGAAAGAAATGCCTGCTAGTCAGTGTTAAAGAAATCTGTGTATCTGATACTCATTTTAGATCAAATAAAAACATTTCCCTCCGTTCTGCCCAGCTTAAATTGCTAAAACATTTTGTTGGATAGAAGTCAATACTTCCAAAGGATTTTTTCACACAAACAGGAGGAACCTCTCAATGTTCACCCAATGTGGTGATGGTGGTCATGGCATTCTCCTAGGCAGGGGGTCTCCACCACCTACAGCACAGCTGCTGACACCTGCCCAGCTGGGTGGATATTCTGTACAGTCAAAGAAGAGAAAGTGACAGGTTTTGTGGAAAGACTCAGCTCATCCTGAAGTGAGGGAGGGATGTAGCTCTAGGCAAATACCTGAGTGTTGGTGCCTGGATGCTTTCTAGAGGTGAGACTCAGTTGCCTAAACACAGGCCTCTTCCTGAGATGTGTAGCATATCTTGTGTGGTCCACAGAAATGACTATGGAAAGCTGTCATGTGTCACCCATAGGTCTGGTGTTGTACCTGCCAGCCCCACAGGGTGCCTATTCTTAGACACTTGTATTTAGACAAGGGAGTGAAGGTGAACTGCATGGTGTCTGAGAAACTCAAGTTCTTCCTGGCAGCACCACTAATGCACAGGGAGCATCTCTGGGAATTTTGAAACCTGCACTATAGTAGGAGCAAAGCATTTGTCATGGCTATAACGTTTAGTGTATCAGATCCACAGTGAGAACAAATGCAAGGTAAGTAAGACAGAGCTTACCGAGAACTTATGAGTGAAACCCGGAGACAACCCAGCCGTCTCAAACTGTTGCCTTCACAGGGTCAGAGAGAGGGCACCGCCAATACCTTAGAAATCCCCACTTGTCAGAGGATATCTTTTGAAATAGAGATGTCTTAAAAAGAATGCCAAGGACAACAAACATTAAGGCTGACAGACAAATTGCCAGATGATTGCAGACACAGGCTTTCTCTTTTATATCAGAATCCAAATGACATAAGGTTTGTTACCCCTTTCAGTCTTCAATTATTTGATTTTTTTTCTTGACTGGAGAGGAATGATGAAAAACAAGAAATTAGTAATAATGTTCTGCATCTGTTTGGCAATCAATTTCTCCTTCTTGCTTTAAGTATGTTCAGCAGCTCTACATCTCTGCCGATTTGAGAACATTTAGTGAGCAGCAAGGGTGAAATATATTGACTTCTAAATAACTACATTAAATTTACAATGAGAAAAACAAAGAAAGAAAACTCAAAGTTTTAACTGTTGTATGGCTTGGAATATTTCTCTTTTTTCATTATCTGTATTGATATTGTGCCTGCATCAGGGACCTGCTGTGCTTTGGAAAGTGATTTACAAATGTATCCCTGCCCCGTGGAACAGGCAAAGTCAGAGAAACTGCAGGGAGTGTAAAATTGGTACAATTCAAGTAACACATAACTGGGAGAAAGATAAGCTTTAAGTCAAGCCTGTGGAGAAAGAGAGACTAGAATCTTTTTTTTTTTGAATGACCAAGCTGTAGGAAATGGGATACAATGGAAAGTGTTTTCAACACTGATTTTCTTTATCACATTAAACAATAACTTTTGTTCTTGGTTTCTTTTTCTGATGTGGTAGTTGTTTCTTTTTGGAAGCAAATTGGACAACTGGTTTACAATCCAGGGGCCCGTTCCTCATATGAATGATCTGTGCACAGAGGGGCGGAGTAGAAGAGCCTTCTCCAGCCCCACAAAGACTCTCAGGATCTGAAATTCTTTTCTGACCAGAAAAGGAGAAATGTTGAAGCTTTGGAAAAAAAATCTAAAAAAATATGTGTAGCAAATCCAAAGGAAATGAACATTTCAGACTGATTGGATTCTCTATTTTTCAACCGTTTATTTTGATTTTGACCTTTAAAAAATGTTTCCAAGTGTTTTTTCTTCTCAAATAACTTCCCAAATCTTTCAAAAGGAAATGCCATTTCAAATGCTAGAAAGCAAATCCTTGGAATGACAGAATGTGCAAACATTCCAACTATTTCCAAATTTTTCTCTCCCCACGGGGCCACACAGGGGTGTGAGAACTTTGTGCAGTGGCAGCTCCATGTTGAGATATGGGGATGGCTAGAGGCAGGGGTTTGCCCGTCATGTGGCTCTGGTGGCCAGGCTGGCACTAGCTGCTTCCACAAAGGCCAGCCCCAAAAAGACCCACACCCACCACGAGTGGTCTCCCACTCCGTGCAGAAGGTATGTGTGAGTGAGGTTTTGCCCTAAAGCCATATGAGCTTGTCTCACTTCCAGCAGCTGCAAGTCAGCAGTGACAGATGGAGGTACTTATGGTAATCAACAGTCCCATTTTGATCCAGCTTGCTTCTAAATATGTCAACCCCTCTTAAAACACAGGTGTTTCATCCTGTTCCTTTCAGACATGACCCACCTATTCACTCAGTCTGGAGATGGGGGCTTCTCTGCTCTCTGTTCACACTGCCTAACATTGTATAATTTCAGAGAAAATTGGCAAGGAATTGTCTGGCAGCCAGCAGAACTATGTGGAACTGCCATGGAAATGTTCTTGGGGAAAAGTAGCCACCTGATGGATTTTAGTGATATGAAAGACTTTCTGAACTGGTCTTAGGACAGTATTTCTTAGCTTTAGGATTGCGTCTCAGACTATTTTTATCACTCTACCTATCAGAATCAATGATTCTCCAGCTTGCCTTCTCTGAAGCACAAGTCATGACATCTTGAAAGCCCTAAACTGCATGGCATCACATTCCCAGCACCTTCCAGGCATCCCACATCTTAGTTTCCGGAACCACTGTCCCCTAAATCCTTCAAAGCCGGGTTGCCTTACTCAGTGGTTTTGACTGCCACAGGGAATTTATGGCCTGAACCTTGATGGAGCCTGTGTTCTGCTATCAGTCAAAGGAATATCTTACTGCCACTAGGAAAAAATAAAAAAATAAAAAGAGAAAAAAAATAAAAAGAAAATAAGAAAAGTTCAGGGAATAGCATGTCAAGTTCAGAAAGTTTTGTGACTTTGAAAGCAAACTTAAACATTTAAGGAAATCCCACCCAGTCTTTATTGCAATACCTTACCCTTCTGAGCTGGAAGGGACAATAATAACAGAATGAATCTAAAGAGGCTCTGAGGTGTTTATTCCCATTTCATCAAACAAGTGAAATCTTGGACTATTATCATTTCCAGCCCAGAAAGCCTATTTCTGCAAGTAAATGGGAGAAACTCAAGTCCACTAAAGGAGGATGAATCTGTACAGCAATCAGCAGTTTTGTAGCTTATAATTGCTTTCTTTCAACTCCTAAGACTGTTTTTCCCATAAATATTTCAATATCCAGGAGAATGTAGAGGGAAGCCAGAAGCCCAGCTTGTATTCAAACCTGCTGTCATAAATTTGTCTCACACTGGAGTTGTCGTGAAGCCTGACCCAGTTGTGAGTATCGTCTTACACAAGCTAGAAGATGAAAGGAGAGCTGGATACCTGGCTCCTTCAGACGTCCAGTGTAACTAGTCCTTTTTAACCATATAGACTGATGCACAGATAGAGGGTAAACCTGGCTTCCACCCCTCCATCTGGACGGCAAAAATGAAGCCAGGCATTTGCCTGTCTCTGCTGATGATAAGTGAAAATAATGTCACACACTTTCACATTCTCTTGATGTGGACACTGAGAAGCCACTGTCCCAAACAGACTAGTTCAGATGCTTAGAAACAAGATCTACAGGGGGAAGGACCAGCACATTTTTGCATAAAAAGAAGAGTTGACCTTGCCCCCTTTCTCTACGGTGGATACACTGCTCCTGATCACCACCTATAGTTGTTAAATACGTAGGTCTAAGAAGCATCAAGGGATATTCTGTATCTTTGAAAGCTTTTAAAAATGTTCTTTCTCTCATTTACTCATTGCTCAGACATTCTTTATTATATTTATCTTTATTTGCACAGATAATTGCATTTATTCTCTTATCTTGTGATTTGGCCCTGGTCTCCTATTTCATCTGTGTATTCCTCTCTGTTTATACTCTTTGTTAATCCCTTTTCTTTTGTCTCTTCTTGCTTTTCATCTTATTTGGTAAGTCTTTAATTTATGCATACATGAGTTCAACCAATTCTTTCATTTTTTAGTTTAATATTCAGCATCATTCTTTCAAAGTGGAAGGTCTCACACACAGAAAAGATCTGATATCCGTGAGTTATTACAGTACTCACTGGCAGGAGGTTGTCTAGATCTGGAAACTGAGCATTTAAAGTATTGCCATTGGAGAATACTTTGCTTGATGCTGGCAGTTTGGGATCCATTTCTGGGATACCTGACCCTCTATGCTGTATGTATGGGGAGTCTGAAAGCCAGATCCACCTTGGGCTGCAGATCAGTTGGTCATGGGGACTGATTTTCTTCATCCATGGTAAACTGGCCTGATGTGCTGAAGCTGGTGCAGCTGTATGAACTTCTGTCTGTGAATTGATTGATAAATATCTTTCTTGCTATTTTGGACTATCACTTATCCTACAGGGCAAAAGACCCTTTTATTTTTTCTTCCCCCCCTGCCTCAACAACATAGCCCCTGTTGCTTCTGCCATTTCTTTGCCACAGAACTGTAGAGACTGCCAGGGTTGGATAACACCCAGAAGAAACATCCAGAGAGAGGCAGCACAGGTGCCTGTTAATGGTGAGGTAGTGTGGCTGGATGAGACATAATGTAAGTCAATAAAAAACTGCAAGAAATATGCAAGAAAGTCTCAAAGAAGGTTCAAAAACTCCCTGACACTCATGTTGATCCCCCAGGTTCCATTCCTGCATGGACAGGAGTTTGGTAAGCTGTACAGAGCATGTAGCATGGCACATGACAACCACACCTTAACAGTGATGGCAGAGAAAGCAAGTTGCTATTGGGCAAAGAAAGGATGTGCATCCCATAACAGCAGACGTGTTATTGGATTTCAGCCTGGATTAGGAAGGAGAACAGGCCTTGTGAGGTGGAGTGGGGTGAAGTGAGTGGCACAGGGAGGCAAGGTCTGTGAGGCTGCCCTGACCAGGAAGGATGGCAGGTGAGACATCATCTCTCCCCAGGGCGTTGCACACCACAGGACAGAGCTTGGGCACAGCCCGTTTGGACACCAGGGAGGCGGACAGGCTGGTCTGCTGGGATGCTTCATGGTTTCACATCAAACATTTTGACAACATCCCGGCGGGGGCTTGGCACCATCCGGCTATTTTGACAGCAGCAGCCCCTGTGTGCTTTGTAAGCCTATACTTTGCTAACCCTGTGGTATTTGGATCAAAATGAAAATAAGGGAATCAAAACACCAACTACTGACTGTGTCTGAACTACAGGGCTTGGGATTTTGGTTACATAGTGAGCACAATGTGTCCTGGCACCAGGGACAGCACTGATGCACCCCTGGTGGGTGCTCCTAGGGTGAAGAGCTGGGGAACCAGGACAGAGGTGAACCTGTACCAATGAGATGCCCTCATGATTTGTACGAGGCCTCGTTGGCTGCCCCATGGAGGGACAAACCCTCTGCTCTGGGTCTGCCTCCAAACAGGGAAGATAATTCCTGCCTCCTTGCATGCTGGGAATCAGGTGGCCATCTCTAGCCCAGTTTTACAGGCAGGACATCATTCTGTGCTGCTCCCCACTTTGTCCCCCACCTTTACAGGGCAGAAAGGGGAACAAAGCAAAGCACCTGGGGAGGAGGGTCAGGCTTTGCCTCTGACTTCCTGAGATTCAATAAAATAGAGTGCAGTAGCTGTCCTAAAGGCACACAGGGTTTGTACCTCATCACTCCAGGTCCAAAGCTACAGCTACAGGCTTGTAAGCTCTACAAGGTTAGAAACAATGAAGGATATGGTGAGGGGCAGAGAGTACAGAGCTATGGTGTGTCTGTACCCTGACACAAGCTTGCAGAGTAGCCTGAAGGTCTACTCACAGATAAATGAGAGTGGTCTGCAATTTGTCTTGTTTGGACCAGTTTTAGGTCAAAACAGGACAGCAGTGGCAATGGGAAGCACACAAATGATGATGCACCTCCTTTTAACCCTTTCCTATTCAATTTTATGAAGAACCCAGTCTTGCTGGATAACAGGATGTCAGCATAGGGCACAGGAGCTTGTAGCAAAACTGATCTGACCTGAGCTTGCAGCCTTCTGTCTAGTATCTTGGTTTGAAGAAATCTAGCATGGTTCCTTAGGCCAGACGAGGAACCACATCTGATTTGCATTGGTCTTTGCTTCCATCCTGTCTGAACTCATACACTCCCTGTCTATGATGTATTATCAGGCTGTTTGTTTGCTCCAGGCCTCTCAAGATTCATATTTATAGATCAAAAATACATCTAATTTTCATATGAGAATTGTTGTTTGAAAAACTGACCAAAGTAACAGAGTGCTGTGATGCCACAGAGGGGGAAAGCATCTCCACGAGCAGCTGAAAAATCACTTCTTGAGAAGGTGATTATGTTAGTAAAGAGGGTTTCTGTTCAGTCCTGGGCTGTGTATGACCACACCTAATCATGACAATCTTTTCATTGTTTTTGGACAGCTCTTCTAACTTTTGTGCCCAGATGGGCAAGAAAGCCAAAGACATCCTGGCCTCTGTCAAGAATACTGTGGCCAGCAGGACCAGAAAAGTGAATCCCTGTACAGAGTCCCCCTGCACTCGGCACTGTTGAGGCCACACCTCACGTGCTGTGTTCAGTTCTTTGTACCCCACTTCATGAAAGACATTGACGCGATGGAGCGAGTGCAGAGAAGGGCAAAGGAACTGGGGAAAGGTCTGGAGGGTAAGTCCAATACAGAGAAGCTGAGGGAATGGAGCTGTTTAGCCTGGAGAAAAAGAGAAAAAGAGGCTCAAAGGAGACCTACAACTACCTGTAGGAAGGTTGTTGTGGGATGGGGGTTGGTCTCTTCCCCAGGCAACTAGCAACAGGATGAGAGGACACAGCATGAAGTTGCATCAGAGGAGGTTCAGGCTGGACATCAGGAGGAATTTCTTCATGTTGTTAAACACTGGAATGGACTACCCCAGGAAGTGGCAGTCACCACCCCTGGAGGTATTCAAGGAACAGCTAGACATGGTACTTAGTGTCATGGTCTAGTTGACAAGGATGTGGTCAGTCAAAGGTTGGACTCAACAATCTCAGAGGTATTTTCCAACCTAAATGATTTTCTGATTCTGTGATCCCTGAACATTTTGTCATTCTTCTGGCTTACAACTATTGATCAAAAGCCTGAGTTTATATTTGTATATATAATAACAGAAAACAATAAAACATTCATGGATTTGGTGGTCACATCCCAGTTATCATTACATTTTCTCCTCCTTGCTGTTTTATCCAAACCACAAAGATGAGTAAGTTTTCCCCAAGGTCTAGGAGAGACAATACAACAACTGAGTTACCTATTAGAGCAAAACTAGTTACAGGAATTGCAATGGATGTGGCTGCAGGAGGTGATATGGTGGCATTTGATGTGGATTTCTGCACACTCAGCACAGTATATGGAGTATGTGGTCTCAGAGTACTCTGGTAGTCCATTTAACCTGTTATTCATTAAGACCGGTACTTCATTTTACTAGGTCTATCCATGCTTTCTTTTCTACATTGCAAAGTCCTTTCATGCCAGGATTTAGCTCTTATGGAAACTTAATGCCTAGAAAGAGCACTCTGGGATTGTATACAGGGAGGCTATAAATGCTGGGTCAGGACTTAAAGTCACGGCTTAATTTAAATACAGATTTGGACTTGGCCTTAGCTGAAGCAACAGTATCTGGCAAAGGAATTACACAGGAATATTGCTGGAGGGGAACAAGGGTTTCTTGCTGAAGGGAGACATAGAGGGTGTTCACATCATCCACCTTTGGGGATCTGACCCAGAAATAAGACCAGAGTCTCCTGACAGAATTTCCAGAAGACAATCAAGACTGCCTACAGGCCTCACTTAATACCACCATCTGTCCTCATGGAACATATCCTTAAAGCTATGCGACTGGTATAAGAATTGCCTGTGTGATAAAGATTCAGAGTGAGTGAAGGAATAGTATCATTCATCCTTTGGCATCACTTTTTACCCAGTAGAAGGCAAAGCATGCTGAGGTCAGTGTGGCTTGTGACTTGGATAAGGTAAATCCCTTTATCTGAGAGTTGTTTTCTTTGTCAAGTACAGAAGAGCTCTGTGGTGATCGGCTGTATGCAAATTTTGAAAAAAGAACTGTCAAGCTGGGCTGACTAGACCTTGCACAGAGTGTTAGAAACTAGAGTGCAAGTGAAAATGTCCAGAAGACATCAGGGATGCTGGATGGATGTGTGAGAGCCAGAGTTGAAGCACAAGAGGTGGCTCAACTGGAAAAATAACAAGAGGGCCAGTGCTACACAGTGGGAATGTATTTTCTGTTCACTCCATTTTATAGCACTCAATCACCAGTCCTAATTCAAAGTTGCCTACTGTGCCTTCAGACCTTTCAAAGCAGATACATGCTGAGCTTTGCATGCATTACAATATCAGGCCTGAAATTCTTGTTCATCATGAGCAATGCACTAGTGCTCATGCTGAAGAGATGGTCTGCAGAGAATAGCACTGCCTGGGATGAACCAAGAAGGAAAGCCTCCTTGTGTGTCACCTGCCCAGGGCAGGGGGACTGCATGGGCACAAACTGTACTGCAGCCTTGAACAAAGCCTCCCTTCTCTTTCATTCTTTTCCAAACTTTGATTTTTCCCAAATTTACACAGGCAGTGTTAGTCCTCACATGCACCAACAGTGCGGCAAGCAAAGGAACCTCAGTTATGACCAGGCATCTTGCCAGGGAAGAAGAAAATGAACAACTGTGGCTCCAAAAGTTGGGAGGGCTGTGTTGAACAGATGGCTGTGGTGAACAGGAATTTCTAAACCTTAGTAAAACACCTTCCTTCTTATAACTCAGACGGAATTACAGGGAACTTATTGTGCTTGGTAATTGATCAAGCTGTTTAAAATTGTAAGAGAAAACACCAGTTGCAATGTCAGTGAAAAACATTTACAAAAGTGCTGATGAGTATGATTTTAATCCCATATAAAATTGTGGTCAAAACCGGAAATTTCTACTGGATGCTCTCCACAGTATACTTACTTTTGCTTGGTATTAATCCACCCTGAATAGCTTCTGGTCTGATTGCATTTCACAATAATGTGGAAAGGCACAGCAGACCAATCATGCACTATGCTTTGTCCAGGTAACTTTTCACGTGAAAGGAGAGCAGGAAATTAATGCTGGAAAAATAACAAAAAAAAAAAAATCATGATATTGATTTGACTTCCCTGATCATTTTAAACGTTCCACAGTCCTGGAGGACAAGGTAGTAACAATTGAATGGTCCTAGACTGTGAGATTGTTACACTTCACAAACCCTTTAAGGAGACAGAAATTTCGAAGGATAGTATAAAATTTTGGTTTGCTTTCTTTTCTTTGGAGTGGGTGGTGGGGTGTAATTGAAGATTCAGATGAGTTTTTGCAAAGCTAATGCAGGACTAAATATAACCAGGGAGTAAATTTCAAAAGAAGCTTTTAGTCTGGCTTCCATTTTTGTTCTCCAAAGTCAGGAAATTAGATTTCCAGGGGAACATCTACATATAGCTTGGTTTGTTTAGCCGAGAAAAGAGGAGACTGAGGGGAAAACTCATAGCAGTTTACAGCTTCCTCACAAGGGGAAGTAGAGAGGCAGGCACTGATCTCTTCTCTGTGATGATCAGTATAAAATCCAAGGGAACAACGTGAAACTGCATCAGGGGAGGTTAGGGAAAGCTTTTCCACTCAGAGGTTATCTGGGAACTGGAACAGGATCCCCAGGGACACAGTCACAACACCAAACCTTCCAGACTTCAAGAAACTTTCCAAGAAGTGTTTGGACAATGCCCTCAGTCACATGGTGTGGTTCTTGGGGCTGCTCTGTGCAGGGCCAGGAGCTGGACTCAACCCGTGTTCCTTGTGGGTCCCTTCCAACTCAGGGTGTGCTATGATTCAATGATGATTCTAAAATGGACTGCAGTATAGTACAGAGATACGTAACCTTGCCTTGAACAAGGTGACCTGAGTACCAGAAATAGTATGGCCATTGCAGCATGAAGTTTGTCATCATCTCTCTGCAGGTGCCTGCCTGGCTCAGCCTTCCCCATAGGCTGCGGGTCAAACATGCTCCACTTCAGTCCCATCAGCCTCTTCCCCAAAAGCAGAGGCCAGTATGCAGGCATCAGTTCTTTCCACACAAAGGTCCTTGGGAAGGGTTGTAATTACAGGGTGCAAAAACACAGCAGTCAAATTCTTTACTGCCAGGACTGTTTTGCCTAGCTCATCTGAACCTTTGAATATTGATCAGCACCTCTCATTTTTTGTGGCATTCATATTAAAAGCAGCATTGTTTAGCTCACTCAACTATGTGTCCCGCTGATTTTAATGATGCTAAAAGCTCCATTTGCAATTATTGCAAAGCAATTATGATTTGGATATCTCAAGCAAAGATGAAGAAAATACATAAAAACAAAAGACACTCAGTTTTTTTAGATTAAATTCTTCTCATTTTATGCTTTGGTTATGAAAAGAAAACTTGGAGGAGATCAGATTGGAAACGACAGTACTCTTTTGAATTACAAATTACGTTTTGTTACAGAGATACCAGAGAGACATTATCAGCAGGGTGTCTATAATTTGTTGACATGTACAATAATTTGGAATTATGTACATTTTAATATGGATACTCACTTTAATCACAGTATGCTATCAAAGATTTTCATGCTGGGATCTGACCTATTCTGTGTGAGTGTTCTGTGTTCCCTAGTACCAAATTGGCTTGTAAACACTTAGCTTCCCTCAGGAGTGGTGTTGATGATTCTGCATATTGGTGAATGGAAGATCTATGTAAAGTCATGCAGCCCTGTAGCTCTTTCCAGGCACCTCTTTCCCTTAAATTTATTTCTTCACCTATTTGTGGAAAGTTTCCGGGTTTTTTTATTCCCCACTTGGAAAGACTTTCCTGTGGGGAAACAACAGAGTAGGAAAAAAGGCTCTTTCATAATGCCTCTTAGAACCTCCCTCTATAATGCAAACTGTGACCACTTTAAATCCCTGGGACAAAGGATGAAGTTTATCAGGTGAAACCATAGGTGTTTCTCTTATTATTTAAACTATTTTTCTTGTAACAGAAGTTGAGAGAGAGGGATGTGCGAAGCTGCATCTCAGATTTGGTCTTTTGATTAGTGTACATTTGCAGAGAGCTTTTAGTTTCTGTTCTGCGACAGCTGCTGGGTGATGCTCCCCCTTTTGTCCCCCTCCACGTGGTACCTGAGATGCCCCAGAATGAGCGACACAGAGACCCCAGGAGAGGGAGCAGAGACGGCTTTTATTAACATGGGTATAGGTATTTAAAGGTTTTAGGGGGATTCTAGCTACTACCAATAAGAATCTAGAAATAACAACCAATGGGAAAGGGTTAACCAAGGGCCAATAGGAGAACTTAAACAGAGTCCTTCAAGGACAAATTCCTGTAGGCCTGGTTAGGGATATAAGGGTGGTTTCTCAGGGGGTTTTGGGAAGGAGACAGTGACTAAGGGAAAAAGACAATGACTCCATCTTTACATCACAGTAAAAGCTTCAGTTTTTAAGGCATTTTGGCTAGCTTCTTCATCTTCTTCAAAGGCCCATTTCTTACATGATTTTTCCATTTCTGATGCTGCAGGTCCTGTGCCACGCTGTTCCCTGTGGTTGTTTCATATTTTCACACACCACATACAGCATTAAAGCTGATATTGGAAAGAGTACACAGTGACCCATTTGATAATTTCATATGATTTATCTTCTGCATTTGTGTTGTGACATCCATTAAAACATGCATTTGGACTGGGACTGTTCAGGCAGCGGGCACTGTGAGAGTCCCAACTCTGCTACAGGAAGAGACAAAGATTCAGAAAGTCAGTTATGTGATGGGACCAGCTACCAGTGATGTGCACCTGAGGTGGCAACTCACACTAAAGGGAGGTGGCAAAACACACTACCAGTCCACACATTTGGCATGGTTATGAATAATCACAAAATCAGCAGGGAGAAGCCAAGCAAATAAAAATAGCCTCAAGATCATCTCTCACTGAGATGATTTTCTTTAAAATAGGTAAGACAGCAAATGGGGAAATCTATTGGAGGCAGTAAAAATACCTGCCTCAGCCATATGAATGTGATTCAATGCAAACCAACATTCATCATATTCCCTCTGCGTGGCAGAAGAGCCTGAAAACAAAGAGATGAAATCTGAGTGTTGTTAAACTACTTGAAATGTTAAATTGCTTTAGAGGACATTTCTAAAGAAAGCTGTGAGAGAAAGACAATGCCCTTTATAACATCATCTTTTTCTCAAACTGTGGCAAAAGTCAACTTAATTTGCCTTGCTAAATCTCCAAGGGACCCTGAATCAGGGACACCTGCAATTGCTGTCATCTTGGACAATTAGGCAGTCTTAGAGTCAAGAAAAACCTGGGCTTCTGTGTCCTGTCCTTGGGGCTGGCTGGTGATCAGGGCTGAGATGTGTGTGCTGGGAGGGATGGCAGACCACACAACTCAATGGCAGTAGCCACATTGTAGTGCCCAATGCCTTGCAGCAAACTTCAGATCTTCAGCAGGGAAAACCAGAAGCCAAAAAATTATCACATGCCTCAAGAAAGCAGAAGCCAGGATTGAAGATACTGCCAGTGTCCTCAGTCCATGCAACAGCAGAGAATTTTTGAAGTTAAAAGAGAGATGGGCATTTCACCTTTCTCCAGAGTGGCAAGGAAACTGTAAAACAACCTGAGTTACCCTTCTGCCATCTCTAGGTTTCAAAACTGGAAGAAGCAAATCTGTTATACCAATGCTTACTGAACTGCCTGCATATTGGTCTGTCCAGAAGGTGGGTTGTTTCCATCTCTTTACCTCAGAGGCCAGAAATAGTTGATAGGGCTGTCCTGCAGGGACCAGGAGCAAGACCTTACTCCACAGTAAAGTTCCCCAGGCCAGGGGGTGACACACACCATGAATATACACATATGCCAGACTGTGGCTATCCAGGTAAGGTGCAAATTTACCTCATGCACCTGCACCTGCTCAGTGTTTCCAGGTGTAACAACTCGGGGGTGGAGACACACACAGGCACGGTCCATGCCCAGCCTGCTCCCCATGGTTTTCCTCTTTCCAGAGGCATGCCGCATTTGTGTCCCTTGCTGCATTTGATCTCTCCGGGTGCCAGAAGTAAAAGTGGGAATTGCTGCTGCCTGCGCACTGCCTGACTTTGCTGGCTGGCAGCCCCTCGACCTTCTGGTGTATGACCAGTGGGTGAGGTCATGCAATTGTCTGCAATGCAGAGGAATTTGAAATATCAGCCCAGTTCTAGTCTGTAAACACATCCATCTTAGTGCAGTTGTCACTCACATGATTAAAAGGGGGGAAATGAAACCAGAAAAAATGTCTATGGAACACCAACATGAAGAAAAGGGAAAAGAAGAAGGGGGTAAAAAATAGTTTTATGAATGGACTTGTATCCGGGCCAAGGGATACATACACCAAGAAGTGCTTTGACTTATTGCTGTTCACTTCCCATTTTGATGCACATTCTCTTCATTGAGGAAGGGCTTGATTGCTCTGCCACAGTGTGCCAGCAGTGACAAGAAGGTTGTTACACAAACATGTTGCCTTGCCATCTCTCCTCCTTTAACTTTCTCAAGATGGATCTGGACAGGGATGGGAAGAGGACTCTGGAAGACTCTAGGGTTATGCCTCCATTTTTGTCATACTAGTTTCCAGTTCCTTGTACCCCTGAAATAAAGATGAAAAGGCAAAACCAGCACAGCAAATGATGAAATTATAACTTTGTAGTCACTGAAAACTGCTTCTCACTTGCATTTAGGCATCATACTGTGCCTTTCCCAGACTTGTCAGTAGTATGAAAAAATGCAATGCCCACTAACACCTCAGCAGTGAGGAAAGTGCAAAGATTTGTGCATTGCTTAGTAAAATATTTAACTCTGCTGTCCAGAAGAAATGCTGAGCTTTCATTTGGAGAGGTTTAGCAAAAGGTAGTTTCTCATTGTGGGCTCTCCTGCCTACCTGGATATTAACAGCAAGGGATAAAGTGTGCCCTTTTCTGTGTGAGATTTACTAAAATCTGAAAGCAATATTGTCAAAGAGTTCCACTTGAATGGACAGTGAAGAGGTGACAATCTTTGTCACAAAACTTCAGCTTCATTCCCATACAGCTGCTGAATACTTTTATTTCCATCTATAAAATATAAGGTTCTAGTTTTACTAGCTGGAAAATGCCATGTGGGTTTTATCCAGAGATTCTGCTTGCAGTTTTGCCTTGTTAAAAATTTGATTTGTTTTCCACATCAGGAGACCTTGTTCTAATGCAGATTTAAAGAGAAGCTGGGCTGTCAGCAGTATTCAAAACTGTTTTTCCAACTTGACATGTACTAGAAGGACTGACTTCTCCATCCCCCTCCTACTGCCTAGGGGAACTCTGCTGCAAAGGTTAAAACAGGAGCAGGCTGTGGTAACCTTAGAATGAATGCACAAGTTCTCAACCTACTCTTCTTGCAACACCATACCAGCAATACATTGTGGGCCTCTTTAACTAATTGACTCAACACTGGAAGGCATCCAGTCATTTTAAAAAAGAGCATTTCATGGCTTTTGCTTTTAAAGAACTGCAAATGGCCTAGATGCCCAGAAGAACAGATGCTGATGCTCATCAGTAGCTTGAAAGCAAGGAGCTGTAACTGGCAGGCAGAGCTGTGAGAAGTTAACATAATGGAAAAAACAACACATTTTCCATGTAAAACCTCTCTGTTAAGTGGAACACAACTGCATGGATTTTTTAAGCATTAAGTAGTCTTCAAATCCCATTCCATCTCCCAGAGAAGAGGAAATATACACAGGCCAAATGCTGGGAAGATGGAGGAGATGGAACTGGTGACTTGCAGTCTGGTTGCAAGGAGACCTTCAGAGCCTGGGTGATCATAGATATTGCTTTAAGTACACAATATTGAGCATCTTATTTGTCAGGTACAGGCTGTGTGACTAATGTGACTGATTGGGCTGAAACAAGTGTGTTGGTGTCAACACGCAGAGCCACTATTTGCACATCGCAGCTATACTCGGCACACGATCAGACCTGCCTTCCCTTCCACACTCCAAGGCACATAAAACTACTCTTGTAAGCTGAAATGCATCTGAAAGGCATTGCCTTGCATGGACCAGCCAGCAACACTGTCCAGCTGATGTGACTGAGCGAAGTCACGTGAAGGATAGTTTCCATTAGAATAAGAACCAGCTATACATAGGGAGGCCAACTGACATGACCTCACCATGCATCCCCAGGAAAGTATGGCCACCCCATTTCCCAAACAGGCAGGGGCAGCAGAAGTGCCTTCCAACTCAGCTGTTCTCAAACCTGCTAGCACAGCAGCATTTCAAACCCAAGCTGCCATCCACACTGGGCACAAATCCTCCTGGCTTTGCCTTCCCAATACACCCCCTCAGCCTGTCACCAGAGAAAAACCCTGCATGTTTGCTGAGGCTGCCTGCAGTGTGGCTTGCATCAGCCTGAACCTCCTATTTTCCTTAGAGTAGAGGACTTGACAGCTCTTTAGTCTGTCGACTCATTCTCCCATGACTTTAATGAAGCCTGTAATTGTCTTGGACGACAGTAGTTAATTTTGGATTGTAGAAGCTGCCAGTAATTGGACAGGAAAATAAAGGGTCTTTATATTGCCTGTCAAATTGACCTCCCTTTCTCAGACACCCCCTCTTCTCCACCAGTGTCTCAATTGTAACTTTCTTCTACTTCTCTCCTTATTAGCTCCAGGCACCTCCTTGTCCTCCCACAGAGGTCTGCATGGCTTTCCCTTCTCCTGCCTCCCCATAATGTCAAATTTCCCTTACTCTCTTCCCCAGCGGTACCAGACAGCATCTCCCTTCCTGCCTTGTCTGCTCATCTCCCTGCACAGCCCCAGCCTATGCAGCAGCATCAGGGTGGTTCTGGCTGTACCAAGGCCAATGGCCCTGCCTGCAGAACCAGGTCAGCCAAATGGGAGAGATGTCAGTCTGAGTACATTTTCAAATTGCTTTCATTTTTCAATCTGACTGAATTACATAGGCACAGCTCCACAGCAGAGAAGACTCATGCTGTGAAGCAAGCAACAGCCTGAGGAAGGCCAGGAGCCTTTCCAAGTGCAGTTTCAGCTCAGTGAAGCGAGCTACTAAGGCTCAGTAGAGCATTGCACAGGTACTTCAAGTTAGAGAAGTAATTAAGAGCTCTGCTGTGTCAGAGCCTCACACTGTGCCATTTCCTGGCAGCAAAGAAAGATGTGTCAGCAAAATGTAGCCAGCTTTATTTTTCAAAAGTTGTGACATTTTGGATATGGCCTCAGAGAAAGCTGCCCACTATGAGGGGATATATGACTGCCTGTTCATATCAATGTCTTTATACATCGAGCACATTCCATCATGGGATTTGCTTGCCTTGAGATAGATTTTATAAATGAGAACGCCTCACAGTAAAGAGAAGTTTTGATTCTGATTGGAGCAGGTTATCAGAGCTAAAAAGGTAAATTCGTATGCAAGGCCAGCTGTCAAGCTGTGCCTTACTCTGCTCTGGGCTGGCAAAACACAGCAGCTCTGTGTCAAGTTCGTGGCTGCCTTGCATCAAAAGCCATCAGGAAAGCAGCTGGGGCAGCGCTGAGGCACAGGGTGGGAGGCAGAGCTGAGCAGGGTGGTCTGCTCTGCCATCACAGGCTGCAAAGCATCCACAGCTTTCTTGGTGGGCTGGTGGGCTGCTGGTCTTGGTGCTGGTTTTTGTCTGGGAAGTTCTGGTTTCTGCTTCTTTACTAGGGCACTAGTGTCGTATTTTGCTGGGCATGACAACATTTTAAGGGATTCTGCAGATTTCTTTGTTCAATCAGGGCCTGGCAATCTCAGTGTTGAGACCTATTGATGGCTAGTTGGCTTGGGCACACTGAACTCAGCTGTAATGATTATAAATGCACTGAGAGGTTACCTCTTGACAGAGGTCTGCAGAGACTTTCAACACATCTACCAGGCTAAATTAGGCTTGTGCAGGTGCCTAATTTTTATTTTTTGTTCTGGGCCTTTTGTATAGTAAGAGTATAATGGAAATATCCCTGTAGGGTCTGCTACACACTACCCACACAAACCTTTTGCATTATAAGCTCACACACTTTCAGAGCAAGTGGTTCCATGGAGGCTTTGAGATGAAAGGTGCCAGCTGAGCTGCCAGGTGCAGATTTAATGCTGTTCCAAGTCCTCAGGACTTCAAAGAACAGAGATAAACTGGGAGTCAGGGAGAAAGAGGGAGCATGGAAAAGAGATGTAACAAGCTGTGTCACTTGGCAATGTATTTTATGGGCAGCATCATGAACAAGCTCAGCAGTAGAAGGCAGACAGGATTTTGCTCCTGTCCCATGCAGAACTTGTGCAAGTGACGGGGTGGCTGTTCCTGCAATGTCCTGTTGGTCCCCTGAGGCTTGCAAGGATCCATGGGCTGATGCCCCAGTATGGTGGTACCAGCCATCCTGCAGACCAGGAACAGAACACACTTCTGGTATCAAGGCCTTTCTATAGTTGCCCTGTTCTACTTGGATGGGTAAAGGCAAACCAGTCGCCCACATGTTAAAACCATGCGTGTGCTCTTTGCATGCATAGCAGTGTCACTGCAGGCTGGAGCTGCTCCATACAAGGCGTAGCTGTAACAAACCCCTGGGCCCTTGATTCGCCAGCAAGCAGGTTTTTTGCGGTTCTCCATCTGAACAGCTGCCTTGTTAATATTCCCAGTAAAACAGAGATGGGCACATACTCTGAGGAGCAGAAGGTTGCCACCAGTGTCAATTTGCTAGTTGCTGAGGTGCTCTGGGGCAAGGGTGCACAGGGAAACAAAACCAGCCATAGCAAGTCTGCCAGCAAGGGCTGAGCTGTGGCTGATGCTGAAACCCAGTTCAGTGAGGTGCACTGCACCTCCATGTGCTGTGACTAGGGAACACTTCAGCTCTGAAGACATGCGCTGCTCCTTGGGATTATTGCATGGGTGTTATGGGAGATGGTTTTTACTTCTGATTTTAATTTCCTAACAGATATATTGTTACCTGTCAGCAAGACTTGTTTCAGGAATCGCTTGAGTGACTAGCTTAGTCTGCTGTTGACAATCATTTTTCACAAAGCACTGTTGTTTAAGCAACCTGTTGCAGCAGTCACATATGCTTTCTCAGTGCTGGATAATCACATGGCCTTCAATGGCCTTCAGTACTGGAATTAGATCTTTGGTTTCTGAGGTAAATCCATGCATGGATATGTCTGTTTAACCTTATTTCTTTTCAGTATAGCTCGTACATAGAGAGCACTTTGCAGCCTCCACCATGTCCTGTCAGCAGATTAGTTGTTCTCAGTTCTGGAGAGCACAATTGGATTCAATCTGTTTTTCACAGTTGTTTTCCAAATGGCCCACAGTGGAGTAACATGACTTCTTCCAGTTCTTCTCATAAGTACATTTCATTGGACACATTCAATTATGAGCCAATAGTTATCCCAGAAAGACACAGATGGATCAAAGACACGAGACTTGGATTTCTCACTAGCAAAGGCTGCTTGTTTTTGCAGAGGTGTTTCAGCATAGAGACAATCAATATCTAGCCATTAACATTGAGGAACAGCTGGTTTCTGGATGAGCTTCACTTTTTCCTGTATGCTGTATTCTCATAGCTCACAAGCAGACAGGAAAGTTTGGACTCCAGGAGTGGAATATTTTGCTCTGAGGAGAGAAGTGGCTTACTAGAGACGCATGACATTGGATATCAGTATGCAAAGGTTAAAACATTAATTTTTGTTTTAAAAATGTGCTGTTAGAAATTGCTCTCCTAGCAACAAAGCACCTTTGTCTGCCAAGTACTGAACCTTAACAACACCATATTTGAACTAATTCCATCTGTTTCAGTTCAAGAGTAGCTAAATGAATCAACAGTAATCAGTGTGCCAGTTTTAGAGATTTAATAAAAAGTACAATACCATTGCCATGTAGCTTGTCATCTCTTTTAAAAACTGAAATATAGAGATTGTCCCAAAGCCTCGGGATCACAGGGAAGAAGCATTGGAAGGAGAGGAAACACTGGTATGAAGTGTTACTAACTTCATCTGCTCATTGATACAGAGTTGGACTTAACACAGTTATAAACCTCCATTTTTAGGTATTTCCCCAAAGTCTTGGCTAACATAAACAGAAGAGGCTGTATGGCTAGATGCACAGAATAAATGTTTTCCTTTATACAGTGTTTCTTTAAATAACTTTGGATATCTGCTGGCTACACACACTTTCCTCAAGGAGAAGGCTTCTAACCCCTGCAGAAGTGAACATCACTGCAACTAGTTTCAGCTGTGGGCAAAGGTATATTGCCTACCTCAGTGGGAACCCACCTGCAACTGAGCAGGATTTGATCTCACCAGAGAGAATTCAAGTTTTTTCCTTCCTTCTTCTCCCAATTTCAATTGTTAATTTCATTTACCAGCAATCAGCTTCTTTTTTCACTCTGTGGTGGCTGGTGTCCCTTCTTAAATTGCAACACATATTGTTCTCAAAAGAAATGGGAATTGCACAGGAAGTCACTTAGTTGTGCCAATTTTAATACTGACCTGGTACCCTCCAAAGCCTTGGGTACATCTCTTAATGATTCTGTTCTTATTTCCTTTCTGCTGGATAGCTTCTGACACACAAAGGCCTAATGAGGAATTTACTGAAAAAAGTTTTGAAGAGGAGTGTCAACCCTTGAGATAGACTCATTGAGAATAACAAGGGTTTGTTCTAACCAGCTGCAGATTTTTCTCCTTGGGATAAACCCATGGGACCAGAGACACATTTGCTGAGGAAGGTCTTGCAGATTCTTTACTGTGAGGGTAGTGAGGCACTGGAACAGGTTGCACAGAGATGCCCCATCTCTGGAAGTCTTCGAGGCCAGGTTGGATGGAGCTTTGAGCAACCTGGTCTAGTGGAAGGTGCTCACGGCAGGGGAGTTGAAACTATATGATCTTTAAGGTTTCTTCCAGCCCACACCATTATATGTTTGGAATACAGCAAAAAGCACCTACAGTTGTAGCACACCTCATGCCTGGGCAGTCCTGTGCCAGCACCACATGATCAGATAAGAGAGGGAGAAAGTGTTTGGGCACTTGCAGAGCTGGGGAAAGGAGTGCATGCCTGTGGCATCTCCAAAGGAACAGATTTCAGTCATGGTCTCAATTATAAACTTATGTTGTTATTGTAGTTTGTTTCCTTTCAAAAGATAGATTGCAGGGGGATATTAAACATCAGGAAATTATTATAAGCTTAAAAACCTTGTTTGAAAGTGTTAGTCTGCAGAAGCAGGTTCAAATATTCCTTCTTCTCTCTTTCCTGTTATTGCCCTTCACTAAGAAGTGAACGTTTTTGTGTACAGCTGAGCGCATGTCCATTTAGTGTGACTGGCCTCATGCAAGCAGTAAAACAAGGTGCTAGGATCAACTCTAAACCCTATTTTCTTGACCTCCCTAAAATTTACATAAGAGCTATTTGTAAAATACCAAAAGTCATAGGTCAGGGAATGATTTTCAAATGTTCACAAATTAAATACAGTGAAGATCTTTAAAAATCCAATTGTTGAGAAGTGTCTTTTTCCATAGAAAGACGTAATTTGTGCTTATTTATTTATTTATATTTAGAACTGACATTTAGAAATATACACAGCAGAAAATGTCAAGAGTTTTAGGACTGTGTGACCTAATGCTGGTCATGGCAGAATCAGTAGACACATCTCACCCAGCAGAAACAGACTGTAACTGGCATAATAAAATAACCACTTTTATTCTCATTCCAGATGAAGTTCCGTTTAGTCATTTTGTTAGCTGTGCCTTCCTTCATATGGGCACTAATGGCTCGAAAAAAATATTTGAAGAGAAGTAAAGCAAGCAGCTGGGTACAGGGAAATTGGTTCATATGTTCTCCAGACAGCTGCACACGTGCACCCTTCACAGTTTCAAAGACTATACAATCAAAATGCACAGCCTTTTCTCCAGCCTCTATTAGACAGTTTTGGTGCAGTAGTTGGCCAGAGATTAATTCACCTGAGCAAGGCTCCCAGTAAGGTTGGCTTGGATGGTGCCTTTCCATGTAAGGCTCAGGGATCATCCCCTGCCTGGGTGTTTCCAGTCTGCCACATGATGGTTATAGGACCCTGTCACCTCCAGCACAGCAAAGTCACCACTTGCGTTGTTGGTAATAAGTAGTCACTTCTCCTGCGTGGAGAGGGGGCATGGCCCTTTGCTAGTATTTCAGGAAAAGAGAAGAACTGGAATAACTTCAGAGACCATGCTTTGAAAAGAAAACACCCATAAATCATGAATATGTTGCAATGCTGAAGACTCAGGTCCCTCTTGTCTGTGTACTAACACAAAATGACAAGGCTCATTGGCAGAGTCATGGCAAGCAGCCTTAATGACAAAAGCACCACCATCATCCCCTTGGTACACAAAGCTGCTGCAGAGATGTCTGCTCCTTTGGCAGCCAAAGTTCGAATTATTTTGTGTAAGGATAGGAGTATAGTCGTGTACTAGCACAGGAATGATCTATGCAATGAAGCACTGAACTTCTGAGTTTGCTCAGTGAGCACTGACTGTAGGACACCTGAGTTTATATTAACCTGATTACACTGATTTCCACAAGTAGAATTGTGTTTTTTCCTGCTCTGACATCTAAAAGCTCTTCTGTAGTTTGCTGAAATGCAACAGACTGTGACCATTTTTGTTCTCTCACGTTTCAAGTAGCTTAGAGAAAGTTTTGTCAGGAGAGCTGGTTCAAATTACTGTAATTCTTTCTGCCACAGCTTATTACACAACCAATATATTAAGCATGTGATAAGAATAAAGATAAGATTAATTAAAGAAACCTAATCTAAATTTATTCCCTGTCTAAAGTGCTTAGTTTATGTTTGTCTCAAAGTGAAGAAATGGAGGTGAGCTGCATCTCACTTTCAATGGTGACAGCTTGTCATGACCTACACTCGGGAGAGCATTGCTCAGCTGTCAATGTGTTCCAGGCACAGCACACAGCACCACACAGGTGGGATGCAGAGTGCTTCCAACAAAACATTCCAGCTCTCTGAGCTGGAAAACAACTCTTCCGGATATCAGAAGGCCCTTGAGGCTAGATCCAAAAGGGATTTAAGCAGAGTCACACACAGGCTAAAAAACAACACAGGATCACATGTTCCTATTAAGGAGTATTTAATTTTTGCAAGCAATGGGACCTCTTCTGAATACCAGCCTGCACTACTGACCTGCAAATTGTCTTATTCCTCTGGCACTTCTCAGATTTTAGACCCCTGAAGTATAAATTCAGGTCTTTCCCAAACCTATATCCTATTTTTTCCGAGAGTTTTCCTGTGTATTTTTAAAAGCTGTTTCTAAGGAATAAGTATTTTCTGTCTTGGTTTTTTAGTGATTAACTCCAGTGTCCCTAAGTTCCCCTTTCTAAGTCACTTTATAGTCTACATGTAAAACTTTATACCAGCTGAGTTAATAGAGTGCATGTTTTTTCTCTCACGAGGCAGCTCCCAGTAGGTTATAGGCAAGTATTTGTGTTTCACAGTATGAAGGCTTCATAAGCATCCTTTTAATTGAACACTGGTACTCAGCAGACATCATTCAAGCCTTCTCATTTTGGGCTGTGTGGCATTTCAGACATAAATTTTTCATTTCCTCCCATCTGCTTCCAAAATTGTTTTTTCTGGAAAAGTGATAGGGACTTTAATGAAGCCTGTGAAAGGTCAAAAAACAACCTCTCTAATTGAATGCACTCTTGGGAATTCACTTGGAAATAATACTCCTCATTTTTTTGTCTCCCTTTCTGGTTGCCAGTGTTGAACCACAGAATTAACAGCAGCCTGCTAAAGTAAGCTGGCTTGTGTGTTGGGTCCAGCCACAGCTATCTCTAAACTCTGCCATTTGCTGATACAAAGAGGAATAATGGAGGAGAAGCATGCAGCTGGGGTGGAATGTAAAAATGTGCTGAAGATGGCTTAGCTGGGTATGAAAAATGCCTTCCTTTTGGTAATAAGCCCCTACAGTCCAGATGCAAGGAAGACAGAGTGAAAGGAAAGGGCAGATGAGCATTGTTTCAGAAGAAAGCTGTGCAATTCACTCCCCTCTCTAGGGCTCCCGGGGTACAGCTTTCCTGTCAAGTGTCCCTGTTGATCTCAGCTTGCAAATCTCAAACTGAGGCACACAAGCATGTGGGACTCTGAAACTTAAACCAGTGGATGACAGGTAGTGCACAGCAATGACCATCTCCATGGCTAAGGAGAAGGAGAGGCACCACAGTGGTCTCAAATGCAGGGAATGCATACAGCACTGTGACTGAGTCTGGCCTCCTGCCTCTAAGGGGCTGCCAGCTTGCAGGATCCGTTCAGAGCAGGCTGCCAAGTTTGCCAAGAGGCTGCATAAACAGTAATTAGCATCTCCTCCATATCTTAGCTTGCAGTGAATCAAAGATGGACAAATCCCACAGGATCTCCTGCAAACCATCCCTTCAACATCTTTGGTGCTCTTCCAGCCAGTGGCAGCTACTGAATGGTCCTCTCATAACTTCAACCTCAGTGATGAGCTGAGATCCAGACATGGGGATTTTTTGTCCTCTGCTGACAAGTCCCTTGAGACACCCAGTCACCCGTAGGCACAGCCATGGAGACGCCATCCTCTTTAAATTTCAATCTGGCAGACCAGGAAAGAAATGTCATCAAATAAGATTATTTTAGGGTGCTGCCAAGCTTTTTATCAAATTGAAAAGCTTGGATCTTAATAAATGAACAAGTGCCTTCAGATACCAAAATGGATTGCATAATATTTGAGACATTCATGTTCTAAAAAAATCTTTATTTTTAAGAAGTGAGATTGGCCTGATGTGCTTTCCTTCAGTCAGTTTACTCTCATTTTTTAAAAAGCCTCTTGAGAATTTTGCTCTCGTAGGAAAACAGGAAAGGGTTAAATATCAAAGGTGTGCCAAATCCTTAAAGGTCCACAACATATATGAAACCTTTGTTAATTGTAAGAATACAAAGAATTATATTTCTAAAGGTTTCTTTCTAAATCATAATAACCGAATACTTGAAAATGATCTTCATGACTTAAGTTATGCTGCTGTAATGACTTAGTTCTATGGGATTTTATGCTCTGCCATTCCTAGCATCATGGGGATGGTTTGCCATTAGGAGTGGTAAAACGACAGTGATCTGTATTAATCTCTTCTGAAACAGTCATCACTGGCATTCAGACAGGCAGACTTTTCCACATCAGGAAATAAAGGAATTCTTATTTTCTACAGTGAGGTTAAACCCATGGTGTCTGTCCTACATGGCAGAGCTCTTGCCACTATCCAGGTCACAAGTCATCAAAAACCTACAGCTCACAGGATTTCCCATTTGAGGATTCTGACACTCCAATTCAGAGCCACCATTCCTTCAAAGTGTGATACAGCACTTGAAAGCTACTCAGCCAGTCACCACAGTGCATATAGAGAATCATGCTACTTGCAGCATTTGGTTTTGGCAAACCAGTTCCCAGCTCCCACAGCTAGTGTGGGCTGGGGTATCCCATCAGGTGTCTCTGGAGACCCAGCACTCTACTCTCTATCCTGCAGGTGGGCTCTCCTCGTGCAAATGTTCCAGGAGGATTTATCAAGATTAAATTGAAATAATTGATAACTCACCAACAAACAAAAGTAAGACAAGTGAGACTCTGGACTCAAGTTATGGAGGGCAGCAGTCACCTGATTGCAGCCAAGTGGCCAAGGCTCCACTGGGCATTTTTTTCTGTGCTTATCCTGCCACCTCTACAAGGATAGGATAGGATAGGATAGGATAGGATAGGATAGGATAGGATAGGATAGGATAGGATAGGATAGGATAGGATAG
>JAWWMO010000121.1:57266108-57315033 GCA_035047845.1 Dendrocincla fuliginosa
AGGATAGGATAGGATAGGATAGGATAGGATAGGATAGGATAGGATAGGATAGGATAGGATAGGATAGGATAGGATAAGAGGGAGGGAATGTAAGAGATGTGGGGATCATTACTTACCATTCCTTCTCCTTCCCTTTTTCTCCCCTGTGACAGGCATGATAAGGCCTCATGGCTCCAGATCTGCCCTTCTTCTTGTGGCAGCCACTTTGAATTTTCCTCCACTGCTAGGAAGCCCACCACAAGGTTTGGCATGAATAGTTCAGCCAGCAAAAATGCTGACTAAGCTGATTTGCTCCAGTTCTACAGCTCTCCTGAGAAGACCAATGGGGTCTGCAAAATGTCCACTTTTGTTCATTTCCCTTGAAGTGTCAACTAGAAGCACCTAGAGCCGTGTACACATATGAACATGCCTGTGAAGAATTTCTAAATTAATACAATCATACTTTGGTAGCAGAAGCTTTTCTCATTGACTGAACCATAGATGCAGCATGCATCTATGTTTGCCTCTGAGCAGGGAGAGATGGGAAATGTTGTATTTTTTCAATAAAACCCAGCTGTAGATTTTATAATACAGTCAATAACTCTGCAACTTCAAGAGGCACATGTCCTCGCTGCAACTGCTGGATTCACAGCTGCTCTCTTAAAGTTAACCATTGGAATGTGGGACTGGTTTAGGCCTGGAGATCAGGCCTGACAGATGTTCATCACATCTGCTCTTCAGAACTTCCAATAGACAAGGCCCCACCATCTCTGAATCACAATCTTCTCTCATATTGATCTAAAACCTCCTTTGCCACAAATAAAGTGAATTTCTTCTTGTCCTCTTCTTTAAGCTATATAGGGAAACTTGTGAATGAGACAAGTGCTACAAGGCAGAAGTGAAAGACAGAGATATAAAGAGGAAAGCAGTTAGCCAAGCAAGAATGTTACAGAGAAAAGTCAGATAACTATACACAACCAAAAATAAAAATGAGTCAATACTGCAGTTTGGTATTGTCTCTCCATTTTACTAAAATAATTTTAGATTTGGTGCCTGCTCTCATCTGTCCTGTGAATAAATTTTACAGGAGTTTTCTCTATGCCCAGGTCCAAATAGTAAATAGAAAAAGATATGGATCAGATCTTTGGGTTTCCTTTTTGCAGGTATCTGTTGGGCTGGACAGTATGATACACAGACAAACGCTTTTTGCACATGGTTATACAGCCATTTGTGCAGAGTGGTTCCATAGAGACTGTTTTACTTTTTTTTCACAAAAGAAAATCAGGGTGATGAGTGTAAAAAAACTCAAAGCAAGATAATTTTGCTTGTTTTCCCTTTATTCTTCAGGTGGCTTATCCCTTCAGAGGAAGAAACTTGACTGGTCTGAGGCAGTCAGTTCTTGACAAGGTCATGCTGATGTTTGGGTTTTTTTATTTCCTCATTCTCTTTCAGTCCTTATTAATTGTTTTGTTAACAGCCATGGTGCCATGGACATCATACTGATGTCTGAGTCATTAAAAGAGCATATGATTGTCTGCCTCCCACTGCTCTCTTTTGATGAAGGGGTCTGGGTCCTCTGGGACTAAGACAACAGATGGTGGTGAAGCACCTGCCAAAAGAGCAGGAGGGGGTGGAATGATGCACGTGGTGGCATCCAGCACCAGAAATTAATAAAACCCAGATCCTGACTGTTCATTACTTCAACAGAAAGTCACAATTTAAATGGAGATCAGAGAGGATCTTAACACATTCTTGTGTAACTTCCCAAGCTTACTGCTTGGATATGTGGACACATCCCAAGCAAGTGTCCTTCCAAACTGGGGAGTTCTCTCCAGAAGGATGCTGCTTTGGGCAGTGTCTCTCAGTAAACACAATTTTTGGTGCCACAGTTGACATGTACTCTGAGTCACCCAAGTACAGGGCACTTATTCAGTTCACCACAAAAACCACTGCACTGTACATCCTGATCTGTGGGGAAGGCTCAGCATGCTTACGGTCCCCATGCTGAGAAGGGAGGTGAGGAGCAATAGGGTTGAGGCTGGGCTGCTGGCCTCTGCCTGCTCATTCCAACCAGGTTGTCATTCCAAGGCAAGTTGTCTGTCAGGTAACTTTCTCTTCCCTGTCCCACGGGGGCTCCTGGAGGAGCTAGCAGGACAGTGGAGGGATGATTCCTGCAACTGGAACTACTGAATGTGTGTGAATGGGGCTGTGAGAGCACGTCTTGCTGCCCAGGTCCTGACTGTGCCCTTCTCTCAGACCAAGGAGAGCAGAAACAGTAAACAGCAGGTTTGCAGATGCCCCTTGAAATTACCCCTTGGAGCTCTCTAGACTGGAAGGGACTGCTCTCCCACTCAAGTTAGCACAAGAAGTGAGCAATTTGTAACACATTTTTTATGCCATGCAACAAAAAGCTGTCTTGGTCTTCACAATTTCCCTGCTTTTGTGCTCTTCTTAAACTCAGCAGGCTCCCTGCCATGAGCGGTTTGGACTCCCAAAGGCTTATAGGTGGAAAATATTCTCTGTCACTTGCTGTTTGCTGAGCCTGAACAGCAGCGTGGAGTTGAATGACTGGCTTTAAGGCTGCCAGCACCTTGGCAAACCTCTCAGAGGATAAAGAACAGAAACTATTAGTAACTGAAATCCAGACTTTTCAAAATGACTCAGAAGCAACTGCCCTCATGGGTGCGGAGAGAATGGGAAGGGGACCTAAAACAAAACCAAACCAAAAAAAGATGTCTCTAAGGGGGTATCAAGTTCTGCTACTGTGGGCTTCTGGAGACATGTCTCTGCAAAGTTTTCCGAGATTTGCTAGATTTATGCATCCTCCAATGTAAATGCAACTGATTCGGTATCTGACTGAGGGGAATACTGAAATGAAGAGAATTTTCAAAATAAAATTGCTAATCTTTCAAACAGTAATTTTATTAATGTTCATTCCTATTTACTTAGTCATGAACAAGCTGGAGGTCCAGTTGATACTTGGAGATTTTTAAAACCATTGCCCTAAAAATGTTGCAATACTTTTGCCCTCAGATTCTAATATCAACATATAATAACAAGACAGTTGTCATCAAGGTACCATGTCCCCTGAGCTGGAAGACAGGGAGGAGAATGAAACCCCACAATCCAAGTGGAATGGTCAGCAAACTGCTATGCAACTTAGACCAATACAAGTCAATGGGGCTGGATAAGATTTACCCAAGAGTACTGAGGGAGTTGGCAGAAGAGCTTGCAAAGCCACTTCCAGTAGTTTACCAGCAGTTCTGGTCAACTGGGGAGGACTCAGGTGTGTGGAAACTGACAAATACAATGCCCATCTACAAGAAGGACTGGAAGGAAGATCCAGAGAATTACAGGACTGTCAGCCTGACCTTGGTGCTGGGTAAGGTCATGGAGGAGATCATCTTGAGTGCCATCATGCAACAAATACAGGACAACCGAGGGATCAGGCTCAGCCAGCACAGGTGTGTGAAAGACAGGCCCCGCTTGACCAACCTGATCTCCTCTTATGACCAGGTGACGCACCTGGTGGGTGAGGGTAAAGCTGTTACTATTGTCTACCTGGACTTGAGTAAAGCATTTGGTACCGTTTCCCCCAATATTCTCCTGAAGAAACTGGCTTCCCATAGTATGGGTGGATATACTCTTTTCTGGCTAAGAAACTGACTGGGTGGCTGGGCCCAGAGAGTGGTGGTGCATAGATTTACATCCAGTTGGTGGCCAGTCACTGGTGGGGTTCCCCAAGGCTTAGTATTGGAGCCAGCTCTGTTTAACATCCTCAGTGATGGCCTGGATGAGGTGATTGAGTGCACCCTAATTTGCAGACAACACCAGGTTTAATGGGAGTGGTGATCTTGTGGAGGGTAGGAAGGCTCTGCAGAGGAATCTGGACAGGCTGGATTGGTGAACCAAAGCTAATTGTATGAAGTTCAACAAGGCCAAGTGCTGAGTCCTGCCTTTGGGCCACAACAACTGCATGCAGTGCTACTGGCTGGGAGATGAGTGGCTGGAGAGCTTCCGTGGGGAAAGGTACATGGAGGTCCTGGTTGACAACCACTGGATGTGAGCCAGCAGTGTGTCCAGGTGGACAAGAAGGCCAATGGCATCCTGGCCTGTATCAAAAATTGTATGGCCAGCAGGACCAGGGAAGTGATTGTCCCTCTGTACTTGGCACTGGTGAAGCCACAGTCCCAGTCCTGTGTCCAGTTCTGGGCCCCTTATTGAGGCACTGGAGCAAATCTAGAGAAGAGCAATGAAGATGGTTAAGGGTCTGGATCAAAAGTCTTATAAGGAGTGTCTGAGGGAATTATGATTGCTTAGCCTGGAGAAAAGGAAGCTGAAGGGAGACATTATTGCCCTCTACAGCCACCTGAAAGGAGCTGTAGTGAGGTGGGTGTCAGTCCCTTCTTTGAAGCAACTACAGGGAAGTGGTGAAGTCACCATCCCTGGAAAGTGTTCAAAAAACATGTGGATATGGCACTTGAGGACATGGTGGTGGTGGTGCTAGGTTGATGGCTAGACATGTTGACCTTAAAGGTCTTTTACAACCTTAACAATTCTGATTCTATGATTCTACCTTCTTGAAACAGTTTTCTGAACAAGCAGTTTCTGGGTCAAGTTCTTCTCTGCTTGTATCATTACCTGTCCTATTAGCTTTAATGTGTTGGAATGTGCACAGTTCTCTCCTCGTAAACCAAATTAAATTCTTGTTTTCAGAACATAGACTTGCAAGGACAGAGAACTGCAAACCTGTCATACTGGCAGTTCTAGAAGTTCAAGGAAACTGTCCAAGAGTCCTGTCTGAATATGCATGTGCCTTATTATCACCATAAACATGTTAAAAACCTGTTTATATTTAAAGAAGACTTGGAAACTGGGGAAGCAGATTTCAACATGAAACTTAAGAAGTCTTTAAAGGCAATACTTAACACTGAATGATGTTCAACCATTCGTTTCATGGGTCATGATGTCCTGACACTTGTGTAATTACCAAAAAGTTGTTTCATGTTCATAGGCAAACTGGAATAATATAAAGTTAACACTATAAAAATGTGGGTGAGGTTTTCAAAAATACTTGAACAGGGTCTAAGAGAATTCCTTCCTGTATTGTATTGCATCTTGATGCAAGACAAGTCAGAGCCAGACAAGGATTTTGAAAAGTCCTTCATCTTTTCTCCAGCATTCAGTTGCAATTCTCCCATGTGGGAAAATAATACACTTCCTTATCCTCAAACTGTAAAACCCTGTATTTCAATCATAATGATTAAAAACAAGCCTAGTTAGGCTGACTTGCACCTCCTACCACAAAAGGACAAAATCATGATAATCCATGAGTTGATGGGCAATAGTGCCACTGAAAACTGATTTGTTTTAAATTGCTAAAGCTGAACCTTGGAATTTCTGGACTCTGACCTCTAGTAAGGGAAAGGGTATACTGAAGTCTTGCCTTTATTGACAGCACTACAGCTGTAGTACAGCTTCTGTACAGTCATCTCTTTCTCTGAAATATGAAACTTAGGTCTGCATCTCTCCTCTGTCAAATCTGAGAAAAATTGTTTAGAGGATGACAAAGTTATTAGGTATACCTATGCAAAGGCATACACCTATATGTTATGATACAGAAACATCAGTTCTTTATGAACCCAGATTAAAGGTGTGAGAAATTAGGCTGAAACCAGAGTTAAGAATTCTTCCAATATTTTTGGTCAATGTTAAATCTATTATGATTTAATTATGTTTGCTAATACTAAAATCACTGATGGGGGTAACTTTTGTGTTTGACAGCATTTGCCACAAGACACTGGTGATTAATCATGTAAATACAGTATTTTCAACAAGCATTGTGCTGAAGCTGCTCCTGTAGGTGGTCAGATGTGACTGAAAAGACATGCAATACCATATGACTTTGGCTAAATAATGGTGTAGATCAAATATTGGATCTCAGATACGTGAACGAATAGTTGTGGTGAACAACTTGGGAGCCAGTCACAGACAGATGTTTGCTTGTGGAAAACTTTCAGCAAATAGTAAGTATTTCTGAAGAAGTCATGGTCTGTTTACAGGCAATTTCTGGCAAGAGGGACTATATTCATCAATTAAAATGTTTAGTCTGAATTGGTTTCCAACTCTAATTGAAACTAAATGAAGAACTGGCTAACCTGGGTTGTGGCACTTTTCCTTTAAAAAGCTCCAACACATATGCCTTCTTGATGTATTGGTAACTATGCAGGAATTTGTTCAACTTTGTCTTTTCTCATGGGTGTGGTAAGCATGCTGCTTTTCGTGACTTCCTGTGATGGTTGACAGGTTCTTGATGAAGTATCTCTTAAAACTTAAGAAAGAAATTAGTAAGGCCAGGAAACCAAAGCATGTCAAAATAAGGGTAATGATAGCACATAGGTTTGCCAAACCATGGCAATTCATAGCTGATCACAAAGTGGGTGTTCAGTTTAGTTAGGAACATCCTCAACTTGTGCTTTCCACGGAAGCTTTTCTCTAACAGGAGCCCAGCTGGGACTCCTTGGCAGGCTGCACCACTCACTCTGTCAGGAGTAGCTGTTATCCATCCAGAGAGACCCTACTTTCCCTGGTACATTTGTCCAGTTTCTGTTGATACTTTGTGTTGTGAAGGAGAAAACTCATGTCCTGTCACAGCAACGTAACAGAAATAATCCACTGTAGAAGCCAGGATGCTGCTTGGCTGCAAAATCACTGTAAGCCAAAAAACATTGAAAGGTCTGTCCCAAAAGAGAAAAAGTATTTGGGCTATGCATTAAACTTGAAATTCAAATTAGAGGTGAGAAGGCCAACAAAAATCTCAGCCCATCACATGGTGTTCTTCGCTAGAAAAGTCCAAAAACACTTCCCAGGTGAGACTGTAGGAAAATGCTGGACTGGGGTAAAACAAATGGGTGTTCCCTTCTTCCTGCCCTTGTTTGCATGCAAGAGAAACCCAGGTCAGCTGGTAGATAAACTGTGCAGTCTCAAGGCAGCTTAGGCCACGTTTCAGTTCCCTGCCCATAGGACAGAACAACCAGTGGTTTATGCTGGTTCTAGCAGTCAAATGTGTTGTTGCGCTCACTATTGTGGTTGCTCACTCTTGTGATTTTCCAGGCATTTGAAAACAGCTGGATCTGTGTATAAGGGAAATGCGACACACTGTCTCTTAGTTTTGCTGTTATTTTTGGCACATGGAAGTATCTTCAGCATGCTCCATTACCCAATACCAGAAGAGACACAGCCTTCTCACAGATGATATGGTTTCAGGTTGTAGCTTACAGTGTAATGAGCAAGACAGATTTGAAAAATACTACATTTAATGGCAGTTTAACTGTATATACACTCTTTCGAAGGCACCAACAGCTAAATTGAAAGCCAATATTGGTACTCAAATGTCTCTAAAACCACACAGCCTGTGACTGGAGCCAAGGAATAAACCCAGTATTCCTACTCTATGTGGATTTAAACAGGAGTCATTCGGGAACCATGGGTGTTGACCGGGCTGTTGGAATGATAGAGTGTGCTGGAATAGTCACAGACAAGCTAATGTCTCGTAAAGCAAAAACTAGTTGGTGCTTTTTGGATAAACTTGTTACTGGAATGTTGGAAACTCTTTGTCTTCTTTGTCTTTTGTTTTAGAAGGAAAGCCAGTTGCAGTAAATTAGGTAGGTTTGCTGGGTGCAGACCTCAGAACAAAGATTTTCCTTTTAGCCAACTTTATTCATGCCAATGATGACAAATGTTAGAGGTCTCAGCTGACTAGAAGAATGTGAATAACCTTCCACAAATGTGTCCCTCAACTCCACAGTGAAAAATTAATAGAGGAAGCAGAAAGAGAAGTGACTACTTTAGTGCAGTATCTAATGTAATTTCGTCAAGACACTGTTCCATGACAGTGAGGGAATTCTGGCCTTGATCTTCCTTAATAGATGATCCAGATCAATGTAGGCTAGTAAAACACAGTCTTGAAGGCTCAAAAAGCTGGAGGCAAGGAAACAAAAGCAAACCACCACACATATTATTTTTTAATTTCCCATCATTTTCTAAACTGATCTGACTTTGGATTTCTGGGGACTGGGGCTTGGCTGCAGAGCAGAGGGAGAAAGAGAAGAGGTGACAGAAAGTGTTTGAGTTACTTCACTGGAATTCCAGCAGTGCTGGCTCAGCTACTAATGCAACCAGAAAGCAAACAACACTCCAACCCTCTGCTGGTAAATGGTGTTGACTTATGCCAGTGGAAAGAGCAGTCCTGAGCTCAGTGAACACTTCTGGGTGAAGACAAAAGACATAAGCTTTCCAGGCAGAACTAGTAAAGTAAGGAAAGTCAAAGAGGAAATTCTTGTGGGAGTGCTGTCAGCATTACTGTGACAGATGTGGTTGTGGGCACGGGCACGGGCCCATATAGCCCAGACACAAACACCCTTCAGCCAAACACTGTCAAAGCAGTGATGCCCTGTGCCCCTAGAGAGCCCCAGTGGCTGTCCATACAGTAGTTGAGCTCTACTAGTGTTCCAGTACAGCATCTCAAATATCTCTGTATCTACTAGTTTACACAGCCACCAAACCACTGCTGCGATCCAGAACTGGCCAGGGGTCTGGCTGATTTGGAAGAAGGCTCTCAGGGGCTATAAGAGTGAACATCAGCTCTTGGAAACCAGATCAAGATTTCTCAGTTTGTCGACTGCTCTCTGAGAGAAATGCAAGCAACTGAGGCTCAATAACTTCTAAATGATATAAATAACTGTGGGTTTGGAGAGTCAGGCCAAAACTCTAGCTGCACAGAGCTCTTTCCCAGAGAGCTGGAAGTATGTGTGCATGCATGTTAGAGACCTTCCTTTCCTTCAGAGCCCCAACACCTGCTTCCTCCTCAGCCTAGGCAGGAGGGAAGTGAGGCTGAACTCAGCTCAGGCACAGTCTGTCCTTGAGAGGTATCTGGAAACTGGGCATGCCAGGGGAGTACTGCAGATCCTGCGCCCCTGTGCACTTTCCTGTCTGGCACCAAACTTCCTCCTTAGCTTCAGCGACAGGGGGTGTGTTGCCAAAAGGAGATGGTTTAATTACTGTTTTCCTCCCTCCTCTCTTATGAAATGGCTGTAATACTACTCACTACTGAACCTGAGCCATCCCAAGGAACTGAGCAAGTGTAATATTTAAGAGGGCTATTTATTTAGGCGTCAGCCTCAAAGTCTTCCTTCATAACTGTCTGTACAACTCTGAAGCTACTGAGTATTTCCATAGTAAATAATATGATTTATTAGGACTGCCTTGGTTCCTATGCACAAACTCTCTCAACCATGAACAGATGGATGGTGTGAAATAGAGTCAAATACCAGCTGAGATAGCTCAAATCAAAGGACCTCAGCATGAGGACACCTCGGACTGGAGGGCACTCAGACCAGGACTTCTGGACTCCCCCATTCTTGAACACAACAGCCCTTGCATGGAATCTTCAAGAGTGGGACAAAATAGGATTAGTTTATTGGGAAATAGGAAGTCAGCTTGCATGTAGTTGCTCAGAGTGCTAGTTTGATCATAGCATCCCCAGAAATTTTTCCTCCTAGTAAAAAAACACTTTAGCTGTTGAGAGATTGTAATTCCCTTGTACTTCCTGCCAGCACACAGTATATGGAACATCCTGGTAGCCCTTAGCCTGGGGAGACCCATAGCAAGGAAATGAGTGTAATTAATAGACAAACAAAGCAGCAGATGGGAATAGGCAGCATGAAATCCACAGATCACCAAGAAAGCTGGCTGTCCAGATAAAAAAATTCTGAAGTATTAACACAATGAAAGCAAGACTTGGGTCTACTTATTGAACTTTGGGAGATCTGGTGAAGAAAATGGGAAGAAAAGACTTTTCTATCTCCTATATTGGGTGTGTGAAGCCAGAAAGTGAATGCAGCACTAATGCTTGCAGGATTGCTTGAACACCTTGGAAGAGCAGATAGGAGCAGAATTCAGAGCTGCAATATCAGACTGTTCTAAAATACCTTTTGTTTTAAATCTGAAAGCAAGAGAGAGATCAAGAGTTAAGAAATCATCATTATATTTGGCTATCATTCCCACGGATATTTTAAGGTATTTAAACAGGATCTTATATGGAAGTGGGATTCTGGTCTTCAGGGTGAAAGAGAGTAAGTCTAGCCCAACAGACAGGCTTCCAAATGGCAAGAAGACAAATCACAATGACAATGGCCAAGTTGTGCACAAAGGCACAGGCTCAGTCTGGAGCAACCCAGGAAGCCAGACAGAGACACACCAAACTACCAGAGCCCGAGGGAGACAGACTATGTTTCTAGACATCAAGGAAGAGCAAACACAGTGCCCTTCCTTTAGAGGGACAGATAAGAGAGACAGGGAATTATAAACTAACCAATATAATTTTAGTTAACGAGAGAAATATCAAAGAAGTCATCAAACTATTTATTTTTGGGCTCCTAGAAGGTGAAAAAGAGATGAAGAGCAATTAATACAGTTATCTCAAAGACAAAAATTTCAAACCACTCCTCATTCTTTCAAGGACAGAATGAAAGGTCTTGAGAAGGTGAAGCTGAGATGCAATACATCCTGACTTTGTAAGACTTTCTCCCAGAGTTTTGCAAGATATTCTTATAAGACAGCTTGGGAAATAGGAACCAAGTGGTTATGATATTGGTTTGGAAGACATCTACAAAGAGCCACTGTCAGTGGTGCAGTACTGTAAACTGTAGGGATGGACACAAGTTTCCTGCTGCTTCAGGTTTAACTCCAATTAATCAGCATCTTTCTAAATATCAGGATTTCCATAGCTCCTAAAAAATTTGGTAAGGACTAGCACACATCATGCAGGGCTTGCTGTCACAGATAGCCATATGATTGACTTCTTCTCCAACCGACTGCTGCATGTAGCAAGAAGTACTTTTTGTAAAGCAATTGCCGTAGGAAAGAAGTTGAGGTGATGTAGGTCTTTGTTACTTTGTTTTGCAAAATCTGCAATTTCTTCAATTTCCCTTAGAAGGTCCACAAGACTTCTTGGTTCATGTTTTAAAATTTCCATTTCATAGGAGTGTTCTTATCAATATCCCTCCATTCAGGATGTTTCTCATGAGAACTGAATGAGGAGTTTCCTACTTCAGAAACCAACAGTGAACTGGGCAGTCCCCTGCCATACAACAACACTGAAGGGCCAGTGGGGACTATGGCACCAGGTGACACTGCCAGGGCACCATGCCATGTCTATATGGTGACATTGCAGAACTGGGAACAGACACCGGGTGTTCCATGGTGGTGCAACTCCCTGGACTCTGTATGCATCCAAAGCATCCCTGAGAGGAGGAAGTGGGAATAGTGCAGAGAGCCACCTGAGGGCTGGACAGTGATCCTTGTGCTGGGACCTGTGTATTCAGCCTTTCTTATGGGGTATAACAAGGTCCAATGACTGGAATTTGGGAGCAGGCAAATTCATATTTGAAATAAGTGTCTACTTTTTAAATGGAGGTAACCATAGTGCAGAGTTTTTACTGCCTTAGCTCTTGAAGGAGAGATTGGATTTCTTTCTAAAGGATGTGCTTTGATGCAGGATAAATCTCTTACCACCTGTGTGTGCAGCTGGGTCAAGCCTGATGACTGCACCGACCATTTCTAGTGTTGGCATTTTATACATTCCCCTTCCTCAAGGCCTTGCTCTGCTCTGTTATCTTGACCACCTCATTCTTCAGCTCCTTTCTAAGATAATAACTAGAATTAAAATGCATGCATTGGGCAGTCAGTTGAACCCACCTAGGTTACTTGAGAAGGAAATTTGTTCACTGCACTCTTGAAAGCATGCACCTGGGTTGGGGACAATTCAAACATATAAGGAGTGCCATCTGCTGGCAAATGGGAATAGGGTATTGGGGATAATGGAATGAACAGTGCGGGATTATTGCACCCTGCGTGCATTCTCTGCTCTTTTGTGCTGTGAGGCTGTATGAAGGCAGATAGTCAGAGAATATTCTGAGTTGAAAGGGACCCGCAAGGTCCATTGAGTCCAACTCTTAAATGAATGGGATCCATGATCCATTCAGGGATCAAACCCACAATCTTATCATTACGAGCACTGTGCTCTAACCAACAGAACTAATCTCACGGTCATGTTTGCAAACTCTGTCTCCTACTGTGCCATGGCCATAGATGCCAGTGACTGGTAGACTGACAGATGGACAGCACGAACCTCGTGTCATTTCCTGCATTCATGAGCTGGTGCTCCCAACCCTTTGATGGGCAAAAAAATTTTGTGCAATCACTTCCAAAACAAATGCCATTTGAACAGCATTCCATAATGGGTGTTTGCTAATAGATGTGAGGACTGAGTGGCACTCTGAAGAGGTCATTTTTCCTCACTGACAGGATGGTGTAAATACCAGTAGAAAATAAGATAGCAGTGTATTATCTATGGGATAGTTATACTCAGTGAAGGAACACAAAGCCAAATTACATATGTACCTTATCAGCTAAAAGAGCTGAAGTATGGTGTTGACTTGGAGGGGACTAAACTGTAAAACATTTTTTTTCTGTTATAACATGCACATACTACCCCTTTAATTTGGCAAAATACTTGTTTCCTTCCTGCCAGTTTTTCAGGAACACTACTGTAGCTGGTCTGGCTGAGGATGTTGGAAACTCCTCAGAGAATAAAAACATGTGCAATGCATATGAAACCCCCTGTTTGTAGTTTTCAACTAAGCTGCCTAAGAAAGTATTCACTGGTGGTGGTATGTGACTCCACCAGCACTGTAGCAGTGATTTTGAAATAGTTTTTTCTTACTTGAACTATGCAATGAGATGTAATTTTTAAGACCAAGGTTGAAGAAGGTTTTCTACCCCAGAGATCTCAGCTGGTCTTGTAACTGTCTTTGGGTGTGAACATGAAAGCTATGAAGAATGAAAACCATAAGCAGTATTTCTGCTGCTTTGACTTGACTTCTCACCAAAGTAGTTGTTCCACATCTTTCGAAACAGAACTAGTGGAGCAAACAGTTCCTGAACTGAGACCTGTAATGGACTGATGAAGTGGTAACACAGGATGAATCAGGAAAAGATGTTTTTGACCAAGTCCTCCAAATGCCAATTTAGTCATCTGTCATGTTAACATGTTATGGGCAATACCTATAAAAACATTATTTCTGCATACACGTTTGGATCACAGAATCACACAGAATCAGATACAAGGCTTTTTTAAGATGTTATAAAGTCAATAAAAGCTTGGACAGACAAAATACAGGAAAATTATTTAAAACAACTTTCTCTTCAGGAAGCTGAAAAGGAAAAGCAAATCACATTTCAATGAGTTATTTTTACAGTAAAAGTAACCCAATTCAGGCAAGCTGGAGGTTGTGTGTTTGCATTCTCAGAGGTGCAAGGGGCTAATCAAGGCTGAAGTAAGATTGACTCCCTACTGCTAAACTAGACAGTAGGAAGGAAATGTGAGAGAGGTCTTCAGAGATGCTTTGAGGCTTCCTTTCAATAAAATGGCAATCATGAAAAGTCCAGATCTAACCAGACAAACAACTGACCAAGAAGAGAAAGAAATGATGAGGGTCAGTGTTTTGGAGTGCTGCTGAACTAGCTTGTTTAATGGACAAGATCTTAGGAAAAAAAGGTTAGGGAAGGCATTTCATATCAAGTCTACTCCTGTAGAGACTTTTATAATTGGGTTTATGATTTGCAATGAAGAATTCAGCCATTTGCTTTCCATATAGAATTTCACAAAATACCGGCTTTTAGCCAGTCTCGTGGGATGGGTGCATTTGTTGTCTGTGCCTATGTGTCTGTTTGCATGCCTTCATGCTTTGGTGGGTGTACAGTGTGATCTCCAGTGAATCTGGCAAGGTCAGGGTGTGCTGTTGCTCCAGAACAATAGATCTAAATAAACTAGTGCAAGCAAACAAGACCCTGGAGGTGCCTGCCTTGGAGATGGATTAGAATATTTCAAATTCTGGTATACATGTACCATTAATCTGCAAAGATAAGGTTAAAGACTGGAATTACCAGGTGTCAGCTGCTGTAAAAAGACCACCTCTAACAGGCGTAAGGACCATCTTGCAACGAGACAATGGTGAGACAGCTTATCACTCTGAACTGTTGCATGGTGGCAGGTTTCAGATTGACACACAGACAGCTGATGTGGGTTTAGACCTTGGGAACTGGGCTCAGCTCTCTGCCCTCCCACAGCACAGAGTGAGAAGCTGAGGTTTCAAGCCCTTTTCCAAGTGTCCTTACCTTTGTGGTTAGTGTAAGTACATTGAAACCTTGATGTTGCCCTTTCTCGGAGTATATATGTGTATTATAGCCATTTAACTATATTCTTGATAAACCATCCTAGCATATTAATTTCCTTACCAGCAGCCTATCTGGGCCTGAGGGTGGATAATGTTACAATGTGTTATGCCAGGTATTGAAATACATGGCTTTTCCACTGCACTTAATCCAAATCATTCTTCTTTTGAGAACTGAGCTTAAATTTGGTCAAATTGCGAAATTTAATGATGCTGAGTGGACAGCTGAAAGCTAGAAGGCTTGTATGGCCACCATAGCCAGCACAGAAGTTTTCTTAGTGAAAAAAGAGAAGTTGTGTATTGCCATGCCAAGCAGAATGTAGAGCTCTGACCTGAGCTGAGCTCAGTAGAGTTTTTTTCCACTGAGTTTGGTTTGTATCCCATGCAAGTCCATTGAGAAAAGCAATGTGATACAGAACATGCATATTATGCTTCAGTCCAGACTTTGCTCAGGGGGGTAGGCAAAATCTGTAAATAAAATGTTCTTTACACAAGGGTTATATCCACAGGTGTACATTTGCACATGAGATCCCCAGTGAGAGAGGAGAGGCTGTCAGTGCCTCTTGTCCATTCTTGCTCTGTTAGCATTGTGGTTATGGAAGCACGATGCATTAAGTGAACAGCTTGCCAGTTGCTAATGTAATAGACTCTTTTGACTCAATTTATTTATACTTGAAAAAATAAGAATGTAAACTTCTTCCACAAATATTTACTGTTTATTTTTACAATGTGTGGTTTTAAATAAGTGATTAATCTCCAAGTGAGTTTCATGATTACTATTTATGTTCATGTGGTACATACACGTGCAGCAAAGGCAGATGCCTTGTGAAAGGGACTGAGTTCTTTGAGATGCAGCTCAGAGAGGAACTCACTGCTTCTAACTGAGAAGGACAGAGAGATCCTAGCTATGTAAAATAAATTAAATATATGCTATATAGATTTATAATATTTTTAAGAGACTGTATGTAAACAGAGATGCCTTGTTTGTAAACAAACATCTTAATTTCAGAGAAACATGCATCTAGTTGCAGACACCAGTAAGGTTTCAAGTGGTTTCTGCTGTTGCTTTTGTGATCTCATGTACTTGAAGTGACACCCAGTTCCCTGCTCCTCCATGCTTAGAACTTTAAATAATACATATAAAATCTGAAGTGGTTGAGAATAAGAATGTGCAAAGCACGTTGAAAGGATTTTTTTTACACATTTCCTCCACTTGGAGCCTGTGCTGGTTGAAAATGAATGGACTGAATCCAGTGTAACATGGCTCGATGTATGCAAACTCCAGCTACAGTTTAAGGAAACAGATGTGAAAAGCTGGACTCCCAGTCCTGGGTTTATCTCCCCTTGTGTTAGATGTCCACAGGGCCTTTGCCCAGAGCAAATCATCTCTGTTTTAGCAGGACTTAAATTGTGCCCATTTCTCACTGTGTGGAGGCAGTCTGACTAACTGGTTCAGCTGTCAGGTGAGGTGGATCCTACCCTTCGTAATGGACCGAAGACCTCACTTCTACAGTACCAAGCTCCACGATTGCTTGAGACTATTGACTTTGGTCACTGGGAACTGCCCTCACCTTCCCTTCTCTATGAGGGCCTCCCAAATGCACCACGGGGCTTTGTTGACACCAGAGGTATAGGTTTCCATTGCACATCTACCAGTTTGGGGGACCTTCAAGGTTTATCATGTGAAGGTGCATTCTCCTTCAGACACCAGCATGCTGCTTCTCTCTGGGGGTTTTGCAGTGCCCTCTGAGCATGTCTGTAATTCGGCTGGCCTCATCACTGACACTGAGATTTGCCTGTAGCTGCCAGAAGTGAAGCTGTAATGCAGCTGGGAAATGTACTTGTCTAAGTGCACATATGCCCCAGATAGATAACTTCAGTCTAGCTGAGAGCAGTGAATAAACTCCAGGGGCAGAGTGTGAGGGGTCTTTCAGAAAGGCACACAGGGTCCAGGGAGGTTTGTAGTGCCTGTGCTAAATCCCACACTGCCCTCATCGCCACCATCTCCTGGTCCATCAGAGAACCTGGGAGCCCTGGCTGTAGATCCTGCTGGGGGAGGTGGAGTGTGGGAAGGCTGTCCAGCCCACACATAGAGAACCCTGCTCTGCACTAACATCACACTGGAGAAGATCCCTCACAGATGGGAACACACTGCTGCTCTTAGTCTTACATCTCTCACTAGAAGAGTGAAAAATATTCCAGACATATGGACTAATTTTCTTTCTTCACTCCTCCATTCACATGTAGATATCCTCTACCCCCACTCTACCCCTTACCCTGATCTTATTTGTGCAGGAGGAAAAACAGAAAAATAAGATGGCTTATTTAATTTTGTAATGAGAATTTTGCAAACTTTGGTTGGCTATATGGATTTTTCGGGGGGTTGAGGAACGTGGGAAAGAAAAGTTTGTTTTTGTTTTGGGATAAGTATTTTGGACCCTGTTATATTTTCTGTCTTTTTTGTATAACTCTTGGCAACAAAGATTTAAACAAGATGAGAAGAACTCCAGATGAATAAGTCTGTGTGAAATTAAAGGATTGTTGATTTTCATTCAACAGAGGCTAATGAATTCATACATAGGAATTATCTGTTCACAGTAGACCAAACTTCTGTTTTCCAGACACTCAAGTTTGGATGCTGGATAAGACCTTCATACACAGGTCTTTGTTTTGAGAACTCCAGTTTTCTTGAATAGTATGAAAACTGGGAATCCTGAACATATTATATCATTTTTCAATATAATTATGCGTTTCCCAGCAGATGTCTGAATGTTTATAGTGCACATATATACTTATGTTGCACATAAACATGCAAAACTTATGAAAGGGAGGTTATAAGAGATAAATGGAGTCAGCTTGTGTTGCTCCAGTAGTTGTGTGCAAACCTGACACACCACTTCTGCATCAGCTGACAGGCTCCAATATACTGAATAAACTACCTTTACATGATTCTTTTGAATATAACACCATTTCTTCACTTAGCTTGAAGAAATGTCTTACAGCAAGAAACGTGTGTTCTAGACCTACTACAAAGCAGAATTTGGAAACTTAGTGAGGAAGAAAAGGAAACAAAAGGTAAAAAGAAAAATGTAGATAAAGAGATAAATTCAAAGAATATTTGATAAGTGAGGTAAAAATGAAGCTCACATCTGGCTTTGTACTGAAACTTCAGGAGTTTTGGCAAGCAAAATCCTTATACTGTCCTGTGTTGACTCTTGGAGATAAAAAGAAGATAATGTTTATTCTTATATCTGAACCATTTGGATGCTGATGGGTCACACTACCAGAACTTGCAGCTAAGTTGTGATTTAGATAGATATGAGAAACATGTTTTAATAAAAACCTGAACTTCCTTTCCTGAACCAAGACATGGTGCAGGAGGTGAGGGATAACTGGGGAATCAATCATAGTGGCACAGGGTGCCTTTAAGTACCTCTGATAACAATGAATCCCTGCTCACAACTCTCACAAAATTATTTGTTTGCCCAGTTAAGGCCTCACTGTGGCTCTTTGCGAGAGTTTATAGATTGGTTGAAACAGTCCCTGCTGAGCTGCTGAGCTAACACTGTGTGTGGGTCCATCTCCCAGAGCATAGCCAAAATGAAGAGCAGCATGAAGTCAACCAGTGAGATATTGGCTGCCTCTCTTTTCTGCTGACTCCAACCTTTGGACTCACCCACATAGAGCAACAGAGAGCAGTAGAGATACTACTCTTATCCAATGCAAGTGTTAACAAAAACTCTGGGTGAAGGAATTAAAATCCCCTTACACCAGAAACTGGGAAGTTTCAAGCAGCAGTGTGGAGTCACAGAGCGTGAAGATGGAGTACACAGGTGTTAAATGTTCACGGTGTATAAGCAGTGGAATACAGAGGTGCTTAGTGAGGCGGAAAGGAAATGCAGGGATCATGCAGGACTAAATTTAGGTCTCTTTTAAATTAACATTATTGAGTAGGGGTGCATCTGTGCACATGATGTCTGGAACTGACCTTTTTAAGCAGCCTGGTAAATTTAACATTACTGGCTGCAGCATTTTCAATGCAAATATTTTCAGTTTGGTCTCATTTTAACTACACAACTTTTATCTTAATTTCCTAATTAATCTTAAAAGTCAAACAAATCAAAAACAACATGTGGTTTAATACTGCCATTAGAGTGCTCAAGAAACAGAGTAATTACTGGTGAGAACCTGCACTAAGATCTAGTATCAGTGAAGGTCTGTTCATGTGGCACAAGTTTGGATGGTCCTAGATCTTCACTGACTGACTTATACCCATGTCTAGGCAAGAAAATTCTCTGTGCAGTGTATTTCCATGAAATTAGGCAGCCTTTGGAAGTCTGTGAGCTCACGTGTTTCCAGCAAGTTGCATTCAGGGTGCATGCAAAGCTACTCAGGGACCTCTGAATTAATATTATAGAAAGATACTTAAAAGTAGACTTGAGAGCAAACAGTTTCTATCTAAGGCTTACTGATTTTTAACTTCTCAAAGATGGATTCAGTTGAGGATCCTGGTGGCATAAAGTCCCAAGCAAAGAATTACCGTGGGATGAAAGTATTCTGAACTCTCACCCTGCTTCTGTGTCCTTCCCAGACACCTGCCATTGGACATAGGCACACTATAGTTCATCTCTGTCAGTGAAATTCAGGTCTGATCCAGCATGTCTGCTGATATTTTTCTGCCACAATTTAGGAAGAAAAATCTCTTATTACCTTTAGACACTTAAAAGTATGGTGGTCTGAGACACTAAACACCAAGCCTCTAAACCCCCAAGCATCCTTCTACACCCAGCGAAGAGAAATAGGTATCCAAGTGCCTTAAGGCAAGAAAAATTGCACCCAAAGGAGGTATTTTCTCCCTATGAGAGTCAAGGTGATGAACCTGGGCTTAGATGACTAATTTTAGGCACATAAATGAGGTGATAGGACTTCCACCAATACTATTGCCAGGTATAGAGAGTTGTCTGGAGGACCTGGAGTAAAGGTTTTCGAGTGCTAACAGCTTTTACTCAGATCACAAGAGCTCTTGGCATGCAATAAAAAGAATAAAGAGTATGTTTGAGTCAAAGCCTTTTTCCTTCCACCCTTATTCACTTGCCTTTTGATTTTGAATTTTCTTGCCAGGATCCAAATAATCTACAACATACTCACTGGCATGGTTCCCTCCAGCTGAAAGACAAATGGGAGAGGGAGAGGAGATTAATTCTTCAGCTTACCAACAGCCTTGCTTTTTAAACTAAACCACTGCATCAGTGTGTTGTTGCAGCGATGCTCTTGTAAACTGCTGTGTGTACAGACACGGAGGCACAACTGGTGCACAGTACCAATGACAGCCAAGCCATGCTCAGATATGCCACTAACCAGTGAGTGGTGATGCACTGTTCCCCTCTGATCTGCTTGCTCAGCAGGCAGCACACAGCAAGCTGGGCTGGAGTAAGAGTCCCACTATGTGGGTTTACCCATAGTTAGCACCTCTATATACACTAACCACATAGTCAATGGGATTTGTTCACATGCTTAAAATTAAGATCTGACAACCCCTCCTTACCTATATGAAGCCCTGGATGCTGCTCAGGATTGCACAGCTCTTGAACTCTCTGAAGAATTCACTGCTCTGCAAACTGTTGATGCTCACCTGTACTGTCCAGGCCACTTCTCTGGGGTAAATAGCCCTGCTTTGCAATGTCCTCTTGTCTACAGAGCCCTCAGACGGAATATTCAGTGATACACACCTTCCAGTGATCAACTTCTAACACTCCATGAATTCATTTTCCTACAGCCTGTTGAGATCACCCTCCCAGAGGTCACAGACTTCTAGCAAATCCCTATGATAAAACTGTGCCCAAGATAAGGCTGCAAATCCATATCATAAAACTGTGTGCATGAGTTAACCAGACTTCTACTGGCACATCATCTTGAGTTTTAATGAATAGCAACACAAGAAGTCTCACTGGATCGGAAAGCCTCCACCAGCCTTTTATCTTTAGGTCATGCAGTGCTAATAGAGGAATTAAGCTCTTAAACCTATTGTATAGACAGGTGTTTTGCATAACTACACAGCAGGAAAAAGCTATTAGCATCAATAATAGCTGCTGTTGCATTTGATTAGACTTCTACCCCACATATGGCAATTCACAGAATCACAGAATCAAGTAGGTTGGAAAAGACCTCTGAGATCACTGAGTCCAATCTTTGACCCAACATCAACTTGTCTACTAGACCGTGGCACTAAGTGTCACATCCAGTCTCTTCTTAAACAGTTCCAGGATGGTGACTCTACCATCTCCCTGGGCAGCCCATTCCAATGGCCTATCACTTTCTCTGTAAAGAACAGAATTCAGCATGTTTACTGAAGGTCCTATCAAGTCTAGAGCAGCTGCTCTTAACAGTGTCCTCAATGAATGGCAAGCAGAAGATGGCAGAACAGATGTAGGTCAACACCCATCATTTGCAGAGTGCTCTTCTCTGAAAGGAGATTGTATGGGTCAAACTGGTCTTTGTCCCAGTGAACTCAGACAGACAGTCTTCCTAGAGGAGCAGACAAACCTCTTTGCTCAGACTCATCACTGTTATTTGGCATCAAATAGGAAGAAATGCACCCATTCAGGTAATCTTGGAGAATTTCAGGTTCTCAGGGTTTCATTCATTGTAAGATGGATGTTCAATACAAGCACAAACTTTAATTTTTCCTTTTTCTTTTCCTTTTTTTTTTTCTGTAGTCTAAACTGCACTATCCCCTTTGCTGGTGAAAATGCTATAACTGTGATCTAAGTTATAGAGGTGTTTGGTTTTACATTCTTTGAAGATCCAATAGTCCAAGCCAACCCTTGTGAAAGATATAACAATTTACTCAGTATAGATCATGTGATTGTGCTGCTGACACTTTAAAAGCAAGTTGAGTAGCTAAATTAGGGTTTGCTTCATTATAAAAAGCCAAAAGCTGGTTTCTCACCGCCAAGATAAAGGAATATTTTTTTATTTTCTGTATGTAAATACTAATAAAAAAAAGGGCATGTGCCTTTTTATCATTGATCATCTTTTCTTAGAGGTGATATAAGAAGTACTTAGCCTCAGATAACAGCCATATAAAATTTGAGTTGTGGGGCCAAATGAAATCTGCATACAAAGATTTCTTTAGACAGCTGCCTTCAGAGACTTGTGCACAATTTTGATTGGAGGGATGAAGAAAGAAAACGAGAATTAGCTCCTCATAAATTATTTTAAGTGCCATTTTTTAATATTTCAGGTATTTAAAAATAATAGGGAATGACCAACCTTTCTTCTCTAGATATCACAGACAAAATTCAAATATTATGTTTACCTAAAAGGTCACCTATCCTCCATATTTTTAGTTCAGAAAAAAGATTCAATTATAACTGACATATATATATTTTCCTGCTTTTCTGAATGTGATAGGGTGTGCCAATTGATTTTTTTTTTTTGACTGAGCACTGTGAGCCGATGAAGAGCATCCACAGGGATAATCTGACTAACATGCTCAATCCATCTGGATCACATCAGCTTTCTTCCTCTCATGTAAGGACATAGAAGAGAGGCAGAGGAAAAATCTGTTGAATTGCTCCCTCAGATTAGTTGGCCACTTACAAAAACTTCAGGTTCATTTCATAAAATATGGCCCCAAGTCTCTTCTAACCTCACCATACTTCATGATTTTCAACTGAACCCACACAAAATCCTATTTAGAATCTGGGATGATTAATCAAGCATGTGAGCAAAATTTCCCTGAGGATCCCATCACAAAGTGCATTCTAGCAACTTTTAATGAATACTTACTGACTTAGGTCAGCCACTTTAAAGTTATGTTTTACACTCATTAAAATAATCCTCTTGCTTATTCAGGACCTCTTCAGCAATGAGATCATTGATGAGAACAACACATGAAATCTCTGTCCTATTTGTTTCTGGCCGAACATGTGTTCCCTTGTAGAAAGAGAGCAGAATGACTGTCCACTCCATTCCCTACCCTTGGGTAGGGAGCACTAAGTAATTGCTGACTGGCACTTGTTCAGTCACTTCCTACAGACCTGCAGTGATGGAAACTGTATGGGCTCCATGGGAAATATGTTCTAAAGCTTCACTGTGCATTATACTGCAAAAGTTATTTCTAATGTCTTTTCCTAGCTAAGTACTGAACATTTTGGTCAAGAAATAGACTCAATTTGTTTTGAATCATTTCAAGAATCCCCAAAGTAACCTTTCTGGGACAGATAAGTCAAATTTCTTCTAACAGTGAGGAATGTGTTGTTACATCTTTTACAGATATTCAAAAGAGCAAGCAGATACGTGATTAAACAGATGAAAGTGCAAAGCTTTCAAACTGTGTTCCGTGTACAAGATGAATCCCTAAGGGTTTCAGCAGCACTGTCTGCAATTAATATAGTGCTGCACTGCCTATTTGACCTTTTCCGATTCAAACCTGTCATCCATTCATGGGTAATGTTTTCTTGACGAACAATAGCAATGAAAAGTCCTCACTCATCACAAGCCCCATTTATCCAATTGCAGCTGTACCTGTCCTCCTTTGTTTTAATGTGTTGGGGTCTGTTTTAATGTGTTGGGATCTGTTGTATCACATGACTCCTGCAACACAAGTTCCCTTTTCTTAAGTGTTACCCAAGAAAGAGCTAGAAAGCTCTTTCCTCTAACAAATTGGTAGAATTAAATTCTACTCTTCTTAAAATGTTGCCATATTGTGGAAGCCCATCACATGCCCCGGTTTGAACACCTAGATACATCTTACTCCATGAAGACAATACTGCAATATTCAGCATGCAACCCCAAGGATGGGTGCAGTCATCCAGTCTCTAGAGGTGTTGCAGTAATCCTGTGCTTCAACACATCAACAGGATGGTACATGTGGGAAAAACTGTGAGGATCACAATTTAAACCCCAGCTTTGGGATATGTGACAAAACGTGTTCTTCACTCTCCTCCATGCTCTTGCACAAAAAAGAAAAAAAACCCACTTGGTTTTCTTGTTATAGTGGGCAAAGTTACATTTCCCAGGGGTCTAATACCAGGATTTTCTTATGTAGGAACAACTCACTGGCAAAAGGATCGCTGGTCCTTTCTTTCTTCTGCCTGTCATGTACAACAGCTGGGACTGATAATTCTGAACCCATCTGTATCTGCTCTTTGTGTACAGAGCTGAAAGGAAAAAGCAAACTATAGGATTTGGCTCTCTTGAAGCAGCAAAACCCAGCTGACCCCGTGTCTCATAAGACCAAGATAGCTGATACTCCGTGTCACAGGATGCTTCAGGAATGGAGATGCTGCCTAAATCGAAGAGGTCTGGTCTGAGATATTTCCAAGAACAAAGAATGAAAACTGGCCTGTGTAAATGTTTTCACAAGAGTTAATAAAGCTGTACATTTCTGGCTGGTTTTTTACTTGCTGACAAGTACTAAGCCTTCAAGAGCATGGGATCAAAGCTCATCCTTGGGGAGATGGGGAGTTTGAATAAGCCTGCAGACCTGCCAGCTCCAGCCCATTTGGGGGAAGACAGGACAGCTGCCTCCACAAGCCACTTGCCCCTCTCCTGCTTCCTCCACCTTTTTACTGCCTCCCTCCCCATGCTTTGTGTTGTAACATCTAGGGAGCTCTGCTCCCCAAATTGCTTAAATTGATCTCTTCCTACAGTCACCTCTGCCTAAGCTCATCTCCTTCCAGAGGTGACAGAGACTACCTTTTTCTCGCTTGTGTCTCCTCAGGAACTTGAAGGCTTGCTTGTGGCTTCCTACTTGCTGACTGGTTCATTACAGAACCAAGGAGCTCTTGTGCCTCTCTTTTCCCCTTCAGGTACCTACACACAGGATATACTGTTGCTAGTACAACTGAGGAGTGAGATGTGCCTCAGAGATGGACCAAAACTGACTGAAATCTGTTGCTTTCTGAATCACAAATATTGGCAAGCATATGTTTGTACACAGTGCCCTAAATTTCAGGGTTTTATGTCAACAGAAAGTGACATACAAGAAGACAGTTTTTCCCAGAGTCCTGAGTGCTCTAGAGATAAATTGCCATGTAAAATTATTTTTTTCAGTTCACCTATAGATGAGCTTATACAGGGTTTTGAAACTCAGTAAAGCAATGGTGACTTGCGTATGGCACATTTGGCCCATAGGAAGAAATTATTGATTTAAGGCACTGTGTGAATGAGTCAGGACTTCGGCACCTCTCGGTTAAACAACTTTTTAAAACTAGTTTTGATATTTACTCCTGCCCTTTCTAAACACGGATTGTGGGGCTCCCCTCTCTCACATGGTGCGCTAATTCTCGTCAGGGTTTTAACTCAACTGGTGGCTGTCTCTCCAGCAATCAGATTGCCCTCCGGTAAGCGGGAAGCAGGTGAGATAAAATTTTTGTGAGGCCCTGGTAGATCAACAGACCAACATCTCTATTCTGGATTGAAACCAGAAAACTTGTGCTGAGAGATGGCTGCAGATTGCTCACCAAAGACAAATAATGATGACTGGCATAACCAGGTGTGCTTCAGAAGCTGCAACTCTGAGCATGCCCACAGAGGGGGGAGATGGCAGATGTGTGAGAGGTTTGCCAGTCCCTCTGATTAGTGCCGGGAGCCACTTCAGTCTCTGTCTGGCTCTATGCCAGTGAGAAAAAGGTGTCACAACACTATTTCCCATCATCTCTAAGTTTTGTTGTGCTTTGCAGCACTCATCTTAAGCCTCGCTTGTTAAGGGCTGAGCCTCAAGCATTTCTCACAAGGAAAGGTGTTTTGTTTTAATTTACATATTGAACAGCAGCTCTTGCTGTGCCGAAGGCTGCTTGTAGCAGTTGATTATTTCCACATGGCTATCTGAGCAGCCTGTGATGCAGCTAACTTCATATCAGGAACATAAGGCACTGGAGGTCCCATCAGGGCCAGAACTGGGCTGCACAGGGAAGGTGACAAGGTCCAGAAGACAGTGTACAGCTTCAGAGTACCTAAACAAAACAGGGAGTCTGCAAGGCTACTCATATCGATTCTCTGTCTGCTGAGGCAGACCTTTCCCTACAGGCAAGACCAGAATATTTTTAAGCATAACAGTACAGCTAAAGCAGTACAGCTCCTCATATGTTGCATTTACACTTGTGTAATTTATTTACAGAAAGTAAGAGGCTAATTTAAACCAGTGTGGATACTGGCAGTTCCACCATTGTCTTTACCCCTTCAGCCACACTGACCATAAAAGCTCAAGTCTTACATTGCAGCTGCTCTTTCTCTCTCTCTCTCTTTTATTTTACAGATGTCAGCTAGTTCTGAACCTATTGGAGATTTTCTAAGCCTGTCTTAAACAAGTTCCCTAACCTCTCTATTTTTTGTCCCCAAGGCTGTCATCAGGGAGAACCTTTCTTCACTGCTACACAGCCAACAGAGTCTTCTTACAGACTTCTTTTGGGGAGCAGGGACCTCACATCACCCCCCAGCAAAAAAGGGCAGAGCCAGTCAAGTCCCAAAGCTCTGCCTGAAGCTATTAATTTCTGAAGAGGTACTCTAGCCCTGGCTCCCTTCTAGTCCACAGAAACCTTTCACCAGTACTGGTGTGGAAACTTTTCTGCTTCTCTCCTCTCCATGAACATGTTTCAGTGCCAAAAACCAAGCTAAGAACACGCCTCTGTCAATGTACTCTGTAAATCTATCTCAAAATAGTCATCTTGGTCAAAAGACATTTCAGTACTTTGGTTCAAATGTAGATGATCTCATAGTGGGAATTGCAGTGAAATGAAGACGTTTATTAAAGACAGGAGACCTGGAAATCAGTTAAAACCATAACACTCAGGAAAACATTTTCATATACATCCATTCAAGTCAGATTTTCTTTTGATTGTTCCAAAATCCCTGATCCCTTGCTAAGACATCACTCAAAATGCTAGTGATATTATCCCATCTCTATTCAACATAACAGAGGTCAAATAATAGAAACTGGTGGTTTTTTGCAGGTACTATGTGGAAACTCAGCCAGATAAGTACAAGATAAATATACCTGTAGCTTAACTTCTGATGCTTCATGTTCTTCTTGACAAACATTAAAAGATGCATGTTGCTGTCAAAAATACTATCAGATTTTTGAACTGGGGCTTAACTACACTGGCACTGCTTGGAACATGCTCAGGTTTCATATTAATGATTGAAATTCACTTTTGAGGATTACTGTAACTAGTTGTGTAGAAAACTATGGCGTTAAAGCAGTTGATTGCCCCACTTCTATAAAAGAATTATAAAATCTAATAGGGTAAAATCAATACTTTCACTCACTTTTAAAGACTCAGGGATTTTTTTCAATTGTCACCCACATGAGTGGACAAAAATAGGAGATAGCCTAAACACTTTGCAAAGTCAAATGCAGGTACAATATCCACATTCAGGCATGAAATTTTTTTTATTTTGTTTTATCATCTCATATTCAGTCTAAACGAAGGACTGAAAACATCCTGGTTGATGTGGAGCTGACAGGTAGACAGTCATATCATACTTTGGCACATTAGCAGGCTACCTCATGAGTGGTAAAGCAGCCATGCTTGCTTTTTGCTTGCAGCAGACCTATCTGATGATGTATACCTTAGAAAGGGTTCACAAAAATCCAGGTTCATTTTTAATCTGACTGTACTCTGGCCTTCTTGTGACTTTGCCCTAGCAGGGGAATGGTGATCCAGGAGTTGCTGACATTGCCTGTGAGTGCTCCATGGAGGAGCAGGGCACTGCTGAGCTGCAGTGCACATGGCACACCTACAAGGCAGTTTCAGAAGCGTCCAGGAATGTCCCACAAAGACCAAGAAGATTCATATGAGTGATGTGGCTTTTTGTTCCTAGGCTGTCTGGTGTCTCTCTGTGGTCAGTGACCCTGGTAAGAGGTTGGTCTTGTGGCAATTTCAGAAATCATCTTATTAGGACTGTGAATTTGGGCATCCATGCCACCAGAACTCAGATATATGTCCAGCTGCATAAATGTAAAAGACCACAGCTCAGAATCAAGGAAAGCTAGAAAATCTAATCACAGGCTGAGGAAATGAATTCCTGGGAATCACTTTGAAGAGAACTGTCTCTCCCTGGGGGCCTGGGTGTGCTGCCTGATGAGGAGGAAGGGTTTCTATCGCAGAACACCTGGGTTCCACTTAAATGATCTTGGTAATAAATATCATGAAAAACGATAAATCATACCTACTTGATATGTGTGCCTTAAGCAATTGACATTTGCAAAGCACACTGAAATCCTTGAAATGAAAGACAGTACATGTGGTGCATGAAATGAATTACACCATTGCCTAATTTCATTCCAGAAGAAAACTCCAGCAGTGTGCGAGGCAAAGCACAGATAACATGTGGGACATTTCCTTTCATGATGAACATATTTTTACTATAATAAAATTCACAAAAGAGTCTTTTTCTCTCTCTGTATCTTTGAAGCAGGACTAGGGAGATCTTTTTCCCTTCAACTGGGAAAGCATAAATCCTAAAATTCAGGCCTGTCTACAGATCATATGTGGGTTAGTGTAACATAGCTACTGTAATTTTCCTGAAATTCACCCATCCTGAAGTAGGCTGAAAAAAATTATCTTACAAGCAGACCATAGAACTAAGAAATGCTAATTTTTTTTTCTATGGCAGAGGTTTCATAGAATCATAGAATATTCTGAGTTGAAAGAAACTCACAAGGACAGAACATCCCCAAGAGCCACAACATGTGGCTGGGAGCATTGTCCAAGCACTTCTTGAACTCTGACAAGTTTGGTGCTGTGATCACTTCCATGGAAAGCCTGTTCCAGTGCCAAATCACCCTCTGGTTGCAAAACCTTGTCATAGTATCTAAACTAAACCTCCCCTGACACAACTTCAGGTCATTCCCATTGGTCCAGTCAATGGACACCACAGAGCAGAGATCAGTGCCTGCCCCTCCTCTTTCCCTCACAAGGAAGGTAATGTAATGAGGTCTCCACTCAGTCTCCTCTTCTCCAGAATGAACACACCAAGTGACATCAGCTGCTCCTCATACAGCTTCTCCTCAAGGCCCTTCACCATCTTCATTGCCCTCCACTGGACACTCTCTAATGCCTTAATATCTTTTTTAGATTGAGGTCCCCAAAACTACACACAATATTCAAGGTGAGGCCGCCCCAGTGCAGAGCAGAGCAGGACAATCCCCTCCCTTGACCAGCTGGCGATGTTTTGCCTGATGCCCCCCAGGACAGGGTTGGCCCTCCTGGCTGCCAGGGCACTGCTGACTCATGTTCAACTTGCCATCCACCAGGACCCCCAGGTCCCTTTCTGTGGTACTGCTTTCCAGCATCTCATTCCCCAGTCTGTATATACATCCAGGTTTGCCCTGTCCCAGATGCAGAATCCAGCACTTGTCTTTGCTAAACTTCATATATTTAGTCATTGCCCAGTCCTCTCATTTGTCTGTGTTTCTCTGCAGCCTCCCTGCCTTCAATGGAGTCAACAAGCCCTCACAATTTAGTATATTTGGCAAACTTACTTAGTATACCTCTGAGTCCTGCAACCAAATCAGTTAGGAAGATATTGAAGATTCACTAGTCTTTGAGATGTTTGAAATTCCCCAAATTGCAAGAAGTCTGGAGGCTACAGCTTCACTCCACATGTGAATGTAGACACGTTGGTGAGATGTGGGTGTTTCCATTCCTATGACCTCAGGGAAGGGAGCAGACTTCTTGACAAAGTCCATCTCCCACCCTGCACAGAAGAGATATTCAGTGACATGTGAACATGCTGGGGACTCACACACAGCTTTGCTTTTGCCTTTGAGTGAATGGAGAGTGCATGGGAGCTTATTCCTTTACCAATTGTCTTCCTGGCTTTCAGAATGGGCAGGTCAGAGAAACCGTCTCAGAGATGTCACCTGTAATTGTATGTGTGTGCAGTAAAAGTGCTGTCAAGTATCTTCTGCTGGTGCTGAAGAAAATGTCTCATGAGATCTTACAAAGGGGTTGACTTGCCAGGCAATCACAGCAGCACTTTGCTGTGGTACCTTGGTTCTTCAGAGAAGAAAAGCATATCTGTAAATGCATCATGCCTGTCCAGGGGTCAGCTCCACTTTTCCATTTCATCCAGCTGAAGGCTATTTCACATGACCTTAGTGGAGGCTCCAGACCCCAAGTGACTGGGCTTGTGGCTTTGCAGGCAGGAGGGGAGGGGATAGGGTTGAAGATGGGGGCAGGGGGATGGGGGGGGCTCTCTTCTTGATTCACAGCTGGTTTACATCACTACTGTTCTGCAGAGCTGCTGTGGGATGACAGCCCTGGCAGTGAGAGCAGGGGGATGCAATGGGGAGGGTTCATGGCATGTGTCTTGACGGGTGCCAGTGACTGCCTCATCCCACTCTAGCACCCAGGCACCACTGGCCAGATGTGGTGGGCAGCCAACCTTTCTGCCTTGTCCCATTCCCACACTGAGGGACCTACCTGCCACAGAATCTGTGCTGGAGCCTGCTACCATATCTCAACTGCCTTTGTAGTCAGCTTCATACTGTCCTTCCCCGCTGATGACATTTGTTTTAGGAAAAGAAAAATTGCACCATTGATCTCTGCTATCCAATAATGCCTTGAGGATAACATGCATGAACATGAAGTGTAGACACTCATATTGTTTAGATGAGTTCAAAACTCAACCCTGAACCTTCCTAGCCTATTAGTGTATGTCCTATGGTCAAGCTCCTTCAATGTTAAGAATGGTAAGATGAAATCTACATCTGAATTAGTTTTTCTTTTTCAATAGATGCCTCTAATCCTATATATTCAGGGTGAAAAAGTTCTGATTCTCACTTGAAGGTAGCTGTTGCTGTCCCGAGTCTGAAAACAGCTTTCAACACTTGCTTGGAGGAATTGCAAGGCCCTTGTTCTAATCCATGGGAAGTCCTTCAAAGAGACTCTGAAGAAATATTGCAGACGTACTTTGCTTCCCACTGGCCATATAATATTTTCCAGGAAGATGATAAGTTCTTCTTCCTATGTGCCCTTGAGACAACCTTTAAGGGCTGAAAGCAGAAAAACTCTTAGGCACTTGTATGTCATCAGTTAAAATGCCCATGGCGTGCTGAAAGCAGAAGCATCGCAGCTGGGATAAGATGAATTGAACATAACATGAAAGATGAGGGTGTCAAGGGGGTCTGCATGGGCTGTGCTATTACTTTTCACAGTTCATTCCGCAGTTTTCTCAAAAATCCAACGAAGTGCCAAAAAAGACAGGCACCTGGTCGGCACTGTTATCTGACTCGGCAGGAAGTGACACTGCTATGGTTCAGACTTATGAGGGAGCCTAAAGCTGTTTTTATTCCAGACTGGGAAAATGCCAAAATGCTTCACAAAGCAGAATGAAGTCACATCTCCCATCCACATATTATTTGCCTTTATCTCAGTGCCTTAGGAGCTATACTGTCAGAAATACTTTTGAAAATACTTCATCCCAGTAAAACATTTTCACCATCAAACCAGTAACTGGACACAAAATAAAAAATGCTAGTAAAATGTTCAAACTAGCTCTCCACTGTAGGTTTATTTGGCTGCAGAAGCAGGATACACTTTATATTTTGCAAGTTTTAAACACTTTTTTCTTTTTTCAAATCTTTGACTGAAAAATGCAGAATATTTGATTGCTGGAAAAGCACTTGTTACTATGAACGTTTGGACACAGTGCAGAAATACCTGACCCAAGGAAATGCTTTTCAGAACACCTTTTTTGGTCAAAATTTCTGTTTTATTGAAAAAACAAAGGCTTTGCAGTAGCTTGTCAGCATTGACCAACCTTGTCCTGAGTTCAGGATGGAATTTTTGCTGGGGAAAAACTGTAACTCCAGAATTGCCTAATTATCACAGACTCTCCTGCCTTGGTCAGAGCAGGCAGGAACAGGCAGGATCCTACTTCTTGAGGTCCTGCTAAGAAGAGCAATCACTTGGGAAAACATCTCTGGCTCTCTTGAGTGTTTTAATAAAAGTTTCAAACAGACTGGTGTTTTCGACTCTATTACTGCAAAAATAATCTAATACCCCAAAGGGGAGTATTTTCCCTATAGTACATGGGCTCTAGAGAAGGTCCTGGTTTCCCACCACCACAGTCAATGGCTGGGACAGCAAAGACCCAGCATGTTCACACTTGCTCACAAAAACCTTTTGAAGCAGAAAGTTGCAGCTTGAGACGAGAAGACCCTTGCCCTTTTCTTAGCAAACACATACACTCTCCGTTGCCATGCTGGAGGCGTATTTCCTGTCTCAGCATGACCATGTCATCTTCATTTATCTCAAACGCCTTGATCTAGTTAGTCTTTGATAGCTTGTAGGGAAAAAGGGGCCTTGCTTATTCTCTGTCAGGCTGTTGACAGCAAAACAAGTTCTGTTTCCTTTGGGCTCGTGCTATTTTGGTTGGGTTCTTCTTAACTTTCACATATCAATCAAAGAGGCAACCTCAAACATGACGTTCCAGCAATTCAGTGCAATAAATTAAACATCTGCTGGTGGAGATGGCTACATGCTGAGGTTGAAATTGGCCCTGTAAGTCTGGGAATGATCCTCTAACTTGTTTTTGTTCTGTTAAAACAATAAAAAGGAACTTTTGGGGGCATTTATGGTCAAACTTTTGAATTTTGCAAGAGGTTTTTTGAATGTTTTTTGAAAGCTTATCTGCCTTTTGGTTTTAGATTAGCAAAATTGTTTTGAAAACACAGTCTCATCTGCCAGTTAAATGCTACTAAAATGCTGCACCCTGGGGGTTCTGGCATCTTGGTGCATCCTGGGTAGTTAATGACACCTCATCTGGTCCAGGTCTGTGACGAGCTGTCAGTGCAAGGTGACATCATGGCAGATCAACAGACCTCTCTGCATGGGCTGAGCAGTGTGACTTGCCCTGTGCATATCTGTAGGAGTTACGAGGTGATGACATTTATCCTAAACATTTTACTCCTGTAAATATATAAAGATGCCTTCCTTAGTCTGTCATGCTCCAAGAGTACCATGATATGGCTGATAAGCAAGACCTTAGTCCTCTGCTTATATTATTTTAATGGATTGGCTGCTCATAAGAGACTCATCAGATTCACTTTTCCAAGCAACTGTATTCACTGAAGAGTGAAATGAATAACCTGCTTAATATGTTTATGCTGCCACAATTATTATCACTGGTTTTGTTGCCATTATTGCTATTACTTTATCAAAGTACTACCAAGGAAGAAGGTTTACTTGTTCCAGTCATTTATCCCGGAGAGGATACTGACTAAATAGAGAATGCAAAAAAAGAGAGATGAGTTAAATGCACAGGCAAATTCAATGGTGTGGTGGCAGTCAGTCTCACATCAACTGTACCATGTGATGGTTGGCAGGTCTCTGGAGGGAAGACAAAGAGTTACCTGCAAGGGGCTGAGCTGAAGGGGAAGAGAGGTGATGGGAGAGGGCAGTCACTGAGATTTGCATTGGTAAGCTTTTATTCATACAGTCTCTCTTTCCAAAGTGATGAATGCCAATTTTGACGTGAGAAAATGTAAAAATCTCTCTTCCAATTCAAACAAAACTCATTGAAATGAAATTTATCAAAAGATAGTGTCAGAGCAGATAAAACTAAACTCCTTGTATGAAGAAAGAGCATCACTAAAAATAAAACTAGATCATTTCTTATCATTGTATGTCACCCATTCCTCAGCAATCAGGCACTGCTGAGGCACTGTGTTAGAAAAATTACCGGGAGTATGTGGAAACATCATCTGCTTGAATTACTGGCTGATTCTTTTGTCCTGGTTCATTATCACTGATCCTTTATAAGAAAGTCATCCTCCAAAAATACTTCTGTGTAGCATACCTCACCATTTCATGTTTTGGCTTCATAGTACTTGGCTCTGCACATCCCTCCACCTGGCTGCAACACTGCTGGGAGGAGCTCAGTGGCAATAGCTCCAGGGCTGGAACCTCAGTTAGCAGACAAATTATTTTTTTCAGAGAGAGAGAGAGGGATGTGATCCCATGGCAAGGTTTTCTTCAGTGCCCAAAGAGGATAATCCATTCTTATGTGTCAAGGTCCAATGAATCAGATAAGACCCTAACCAAATGCATGTCAGGACAAGCTCAAGACATTTTCACATGCCTTTGTAATTTGTACAAAGCGACACTTTGCACAGTGGGCCATCCAACAGCAATCACAGCTACAGCTTCATGGTGGGTCACAATGGTGGTGTTATGCAGATATACCCACCAAGTAACGAAATTAGCTTACTTTTTCTAGCAGAGTAACTATCTGCAAAACCCAGCTGGAGAGGAGCCACTTACATCTCTGCTCTGCTCTGCCTTTCATGACTCTATGTTTGACTTTTGTTACCCGAAATATCTGGTTGTCATTAGCTCAGAGACCTGCCTAGTGATAGGCAGCACAACCACCCAGCATCAGCAGCAGCGTATGGCACGGATTCTGCCACAGACACCAAGAGAAAACTGTCAGGGATTTCAAGTGGCCCATTAGAAACTACCCTGAAGATCATGTGATTCTTTCTATAAAAGTTGCCTGCTGTTTGATAGAGCCCAATTGGAGAGGGAATGATTGTATAGACAAATAAATTTCCTTGTACATGGCAAAGGTGCTCCTATATTTTTTTAATTCTTTTTACTTACCAGAGCTCAAGGAGAGGCATTTTTCCACGCCTCAAATGCCTAAAGCAATGCCCAGAAACACAAAAATAAAGGATATGACAGAAAGAGAGATCAACTTTACATCTGTAATTCCTCCTGGGTAGAGCCCTTATTTATTTAGGAGAAGAGCTGCCTTTTCTTAGTTTCCCATATGACAATTCTCTGCTCAGTCTTATCTTGAAGTGACTCATAGTAGGGGTCAAAAGGGGAAGAGAAACTTTATGGTAACCTCTTCATAACCCTCTTGTAAAGTCTGCTTTCTTTGGCTCTCAGTTTGTATTTGTAATCAGCGGGCAATTTCCCCTCATCTCTCTATTTTCCACTCTTTTTTAATTGAAAACTTGGTAAAGTTATGGTGCCTTTTATACCAAAAGTGTCCCACTCCCTTCCTGTCTCACTTGTCACGTGCATTCCTCCAATTCCCTTCAGGCCGCATCCTGAAAAATGGCAAAACTCCATTGCCTCCATAGGGAAGTCCATCAATGCTCCAGGAGGGCTGCTACCCTGCCCCAGGGAAGAGCAGTGCCCTGACGTGGCTTGTGATGGGGAGGTGAGAGCCTGGGTGTAGTTCTTAGGGGCTCCTACCCTACTTGTGACATGGGTGTTTCCTAACTGCCTACAAACACCAAATCACTCCTGCTTCAGGTAATGTATTCTGATACCCTAAAATAGTTCTCAGCGTGACTTTGGGCTGGACAGGTTTGTAGTTAATAGTAGAGCCTCTGAAGAAATGTTCTTGGGAAAGATAACAAAAGCTTCCCAGCATTGTCTTGGCTTAATTTCCCCTTTAAAGAAAAATAAGATCTCCTTCCTGACATCCAGCCACCAAAAACAGGTCTCAGAAAGAAAGTGGTCATCCACTCCAATTTGCACATCCTTCTGCTAGATGGAATTGACCTCCAGCCCTTCCATGTTAAGAGCCATGGCTCTGAATCATTTTTGCTGACAGAAGAGTAACTACCTGACAAATTGGTCACTCTCACCTTTGAGGGGCTTAAGACTCTAGGCAAGCTAATATTTTTCTGAACATCCATCAGTGTGCATCTGATTCTCAATGTGGGTTTAAAGACCATTAAAGCTAATGAAACTGAGCGTGTGGATAGCATTAAATGTATGCTTCAGTGCTTCACTGAGTGATTTAAGCAGGCATATAAGTTTTTCATTTGAAAAAGGCTTGTGAACACCAACATGGAAGGACATTTTTATTTATTCCTCAAGTACTGAGAGTTGTTCTTAGTCATACAGAAATACAGCAGTGTCTGCTGCCATGGACACATACCAAAGGGAGAGACAGAAGAGCAGAGAAAGCATATTTACTTTTTTCATGATCAGTGACCAAACATGTGCAGATGCCTGGGAGATGAGTCTGGAGAGTGCAAGCAAAACAAACGTGCAGAATGAAATGGAAACAGTCCTTGCTTTTACAGTTACACAGAGCGGTATCACCTCAGTGTTAGCAGCAGCACGCTTTTCCACTCCCCATCTGCTAGCATTCATTTTAATTCCTGCATTAGTGTACTACGGAAAATATGGGGTCAGGGCGTCCTTGCTTTTATCTCAATTAATCTGTTTCTATTTTCACCCATAGAGGACATTTTTCTCTTCCTACAGTATGTCCATTTTCAATGGCTTGGGTTTTTATATCACAAAAGGAAAAAAAAAATAGGAAAAAAAATGACAGTAGATTTTTTTCTACAGACCTAGTGTCTGAGTCACAGACAGGAAGAGGGCAACGTACCTTGTTGTAAATGTCATCTGTATTGTGCCTTTCCAGACAGGTTGTTTTGTGGATTTTTTCACAGACACACATAGGAAAAGTAGGATGTCAACTAAAATGAAACAACTTTTTTGTTCTCCATATATAACTGTTCACTTCAAGCTACAAACCTCCTACTGAACTGCCCCTCTGTGAAGCCACTGTAACATTTCAAAGTAATTAATGGCAATAAAACCATTTCTTGTAAATTGGTCAGGCCTTCATCATTTTAGGCCTTGATTCAAGAAATACGGTTAAGCAGGACAGCAAAAAACCTTTATATCAAGCACATGCTCTTAGAGTTTTTCAGGAGCAAAACCTAAGCAGATTTCCAGTCAGGAGATGTTTTTGAAAGAAACTGATTTGGAGGATTCTTTCTCAGATGTTGACTTCTTTTGTAAAACATTTTCAGGAGGAAGGTCATCAACTACCACATATTTCTCAGATGCTAGATACCATCAGGACAAACATTCTTAATGTGTGTTCAAAGGCTGCCAAATAAATGAAGTTAAAGCTCATAAGAGGTCATCAAATGTAAAAAAACCCACAAAACATTTCTTCCCTTCGATCATTAATTTTGCCTTCATTGCTGTTGCTGTCTTGGAGTAACATAAGCTGACCATCTAATCTGTTACAGAAGTCTGGTATCTGAGTGCCAAACCCTTTGCTGTTCCTTTGTAAAATTATCTAAATAAATGGTTAGAGAAGTATTGCAAAAAATTATTCAAAAATATTTAAGCAAATAAATTAAGGAAGCTCTCGGCATCAACAAATGAAATTAACAATGGTAGTCTGCGCCACGTGGTCTAAAGTGGTTGGTTTGACCATGCAGTGGCCTGTTGTAAAAGGCTAATAGCTAAAAAATGCTATAGATCAGGAATCTCCACCAGGTCTCCAGGCTTTCTGAAAGGTAGCAGACCCAACAAAAGTTATTTTCTTTTGGTTTTAACATAAAGAAATTGTTTTCTCATGGTTAAAGGCACAGAGGTAGATTAAAAACTAGGTAAGATAGGTGTAAAGTTCAGTGATTTTTTTGATCAAGAAGCATTAGGAACTGTGTATATTGTTAAATACTAAAGCAAGCAGATTAAAATATAACCACTAGAGCCTTTATTCCTACCTGCACTGGCTATTTTGAGGTGCATGTGCCTAGACTGCTGTCCATAAGGAAAAAGTCAGGTGTAAGTGGCCAGTAGGTACAAAAGCACCTATCTGAAAATGTCTCTTTCTGAGGCTTGCCCCTTCCTAATCCCCCCCGTTTCCATAGCGTGCAGCACAGTAGGAGAAAACAGAGAACAGAAAAAAACAGCAATAAAACATTTTCTAATTAACAAGGGATTACATCTCTGTCAACATACAGCAAAAATGGAGCATATTTGAACAAGCTAGCGAGCATACTGGAAGGATAATAATTTTTAAAGAGTTGAGATGCAGAGCCATGCTACCATCGTGCTGGCCACTTGGCAGTCACAGCAGCACAGTCCTGCCCTTTCCACCTCTGCAACAGCCCTTATGAGACTGATACACCTGAAATAGCGCATCCACATTTTGGTTTACAGCATGGTAGTGGGGAAGAGCAAATGTCAGCGAATTCAAGGTTTGAACCACCAAGCCCTGCCAGGTGACCTTTGCCACTGGATACATCACCCACGAGCTGCAAAGAGATCGCTGGGCATCCTACGTTCATGTCTTGCCAGTCCAGAATAACAGTTAAGAATAGCAGGAACTAAACTTTACCTGTTACATAAAACACTTGCACGGCAGCATATATGTGATCATAAGAACGATCATCTGACTGCCTACACATTTCCCAAGCTGCTGTGTTAATTCCAAAATGCTGCATAAACATACTTCATACAGCACTCGTGGGTGACAGGCAGATTCTTCTCATAACAACTGGCCTGTGGTTTCCTGAGTAACAAATGTATGCCAGAGGGAAGCAGCAAGAAGCCTAAATGCAAACTGAGGGGAAAAGCATGAAGAAGAAATAAGAGGCCAAATGAGCAACTTCAGTCACTCCACTGACAGGACTATAATTGCAACGGAAGTGAAATTGAACAAAACAAATAGCAGACAGTGCTTAGCAGGTGTGGAAATTTATCTGACAGCTGCAGATGGTTCCCTGAACAGCTAATCATGACCGTACGCTTCCGTGAGCTAGGCTTTGGTCCCCCAGCTTTGATCCTGCTTGTACACATCCCAACACTGAGCTTTCACTTTGAATTGTAAGGTGGGATGAAACCTCCGATTGATGCTGGATTTTGTCCAAGAGCTCCAAGAACACCAGTGCTGAAAGGGTTGTAACCTCAGCTAGCTACTGTGCCTTTCTGAAACAAAAAGGGTTTTCATTATTTCACTAATGGTTTCAGTAAGAATACCATAGCAAACTTTCTTATAAAACTGACCCCAAAAAATCTAAAAATTTCTTTGCTTTGGTTGCCCTAAGTAAAGTTGTTTTCAGATCCCTTAAATAACTTGGTTTTCCTTATTTTTCTTTTGCCAAAATAAGTGAGGATTTTGATCCTTTCTAAAAATGTATTTTTCTATAGACTGGGGAGAATGTTCCCCATTCTGCAAGCACTCATTACCTGGTGCTTTATTATCAAGCCCAGTCCTAGGAAACACCACAAAATTTTTCATAATCAGAAATATTACAGCAGCCCCTTCCCAGCTTTTTTTGGAGGTTCTTAAACGTGTCTGTGTGGCTCACAGCTGGTCTAAGGTAACACAGTCCCTCTAGACACAGAGGTGGGATTGGTTTTCAAATCTTGCCTTATTGTTCAATGAAAACCAGTAATTTCTTGTGCTTCAGTATGAATAAAATAATCTAAAAAACTATTTTTTTTCAGTTTTTTTGGTCAGCAAAACAGAGGAAGCAGCACTACACTGTATTCATGGAGCTTCTCATGCACATGGATTAGGAACATGCTTTCCTGAAACTTCATGTTCTGCCTAGTCCTGTTTTGTCTTTTGTAATTATTCACCTTGCTATTTGTGCACACATAGAAAATTGCGGGAGCCCCAAGGTGGGCAAAACCACAGCGGATCCCAAGAAACCACTGTGGACTGCAGGGCGAACACCTGTGCCCTCTTTCAAAGGCCTCTTGAGGTGCATCTGTGCTCACTCTTTTTGTTCTTGCCCTTCCCACCGCCTTCAAGACACGGTGACAACTTTACGTGTGTGTGTGTGTGTGTGCAGTATACAGAGCCAGGGGAATAGAAGAGCTTGCAGTATATGAAACACAAACATCTAAGAGACTGAATAGTTTTCAACTTGAATTTTTATGCCTGTGGTCTCTTTTTCTAAGTAGTGGATACACAACAGGGACATTTGAATCACTACCAAGGTAAAAGCTTGACAAAATAACAACCACAACAAAGCAGGGAGGTTGATGGGCACTTAATGATTTAGTACAATTAAGACAGAGTTCTGGATTAGTTTTCAGCCTGGTGGACATATTTAGTCCAGTTACTAGTAGTTTTGTGTGCCTGAAAAGTAGGAAGTGATTTATTAGAGACATCAGCTTTTGAACGATGTACTTAAGCACAATGTACTTTCATAGCAGTTCTAGTGTTGAGCCCCAGGTGACTACTCCAGCTTTAGCTCACATTCCTACACTGGATTTGGATAATGTGTAGGAGTCATGACACGATTTTGTAAAATTTACACAGATGCTAGCAATGCAAAACCTCCAGTTTCATCACTTTCCATCCCAGAGAGCCGTCGATGACCAGCAGGGGAGCAATCTGCCACCCCAGCCTGCTCAGGAAGGGCAGGTGTGTTAGGATAGGAGCCTTCTATCCCACGTGCACATCTCACTGACTCACTTTCAGGGGTCTTTTCTTGGCCACAGCAAAAATGCTTGTGTGTTGCCCTAAAGGCTGTGCTGCACCATTGCAGTGCCCCTACTGAAGGAATGGAGACTCACCCGAGGGGAGCTGTTAAGGTTTGCACAGCACAGAATGGCTGGGAAGGCTCACCAGACACACTGGCCAGGGAGGTCAGGCAAGGACAAGGTGATGGGATGGGAAATGCACAAAAGATGAGAAAATCTGTATCTCCATACTGAAGCTGGCAAGCAGGAGTGTCCCCTCAGGCACTGCCTTTCCTCCTGTTCCCCACACAGATAAAGAAGTGCAAGGGCTTATGGCCACTTTCTCACCTCTGCAATCAGCTGCAGCTGGACTTGGAAACTTGAATCTGCCCTGAATGCCTGTGGGCATTTCTAGAAGATCCTCCTACTGTTGGTGGTGGTTTCTAGACTCAAAGGCCTATTGCTCAGGAGTTATGGTGGCAGCTAGGGGCTGTGGGGCTCTTCTGGCACACTGATGCAAGCTCCAGCCACCACCCCAGCAGGTGCAGCCGTGGAGGTGTCCCTGCTCTAAGCAGCTCTTCCACAGCAGTCTAGGAAAGCAGCCCACAAGCAGCAGGTCTGGGTATGCACTGCACAGCAGCCCTCTCTGCTGAGCACAAGGGGCCATGGACAGTGACAGAGCTGAGAGCCTGCTGTTGGTGAGGATACAGATGCAACCAGCTTGTTTATTCCAGCTGCATCCTCCTAATTTCTCTGGGAGAAGCCAGATGTCCCAACCAACCATCAGTGCAGCAGTTCTCATGTCAGCAACAGAATTAGCCAAGTCTGTGTTTTAGCAGCCCATATATCATTGCAATGGACACTGACATGGTTTAGGAACCAGGTGCAAACAGACCAAACAAGTAAGTGAGTTTCTGCTCTCTTCCCACCCCTTGCATCCACACTGCAGGTGTCCTGGTGCCTTCACACAGTGAAAAAGTTCCTGACAGCTGGGAAGAAACTGCTTCCATAGGAACCCAAGGCTCTGCCGACCAGCTCTGCAAACTAGATTTACCTTGTCTGACCTTCAATCTTTGTGAAGGTCCTGTTAGTCTCAGAGATTATTTGAATTCCAAAACTTTCATCTGCAAAACTCTGTTGGTGAATACCTTCCAGAAGAGCAGAGTCATTTGTAACTCCTGACATGCTCTGGGACTTACTCAGGTGCATTGCTCCTCTTACCTGTCTTCTGCTTGGTGGTCAGAGGCTTGTTCTCCACTTTTCAATCTGAATTTGGAAACAAAAAGAGGCGAGAAAAAACTAATGTCAATTACTTTTAAACAGTTAAGATTAGACCATAAGCAGAGGAAAGCTGAAAGTTGCTCTTCTGCTTTTTCTGCTGCTGCTTGAAGGACTCAGAATAGACAACCCTGGTGTTCTTCTCAGCCTGAGAAAGAGCCCTGTTGTGAAGACTGTGAAGGTAGTGATGATTCCCAGACAGGATGGTGATTCAGAAGATTAATCCCAAAAAACATTAGCCTGTAATAGTAAGGATTTGGCACCACCATGACAACTTTGGAATAGGAGTCTTGTAATAGTGTTGCTCTCAAACCAAACCTTGCAGTTAGCAGAAGTGAAGCTTACTGGGTTTTACCCTTTATCATCTTGTCCCATGTAACCTTATCAGATGCAGCAGATGCTTTCAGCTGCCACTCAAGCCAGGCTGAATACCTCAAAGATGCAACCGTGATGGGCTGCAACATGCTTTTCTATGCTCTGATGTGACCAGAAGCCAGTATTAGAGCATGGAAGGACATAAAGAAAGAAAACGATGCAGGCCATGCAGAAAACTAAGAGGGCCTGTCTTTCCACAGCCTGGCACCTCACCATGCATCTAAGTTTAAAGAGGGTACCAAATACCATCAGATCAGGAGGGAATGACTTTGTACCTCTCAAGAACTATTAAGAATAATGAAACTTGAGAAGCAGAGCTGGGGAGTGGTTTGTAGAAAATCAGTGTGTTTGTCTTATCTCCTTTTTGTCTCTCCCCCCAAATTTCTGTGGGTAAGACTAATAATTTGAAGATCTCTGTTCTCATCCATGTGCTGGATTCTCCTCTGCAGCATCTCTCACAAAGTGAAAATTCACAAGGTTAAAACAGTCACAGACAGATAGAATATCTGATCTCTGGTCTTGTGATGAAAAAAATAGGTTATTTTTCTCTTTGCATGATTTCTGTTTTACTTTACAAGCAAATATTTGCTGTCAACAAAGTTGTGGTGAGTTATTCCATTTTGGGAAACAGAACAGACAAAATGCCCTACTCAATTACTCAAAGCACATGATGTACAGGAGTGTTACAGCAGTAACATATGTTACTCCAAAAGCTCATACTTCAAAATCAAATCTCTAGTTTTATTCTGAGCCTAAAATGAATGATAACAAAAAAAAGATTAATCCCCTTTTTATATACTACAAATCAGTTCCACTGAAACCATCTGATGTTTAGGTTCTCTTTCCAACATTGTTTTAAAGATTGTGAGGGGAACATAAAACTGACATTCAAACCATCTGCTCATCAACATTTCATCTCTTTTGCCCTAATCTCTTCACACATAGGAAAACTATCCAGCTGTCTCTCTAAATACATGGATCTCAAACACGCAAGGATTTGTGATATTCCTTCTGCTGCCAAAAAAATTCTTGTGCACATTACCTGGTTAAACTTCATCCTTCTCTGCAGTAGAAAAACTACCTGATCTGTGAGATTCAGATCATGGGATTTATACTAATAAATGCTGATCCAACTTCACGTCAAGAATTAATCTTCTTCTAATAAAACTATTTTGGATTTCAACACATAAAACTGCAATAAAGCATTTTTAGCTGACAATAAGATATTGGTCTTTCAGCCAAAGTTAACAGAAACAAAGACTTTGGAAATAAAAAATTCTTTTACTGAAAAACATAAAATAAAATAGATATGACAGCTACATCACCAGTAAAATGCAGCCAAACCTGTCTGTGGTTAGTCCAGAATCCTGACTATTTTAAAATAGCAAAAGGCTTGCTTTAAAGAGATTTGTTAAGTTCTGAAATTAATTATAATGAAAAAGCTCTTCCCATAATAATAAGCCATAGACCCCAGACCTTTATCTCTGCAGCTATTGCTGGAGCAAAGGGGAAATTGTTTCTTGCCTTCCAGAGGCTCATCTAGCATCCCCAGTGGTAGCAGGGAGTTAAAAAACAGACACTCATGCTTCCAGTTCTGAGGCCAAAAATTACTTCACATTCTTGGGAGTAAACTAATTGCCAGATGCATATAAGAGTAGATCCATGTGTAAAAACACAGTACAGAAACATTCCTAATTAATGAAGAGTTGTACAGTCAAAGCACCCATACTGCCCAAGGTTCCTGCAGGACCTACCAAATATCCAGTGCACCAAATCCAGCCAGTAAGTCAGCTATTTGCAGGCAGTATAAAAGCAAATTTGTTAATGACAGAGATTCTTGTTCTTTGGGCAAGGCTGTGGTGACTTCGAGTTTGTTTGCAAACCAATGCCATACAGTGGGGCAAGGGGGTCTGTGCCCTGTTTCACATTAATGGCACAGTGGTACCGGGGGCTCAGGCATGGGGAAGAAGCTAGCTGGACCCATGGGACAGGGTATGAGTCAGACCTGGAGGTTGAGAAGCAGGCTCTTAGCTCTGCTCAGAGGCGGGAAGGGCTGAGACACAGCAGCGCCCTGCCCTGTACATGGTGAGCTGCTTGCTGGCATCTCTGTATCCTGCTTCACTGATGGCCATGAGTCTTCCCACAGTGAGAACCAATGTCCCCATGTTCTCCCAGGTTTCACCTCCCTACTTGGGACCAGCCAGGGGGATGTCAGTGACCTTCTCCAGAGGAAGGGGAGGTTGTTCTCTGTGGGTGGAGGAGTGAGGAAGCAATGTCACAGGTGACGGAAAAATCTGCCTGAGACACTTCTAGCCCCAGCACTTCTACCAACTTCGAGTTGTTGGCCAGTGGCCTTTCTGCTCCACCTGTGCCCCACTTACCTGCTCAGAGGACACCTGTGGCTTCAAGGAGGGAACAAGTTTTCTTCTGCATTTGCCCTTCCCCTCAAGCTTCATTTCTGTTTGAATTTGTCTACCTTTTGTTTCCAGCATTTGTTTTTTTAACAGGATTAAATAATTCTTCCAGCCTTGGATTTTCTCCCTGAGGAGGAATTCACAGGCCATAAGAAAGCTGTTTTCAGATCATTTTCCTTGTTGTTGTGATAAATTTACCAAGCCTGAAAACGCTCATAGTAAGGGATTTGCTTCTGTACTCAACTGTCTTGTGTATTCCTTTCCTCCAGTTATCTCAGCTTTGTGAGAACTGCTGAAAAAGTTCTATGCTGTCTTTCAAGATGAGTCAGTTTGTCCAGTGTCCTAAGACAATTTCACCTTCTCTTCAGTTGTCATCCAAACAAGTCTGAGCAAAGGAATGGCACTGAGAAAACATTTGATCTATCTTTATAGCCCAGATTGATTTAATGCCATCCACAAGGGCATTAAATGGAATTTGATCAGGTGCAGATGGAGGAGATTTAGTTTAAATTGGCATTAGTCTGTCTTGCCATAGTGGAAGCTCTGCACAATCTGCTGGGGCAGCTGATCCTCTGTAGTCTTGCAATCTTGCTTCAGAAGTGCCATTTCCAGGCGTCTACTCTGCCTCAGATAAGTCAGTACTGAAATATCCCTTCCAGAGATTTTAACTACTTTCAGTCTCACCAAAATGTGATGCTCATCACCCTACCATAAGTGCCATTTGTGCAATCATCAGTGTTATCTGGGCAGACAGAAATCCATCCCAGCCATTACTTACAGCAGAAATACCCTGGTTGTCACAACTTTTTTCCCTGTGCAATTCTTTCCAGCATACTCTTGAACTAAATTCTGACCCGATGTGCAAGGGTACTTTTTTTTCCATGCTGGGTGTTTTATGAATGTCATCATAAACTCACCTGGAGGAAAACAGTTGTAGCTGCACCAAAAACATTGCCATGGTTTTGCAATAATCACAGTTCAACAGAGTGGCAAGGGCTGGAAGGCCCCTCTGAAGGTCAATCAGCCTTTGCTGGTGGCTAGGCTTCTTCCTCCATTTACTGAATTTGATAAGGGACGTCTCAGCCCATTTCCCAGCTGATGGAAGTCCCTCTGAATGTCAGTACAGCCCTCTGGTGCCAAACACAAACACACTGAAGTAACTTGCCTTGGTGATCCTCACAAATTAACTGATCCTAACATTGGGCTAATGCAAATGCCAGCACAGAAACAAAGGTAACACCCATTCCCAGTACCTGTTAAGTATGGGCTTCCTAATGTCTTTTAGTTCCAGCTTAGCCCATGGAATACACCTTACACAAATTCTCGTCTTTCATCCTTTTCCCACTGAGTATGTGTGGTAAACTGGCCCAGTGGAGCACCCTGGAGGAAATAATGGAAAATGAGGCACAAACTGAAACTATGGAGCTCTGATCCAGTTTTGGCGAAGGGTTTTGGGAGAGGCAGGAAAAGAGGGAGGGATATGTGGACATTCTGTAGATGTTGCTGGTTGAGACCCAGTAAATGAGAAGCAATGGCAGAGCAGTGTGTACCTAATTGTGTCCTTAGCAATCTGTCACTGGAAAAATTCAAATGCCACTGAAGTGTTTGTGGCAGAGGTCACTCCTGCATACAGGCAAGTCTAATAGCACCAAGCAAGTCCAAACATGACTTCTTGGATGCAGCGTTCAAAATCAGTCTTCAGGGACAAGTTGGCTCCTCACACCTCTTCATGACTCTTGGAGTGCACTACTTTTTCCTGTTTCTTTTAAAATAAAGCCAACTAGACAGTTCCCAGGGGTGCAGAGCAGGAATCAAAATGCTGAGCAAATGTAAATGCCTGCCAAGGTGTGTGCTGATCAGGCGAGATGCTGGTCCAGGATTCTTTTTCTGCTTCAGAAGAATGCATTTCCATCTAACAGTTAGGATTATGCAGTCATTCTTTCTCATGCTATAATGGAACCCAAAAGCTGCAGTAATACTTGGGACTTCTTTGAGAGAAGACCTTGATCCAGAAAACTTAAATAAAGAGTCCATATTTGCCTCTTCAGTGACATACTTCCCTAGCAGATTCAACATGCAACAGCATGAATCACTGCTCAGTGTACTCTGAGCTCATGTCATGGGTAGCCAACTGCATGATTTATTAATATAATAGAATGAAATCAATGGAATAATGGGAAACCCTTTCATTTTTTACAGCACAAAACCCAGCTGATTTCATTGTGTGCTGGCAAGCAGAGCTGTTTAAACAAAACAAAACAGAGAAGAAAATTGCTACAGGGTAGAAAAACAGTTTTCTAATAATCAGTCCTAGCATTCAGGTTGGGTAAAGTTTCAGGTCTGAAAATCCTCTTTTTACTTAAAGTTTCTGATGCCTTCCTCTCTTCTTCTGTTTCACACACATAGGCATACTCACACATCATGTTTCAGCTCATGAACCTGCTATTCCAAAGTGTGAACACAATACAGAAAACTTGTAAATGAAAAACCTGTCAGAGATGTTTGATGCACTTCCTCTCAGCTGAAGAAAAAATAGTGATTGCATATGTAAAAGATGTCTTTTCATCACCTACATGACTTGCTTTCTCACCAAAGTGTTTAGGGATGCAGTTTTGGTGGTTGTGGTAGGAACATTTCTGGAAGAAAAAAATTCAGCCCTTGAAAAACCAGCCTGAAAGCCTTTGCTTTCTGAAACAGAAACAGCAGGTCATGAAGGACATATCTGTGGGAGCCATCAGACTCTGGTTATTGAGTGTAGATAAGTCTCTGCTGAAAAGGAGGAATAATTGTATCACATGGAGGAAATATGGTTCTGCTGTCATTCCCTGCTAGCTGCAAGGAGGCAGAATGCCCCTCTGGCATGTTCTGTGTTAGGGGTGACACAGCTTGCTGCACTGCTCTCCAAACTCAGGATGACGTAGACTTCCCAAGGCTCTTCTGGGGGGAAACTGGAAAGAAAATACCAAAGCTCTTTTCTTCCCAAACATGGGGGGAGGAAGGAGAAGACAAGAAAATCAGAGCACTTACCAACATTCTTCTGCTTGTAGATCCTTTAAAAAGTTAGAAAAAAGGTGTTCTAGCACTGCCAAGGAAACAGTCTAAGAAGAAATGTGGGTTGCTTTTAAAACCTTCACATGACTTATGTCAGTCACCTTTGTAAAATGGCAAAGGACCCAAGCCCTTCATCTTGGTTATTTGTTCCAGATTTTTTCATCCCTTCTGATTTCAGTCTTCAAAGTTAGCCCTGAATTCAGTTTACATCAGCACAGGCATGCTTTGAAACCATCCCCAAAAATCCAGGCAAGACCAAGTGACATCTGTGAATCAGATAAGCTTAACTGAATTTGTGGTACCTGTTCTCTCACAGCCACTGCAGTAAGGGTATTTCGGTTCAGGAGGGAACCTGGTACAATGAGGAAGACTTGGGTCAAAGAGAAGGCTGATGAATATTTTGCAGAAGTGTAATTTGATAGCAGCTTTATTGTACCAGCAAGCAAGGTCATCCTGGCTGAGGGAGCAAGAACAGGTTCTCTTGTGCAATGGCAGAAATTGTCCTGTACTTGCTGACTTGTGAGAGCTGGTGCTCAGGAGACAGATGAGGTTACTTGAGTGGCTGGCAGTGCTTAGTACGGGGTGGTAGAAGAGCAGGACATGCTGCTCTAGGGATGCACGTGGAGCTGCGCAATGCACCTTGCATGTGGGATGACTGAAGAGCATCTGGTTAAGATCAGAGTCCAAGCTGTGCTGCACGAGTGGCTGTTTGAAATAAATAAGTGTTGTATTTCCCCTCACAGTGATTACCTCACAAGCTGTTGTTGAGAGGGAAATGTAAGCATGTTGTGTCCGAGTTAGTTTTTGGAGGGTTAGCTGAGTGCTCTGGCACTAGTAGCCCAAAATACATTTGGTGTGCGTGCTTAACTTACAGCATGGCTGTTCCAGGGCTGTGTATGTTGCTAAATAACTTTCCCATTGTTTCACTGGTTACATTGCTCTCAGTATTTGGCTTGGCTTTTGTTTTATGTCCCAGTCCGTCTAAAGCCTGTCTAATGGAAAATGCTTAGCCCTTTCCTGAATCTGATTTAAAAGAGCCTTTTTTCATCCATATTTCTGTGAATCTCCCACCTCACTGGTGATTTTACATGTCCTGTCTAACCTAAAGAAAAATACTTATGGCTTCAAAAAGAAAAGCTTAAGGAAGGGCTATAAAATTTTATCATTATATATATATATATATATGTATGTATATATAAAGGTCCTGTCTAGAGGATCACGTGAAACAAAGGAAAGGTTGAAAACTCATGACAAAAGTGCTTTGTGCAGCTGAGCACAGAGCTGGGCACCTGGCAAGGTGTATGCTGTGGCTGATGTGTCAGAGGGGGCACATCTGAGGGGCTGCAGCCTCCCAGATGGACTCACACAGCATTCCTGCAGGATCCCAGGAATTAACTGCTCTCAGCCCCTCACAGTGTCAAGCTGCCTGCCACTGGTGGGGAGTGTTCTGCCCTATGACACTCCCCAGCTGCTGACATGTGTGCTTGGCAGCAATGGTGAGATGCTGCTCCTGCCCCACTGCTGCCTGCTGCTGCTTCTGACAGCTAAGCTCAAGGGAACCCAGCACCTCTGCCTTGGGCTGAGCCTGAAATTTGCAGCTGCCCTAGGCCTTGGGCACAGCTTGGGAGCTCTTGTATCCCCAGATTCAGGGCCACTTACATAGCCCAGAAACAGATACCCATACACATGTCAGCTGGCATGGGAACCAAAAATATGTATTTTTAGGGGTTGCAAACTCTGCTTGTCCTACCTGGTGACTTTCCAAGGAGCTAGAGAAACTTGAGTTATCCAAGTGACTTAGGCAGACTGAAGGCCAGGTCCTATGGCTTGCTGTTCCCCAGTTCACTGTAACCAAGAATGATCAGAAGCTGAGGACTGAGAGCCTGGAAGCTCTAGAAACCCCTCTCTAGTGCAACTGGGAAGGAATTTTGAGATTTGTGAGCTTAGTATTCTGCAACTGCAGGAGCTTTGTCACTCTGGAAACCACCAGGCAGGCTGCCAAGAAGTGAGGAGGCCAACCAGCATCCTGGCAAGAGAAGAAATGAACCCATCAGTATCCCAAAGGCTGTCCTGGTGACTTGCTGGGAGCGCATCAGTGCCACCTTGTTGCACGTGAGCTGCCTGCACAGTTCATACAGGATTGACCCTGGAGAGAAATATCTATGGGGAACCGAGATGATCGACCTGGGTTTTTTGAATGTGTCTGTCCTCAAACAGGCAGAAATCACCAGTATTGAGGGCATGCTGCTGAGAACGCAGCTGTGCTGGGCAGGGCACATCTCCAGGATGGGGGATCACCACCTCCCTAAGATTGTGCTCTATGGGGAAC
>JAWWMO010000121.1:57315133-57382035 GCA_035047845.1 Dendrocincla fuliginosa
AGTGCTTAACATCCTGCTTTGCAGAGGCTGCTGAGCTCTTTGGGCTGGAAGTCAGCTTGAAGAAGACAGAAGTTCTCCATCAACCTGCACCTCAGGAAGCTTTCCATCATCCCCACATCACCAGAGGTGAATCAGAGCTTAAGTCAGTCCAGCAGTTCAGCTATCTGGGAAGCATCATTTCTTCAGATGATAAGATTGACAAAGAGATAGACAACAGGCTAGCAAAGGCATGCAGAGCTTTTGGAATACTCCGTAAAAGAGTCTGGTGCAATAAATACCTGAAGAAAAGCACCAAGATTAGTGTCTGCAGAGCCATTGTACTGTCTACTCTTCTATATGGGTCTGAATTGTGGGTCATCTACTGCCACCACCTGCGACTCCTCTAACGCTTCCATCAGTGCTGCCTCTGTACAATCCTAAACATCCATTGGTCTGATTACGTGACTAATGTGTCTGTCCTTGAACAGGCAGAGATCACCAGCATCGAGGCCATGCTGCTGAAAATGCAGCTGCACTGGGCAGGGCATGTCTCCAGGATGGACAATCACCACCTCCCTAAGATTGTGCTCTATGGGGAACTCGCCACTGGCTGCTGCAAGAGAGGAGGCCCAAAGAGGAGATACAAGAACACCTTGAAACAATACCTCAGCCTTGGCCATATTGACACCATCAATGGTCCACCCTGGCCTCCAACTGGGAGAAATGGAGACACACCATCCATAACGCTGCTGCCTCCTTTGAGAACACACGCAGAATCAGCCTGGAGGAAAAAAGGCAATGCAGGAAGAACCGTGCCTCCCCAGTAGTGCTGATGGAGACTTTCCACTGTGCCTTTTGCAATCGGACTTGCCTATCTCACATTGGCCTTTTTAGCCACCAGTGTGTTTGTAGCAAGTGTGGGTAGAGCCCTCGTAAATCTTCGTTTGCAAAGCCTAGCCATGATGGTATTGTCATCATGGCAGCACATCTATTACAGATCCTTAACGTTTGCCTTCTTCCTGTTTAATGTTAGCTTTCATACCACTGCTTTCCTCTGGTCACACAGAACTTCACAGCTGTCACCAGCTGAGCAGGCAGCTGCAGGGACCTTCATTGGCAGACCAGGGTGGGAGAACAGTGTACATCAGGCCAAGGTCAGCAATCTGTGCTGTATCCTGAGAGACACACCAAATAGAATTACATACAGCAGAAAAAACAGTCCCCTTAAAAGTCCAAGGCAGCTCACCAGTATCAGCATTCATACAAAAAACAGTAAAGAATACATCTAAGCCAAATCTGGTGTCAAGGGCCCTTGGTCTTATCTCATCTCTTGACCTTGCTGACCCTGCTAAGAGGAAACATGGATGCTAGTACGTCAGTCCTGTTCTGATTCCGTGCCACCATTCATCTTTCCTGCCTCTCTACAAGTAAATGTGGAGCCCCTGTAGGCCAGCTTCACTGGGTATAAAAGAAAGACAAGACAAATCTGGTGTGCTCAGAGTTTGCTTTGGTTTGGGGTTTGGTTTTTGTTGTTGTTGTTGTTGTTGGGCCAACATTTGTTCCACATCCATTTTGGCTGAAGTCTGAGCTTTTAACTTTTGGCTACACATCTGACCCCTGAGCATTTTTCTGCCTCTTGAATGGTGTTTCTGAAGGGTATTCCAACACCAAGCCCTTGGCAAAAAGAGTGGAGGACAGGGTGAGGAGATCATGTGAAAGGAAATCAGCTCCCAGTGCATTCTGGACTTATTCAAACTTCCTTGGGAAAACCTTTCCATAAACTGCCTGCTCTCTTGCTGTACTGCTGCAGGTTCAGCTGAGTGGCTAACAAATAAGACAGAAAACTGTCAGTTGTCTCTCAGACACCTGAGTGACAGCCAGAGGCATATCTTCTCCTCAGAGGACAGAAAACTTTTCGACACTTGGCCAGCCTATGAGTCTTCCCAAACCCTTTGATGTCTAGGAGCTGATTGTAGTTCAAGGCTCTGGTTTAACAGAGACTGAAGTCACACAGAGACCATGAATTACAGGAATACAGAGCTGGAAAGGACTCAAGAGAACACCTTCCCCATTCCTTGTCACACAAAAGCCATCTAACAATGTCTTGGCCTCTCCTGGCAGATGTTTGGCCAATCTGTCCCTAAAAATCTCTAATCACAAGCGTAGTAAGTCTTTCTAGGTATTCTCCACCAGTCCTGGATTTTCCTAACAATAAATAGCGTTTCCTAATACCTAACCTAAATCACTTTTGCCATAAATTAAGCCAGTTCCTCCCATATCCTTATGACCATCATAGACTTTCAGAGTAATGTTTTAAATATAGAAAGTCTTTCATTATGTCCCATTTCAGGATGTATTTTCTTGAGATAAAAAAAAAAAATGAAAACAGCAAACCAAACACATCAGCTCCTTGGACCTTTCCTCACAGGTCATGTTTTTCAGACTTCTCATCATCCTTGCTGGTCTCCTCTGGCTGTTCTCCACTTAGTGTCCATCTGTCATCATAAGCACGGCCCCAAAGCAGACACACAGATCCAGTCAAGACCTCACCCACACTGAGCAAAGCTAAAAATTTACCTCCTGTGGATTACACAACACATCTGTTGTTAAAGATTACCACAAGACTGGCTGTGGGCTTTTTTCACTTTCCTTACAACATCTTATTGTTAGATTATTAATTCAAGAATTTTCAGTCCTTACACATCGTGAACTTCACCTCCTGTCTTGTAGTAGTGCTTAAATATGTCGATAAATCAAGATCTAAACTGGAAGAAAATCCATGCAAATGAATAGAGTGATTGCAGCAGAAAAATGGTGTAATAAAAGCAGCAAGAAGCAATGTCAGGACCCAGCCATACACTGGATACCTATGTACTTAGACTTTAGAGAGTTAATATGCCTATTATGCACTGACTTCGTTTTTTCTAGAAATCTGCTGAGCACTTGGCCATATTCCTAACAAATATTATATGTATATGTATATGTACTTTTATTCATTAGTGGCTCCTTCACCTAACCTTAAAAACACCTGTAAGAGCAGGACCCTAAATATTGTCCTCGTCTTACACAGTCAGGGTTTAGAGCATGCGTTTGTGGATCACATGAGAATCCGGATGTGCAGACAATGACAGTAATCCAAAAAAATAGGCACCAGTTTTGAAAATATAGTCCCTGGTTTTGACTTACAATATTTGCATCTCCTATTCATAACTAGTGTAGTAATTTGATATATAAAGAGTAGCGATGGTATAAGTAGGAACTGCCTCAGATGACTTCTGCCCAATTAAATTCTGTAAGACATTGCTATTCCTTAACCAGTGACTATTTGCTTATTTCCGTTTTATGAAGTAATATTTGGCTGTCTAGTCATTTAATAAATATTATTCTGTAACTGCTTTTTTCTCAGTCAGTTTGCTTCAAAATAAGATTTCTATAAACCTTAATAATGCAGGGAGTGCACTCAGAAATATTTGGGTAGTATTTTTCCAACATAAAATGTATTTTATATGCTGCCCAGCAAAAACACCCATAAAAGACACAGAACTAGGCAAGCCATACAGGAAAAAAAAATCTTTTGTCCTTGTTATTGTATTCCTATCACTTGTCCCCAAAGAACATAGACCTAGGAAAGTCCAGAAAGATAAGAGAAGTGAATGCATCTAGACTTCTCAGCTAGACCAAAGAGGGAGAAAGTTTGCAAATCTGGCCAAGAGGAGGTCACTGGTGACCCTGAATGTTTAGACATATGACTCATATATAAAAAAATACTTGAACAATCAAAAGATTAATCATCTGTTTCTCTTCACTCTCCCTCCCCTGAAGAAAAAAAAAAAAAGAAAAGCCTTGCAGTGATTTCTTTCCCTTCACATTTAATCCTTCTATTAATCTACACTATAGTAAAGCACCAGATTTGAACTGGGATAGCTTCTAGCTCATAGTAGCAGATAGCAAGCAAATTGTGTCCCTGGACGCTTAAAGAGGCGTAAGGAGTTCACTCTGCTGCTTCACCATTTTAGCAAGTTCTGGTGGCCTCTGAGATTTCATAAATCCAGCACTGGGGAAGAACAGGGACAGAGCAGATCTCAAGCAGAGAACATCTCATAGGAACAGTCATGCCAAGGTAAAAATTTAGGACTAAGCTATTTTTAAATTCTTCTCTTCAAAGGCTCCAAGAAAGAGGATATTTGGGCTCCTCACAATAAGTGTGTAGATGGCTCAGAGGCATCAAGCCACACAACTACTGGATTTGACAGATGCAAAGGATCAGGAGAGTGGAAGAGCCTTTCCAGCTTGACAACGTTATTTAAATATCTCTATGGACTCACATGGGTTGTAGGTTTCACCTGGACGATACACTGCACTGCATCCTCTGTATGCCTAGTGCGACAGCACTGCCTTGGCACCAAAAAATGTCAAACACAGTTCATGTCTTCACCTGAAGGTCTCACCTGTTCTTTCAGTCTTTCATTGCTGTGAAGCTGGACAGAATTTCACACAACTGTGCCACACAGATTTACCACTTCTCCTCTACCTCCTGCCACCGGATAGATTGCTTTGCTATACTTAAGAGGTCCCAGCTTCTGTTGTCCAGTGTGTGTTGTTCTATCAGAGAAGCCTGTGCTTTTTGAGATGAGCTGTGAATAAACTTAGGCAGCTGGTCTGAATCCCTACTTCCAAGTAGTGCAAACTGGAAGATAGGTCAGCTCCTACACCCTGGCAGTTAAAAACAGAAAGGGATTTCTTTTTCTTTTTTGTCAAATTCTGGTTTTGGCTTCTTTACAGAGTTCTTTCTTTGCTCACAGTTGACCTTGGCAATCACCTCACCAAACCCAAACCATGAAATTCCCTCTGGAGATCAAATGCCTTGTTCATCTACATAGTGTGGATTTGATCTGAAAGTCTATGGTATTTCTAAGCAAACACCTAAAATCCATTACAGGGAGGATTTGTTTCTAGTAGCTGGGATAACCTTCCTCACCTGACACTTGTAGGCTGGAAAATCTGGCACCATAAAGCATGGAGGAGACACAAGTATGTGGGAGTTTCAGTGACAGCAAAGCTGTGGTGGAAGGGATTAGCACTACTGACATAGTACCTCTCCCCCATTTGCTACTGATCAAAGCCATGGATTTTTTTTAAAAATAAAAAGAAAATCTTTGTGTTGTGATACTGGCCAACAGCTCCGCCTGTTACTGTAACAGAAATTTGCAGCTTCATACCAATACCATTGATTTTTTTGGGAGGAAGTACTGAAAGGTCTCTTGGAAACAGACTAGCCCAAACATGGCACACTGTTAAAAGAAAAAGCTGTCACATTGGTTATAGCAATTGTTCTTGGTGAAAAAGAGTGGAGGTAGTATCTCTGGCATATAAGATAAATGGTGCACATAAGGTCTGATTTAAGACACAGCAAAGTCAAAAGTTTTCAGGCTCGTGCTGCTTCACACACAGTAGGGAAATAGCTGGAGTCCCTTCTGTGCACTGCCATTTACCCTGCCTATCTCATTCAGTCCCAGCTGCCTTTCCTCTAGCCATGGAAAGCTCTGACCCCATCAATCGAAGGAGCACATAATGATGTTTCACCACATCTTGCATATAATATGCTGCCTCATTTATTATTTTTGACTTAGATTAAAGCATCTAATTCCCTTGGAGCTGGTGGGAGTTTGGCCTTGGCTTCTGCTAGAAAGGGATGGAGCATCAGTGTTTCCTCACTTTTATTTTCTTTTTGTTTTTCTGAAAATGCACATCCATTCATTTGTGAATGTTTTACTTACTTTTACTTCATTAGGGGATTTTTTTTGTTTCCAGGGAAATACCAAGCAAAGGAGCAATACTAATTTACCACCCATTCTCAGAAATGCCATCACATCCATAGTCATACCAAGCAGTCTGCCAGTACCACCACAGGACAGTGGTCCTGGCTGTATGCAATAATGAAATTTATGGCTGTTGATACTTCCCCAGAATCTGTGATAATAGGATTAACCTCCACAAGATTAATGCCACTGTTTGCAACTCAGTTTTCTTGTACTTTGCAACATCTCTTCCCATAGTGTCTCCACTTCTACCTCATGTCCCTATCCCCCGAGGTAGAACAGTGCTCAGTGTGTGGCTGCTCAGCAATGCTGCTGCACATGCAGTCCTAGGAAGGGGAAAAGGATTTTACTAGATTAAGGAAAAGAAGCCTAGGAGATTAAAGAAGAAGTCTCTCTGCCCCCAGCGTCCTCCGCAAGCTGTCCACATTCATTATGTGATACGATCTGAGAACCAGAGGTCACTGGGGAGACACTGACTCACCTCACCTCCCTCAGTCTCTTGGGTGTCCTTAAACCCTTATCCAAAATGTTCAAGAGTGTTATGGCACCTTGTGATAGTTTGGCACCTTCATCAACCATGTGTATTGTGAAAGACTCAAGCCATATCCACAGGAACATAGATGTGAACATCAGAAGTCTGCACAGAGTTAAAACCAACTTGTTCTCATGACCGTGCGCAGGCTCAGGTAACTCTCCTCTAGAAGCTGAGCTGCTTTTCTTCCGAGAGAGACTTAGCACAAACCCCTCCTATATGTGAAGTAGTTCAGCAGTGGGATTCCTCTGAGCTTCTTCCATCTTTCATCCAGGAAGGATGGAGATGAGTCATCACTAATAACAGACTAATTGGACTCAAATGGCATTTCATTATGTTAATTGTTGTTTAAAAAGCTGTTATGCTGTGACCAGCCAGTTCAGTCACTGAATTTTGAGCAGGCAGCGAAGTTTTGGGGTCATTTACAGGCTTGATCCAGACACTCCAGTGTGAAGGACTTTATTTATTCTGCACAACCTAATTTTCTATTTCATATGACTTGCAAAGGGCTTGTTCCTCTGCGTGCATATTTGAAAGGGTGTGTTCACCATACATGTTGTTTATTAACATTTCTGCATTCCTGTCAGCTTTTTATCGCCTCCTCGCAATTAAACTGATAATCAAGAAAGACAAAGAGTACTTTAATTTATGGGCCTACTACAAACAGTAAGGCAAAGATTTTCAAAGCAAGAAGATTCAAGTCTGACCTATTTACCTCTCAAATTACCATTTTCAAACTGCATTTCCCTACTACACTTTATTGCAACTGGAAGATGCCAAGGCAGCCGTTTTCTGTTACATATAGATATTCCATTCCAATGCTTTCTTAATAATGATCACAAAAAAATAATTTTCATGTCTACATACATCAGGAAACACTGTTTTTAACTGCAGGTGAATTAATGCTTTTCTTCCAACTTTCAGACAGTTCAGTCCAGCTACTGTCCCTGTGTAGCTGGTCTGATACTGGTTCCTTTTATTTCTACTCAATAGCCCTCATGATTTAATCAGGAAGGAGGCTTCTTTCTAGCCTTTTCATGAAAAGATTGGTTGAAACGGAAAACCCTTAGTGAAGAGAGCATCTGCTCACTCCAGATGATCTCAGACATCAGGCACTTTCCTCCTTTGATTCTTCAGGGAACTGAATCCAGTCCCATCATTCTCCAAGAGCCTCCCACTTTTCTCTTGAACTCAGTCCTTAATTGAAAAGCATGATCCCAGAAACCAGACCAGACGAGGTATGATAACAAGGTTAGAAGCAAATATAATTCCACTAAAACAAAGTTTTAGATGAGGTTTAAAGCTTTTCCTTTCTTTTAAAGTCTTAATATATAAGAAAACTGTGTCATGATACCTTGTGTGTCTGTTTCATGCTGTGTACAGCCTGATTTATGTTACTACTCAAAGCATGAATCATGTAAGTGACGTCTTTACACTGAAGTGTTTACCTCAACTATTAGCTTGCTTTTACAAGGGTGGAAATTAATTTTAGCACTCTTGTTGCTTTGTTAGCAAGGTTATATCTTGAAGGCATGCATATAAATGGCAAGAAGATTTAGCAGTCCAAAAAACCTGAGAAACAGTCCCCCAAAACAGAAAAGGATATACTGAGTCTAATAGCTCAGATAACCTCTCTTAATACAACTGAAAGATGTTTTATGTTTGCACTTCAGATACTTAGATATATGCCCCTCAAAGAAGACTGTGTCCTGAATCAAGCAGGTCTATGATGGAGCAGGAAAGCGGCACTGCAAAGATTCCTCTTAATCTCAAAAAGCTATCTGATATAGCAAGAAAGCTTATGGTATGATGCAGGAGAGTGGGAAAGTGATCTGTGAAAGGCTTTGGGGCACATGAAAAAGAGAGGGCTATTACAGCTAAGAAGGTAACTGGAAATTGGGACAAGATGCATGAGGAATGTGCCTGAATAATATGATATCACTTCTTTTATAAGATGGATGCCTTTCAAACAGAGGAATACAAGTCAGCCAAATCTCTCTGGACATCTGTATGGTATCACAAGGGAATTATTAATTAAAACTGCAAAAATGGGAATTGGCACAGAAATGGATAGGAGATGAGGACATTCCTGGGGAGATGACAAAGGATTCTCCTGCAAAGAAATATAATGAATTAGTACAGTTTTCTCAGGAATAAGGCTAAACATCAATTCAGCATGATCACTGGCAGAGGAAAAGGGAACATTTGATAGTATTTATTGATATAAAACTGGGGCCATTATCAGCATAGAGAAGACTCATGACCTAGAAGGCCAGGCTAATGAAACAGAACAAAGCTGAAGACTTTACAAAATCCAAGCTCATACACATAGGGACAAATTACACAAGTTCTTATGATCATCAGGAGTCCTGACAGCTGAAAATCAACCTGGAAGGAGATCTGTGTATACAGGTTGTGTCGTGACCTAGAGCTCTGACCTGGCTCTCGCCACTCAGCTTCTGGAGCCAAAGTGGGCCATAGATGGGAAAAGGAAGGCACAGGATGGCACAGTACAGAAATTTAAAAAAAAAAAAAAGACAGATAAAGACTAGTGCCCACTGGGCACGGGCAGTCCTAGGCAGACCTCACAGGGTTGCCGTCCACAGCTTCCTCAGCCACATTCTCCTTTGAAGAAAGAGATGAAGTGAATGTGAAGCAGATGCAGAATGTATGCATGGGGTTATTGGGGAGGCTGTCTTAACACACCAGACGGGACAAGTCAGGATTTTCAACCACAAGGAAGCCAAGGCTGAGAACAGACATGACTGTCCTTTGTAAATGCAGTAGTAGTCTTAAAAGCAGAGAGGGGGAAAGAAGCAGCTTGAGCCAAGCACAAAGTTCAAATGAGTACAAACTAGCAATAACCATAATTACTCTGGAAATCACAAGTCCATTCCTCACAACTATGCTAGTCCTGTTCTGAAGCAGTCTCCAAACAGGTACAGCAAGGACAAGAAGTCCCCCTGCTTCCTGGACAGACCTGGGTAAGGGCTTGGACACAGTTATACAATGGTTGTAGATGAGAGGACTGAACTTCATGACCCAGGATATTTTTTCCAGGCCCATTTTAGCTGTGGAGGAAGTGCCAAGGAGTCAACAAAAGTCAGAAAGATATGGACAACACACACTTACAGACAGAAAGACAGAAGAGACCATTGAAATGCATTGAGAAATCCCTAGTGAACGGCAATCACCTATAAGCAGTCGTATTTGCTTATGAGAGACTATGCACATATAGCTACAGCCATAATTAAACATCACACTCTATCCATCAATTTTAAAAATCCTGTTAACTCAAAATATCTCGTAAGACTGCTAAAAATACTATTTTCTTCCTCCTCTGCTAATGACATGGGAACAGCAGCAACCCTACCTGTGCCAGTTTGCATCATGGCAAGTGTGCATCCTCACTGTGCAGGGTAGACCCTGCATGGTGGTATCAGCTCCTGGCATCACTTCCCTCCTGCAGGTAGCAAGGATGGTTCAGCACAGTCATCTGCTGTTCATTATCTCGGCAAAGAGGAAATGGACCATTATGCTGTGTTGAATTACAAAACGTCCTTAAGCGTCTTGTGTGAAGGAGCAGAGAGTGAATACAAATTGACTCCAAAGTAAATAAATCCCAGAGAAAGTGCAAAATGAACAATACTGAATTTATTAAACTTGACCCTTTTTGTTTTTCCATTCAGAAAAAATTTAAAAATATCCAGGAAAATGTGATGGGCCAGACTGCATTTGTTCCACTTGGATAAGATAAGAAACTCCCTGAAAAACGTATGGAATTGCACGGAATGCAGCTTTGCTTTCACAGGAAAAAGTTGTCAATGGTTGATAAAGAAATCACTAAATGATCTTTGCCGAGTGTTTCAGTGTTTTGCATACTCTGATTTGTCAAGGAGGAAGGGCAGGAACAGAGCTGTCTGCCATATTGCTCATTGCTGGCAAGGGGATGGGAGTCAATGGTCACAAATCTACTGAAGGGAGATATTTATTGAACTTAAATAAAAGGTTAACTGCCAACGACTGATTTGTTTTTCATTATATTTATACAAAGTAGATCATAGTCTGAGACTGAAAATAGTCATACATGCAATGAGTTTACGAGGTTTAGTAGCAACTGATCAGTTCATGGACCCAGGCTGACTATGTGCAAGTTTTAAATCCAGACTGAGAGTAATTGTGTGATTTTCTTGGTCGGATCTAACAGTGAGTAAGAACTGGCAGTGGTGTCAATTCTGCACAGAGAAATTCATATTGAATTGGATTCCAAACTGCACTTGGCTCTTCCATGTTATCAAACCTTACTTCACCAGAATTTTCCTCTGTATAAAAGATCAGGTTTCCACATGTCACCTTGCCCTCCCAACTTCTGTGGTGCCATGGACACGGCGTCTGCGGGGGCTGTAAGGACAGGCAGGGACCTACAGAGATGTGACGGGAGTATGGTTGGTTGGCATAATGGAACAGCTTAAACAGGGAGAGGGATATAGAATGCCCTTCCTGTTGCAAGCCCTTCTCATGAGGAGGCAACACTCTTTCCTATACTATGAGACTTATGGTGAGTAGGGAACGGCTGCCCATGGACAGTGGTATGCAGGCACCAGTGATGGGAATCCAGGCTCCTGGCTGCTGCCCCACACAACAGCTGGACACTGCCCTTGTTATTGACACATTTGTGCTGAGAAGGGAGAGGGATTTTACCTACCTCCTTGTGAGTAACAAAATGCCAGCCTTGCCGTGACCGACTGCACAATAAATCATCACACAACAAACTGTCTATGCCAAACACCTTAGCAGCAGTGCCAGCTATCAAGTAGTGATGCTTTGACAGCTATGAGATCAAACAGGAAATGAGTGCAATGTATCATCCCAAATAGCAAAGTCTTAAAATCCTTTTCTTTCTGTGATCTCAGAAAAGAATGGCTGCCCATGCAGGACAGTCACTATTGTTTTTTTATTGAAGTCCTATGAATCACTATTTAACATACTTTCTGGTTTACCAAGAAAAGAAATTAAAAACCAACCAAAACCATTTCTGTATTCAAAACTTTTAATTTTCAGAATGGTTTTAATTATGCTGGGTTTTCCACCTTTTCTTTCTCTTTTTGGTAAGAGAAAAATTTTATGGGGAGTATGGAGAGAAAGAGTAAAAATAGAAAAAAAGAACTTGTTTGCTGAAATTCAAAAGCTAAACCAGGGCTTCATTTTTCATATGACTGTTTCTTTGGAAGAACTGAACACTGACATTGCAAGAAAAGGACCAATTTCCACTAAGAAAATGAGGCTGTTTTTTTTTCTTTTTAATTGGCTTCATCAAGTACTTCTCAAAGAGTAACCACAGAAACAGAAAAACACATGATTTCCAGTTTGTATTTACAATGACTTGTCTCTGAGACTCATGTACCATTGTAAGACTGTGTAATACAGTAGTGCCTGGAGACAGCATGGAAGTGAGTGTTGGTGTGTACATTGATCCCAGGAGGAAAATATCCCCTTCGATACTTTTCACATTTACTCAAAAATACCTAAACCCTCTGCACGCCATGCATGCCAAGAAGGCAGCCAAGAGCTCAAGGATATTTTTTTCCTGCTCTCCAAATAACGTATTTTCCCATTCAAAAGAAAAAAAAAATCCCATCAGTCTGACAGACTTCTAGGAAGCAGTGGGATTATTTTATATTTGCCAGGGTACAAGCTCAGTTTCTTTAGGCACTGGCAAGAAAGGGGCTACTTTACACGCCTATTTACATAACTAATGAATATAGGAGACTGCTTAGCAAACTCTCAACAAGCGGCATGAGATTCACCTCCCTAAAAACAGACTTATCAAGATGTGATGCAAATCATTTAGCTCTGTTTTAGTGTGTGCTAACAGGGGAAATTATTACTTTACTTAACTTTACACAGACATGTTTTTTCCATGTTCTCTAAAGGTTTCAGTTTTTTTAAAGGTATATTTTTATTTAATGTTACTGACCTACTTTCCCCCTTTCTACTCAAGAAGCCTTTTATCTGTTATTTCCTCATTAAAACAAAGCTTATTATGCTAAGAGTACATTATGATACATTTTATTTTTCTCATTCTGTTTCACCAACAAGGCAAAGGTGGCTTTCCTTGGGGTAAAGGAGACAGATCAAATGTAGGACAAAAATTATGCAGTCAAGTTTTTAAGCTGCTGCTCTAAAGCAAACCCGAATGCCAGAACTGCCATCTCAAAACTTACCTCCCTGAAGAGACAAGCCAGCAGTCACTGCTTTCTCTAGAGGGCTTAACCCAGAAGTGGTTCATAGGCAAAGGACAGCGTTACCCCAAACATGATAACCAGTTTGCACCATATCACACCTGCTCAGTATGAATAAAGGTCCATCTATGTGTGAGACAAAAGCAGGGACAGAAAGAAGAGAGTTCAGTGGCCTCCCATACCTGACTGCAGACATGAACAGTAAGGGTAAGGCTGGATTTGGGGGCTGCCAAAGTGAGATCAGTCTTATAGGTAGCTAATGTGCAGAGAGAGGAGCAACTGGTTTTGGCTTCTGCCCAAGGACAAACCAGTTCGTCCCAAGGTACCTTGGTAGCTGCTTGTTGTTTTACATCTGCCCATGGTGAAGCCCCACTTTTTTTTTCTGCTGAAGTTTTAATTTAAAAGTGGTTCAAACTGCTCGGAGAGGTAGCTGGCTTTCCAGGCAAATTACTAAAATAGTTTCTTCACATTAATTTTCTCCTTTCCCCTGAAGCCAGCAGGTGACATCTGGAAAACATACAAAACAAAGAGCAAATTGTAATTTCAAAGGAATTAGTAACTCCACTCCATCCGTGTGGGCGCTGCAGCCCCGCTGACAACTTGCCTGTCCTCCCATACCGCAGAGCCGGGAGCGGGGGCAGCATCCTGGCCATGCATCACTTCCCCACCGCAGATATCTCAGTATGCCTTGTGTCAAAGGGAACAGGAGTGTCTTGAGCCCTAAGTGAAAAAGCATCCTGTAGGGTTTAGCTAAAACAAATACAATTTAAGGTGCTGGGTGGTGTGACTCAGTTCGAGAAGGGGATTTTTGCGGTATGAGAGGGAAGTCAGTTTGTTGCTGCAGGATTCTGCTCTCAGTATGTTGTCACAGCATTCTGCTGAGAGCTGAAGGTAGTCCTGCCAACACGTTATAGCCAGCCACAAGAGATCCTTCTCCACCTCACAAGGAACATAGACATTAGGAGGAGCACACAGTGTGGTCTTTGTTGCAGACCCCAGCCCTCTGTATCCAGCCCCGCTGCTGGCTCAGGGTTCTGCAGCCTTGCCTGTCAGAGAGTCTTTGAGTACCACAGCTCTGTGCCTGCCTGCTTCACTGCATGGGCTTGACATGCGGATCTGCACTCTCAAATGCACATGAGCAGAAGGAAAATACTGTAAAGACAGAGTGAGACAAACAAGTAGGCAGAGGATACACAAGCCCTTCCTTCCAGATCATTGTGACATGTTCACACAAGTTGTGCTGTATGTTTGCATTTTGTCAGGTGTACCTGCAGTCTCACCAGTAAGAGGTTTTGTTTTTCTCTGCCAACTCTTTGTTAAATCAGCTTTTCGCTTATTATCGTCTCTTCTGGAGTCCACTATCCTAGGACTGGCTGGAAGATTCCTCACTGTTCCATCACCACTGCCCTCCATAGCCTTGGGCTGATCACTGCCTTCTTATGACCCTGTGAAAGGGGGAAAGGAACACCTTTTTTCTTTACAGACATAGTAAGAAGGTGGGGAAAAAAAAAAGGCTACACAGGTGCTTAGGGTGTGTAGCAACAAATGCCACACATACACTGGAGATCTTTTATTTAGAGAACAGAGTTGCCATACAGGTGTAGATTTGCTTTACTACATGAAGCAGATTTGGTGTATGTGACATGGAGCCACAGAATTTCCCCTTTCTGGTGGCACTTGAGTGCAGCCTGGTAGGCTTAGCCTGCCTGTGCAGACTGTCCCAAGCGGCTGTGATGCCAGACACCCCAAGTAGGTAGCGCTCCTCTGCACAGTCAGTTCCTGCTCCTCCAGGGCTCACAGATAAGGAAATGGATGACAAAACCAACATTACCTGGTTCCTGCATTCCCTACAACTTATTGTGCTGGTGAATCTAAGCGACCCCTGCTTTAGGTGCAAGACTGAGAAATGCAGCAACCATGCACAAGAGCTCTGTGAACCTGCTTGTGTCTGTGCAGAGGGAAAGAACCAGGTGGGGGACCCACTTGTTTTACTCTGCCAGTCTAAAAAGTTAGCTCCTAGGGGCAATGACTGCATGGTCCGAATCAGATTGGGATCCCAGATTTTGCTGTGTTTTGGCCCCTCTGTGGGTGGGATATGACTTTGGACACAATGCTGTGCTCACGTGACTGGCCAGCTTCCAGACCAGAGCCAGAGCTTGTCCTCTCAGCAGGGAGCAGGAGCCAAGGAGCGTACATTGAACTGCACTCCACTGTGGGAACATGTCCCCAGCCTGCCAAATTTTAGAAATGTATTTGATAAAAAGTCCCAGACTTCAAGACTGCAGCAAGAGCAGGGATGAGATGGGACCTGCTCAAGCCATGTGACCCTCAACATTTTTGGCACAAAGTGAGATACAAAACACCTCCTGTTATGCCTAAGAACTCATTAAAAAATAATGTAGTTGCACTGTAAGTGTATTAAAAATTTTATACAAAACGGAAAATGATTTAAACTTTGCAGAGACTTGTTGCCTTTGGCTTGCCTGAGTGACAATGGAAAGCAAGGACAAGGAACATCTAACACTCTTTTACTGCAGACTTTAAAAAGTGTTAAAATAACACCCACAGCCAGACATTTCAAAACAATGCATAAAACTCTGTGGTAAAAAGTTACAGTAACAATTAAATCACATTTTCTTTCCACACTGCTGGTATTGTAGTTGAGCTCAAAATCAAATTCATGTCAAAACATTATTTAATGAGCGACATTACACTGGCTGTGTAATGACACATAGGAGGACTGACACTGGTAGTTCAGCAGAGCCTGAGCCATTCCAACACGTGGAGGGATTAAGATGATGCTCAAGTGTTCCACTCCGTCCTTTATGCCCAGACATGGAGCTGGCTTCTGGAGAGAGCTGTGGGAGGTACAGTTGGTGTGATCAGCTGAAGGTAGGAGATGCAGATGGCTCTGTGGTGCTAAGAGGAGATGAGGAATAGCTGTCATGTGGGAGAAAAGCCATATCTTTGCCATGTATATGGAGACCTTTCTCCCAAAGGACATAGCATAATCAGAAATAAGGAAACTAGACTCAAGAAAAAGTATAGCAATTTTGAGACAACTCTCAGTCTCTTCAGAGGGCAGTGGGAAGCTGGAGGAAGGGACGTGGATGTGAGTTCCGACTTGTGAGAAGGAAAAGAGTTGCTGGGAAGTGTGTGAGGGCCAACACCCAGAGGCAGAGGGGTGCACTAGGCAGGAGGTATGGGCAGATACATCAGAGTCTAAAGAAGCAGCAGGAAAGCAGCAGGGGTCTCTTTTAATTTGAACCATCATGTCCTAAGGGTTCTCTGTTGCTTGTTTCCTCCTCCAAGCTTTCAAAGAGAAAGCTTTAAGTAACAGAGAAGAACAGATTAGAAAATCCAGAGGACCCACACGAGAGACCTACGAGGTAGACCAAAGACATATACACTTGGAAAGTGATCTCCTGAAGTTGTTGCCAAACAATACTCTGTATATGGTGTAAACACTCCTGCATTCTGGGAAACTTCCAGAAGACAAGTACATGAAACCTGATCAGTGCTTTCCTATGATGGTAAAACAGCAGGAACAGAAAATGTCATGTTGATTAATTTGACTGGCTTCGTTTTCTTCACATGTGGTCTTCCAGAATGCCAGCTACGCAGATGCTGAAGTAAAAGCAAACTAAAAATATTTTTCCCCCTTGGGAGACAAGGGAGGCCACAGATTCAGATTCAAACCCCAGGTTTCCCTTCAACCTTTGGTTCTGACACAGCAGTCACATCTCCTGTGGCAAGGTTTGACTCAGGGCATTGGAGACATGAAAGATCTCAGCAGGGTTCTGTAAATTCTCATCCTTTCTAGACTGGTTTTGTTCAGGCTTACTTAAAGCCTGACTCAGTTCTGAAAACTGGCATCACAGTGCAGAACACACCAGGGGAAACACAATATCTGCTTTCTCTGAACATCTCCTTAGGAAAAGGTAAATTTTGCTGGAAGTCAAAACTTGTCCATTTTTATATAGCACCTTCTCTTAGTACATTTTTCCCATCCCCTGTCACTGAGCTGCAAGAGAGGTATGAACATTATCTCTCTTTAGCTATGATGCAGCTCTGTAACAATTCTAAAAGGTGGGGATGGTCATTCTGGTGAGCAAAGGAAAATCATCCCTACTGATAGCAAAGCTGTCTAAAGAAAAATTTATTTCCTGGGCTGGCATGTCTCACCCAATTAACCTTGCAGCAGCCTGACAAAGTCAGGCTGCATTTGCTCTTTGTTTGTTTTCATCCAGTAGTACATGTGATGGAGGAAACCTCCTTACTTGTCATAACAATTTCTCAAGAAAGGGGACTGTAGGAACTTCAGAAAACTGAACTGAAAGTGTATATCTGAGCCACCACATAGCCTGTGTCTTCCTTCTGTAGCAAAAAGGGATGGCATACAATCATGTAAAGAAGTAGTTTTACCTACTTGGGAAGGGTAAGTTTATAACCATGGTTTCTAAATGTTTCCTAAAGAGCCAACAAGTCCAATGTTCTGTCTACATCTTAGATGACATATGAAGCCAAAGATTTCCAGTTATCCAAAAAGCTAGAAATGGTGCTCAGAGTTGTTCCAAATTAAACTCTTACTGCAGTATTTTAAAGCCATCTGTGCAGCTTCTGACCAAACTCCCTTACCCTGGAGGGCAGGCTATGGCACGGTATGAAGAGAAGCCAATGGTTTCTGTTTGCTGTCTATGAATGTAGCCAAAAAAGACTACAGCACTACACATCCTATGGCATGTCCACAAAAATGTGCTGTGCCAAGCAAGAGGTAACAGCCTGGAAAGCCACTATACATCATTCAAATCACAGACCAGTTGCTGTGACATCCTATGAGTTCATATCCCCAGAAGCGAATAAATTAAATAAGGAATGCCTTCTCTCTTCACATAGCCCCCAGTAAGTCTTTGCAGTGAGTTATTGCTGACTAAGCCCATAGCTGTGCTGCACACATACCTTGTTTCCCTGACAACCTCCACTGTAAGACACTCTTGCAGTTTAATCAATTTACCTGTCTTTAAACTCTTTGAGCAAGGTTTTCATGCTGTGAAGATGGTTGATCTCATCTGAACTTTAGGCACCTAATGAGGTTAATCCTGTGTAACGCAGGAAAGCAGGGACTGTCTGAGCGGCTGAGAAACCCCACTCAGAGACAGCTGCCTACGAACAGTGTGTCCCATTCTCCCTGGGTATCTCTGTTTCAAGGCTGATGAGAAGGTGCAGCTCCTCCTGTTCCTGCAGCTGCTTTTCCTGGGAGCTAAGAGCTGTGGGGAGACTTCAGATCACAGCAGCGGGATGTAGTTTTAGGGGTCCCCAGGATGGGGAGGGAATGGCATCCAAAGAGTAGGAACAAACTCCATGGTTTTAATGCAAAAGTAGGGAAAGCATGAATGAAACATTGTGAAAAAGAGCTGAGGAGTAACTGGGAATGTGGGACTGACTACCTGAATAATGAGGCAGAGGTGTATACTGTCACTGCAGCTGTGAGGCATGTTAGGGGGTCAGGTGAGAGCAGATAATCTGATAAGTAGGGAAAAAAGAAACTTACACTGGGACCTAAGATGAGAGGAAGACCAATATGTGGAAAAGAGAAAGGGGTCTTGGGTTGGCAACAAAGCAGGAGACAGGTAGAGAATTGTACTAAGAGAAACAGGAGTCTGGAGTCAGTGAAGACATCCTAAGAGGGAAATGATGTTTTCAGAGCCTTAAGGCTGGTTGACATGGCACAGGAAACCTTAAACGTAGCTTTTCTTAAGTACTGAATGCTTGGCTTGCAATCTGTACTACGTTGTTTCAGAGTAGACTTAACATGCAATAACTATACACATGCTTTCAAGCACACATAGATCCTAAGACTCAAAAAAGGGCTGACATGATGTCTGACTGGAGTGGCTTTTGTGGACAAGCTATCAGGATAGGAGATCATCTCAGCTAAGTATCTTTGGCAAGAACATGCCAATCAGGAATGGCATGTCCATTATCTCCACAGTTTTCTTCCCAGGCTGAAGGAGCCTCTCAACTGCTTCAAGAACTGCATCCAGCCCTGTACCGTCCTTCAAGCAGGTCTTGTGCATCTCATGGTGGCATCTGAGGGCCACCTGATGAGCAAGGGGTGTGCACAAATAAGTCGGCATGGATGGGATGCAGATGAGGAACCTGAGTGAGCAGGTCATGGCACCAAGCTGAACACTTTCAATCCATGTGGTCACAGCTTCCCAGGGACTCTAAATGGACTCTCTTCCCGCTAATACCTGGGTTCAGATCTCACATGTGCCAGGCACCAGGACCCTCCACCAAGGTGGAAGAAAGGATGGCCTTCTGCAGCTTGCCGCTGCCCATGGCTAAACAAGCAGCACTGCACTGTGCCTCCTCACCAGCATACCAGGGGATGCCTGTGTGGATCAGCGTTCCAGTGCACCCTCCTCAGAAACTAGAAGGTAGTCTCAGCTAGGAAGGCCAAGTATCTAACTTTTCCCATTGCTTATATAAACCCAGTTTAGCATCATGTGGTGTGTCTTTGCCTCCCTTTTAACCAGCCAGACAGAGATGTGCTACCAGGAAGCCAGCATGAAGCAGACCCTGAGGCACACCTATCCCATCTCACCGTTGCCACTGTTTTAGCAATGCCTAACAGCTTTTTCCAGAAAAGCAATGATTTTACAGGAGGCAGAGATGTCTCCCTGCCCACAGCATGCCAGGCCAGCTGCTTTCCAGGCAGAATGCCCTGAGGGACAGACCCGGTGAAGAGATCTGACTCACGCATGAGTCTCCTGTCAGAAAACAGCTGGTGACACTCAGCGGTGCTGGGATGCTGGGCGCAGAGCCTCCTCCAGGCTGTGAAAGGCATGCTCCGGGTTCTCATGATGGGCCACATCCTTCAGAGCCAAGAGTCATGGTGTTTGAGGCCAAACAGATGGACTTCACTGTGAGAAAGGGGAGGCCACCTGAGGAAGGTTAACTGGGGCCAACACCAAACATGTGTAGGACTCCTTAGCAACAAAAGATTAGCCTAAGCATGCCATTGCAATGCAGACCTCTGGATATGCACACAATCTCCCTTACTCACACCCCAAAACTCTCCAGCATCTTCTGTGGCCTCCTTCCAGCAACTTCCCTGTGCTGCTCCATACTGCTCAACAGAGGCCAAGAGCAAAATCCTGGGACCCCTTGCCTTCCCCTGTCAAGTAACATAATATCAAACACCAAATACACCTCAATCTACCACTCTTTTTCACCCCAGGATGTCATAGGCTCTTCCACTTCTTACATCTATGAAAGGAAGAAGAAAGTCAGCGCGGGGGGTTTCTGAATGGATACCAGTACTGTCAGCGATGCACAGACCATGTCCCTGTGCTGATGGCTTGCAGACACTCAAAAACAGCCACAGCCAGCAGTGCCTGTCATGACTGATGTTACTAATTCAGGCCTTACACTGGCAGGTGATTCCATTAATGCTGTCCTTTAACTTGGTCCCCAGCACCACCTCTGTGATGTGAGGGTTATGAGGATCATGCTCAGCATTTGCTTCCTTCCCATTTATAAAAGCCTTCTCAAGATGGGACTGACGTGCAGCAGAGAGCTCTGCCTTCCTCTCCAATGTTTCTCCTTAGCTTGTTGCTTTTCATTGCAAAGTTGTAACTCCTCTCAGTATTTCCTTTCATCATGCCTGCAAAGCTTGTCCCCTTGCTGCTACCTTCCCCAGCGTGGCAGTCTAACCCTGTCCCATATGTGTGGGAGTATGTAAGCTAAGCAGGGCCAGTGAAAAATCCCCTCTCCCTCCCTATCTGGATCATGTGTTCAAAACAGTCTAAAGGCACCTCTGCTCCATGTTCTGAGTCCTGTCATCACCAGTATGTGTTCTTACCAGGATGTAACCCAGCTGGTCTTTTCTCTGTGAGCTGCTCCCTGCTGTTGTAATGTGATTGATGAGCAAAAAGAGTCAGAGAGGAGGAAGAGAATAGAGTAGAGAACAAAGAAAGAAATGGGAGAGAAGGCAGTGGAAGGGAAAGGTGGAGAAAACATCTAATAATAGTGGATAACAGGCAGAAAATGAAAAAGAGGAAAGAAAAGACAATGATGACCAAACAGAGAAAAGAAGGAAAGAAAAAGTGGAGAGAATAAAGAGTGTAAAGCAACAGAAAACTGAGGAAGTAAAAAATGAAAATAATAGGTAAGCAGTCCCCATCTTGAACATAAGCCTTATGAGAGAGAGCCTTTTGACTAGTACATGGCAAATAGCTCAGTAGATGCTGCCTTTTCTGTGGGACTGGGACAGTCATTTGTCACAGGCAGGACCAAAGGCACTGAAGAGCCTTTTGAGGGACTTACCCCAATAGGATCAGAGGCAAAATCTGTCCTACAAGCTGGAAAGTGTCATTAAATCAGTTATCAGAAAGGTGATCTGTTGCAAGTTCATGCTCAGTTTGTTTGGCATTAACAATGCCCATGTTCTCCTCACTGCACTTGCCTGGGGAACACAAGGGAGTTCACAATACACAGCAAGAGTGCTTTCTGCCTCCATGTTCCCTGTGAGAGTGGGGCCAAATCTATGCTGTATGCAGAGATCTGTGCTCTCCTCCAATGTAGTTATCCAACCAGTTATAAAGCTGGTTGCTCACAAAATAAAAGACTATTTGAACCCTGCTTAATATAAATTTTTTCGTTGCTAAGATAAAAACCTTATGATGAAAGCCCACACTTTGCCAGTTTAAGGAACACTGAGAGAAATACTGATCCATTAAATTTCAAATCAGAGGAAATGAGTAAAACCCACTTTATTCTCTCTTCTGAGAATACACATGCTGCCAACCAAATTCTGACTGCATTACCTCCATGTGGTTATACACATGGAAGGAGGTTGCAGGCATGAATATGGGAATGGAAGTTGTAGAAGGAAGTTGAGGGAGTTCACAGCACTGGTGCTTTAGTCTCTGTGAGAACAATTACCCTGCTGAAGCACATGGTTGCTGGCACACAGTAGGCTTGCTAGATCAGATGCTGGAGCCTTTCCACTGAGTCTTTCCTTTTGAATCTCAGCTCTCAGTGTTCAGAGTAACAAATTACACTGGGTTTTAGAAGGATATTTTACTAATATGTAGGACCTAGGATAAATTTTTCCAAACATTCCCAAGGGATTTAGAAGTACTTCTTCCTTTCTAGCAGATCATAGATTGCTGTACTGTCTGGACATGCTCTGGAGCACCTCCACAAATCAGAAAACGCTCACCAAATTACGCTCACTTGGTAAACAGCCAGCAAAGATCTGGAAGAGGAGATACAGTGTGGGACCCTGGCCTCCATGTCACTGGTGTAGCAATGCAGGAGCAGAACAGGGAGCAGAAACCAGCTCCTCACTGCCTCCAGCTAGTGCCAACCATCCAGTTGCTACATTTAGGAAAAATAAACTCAAATTTTTAAAACATGATTTATGTTTTGGCCTGACATGAGCACTGGAAACACTCTTGTTGCACATTCTGTAGCCATGAAATATTTCTTCACTGAAAAACTTCACTCATAGGAAAAAATTTCTTCACTGGAATGGTGGTCAGGCATTGAAATAGGCTGCCCAGGAAGCTGGTGGATTAACCATCCCTGACAGTGTTCAAAACACATACAGAAGTGGTGCTTAGAAATATGGTTTAGTGGTGGGCCTGGCAGTGCCAGGTTAATGTCTGAACTTGATGACCTTAGAGGTCTTTTTCAGCCTTAATGATTCTGTGAATCTATGATATTAAGTAATAGTATCCAGCTTCGAATTGCAGTAAATAGGAAAAGTTCAAAGCTGCTGTGAACGAATATCCCTATGCAGAAATCAAAGTTGGCTCCCTCAGAAATGGCTTTCAGAGAGCAGTGGAAATTTGCACCACATGAATTTTTGCCCCTGGGTGCCCACTCTTTACATGTCAAGCCACAAAAATTTCTTTAGCATTAAAGGCTGAGCTGGAACAACAGAGTCTTCATTAATGAAAAGACACATTATCAAGGGATTAAGACAGTTACAATAGAAACACTCTGTCTGATCCATCAAGGCATTTTGGAGGTCTTGATTTAAAGCACCACTTGAATCTTTCCCAAAAACAAAACAACAGGGAAGTGACAATAACGTGCAAATTAGACTTGACTAAATAAAGGCTTTTGGTAAGCAGAGTAAGTCGTTCAATATTTTTAACTGTTAGCAAGGATTGGGATTCATTTTGTTTTGGAGTAGTAACAGCTTAAAGGCATTTAGAGGCATAAAATAGAGAAGGGAAAATCTTTTAATTGCATCAGATGCAAAAAAACCCTTCTAGCCCTACACACACAGAGCTGAAAACAACAACAAAAAGTACAGTGTCAATGTAAAAGTGTTGTGTCAAGAAAAAACAAGACATACAGTTATATTGCTATTTTATTGTGTATATTTCTTAGATTAGCAAGTCTTAAATCCTGTATATTGCAGTCTTTTAATCACCTTGCACTGAGGGAGGTTACTTCTGTTATATTAAAATGCATTTCGTTGCACTGCAGTTGATGGATGAAGATGCTCAGGGGTGATGTTGTCAGGTGATACTTCTCAAAGGTTCCTCAGTCAAGGTTTATAAAGATTTCCCAATATTTCTTTACTGGCATTGGGAAAAGAAGTGTCACTACCCTCCTGACTCTGGGAGCAGAGTGCTTCTCATTTCTTCAGTTTCTTAAGATGCAGGCTGCAAGGTTGCATTAGGTGACAAGAGGGTATAGGCAATTCAGAAGCCTTTCTTCAACATGACACTTCAGCATACCACTTCTTGTTCAAATCCATAGTGCATGTGATGTTGTCTTCAAACTGGATAAGTATCTGCTACACTTTAACATCTCAGCTCTTCTCTAGTGCAAAGTCTTTCCTCTTCCCACACCGCACATGATCCTAGAAACCCATATCCCATTATGAGGTGGCATCTCATAATGCATCTCATCTTTGCAGACACTCCTACCATATATGCCCTCAGTAACAAGAGAGGGGACTGACTCTGCAACCACACAGACCCACTTACACATGTCATTATCAGATCCACACTGTGCTTTGGATAATTAATCGTAGTTATGCTCTTGGGCTCATTTTAGGTCCATTTGTTGGAGCAGGACAGCAGTCTCTGGGAGGAGGGGGACTGAACTCTCATTTCTGGATTTCTTCCTCTGATTGTACCTTGCAGGGTGTCTTCCCCAGATCTCACTCTGTTTGTGAAGCAAGTTCATGCCTCAGCCTGTGACAGTGTCCTTTCAGTTTTACATCTCACGGTAGCAGGTTTGTTTTAGACAGAGTTGGCCAGAGCTTTAGCGATGTGCTAATAGGAATGTGAAGCTGACGTTTTCTAGAAACAAACTCGGTAACCACCTCATCTATTTTCAGTGTCTAAGCTGAAGAAGAATGTCATATATAAACATACAGTATCAACTGCCATAAGCTATTTCAAAGAGATTTTTATTTTTCAATTTTAATATTAAAAGCTGTTGGCCATAAAATCACAGAAAATGTTTATTTTTTAAAAAGAATAAAAGCATTTTTTACATCCTTAGGAGCTGATTTTTGGGAAGAGCTGCACTCAAGTCTTGAGATATTCAATCAAATATATCTAAATGAATATTCATATAACTCTAAATAATGAAGCTAATCGGCACAATATTCTTTCTCCAAAGGATTAACGTTTTCCTTTGTCACATCTGACTTTTAAAAACATCAGTCTCAGCACTGGGTAGGCTGCATTAACATAGAAGATGAAATCACTTCATGACACATACTCAGTGTACTGCTATATGCTATTATTTCAAAGTCTAACAGTAAACTTCAGCTTTTACAAGCAGGACATTGGCCAAACTGCTTAGTTACCAAATGTGTTTGCATTTGTGTTTACAAAGTGAACACAACCCTCCCTTCTTTTAATTAAAAAAAAAAAAAAAAAAATCCCTGTAATTTATTAAACTAACCCTGTGCTTCCTTGCCAAAGGTTGGACAGGGAATGCCCCTTTCAGTCAATCACCAAAATTGGTGACTGCACTTCTGCTCATCATCCTTTTGCCACACCCTGTGTCAGCAGAGACATCTCCACCCCACACAGCAACGATTCATCTCCTCCAGATGAAAACACAATATATGCTAGGAAAATCAGCTAGTCTTCAGCAACTGCACGTTTATGGGCACTAGAAAAGCTCCCATGCTTCTGGTGTAAGTACAGGAGATAAATCTTCCTTATCTGACAGGATTACTATGAAATTACTCTGTGTTTGTAAGAAAGTCAGATATTCAGTGCAGTCTACAGGAGAAAAGCTTGTAAATAAACCAGTCATGCAGCTCTGCAGAGGATGCTGGGAACTGACTGGGAAGTGGGATAAATCGTCCTGGCAGAGAGGACATACCAGTGGGACACAAAGGTTCAGGAGAAAGTCAACATTTCATAGATTCATCTTTCTGAGAGCTGATGGAAAACTAACAAAGAAAAAACAAACCTGTTCATCATGTTACAACAAGAGAGGCCAACCAAGAGTGACAGACTGACTGACTGGAGTGGCCAATACTATAACATCATATTTTCCTAGGAGGTTGTGTTAGAAAACAAAAGTGCACGCTGGGGGCAGTACTCATCAGCTGTGATTGTCGGTACTGACACAGAGCCTTTGAAGAAAAACCACAAGCGGTCACGCGGCATTATGAACTTTTTGGCATGTGACACAGACAAATGGGCAGAAAAAGTGCTTTTTCTGTTCCTTCCCATCAAAGAGGCTTTTTCAAGCTTCTCTGTCCTTGAAGGAGAAATGACCTGGGTATACCTTTGGTGGAAAACATGCAAAGAAATGTAATATCAAACACCAATTTAGCCAAGCACTGAATTTTCCCTGGCATGCATTACAGTAGAGTTGCAAAATTCCTTATGAGTCTGTAGGGAAGACTCCTGTAGTGCATGATCAGAGACAAGATTCCCATCCACTTCGTCAGGGGTGGAGTTTCACCCACTCTCTCATTGATTCTGTGGCCTTTTTCTGTCTGGAGGGGGAAAGTTTGTGCTCATGTTTTATTTCACAGGCTAGTTTCTATATACACTCAGTTACATCAAGCCACAGCTTGGATCTGCACTATCCTTCAGGTGCAGCTCCCCACCTTTGTGCCCTTACAAACCACAGTGTCAGGAGCTGAAGAAGCATCCTACTGCTTTCAATAAAAGCCCTTCTGTGGACTTCAGATTTTGCAGTTTCATTATTCTGAATCAGTCACTTTAATTTTGTATTCTGTATTTAAAGTATTTCAAAGTACATTGTCCCCTGTGTGACTTGCAGTAAATTAAAAGGTACTGTAAGATAGAGGACTTATAAAAGTGCATGCATTATCTAAACAAACATTGAGAAATCAAGTCCATTGTGGAGTTCTTGCCTTACAGAACCTCTATCACTTAGAGATGTGATAGATTGCCAGCCAGACATTGACTCCTCTTTCTCCTCCTCATGCACAGAGAAAATGAGGGGTTAAACCAAAGTGATGTGAGGTAAAGATAAAAGTTTCAGCTCAAGCTGCAGTAGCCAAAAGCTTGCAAGTCTCCACTGTTCACCATATCAGGGCCAGCCAGTGGAACCCCTGTGATGCCTGCTCCCTCCTCTGCTGCCAGGCATGGGGAGCTGAATGAGGATGAGCAGAGCCCTGCTGGATGCAGATCCTACAGTGGGACAGCCCATAGGGATGCTGCACCTCATCCCACTGTTGGGGTGTCAGAAGCAGTGCCCTGTAGCCTCAAGTGCAGGCCTGAGGGCTGCTAGGGCCAGCAAACAGGGAAAACCACCAGTAAAGCTGCTGCACCATGCCAGAGAGGATGTGGAGTTCCCTCTCCATTCCAAAGTGTCCTGTGTTCCAGTGAGGCACCCAGCCTCTCCAAAGTGCTGCGACCAGCAAAGCTGATCGAGGACTGATCCAGGTGTCCCCCCTGCTACTAAAGCCCATGTTCCTGATGGACCCAAATGATCCCCCTGCCTGCAGTAACCACCACCACCTTGCACATCTGCTCTGAACCTCCTTGGCCCTCACATGCCCACCTTGCTCTGGGTCAACCTCCTTGGGATGCCAAGGCTGCCAGCATCTCAGAGATGTGTCAAAGAGGCTTCTGCCTTCACTCACAGTGGCCACTGAAGGTGATCACAGGACATGGTGAGGCTGTGAGGTCCAGAATTAATGTATTTTTAATATGCTTTCCCTAGTAGGAATAAAAATATCACACTAAGAGAGAAGATGTGCCAAAATTGAACAGACCCATGCAATGCTTTGCAAAGAAGGTTGGACTTTAGGATTAGATCATTTTAATAAGCAACAATACTAGTGTTTGCCAAAATACTTGCCCTGTTAATCTCTCTCTAGCAAACGACTGAGTGCTGAAACCTGCATGCTGTATGGCAACCCTAATTACCTTCTATAAAATCAGACTTATCTCCTTACTTTCAGCAGTCAGATGATCAGTTCAATTAAACTGCACTTAGCTGATATTTATTGCATTTGTATGTCAGTGTAACTCTAAGAAACCAGCCAAAACTGGCGTGAAGAAGAGTTAAAACCTCAAACCACAAAAAATGGTGAAGCAAAAAAAAAAAAAAAAAAAAGAAATAAAATGAAAAGTATTCTAGGCATAGGTTTGAAAGTTTTTTTACACAGATACAAAAACTACCCTCAGATTGTATTTCAAATTTAAAAAATTACACAGAAGGGCTGCATATCTAATTGAATAAAATGCTAGCACAAAAAGTAGTGTTACCACAAAGAAAGGGCAAGCACAGAGTCTGTGGGGCATGGGAAAGATGAATTAGTCAAAAAAGAAAGTTATGATTAAGAGTTCAGGAAGTACAAGTATAGAAATTCAAAAGGCAAGTAGTTGTAAAGAAATGAATTTTTTTTTCCATCATGTATAGAAAGAGTGGAAGGACTGAAAAGAAAAGCTGATGGGCAAAATGGAGAAGGTTGACATGAAGAGTAATCTAGACAAGGCCTAAAACCTGAGTTTTAAATAAAGATGGTGATCCTGAATGTGATAATGAAATTGCAATGGCCAACACTAGTTGGAAATAGCCATTGCCCAAAACCAGTGTATAAATAAATTTGAAAGAAGAAAATCCATGAAATTTAGATGGCACATACATTCCTTCCCCCATAACCCTGGAGAAGCTAGTACCTGGAATTGGCAAATGGTGAAGTCAAAGTAACTAAAGAGACTGTGACAAGTAGAAAAGGCAATAGAACCTAAAGTACACTTAGGTTAACATGACTTTTGGGGTACAGAACAACTGCTTTCTGGAAGAAGAAAATTCAAAAGACCTATTCTTTTTGGCCTTGAGTAGAACATTTCCTACTTCAGTTCTTGTGGGTGTAGCTGCAAGTGACAGCAGACTTAAAGCAGAGAACAGATTGTGTTGAAGGAATTAGTGGAGTTCATCCAGTGGAAAGCACTGGATCTCATGGCAACACTTTCAGAAATTACCTGAACGACCTCCTGCAGTTTGCCATGTGTTAATGAAATGGCTGCTAATGCAAGATAGAAAGGAATTGCCAAGAGAGAAGGACTGCAATGTCATTTGGAAAAAAAAACTTGAAGTCTGGAACAGTAGAAATTAAATTAAAAGTACAAAGTCATATACTTAATGCCTGATAAGAAAGATCTCTGCTATAGCCCAGGAGTTAGTTTGTGTAGGATGATGAAAAAGAAACACTGAAATGTAATTTAGGGTGATGTCAAGCCAAAAATATGGTGCATCCATAAGAACAGCAGATGTGAAGACAAAATGGAACAGCTATGTCAAATACAAGAATATAATCAATGAGATTACACAAAATTCTTGTGACACTTAATTTTTACTGCTGCACACCATTTTGGTCATCCTTATTCCGATAAGAGTAAATTTAATTGGAGTAGTGCTAAGTAAGGATACTGGGGGGTTTAAGTGACAAGGGAAATTATTCTACATAAGAAGAACATAAAACTAAGGCTGAATGTGTGCAATTGCTTTCTAAAATTGTATCAGTCAGAACACACCAGGGATGGTAAATACCTTTTTTTAATGAAAAGGTAATGGCAACACCAAAGCCCAAGTCAGTAGAAACAGTGCTTAAGTGACAGAAGTCCTGCAGCCATCTTTGAAACAAAGTTTGGGACAGGTATTTAAGCTTAAAACAGATTCCATACTGTTTGAACTCTAATGCGGATTAGAGTTGAACAATGAAGATGCAGTAGAAAAAAGGTACATCTGAACCGCAGCTCTTACTTCACTGTAAAGGTCATTGGCTCCCAACCACACCCAAGGCAGCTGTTCTCGAGTTTTCCAAACCAAGCCCAAAACTTGTGACTTCGTTCTTGGCTGAAGGAGAGAACAGAAGACTGCTTGAAAGGAATGCTTGGCAAGAACAGAGAGGGTGGGAGAAGAAAGCTGCACATGATGTGCGGGTCAGGGAGGATGCAAAGGGGCATCTCAGAGGTGGTGTAATGAAGATCAAGAGATGGCTGAATATACCTGAAAGACAACATGAAAAAAGGTAAGGTGGCCAACATAAAGCAAAAGGTCAAGCTCTAAGTGTGCCTGACACAAATAGCAGAGGCAGCCCCGAATACGATACCTCTTTAAAGATCTTTTTTTGGAGAGAAATTAAATTTACAACTCATCTGGCATTTATTTTTGTTTTATTTTTTAAGGAAGTGCTCTAAACTTTGTCTAATCATTTGCAAATAGACGGAAAAGGCTGGATGTGTTTAGGAATCCCCAATATATGTTGTACAAAAAACCCTGCAACTCACCTTCATCATGCCTCTGCCCGGGTGAGTCACCAGCTGACATAAAAGACAAGGAAGTAAGTGTTTGGGGTTAATGAAAAACAGCCCGCTTGCAGACTTAATTCTAATGTTACCAATTAAAGAAAACAGAAGATACAGCATTCCTTCCTAAGCAAAAACAATCCATTTGTTCAGAAAAAGCCAGAATCAAAATAGGAATAACTTATTCCCCACAGTGTTGCAGAGGAAGAGAAATACAGAATAAACCCTACACATAGGAAAAGTTCTGAAGTGTCTATAGCACTGGCAATGGTAGCGGGAACTGTACACAGTTCTGGATAACAGGAGTATGGTTAGTCTCCAAGTGGGTCTCCATATACATTAGCTGTGGCTCACCTGGTGGCCTTCCAGATTTTTTCAGCATCCAGCAGTGATCTGCTGGTGAGTGTCCAGCAGAGTGGACTTTCCCTGGATACTGTTATCAGGAATCCCGTTTGAACTCCCTTTCCAATTCGTTAGGTTCCTTCATTTCAGATATGTGGTTTTTCTAGACTCACCTAGATCTTCTTACTCAGTAGTGACGAGCATGATGGAAAACACAAGAACTGGGAATAGGAGACCCCACAGAGGCAAAGGCAATGAAGCCTCACCAACTAACAAGAAGTTACTGCCTCTTGTGGCACATCTTCTAGTTACAGTGTATGGCAACCATTACCTGTGTCCTTTACTCTGTACTTCTTCTCAGCAGATTTATTTAGTCATAGAGTCCCTGATTATTTCAGCAGCATAAAGAAATGCCCTTTTCAAATAGACCTCTTCTGGGAATGTATGCCACTGTAAGGATGTCAAGTACTGCTAATGCAAATACAGCACCACCCATAAAACCAGTACACATGAATAACACAGAAAACACACTTCACCCTCTACTGATGCTCCAAAGCTGTCCAAAGCTGCCACACCAATGCAGCAGCCTTGCTACCATTTTGGATTTTCCCAGCAAACAGGTTAAAGGCAGGCTGGCAATTGTCTGCCTAAAGCAGCATCCTCCCTGCAAGTAACCAAGCTGTCCGTCACAAAGACCACCGCACATCCTCTGGGGGAGCCTTTGGAGAACCTTTGCTGGGGCGAAAACCCCCTCAGGGGTCTTCCAAAAGCACTGTGGATTGGGGCTGCCCTGGGCTCTAGGGCAAAGGGATGGGGGTCACCCCCTGTAAGGACACTGCTTCACCAGCTACCATCAGCTCCATGTCACACCATCACCGTGCATGTAGCTATGGGCATTGTACTGTGATGGGGGGATAGCCTGTGTCAGCTGAATGGGGATGAACAAGTGATGGTATGGAAACCACCTTCTCTGCTCAGGTGGCTGGAGCTTCCTTAGGAGAGATCAGAAAGCCTGAAGAACAGAAAAATTTGATAAAAAAAAAAGAAATCACTATGGTGAAATCTATACTTTTTAAAAGGCCAACACTAGGTAGAGGAGAAACCCATCCATGCCCACTACATAAGACTTTGGCCTGTAAAAACAGGCAAGAGGTGGTGGAGCCAATTATTGTTCTCGGGGACTTTGCCATTGGGGCTGAGTGATCCTAGCAGGTCCCTCTGAAGAGGCACAGCAAAAGATTTGTGTTGCAGACAGGCACTCTGCTGGCATAGCCAGCACTCCCTGCCTAAAACTATTGCTACATGGTATACACCTTCCTCAAGATCCCTAAATTTGGCTGTGCTGGCAGAGCTCCTCTGTGCAGAAGAAGCCCAAGCTTAACATCCCATCCTGCCACATTCCCCACACCAGTCAGAACAGGATTTTATGCAGTGGGAATAGGTTCAATACCCTGGGGCATCTCTTTCAAAATAAATCTACAGATCCTGTGTGCAAACAATATGTTGTGTGTATATATACAGAGAAGTCAATCAGTGTACTGATCTAACTCAATCAGCATCCCCCATCCTTTGTCGTCTGCTCAAATGATCAAATATTCATCTGCAGTCAGGTCAATAAAGGACAGTCTCTACTGCAAGTCTACATCAGACTCACGCCTCTGGATCTACCACCATAATTGTGTTTCTATCACACCTGGCCAAGTGTGACTTTTTATCACACTCATTCTGTCAGAAAGCACTGCTGCTGTCAAGAAAGGAGGCTCTTGCAAGTGAAAGACAGGAATTCAGCTACTGTTGGAGTCATACCCAAAGAAATTTTCCCAGAAGGTGTATTTCTTAGTTCACATGTTGCATCATTTGAAAACTTGGAATTCATATAATTTTCAGAAATGGATAAAAGCATGCCCTTTACTAAATGGTAAGTTACTTCAGGGCCAAGCATAAAGTTAACTTTCTATAGTGCAAGTTGCTTCTTTTCCTAAACTCCTGAACCATGAAGCTTTGTATCTGCTTCATTTACTGGCTTCCTTAAAGATCTTTACTGTTAGAAAGACCAGCTTACAGCTTGTTGAAATTATACTGCATCTTAGGTGCTTGTAAATTCCTTGTGCCTTCCCTTGGCATTCAGTCAAATAAGCAAATGTGTGTATAGCAACCTTTTCCTCCTTAACAAGAAGTCTTATCAACAGAAAAACAAATTAAATCTTTACAAACACCAGATAAATAAAGCTAAATAAAAAGAAAATTTGTACTTCCTGTAGAAAACGTTATAAGCTGTTACCCAGGAAAACAATTGATAGCACTGACTCTTAAGAGTTTCACTAGGTTAAGAGTATGGAAAAAAGTTGCAGCTGTGGAAACTATTTCAAGACACTTCTGCAATGTGCAGAAGCATAATCCACCCTACAGATGAACACAAAAAGTCAGGCAGCGAACATTTCTGCCAGTTCTGCTCTGTGTCTGTCCATGGGAGGGTAGCAGATACACAGCAACTTCTGTTCTGTGAACAATTATTTTAAGCAGGACGAAACCACTAGGCCTTTAGACAACCATTAGCTGCTATTTTCTTTCACACTTAAACTATAACCAAGTATCCACATCGTGGTAGGTGATGCTATTTGGACCTGGTGATTCTCCACTCGTTAAGCCCCATTTCTCAGGGAATATGAGGCTTGGAACCAGTCTGGGCAAACCTTCCCCTGCAGAGGTGGCTGCAACATTGGTGGGGTGGGAAGGTGTTGCATCCTGATCTTCCTCTCTCACACCAGCTTCAACTCCAATATGCTCAGGCTGCTTCCTGGGATGACGAAGAAGTGGTGCCAGCCATGGATGTGGGAATGGGAGCAAGGCCACGCCTGCAGAGCTCTGTACAGGTAGTAGCATGACAGTTACAGAGAGGGGGACCAAGAGAGGATACATTTACTAAGACTGAGGTTCACAAAGTCATTTCCATAGTACGAAAAATCTCTGGAAGAAACATCTGACCAGGTGCTATTAGAGACATGGTACAGTTCACCACCTGACATCCCTCCATTAAGATACCAGTGACTCTGTGATGCTGATAGAGAAACCATGTCTTACACCTGCTGGAAGGCTGGCACTTTTGTCTCTGAAGCACCTCAAATTCAGAGTGATCAAAAACTTTGACGGACAAAGCCTGAATGTCCTTTTCCAGAGTGGTGTTGATATTTTTTATATTTCTCACTGATACAATGATATATGACTGGATGTTTCGCATCTAGTCCTATTGATGTTATAAATGTTCTGCAAGAAGACAAAGTTCATCACTTTGGCCCCAAAAATATAAAAAGCAGACCTAAATTCATAGCAAAGAAGGGAACCACCCTGAGATCTGTTTCCTTAATAAGTGCTAAAAATCTTTGGGCAGCTCTTGATGCAGTCCTGTGGAGTTAAGTCATTATATGCTATTGACTTTGATGTAATAAATTTAGTACTATCTACTGACATGTTTTATGTTAGTTTCATACCCTGATTGACATGAACCACTGTAAAACTTCATATCTGAACTCAGATCAAAAGAGATTAAGTACTAGCTTAAACAGATGCTTTTCATTCAGTTCTTTCAGAAATGCCTGGAATTTCTACTACAAGCCTTCTTGGGACTTTCTGCAGATAGTTGGTCATCCACTGAGCAGTGTGCACATTTTCAGGGGTTGCTGCAGAACTTATGAGAGCTGGAAGAAAACTCATTTTCCATAGCTCAGGCCACATTTTCTCCTGATGAACCCTGCATTCCGTGGGTTTCACTGCCGGAGTTTGATATATGTGACATCCAAGCCTCTAAATGTGTTCCCCATGAGAGATTGATGTTTTTTTGCTACCACAAATACTTTAAAGAAGGCATCATGTTAGGAAAAATACTGGAAGAGGAAGAAGTGTTAGAACAAATGATAGAAGGGTGAGGCAACAGTATCCTAATTTCCCAAAGGCTGATACACTTAGAGAAGTCTACGCAAACTAGTCATTAATTTCAAAAGGAGGGTTCATGGCAGCTAAATGCCAATTTTTTTGCTGGACCCTGAAAATCCCAACCCCTAACTGATCACAAGCCACCCCCAATTTCAAGGCTTCCCAAGGTGTGACACTGTTCCTTACACCAGAAACACCCCCTGTATCAGGAGAGTTGACATGATGTTTCTGACCATTCTGACAGTTTTGACATTTTCTGGCAATACAAACAGTCCCAGGAGGAGTTTTCTGTGAGCACAAACAACAAATGCCCCATGTTATAAGCTTGGCAGAGTATTTAGATCAATATTGGATCTTGATCCCCCTCTCCCACATATGAGTAGGGTTGGGGTTGAGCACTGGGATTCTGCAGTGGCTTGTTTGACTTGCACTCCTCAATCTCTATGGTTGCTTGTAAAAGCCTCCTATCAGTGGTTACTGCAAGTGTTGGTGAGCTCTGGCAGCAAGAAACTGCTCAGTGCACAATGACAGTACAAGACAGTCATGTTTCCCGTGCAATGTATGCCACTAAGCTGATGCCACCTGTGGGGACGGGGGCCTTGCTATGGCAATTCTGTGTGCAAAGCTTTATGGGAGCACTTCTGTGAGGTCCAAGAGAAGAAGAATCTTTCTCCTCCCTACTCCTCCACACCTTGGTCACCTTGGGTGCCTCAGCTAGCCAAAGGAAAACACAATATCCTGGAAAGATCCTCTTACCAGACTAGTGCTACCCACTGTGTCCACAAATACCCTCAAGTCACTGACCATGTCAGCAAAGTTGGGAGGCAAACCCCAACTATAGAAAAGTTGGCAACTTGGCAAGTGCTATGCAGCAGCTATCTCGGCAAACACCTAAAATGAGACCCCCTTCCCAAAACTGTCAGCTTGCAGCTAGAGGAGTGGTCATCCCAGGCTGTCCTGTGTCTGACCCTTCCAGCATGGAGGGAAGAGCTGTGTACATGGGGAATAAAGTGGCCCAGGGCTTGGATTTGGTCATATTCTATCGCCTCCTTGTACGCAGGCAAGGGCTCTGAAATGAACAGATGAGAAGTTCTGCCTAAAACACTTCTTTACAGGCAGCAGTGACATGGAGAGCAGGCCAGACACATGATGTGATCCTTTTCATCCTCCATAAATCTCCTGCTTTTCATGCTCCTAGCCAACACTGTGACATGGTGGATCAAAGTTTCCTAAGGAAGGAATAGGAGCCTACTTGTTATTTCTTTTGAAATAGCCCATGGATCTGACACGAGGGATATCAAACATTATTTATCCACATCTATAAATCTTGTAAGACTTAACATGGGGTTTAGGATGAACTTTCAGTGCAAATCCATTACATTTGCTGTAAGAGAAATAACTTTGTCCTGAAGGGATGGCACTTGCAAATTTTGGGACATCTCCTTTCCTTAACACAAATAGAATCATTTAAGACTTGACCCTTTAGCTCTGCTGAAACCATCAGACAAGGAAGTGTCCATTGTATCCAAATAAGCATCACCGGGGTGCATGCGTCACCTTGAATTTCAGGGCTCGTTTCATGTAAAGGCATCACCATAGAGCAGATTGAAATAAAACAAAAATAAGATAGATCCACAGGTAAGTATCTTTTTATCAAAATAGTTAACTCTCATAGGACATAGCAAAAATCCACGTCTAGCCAAGGTCAAAGAGTAGTTGCCTGCTACATTAAAATAACCCACCCAAGAACATGTTTCAATATATTACCTCAGTTGCAATATATTACCTCAGTTTGACTGGCAAGCTAAAAGAAACATATAGCTTGTAATGTGAATGCAAAAATGTTTGTGAGCTGAGACAATCCCTGACAGCAGTCCCAGCATAAGGCACCTACCCCTCCAAAGCACCATCCCAGGGAGGGGCAGACACATATCTGAGGCAGAGCCTGGACTCAGAGTCTCCCGCAATCCCTAAATACCTTTGTATAGAAAAATCATTGTGGAAACTCAGTGTTAGTCCCCCAATCCCACCTCCATTCCTGTGGTACCTTGTATTTGTGAGTATTTTGCACATTTACTAAGACTTTGCCAAAAGATATTGGGCAGTTGTAGCTACAGGACTGATGCGAGGTTAATGTTTGTCAGCGGTGGGGCAGGAGGAACAAGTGTCCTACTGCAATTTCCAGACTGAAGCCTGATCCCTGCCGCTGGTCCTGTGGAACTGGGCTCTCTCCACCACACCCACGCCTGCACTCTCCAACTAAAGAAGGAATTCAGGTTTATTGTCCTCATTGACAATATACGTGAACTCAGCCACAGAAATACGTGCCACATAAAGTACCTGAGCCTCAAGGTGCACTTGTATGTTGAAGAAATCATTGAAGAACTGACCATAATTACAGAACTATTACTCTTAAGAGGTTGCCAAAGTTATGGTTTGCACGGTTACCAACAACATAAATGGCAGTTGCATAAAAGAAATGTGACTTTGCAGCTGGGCTGGCTGCCAGAACTAACTCCTGTAAGTGTTTTCTGACTCATTGGGTAGCTTCATCCTTGCCTGTCGCTTTTGCCAGGCACAGTACATAACCAGCTTTCCATCCTGCAAGATCGGCAGACTGACAGGAGCATGGATGAGGCAAACATTGGAAAGAAAAGGTGTATTGTTTGGCGCTTGTTGGGTTACTCACATCCATCCTGAGCCGGACTCTCACAGCCATAAGCATTCTTGTCTTTGAGCCAAGAGTTCCGTACATTGGTATAGACCAACATCAATACGTGTAGGGTATTGGCAAAATCACATTCCCCTTCCTCACTTCATTTCAGGGCTACTTAGTGGCCTTCCCTTCCTGAAAGGACAGATACTTTTGATTCCCCTTATGTTTAAAATCAGCAGGAAAATTATACAGCGTTTTTTCAGACTTTGCAGGAAAGGTGTTTAGGGTCTTTTTTCTGAAGAGCTGTGCAGAACATTTTTCAGTACAGTGAAAGAAAAGATCATCCTCCATTTCCACACATGATCTCATGGCAGTTCTGCCTCCTGAACACTAAAATCAGGCTTCTCTTTGAAAAGTACCATAACATGGACAACTCAGTCTTCAACAGCAAAGGTATTTATTTTCCTGCAGCAAGTATGGAAAGATACCTGTGTTGCATGACAAGTAAAACTCCATCTGCTTGCTACAGGAAAAACACCTAAGACTAAACCCAGGCATCCTCTGATCCACCAGCATCCCCATGCCTGATGTATTCCACCAGCACACGGTCCTTACCAGTAAAGTAATTTTACAGAAGACTATTTTGTGGAGGAAAAGCTACAACACTGTGCCACCATGGACAGGCAATGAATCTGCTCAGAGCACCGAGAGCACAATAAAAAGGTGCTGTCTTGTGTGGATATGAACTAGAAGATGCCTGTCCTTGTGTCCTGCAGGCACTACCCGCGTTATGCTGGATTAAAAGCAGCGCTGGTGTAAGAGATGCATATAAGAATTTGTTGGATGCAGGAGTCTGTGTTGGGTGAGTGGGTGCAGAAGCAGGTGCTGACACTGCTCTGAACTTTATTTGTGTTTTCTTACAGCAAGCACGCTCTTTGCCTATACTTCACCCCTTGTCTCACCTAATGTTATTGGCTATTCAAAGCCATGTTCCTAGTAAGCATATGGTACTGGAAATCTGCATCACAGAATCTGTAACTATTTAGGCTGTTAGTGATGATATTTCTTAAACAGTGTATCTGGCTGAATCTCAAAGCCTATGAGACTGGAGCTCTTTTGTTTCTTACTTAGAATGTTTACAGGAACATCAAATTCACTGACTTGTGGCCTTTTTCAGAAATATAGCCTATTTGTATTTATATCAAGGAAGTTCATAGAAATTCTAGGCATAGATCAGTGCTCAGCTGGGTAAGGTGTTATTCAAACATAACAAAATGATTCCCCACCCCATTTCAAGTCCACTCAAAAATCAAAGCAAAAGAGAAGAACAGGCACACATGGAGCATAAGGAAACTGCATCTATGTATGACAAATGTTTACTGTACAAGTTGCTGAGTTTGATTGATTAAAGATTGTGAATGTAATTTTGAATGAAACATCAGAACTAAATATGAGAATGGTTGTGTTGGGTCAGAAAAGGGTGCTGAGTTCCTCCTTAGTTCCCTCCTCACAATTATTCATGATCTCTTTGCTTTTCCAGGTCCAGGGATGATGCCTTTGCTGGACTTCTCTGTGGTAATGGCTGTTTATGCAAGAGTTACAGCACATTCCCATCTATCTTTTGGGCTAGCACTCCATAGTCAGAAAAAGTGCACTGTGACTTAGACACCAATCCAAGAGGTAGCTCAGACCCACACACAACTCCCACCTCTGGCACTTGGGAATTGCCCCTGACCTGAGTGACTGTAAGAAAGCCAGAGTTTGACTAGTGTACTTTAATATAACCTGCATCACAGTCAGGCAATGGTGGCGCACAACACTCTCAGAGGAGCACAGTACTGTTACTAATTTACATAGCTGCTCTGCAAAAAAATAGCTTGCCTTCCTTTCTTCTTTCCTTCCATCCTTCTTTCATGGAGAAGCTGTGCTCAGTGAAACATCTTGCACCCATCTTTTGGCTCATTCACTTTAATCAGAGAATTTAAATGCAGTAGAGGAAATGCAATTCCTATAACACTGCCTCACTTCCATAAAGATACTGACAAAAAAGAGATGCAGGTGTGCATTTCTGCCTATGTGTACACATCAACTACTCCTTCGAAGAAGGATCCAACTTCTGTTCTTAGTTTTCCATTACTATTGCTCCACTCCCAATGGGTTTCAAAAGTTAATAGAGCTCCTTCAAAATGATGATATTGTTCCCTTTCTTGAATACCAGGAAAATCTGATACTCAAACTAATGATTTATTTGAAAAATCTTTCCACTCACCTAGAGCTATGAGTAATACTTAAACATACTGTAAGATCATCAGTCTGAGACAACTTAGGCCAAATGCTTCTTCCTTGATATTTTGCAATGCAACTGAGGTTGATGGGATTTTACAAAGACATTTATACAAAGTGAGTGGTGTTGGAAGTGAGTGTAACAGGATTTCCCAGGTGTAAAATATCTGTCACTTGGTCGCTCTCTCAGTGGTTGCAGGTAAATGGCTCCAGGGATGGAGATGCTTGTGAATATGGTGCTCTCAGCTACTGATTGTTGGTTAAAAAGCAGGGGTTCATTGCCTTCCTCTCAGGCATTTTGTTTGTACCTGTTCACTTCCTTTTCTTGCAAGTTCTTGAAATAACACATTTAATCTGGAGTCGGAAGGAGTATTTATATATGTATAAATATTCCTATTTACTCATATTTATTACTATACATTATACTATATATGTATAGTATTTGTATATCCTACATAGGAGAACTATGTAGACTTAGTTTGATTCTGCTTCACTGGGTGAGAAACCAGACTTCCTTTTTCACACTACTTCAGCCCAAAGTCAAACAACTTTTTCCCTTCATCTGGCTGTTTTTGTTCATGAAGAACAAAAAACACAGACATTCCCCACACAACGAATAGCTCAAGTGCAAGAGGAGAGTCAGGAGATGAGCACAACCCTCTTGATTTCTCCTGTCTTTGCAGAGATGACAAGAGTGGATGAAGTCTGTCCTGGCCCCTAAATCTATGGCAAGAGATGTTCCAAATGCTGCCTGCCTCGGGCAAGATGGGCTTCTCATCCTTAATTCAATGACAAACCTTTTTGTGGTGTTTGCCACTTCAAGGGCACCTGGGATGAGACAATGGTTTGCAAGACCATCTCTTTTCAGATGTGCCAGAGACCAAAACAAAACTAGTCTACTGACTAAAATAAAGAGGATCTTGGTAGTAGTTATTGAGTTGCTTACATATCAGTAGCTGAACTCCATCCTTTCTGTACCTTGGCATTTAATACCATCAATAAAGTTGTTTCTCCCTCACAGGTTAAAGATACCAATCTCAAATTAAAAGGATGTTTGCCTGGTGTAGTGGTGAGAGAGATACATCTTACTTAAATACATAACACAATTTCTAGCTTCTCAGTAGGCATATGTGTCCCAATCCCCTTATGAGTTCCCATGCCTTTCTGCCTGGGACTAGCTTTCATTAAAGAAAATAAATGAACAAGCTGCACAAAAAACCCAAACCAAAACAAAACAAAACAAAAAAAAAACACTAAGACAAAGCCCTGGACATTGCAAGTTGGACTGTAATCACTAGTGTAGCACCCAAAGGAAATCAAAAGAAAAGAGACAGGCCAAGACATGGAAACTGGAAATCCCATTACTTCTCCTGGACTGTTTCCAAACAAATCTGGGTTAGGTGGAAGTATTTTTCAGTTGGCTAGGCCACAGGTTATTGCACTGGGAGGTTCAGGGATGCCAAGATGAATAACCTGTCTACACTGTACTGGAATTCAAGGACTGTTTTGAGGCTGGCATGTTTCAGCTCTTGGTCTCTGTAGGTTCCCAAAATCACTGTTGAGCCTCAGGAAAAGAAAAAAAGTGCTCATAAGAGTAGTACAGAATGGGTGTGCAAGGACTGCCAAGGGCACCCTGTCCTGCTGGTCTGGACTTGCTGTCTGGCAGATTTGGGATGTGTTCAGAGCATTGGTTTAGATCACACTAAGGCTACTACAAAGACTCTCTGGGCAACTATGCCATCTTCGCAATTACCAGAATTACTGAGAATTTTCCACCACTTGGTTTGTGGATCTCCAGACACAGGCAAATCCTGTCTTTTCTAACACACATTTGGAAAGGGCTGGTCCTAGTGGGTTATGACAAGTTCAGAAGACGCACTCGTTTCTTGCTTCTTGGCTTGTTCCAGACTGCTTTCTCTGGAAAAAGCCTTTCTAATGGTCAGCATCCCTCCAGTCTCCTAGCGATGCCTTAAGATTACTGAAAACACTGTGGCACAGGCCTGCTAGCAGCATCACTTCTCAATTTCTTTGGATTATGTCTAGACAGACTGATTAGTTTCATCTGCAGCAGCAGGCACATCTTTAGCTGTAACACCTCCTGACAGTATCCTAAAACATTTTCTCTGTGAAGATTCAGCTTTTGTTTTGCCTCCTTAATTTTCAGCTCTTGAGTAGCGTGGACAAGATGCAGGCCTTACCCGTGGTCTGCCCAGTCACTCAAGTCTGCAATCAGAATAGCCTCCACTATCATGAGCAGGAGAAACCACATCTGGCAGCACCCTCCTGGCAACTATGTTCTATGTTCCCATTTGCTTGCAGATGGCTCTGCCCTGGCACAGGTACCTTGGTGTAGGAAGAAAAGGGTGCAACTTCCTCCCAAGGGTAAAACAGCTGCTCCCTCTCTTGTGCTGCACATCTGGAAGCACCACTACAACCACCTCAGCCAGCAGAACAATCTCCAGGCTGCTCAAGAGGAACACAGCCCTGTAGCTTGTGCGTAAGTGCAGGCAGCTCATAAAGGGCAGAGGCAATTCCCATGGCAGTAACCAGTCTTCTCTCTCTAGAGGAAGTCTCTCCGGAAAGCTTGACTCAGGGTCTGAGTGCTTGAGGGTTTGGTAGAGAATGTGTAATAGATACAGAAGAGCAACAGTCAGTGAATTGAATGCTTGTGGCTAGAGGGACAAATGGTTTGACTGAGGCAATTCCCACTGATTATAGGGCTCTCTGTAATTAGGAGGTTAATGCTGCCCCAGGAGACCAGAAAAGGAGCTGGCTTCCTGCAGGGATCAGCAAGGAATTTCCCCTGCCATCCCTTGTTATGCAGCACTGTGTTGTCCAGGGGATGTCCTGACAGACAAGCACCTACTCCCAGCTTCCAGCCTTGTGATCTGGTGGTTAGCAGGCAAGCACAGCAAATGACCAGTGTTGAGCTCCAGCCCTCAAGGGGAACATCACAAACTCAAGAGTTCCATGGACACAAGCCACTTGAAACCTTTGTCTTACACCAGAAACCATGGCCATGCCATTACAGAGCATTATCTGGGCTGTTCCAGCAGTAATCACTCCAGAATTCTGCTGTGGCTGGCCACACGGCCCAGCATTGCTTGGCTTGTGGGACATCAGTGCTCCAGTCCTCTTTGCAAAGTCACTCTGATTTACCTAAGCATCAAATTCAGCAATCTACCCTCCTCTTCCCCTGGCCCTGCAGCAAGGCAGTGTTTGGGGAAAGTGTGGATGAGAAAGAAGACATTTGTCCCACAGCTCCAGAGGCAAGTGACAGGCTCAGACAACACAGCTAGACCTGAAGTCACAAAGGTCTTGTTCATGGCTCTCCACCTTATTCTAGTCCTGTCCATGACCTGGTTTTGGGGTAGGAAAGGACAGTAAACAGGTTGGCATGAGTTATTTTTAGGACTTACTAGTCAGGTATAGAGTTATAAGTATGGGCAGATACACTTGATTATACAGAAATCACATATATATGTAGAGATATACATGTATACAAATATATGAACATAACTATATACATGTGTGTATAGAAAAGTTCTCTATACATGGAAAACCCATCAGTGAGCAGTCCTACTGTTTAAGGATGAGCGTGCTCAGATCACATTATCTCTGAAGAAGCTGAACATTACTTTTCCAGCCTGTAGGCTGAGGTGACAGGCTGGGTTTTTCTCTTCTGTGGAAGAATACTGAAATATTCATAGGTCTCACATGAAATATAAGTATGCCAATTCCATTAACTTCCTTAATCATTACCACAGCGTCACCATGAAAATGCATTTGTCCAGAGGTGAATTTTTCCCTAATGGGATAAACAGAAGTATCTATAAGAAGTGGTGCACCTCTGCCTCCTCCCACAGAAGAGCTACTTAAGAGCCCAGCAAGAACAGGACTCTGACACATCCGAAAGAGCCCACTGACAAAAGCAAAGGTGCCTCTGCAGTGGCCAAGAGCATGGACTAAGCCAAAACCTTCCAGTTGTTTGGTAAACTTTCAGTGAGCACAAACCCAACAAAGGTAAAAATGGAGATACACCCTGGGAGTTGATGCTTCAAGTTCAAGTTTTCCCTTCCCCATGGTCCCCCACTCCTTGGGATCACACCAACAGAGCTTTTGCCTTTTCCTGCAAGCCACCATCAGGCTACATGGATAGTAGATGATGTACAGTTCTCTGAATTAAAATGGCAAGCAGAGGCTTCTAACCATGCTCCTAAATGCCCTGGTTTTAGAGCAATTCCTTCAATTTTTCTAATTAAATTTTCTGTGCACTGCAGCTAATTAACAAGGAGAATTTCTCTAATTTCATGTTTTCTCCATGCATCAGGGAACAGTTTGGTTTTGGTAACAATGAAAGATGACAAACCCGCATTTTGCCTCAGGTAATTTAAGATGGTACAGCCCAGTGTGCCAGTGACATTTTTAACCTGCTTGACAGTTACAGATCTTCAACAGTGACTCTCTTAAAAAGAAATTCCCCTCTGAAAGCATCATCAGTCAAACTGACAATCACCAATCCCACAGGATTGCTGCAGTATAGATTTCTGAACAGCAAAGGAATAAAAATAAGCTGAAGGAAGTTTATGAGAACCATGGACACACAGTGAGATTTTACCAGAAAAGACCTGAGGGATAAATGCACAAGGATATAGAGAAGCTGCTTCAGATGTAGCGCACACACACAACAAAGGTGCACATTAATAAAAAATAAATTGCAGAGTGGGCAGTAGTTGAAAAGACAACCCAAGGTCTCCAAGGGGAGGAAGGGGGAAGCTAATAATAGGACTTCAAAGCACCCATAGCACAATTTCTTGGTATTCATGCTGATGTTTCTGAATTCCTATTTCAGCCACTGAGGATAGATGTAAAATATCAGTAAGTAGATGCTCTAAGTCAAAAAATATGTCTCATTCCAATATTTTGGCAGCAAGTTACAACCAAATTTGTTGTGTCAATGACATGCATTCATGTTCAAATACTTTATTTCATCTACGCATCATTTTTTACCCTCAAACAGAGATTAGAGTGTGAGCACTTTTAAAGTTCTGTAATAAAGTCTTTTCCTAGAAACACATTTATAAGTCCATTGCCTGACTGAACTTTCAGCCAACCCAATAAAAAAAGGTTATTGGCCAGTCATTAATGATGAATTAATGCTGTTGATAGGGAATGTTTCAGGCAAAGCAGGTCCTGTTCATGATATTGTAAAAGGAGAGCCCTGGAAGTCCAGTTGCTTGCTGGAGTGTTCACATCCCCAAGCCGCTGTGTCTCTGGAGAGGACATCATCTGTGCAGAAGTGCCACGTTTTCAGCTCTGGAGCTAAGAAACCTTTTAGGCTTTTTCAAGACTCTTATGTTTTGAAGCAACAGGAATAATTGTTTTTGGCAAGCATTCTCTCCAAAATGTGCAGATAATTCCTATACAGTAAAAATGAAAGATAAAATTGTACTGTACCAAGAGGAAAACTTATAAAACAGACTTTCCTGAGAGGAGCCAAGCTAAACATGTCTAGCAGTCTTCAGGAACCTGCTCTGCTTCAGCTTCTGTTGCCCAGACCACAGGGTGGTGCTGGGCTTGGCAAAACTCTGAATGCTTACACTGACAACCTGGTGATTCCAGGAGGCTGCACCACTCCAGAGGTACTTGGAAGCCAGCACCATCACCTTTTCTATGAGATGGTCAGTCTTCCCCCTCCACCAAAAAACTTCATTATGTATGATCTCTTGTCCAGCTTCTGGCAAGTTTATGTCTTCCCATTCTCCCTACTGGGTGGCACGTGTCAAACCTGCCAAGGTGCATTAGTTTTCATGAACTAGCTGAAACTGCAAGTTTCTTATCACTTTGTCATGTAACCAGAACCAATTTCTTTCAGAACCAGGTTTGAGTTTATCCTAAACATTCAAAGCAGAGCTTTTTGTGGAGTTTAACACAGAAAGTGAAGAGTGTGAGGTTTGGGCTGCATTAAAAGAAGCATGATCAGCAGGTCCAGGGAGGTGATTCTCCACATCTTCTCTGCTCTTGTAAGACCCCACCTAGAGTACTGTGTCCTGCTCTGGGGTCCCCAGCACAGGAAGGACACCAACCTGTTGGAGTGAGTCCAGAGGAGGGCCATGAAGATGATTAAAGGGCTGGATCACCTATCCTATGAAGACAGGCTGAAAGAGTTAGAATTGTTCAGCCTGGAACAAAGGGTGCTCTGGGGTCACCTTAGAGCACCTTTCAGTACCTAAATGGGGCAAGCAAGACAGCTGAAGGACTTTTTACAAGGGCATGTAGTGACTGGACAAGGGGGGTGGCTTTAAATGAAAGTGGGCAGGTTTACATTAGATATTGGGAAGAAATTCTTGACTCTGAGGGTGGTGAGGCACTGGAATGGGTTGCCCAAAGAAGCTGTGGATGCCCTATCCCTTGAAGTCTTGGGGAGGGCAGGGTGGATGGCATTTTGAGCAACGTGGACTAGTGGAAGACATCCCTGCCCATAGGAGGGGGTTGGAACTAGGTGATCTTTCAGGTCCTTTCCAACACATACTATGCTATAATTCTATGAAGTCGCATTGTCAGAGATTTCCACTGTTGTAAAGAGGATGGAGGACACACAGCTTGTTGCACAGCTGCAGTTCCCCCTGGCCCGACCCACCTGCTCCTGCACTTTGTGTTCGCAGTCATTGTTGAGTTAATCTGAACAATCCGGCTGCTGCCATCCTCTAACAGCCACACATTTTCTGCATCTTTTCTTGTCATTGCAGTGCTTTGTTCCGGTGTTTTTGGGAAAACATCTGCCCTGAGGATTCCCCTTTTATAATATCTTTAAAATATGTCACCATCTGCTGGCTCTTAAAATCTTTACCTTGACCCCATCACAAGTGACTGGCCCCTCAGTAACCTCCCATTTCATAGCAAGGCACTTGAGCAGGGACATTAATTTATTTGCTTCACATCATGCAACACTCTGTGTTGTCATGTTTTGATCCACAGGTTTTTTCAGTGTATAGCAGAGAAATGCCTCTTCTCTTGACTCCTGGAGGCTCTCTGCTTCTTTGCACTTGTAAAGTGTCAGAAAGCAAACCTTCACCCCACCTCTTCTGGAACCAGCCCAGCTCCATGCAGAAAGTCTTTTGGTTCTTGCATTCTACCAAACCATTTATTCCATTGTCCCAAAACCTATCTGCAACATACACCACACATAACCACTCTGGAATCTTCACTGGTTGCTTTTGCTCTTTCTCACCTTGTTTCTCCTCTGCTGTGTATGTACCACACTCTTTTGCTGCTACCTCTGACAGCCCACTGTGCTGTCTCCATTTACTTTACCTCTTTTCAGCCTCATTTCTCTCTATCAATCAGTCAAAATGCATAGTGTGCTATGCATTCTTTGTACAGCCCTGGATATTTCAGTTCCCTATACAGAAGAGAAAAATATTATGAACGTTGATTGTGAGAACTCCCAAGCTGTTTCCTCATGCACAAAATGCATGTTTCCCCATGTAACCAATATGTTACAGACAGATCCTTAAAAGAACAGTTAATACCTGCTTTAAGATGAAAAAAAAAATGATCCCCAGGTCTCCTCCACAGCTCAGCTTTGAGTTGGGATTTTGTCATATTTCACAAAGAAAGCCACCAGGATGGTCACAAGCGCGAGGCAAATTGTTAGTGTTTTGGCTTCAGACTACCAGAATAAAGAAACATCATCTTTTTCCAAAGATTTGAGAGGCATGGAAATCTGTCTTGCCACCACCTGAAGCAGAGAACAAGGAATAAACCTTCCCTTGCATCTGTCAAAACACATACTTTAAAAAGTGCTAAATGATCTGGTTTTCATGCAAATACAGGAAGATCAGGAAAATGGGCTTTGATTTCCTCAAGCAAGTTTATATATCATGCGTGATTGATTTAGTTAATTTGAGAACATAAGCATGGAAAGGGTAAAACAGTTCTGTAAGAACATATCCTGAGTAAAAAGCCAAGAGGAGGAACTGCACAAAGAGAAGGATATCATTGACGCCAACAAAAGGGTGAAAAACTGAACCATAATACCATTAGCTTGCAAACTGGAAGAAATACTTGGACTGGGGTGCCATGAGGATGAGGTAGAACCCTTAGACTCTGCTGGACAAGCAGCTGACCATATGCAGGGAAGAGCCTCTTTGGCCCCCCAAAGGGGTTACATGCCCCACTGTCCACAGTCCAGAGAGCTGGATTAGCCATGCCAGAGCATTTCCACCAGGTCTGCGACTACCTCCAGCCCACTGACAAGCATTCCCTCTTCTGTGGTTCAGCTTGCTCCCTTGGCATCCAGGTGATGGCTGTGGTCCACCTGCTCCACAGACAGGTTTCCCACTCTCCAGGGAAACATTTCAGAAAAGGCCTCAGTGTTTTTCTCACAACAGAAGCATCAAAGAGAGCTCCATGCTGCTTTGGACAGGAATCTGCTCTGGCAGCTGTGGGTACACAGACCCTTTGGCATCACTCAGCAGAGCCTGGGGCTGATTTGTGGCAGGTGTTGTCTTTCTGGACCTGAGAGCCCTACCCCAGCAATCCAGCTGGCCCTGGTTAAGGAAAGCATTGCAGGATGCTGGAGACAAATTTTGGCATCTTGGAGACCCAGAGAAAGTTACTACTGACACTGGACATTATCTTTGTTTGTTTAAATGCAGCACCCTAGAGCACTACCTGTGTTACTGTGAGGATCTGAAACTGTATTCTTTGAGATGAAAAGAATAAATTGGTCAGGGGCTTTTTTCTTTCCTTTTTTTCCATTTGTTTTTAATTTATTAAAATACTTGTGAATTTTCCTGGAGATTCACCAGGAATAATTCCAGAGGGACTAATACTCATCATTTTTCTGGATCCAATTAAATCTAACATCCACTGCCCTCATCACTAACATATGTTAAACAGAGCTAAATATTACATCTTATTGTAAATTACATATAATTTGGCTTCTTTTGTTTTTCTTTTGTGGGCACCGTTAGCTGTTTTCTGCTCTGAATTTGTCATCAATAAACCAGAACTCATCCAGAGAGAGTAATTAACTGCTTGTGTAAAATAATCTATTGGAAAAGGTTCCCAAAGAATGTCTGCAATGGATATTAGAGAAAGTTACAACCATTTCTTAAATGGGGAAAATGTTGCAGTTCCTGCCACTGTTCACTGCACTACTTGGCTTCTAAAAACACTGGCAAACAGAGGTTCGGCACTGCCAGCTTTTGCAATTGTATCATGGTTCCTGATACTGGACTTTTTAATGAAGTCCCCACTTCCGAAAGCATCTGGATTAGATGAAACTCTAAACTTTCATTTGTTATAAAAACACTGTCTTTCTAACCCACATAGTTAAAAAAGCTTGGCAAAACACGGGCACCATCTCATCTAGTTTTACTGTCTCTGACTTAGACACCACACACAAGAAGGTCACCTACTCTACAGTCCATAAAAGATGTTGGCACCTCCACAGATTAACCTGCCCTCTATACTCACTGCCAGCTCAGGTGAGTATGTATAATAGCTCAAGGAGGTGGAAAAGAACAGGGCTGCTTCTCCTCCCCTTTGCTCACATTCTTTCTGCTTTGACTCTCTCAGCAACTTGATTCAGCCCACAGCAACTTGACCTCAAATGCAATCCAGCAGTGGAAAAAAGAAACAAATCCATGCGGCTGTGTGGCCCACCAGCACCCCAGCATTCTCAGTCCAAATGGTGGTCTTGACCTGAACACCCGAATGGTGCTGGATGCCACATGAGCCACAAAAATTATCAGCTGCCCTGGCAGAAAGTTGGAAGAAAATAGAGATTATGGAGCTATGAGCCAAACTGGTTCCAGGGGTGGCAGATAATATAAAAGAGGACAACAACAACAGATTGTGACTTGGGAGATCTCACTTACCATTAAGAAAAATTGTTTCCCCAGAATGCACTGCATTTCTGTAGCAAGTCCCAGGTACAAGGCGTGCTTCCTCTCTTTGGGGGTTTCCCCCTGGTCCGGTGTCAGAAAAGAGAAGGGCTGAACTAGGTGACATTCACAGATCTTCTCCTGCTTGGGTCCCGAGATTTCATGGTATTCTCACCCCAAAAGGAATGGATTTCCCATGAGTGATTATGCCAGCCCTCCCTAGAGAGGACTTCTGATGCATGCCTAGGCTGCTGCTGGGAGTTGGCAGAGAGCCTCTGTTTTGAGGCATGAATTGTGCCCTGTGTGCTGGCATATGCTCTCTTTTGGATTTTAATACTCACCTTTTGTCTTTGCTTTCTTACCGTGGCTGTGAAATAAGTCAGAATGGTTTAAGAGCTCTCTTCAAAAAATGGTGGTGGCTTTTCTGTTTTCAAGAATGAGTCTCTCTCCTCTCCCCTCCCTTCCCCTCCCTTCTTCTCTCCAAAGTGTTTTCTAGCCCCAAAAGGCTTGTTAAAGATGGGGGAAGTTTAATGATGGCTGCAAACAGTTGGTTAATAAAGGGAAGTGCAAGTTCTGTAAAAGAGAATTATTGTGTGATACACAAATTTAATAAAAATCTGTTTGTAAGACAGATACAGTAGTTTATCATGGGTAGAGTAGAACTGCCTTTGAAAGAAGTGAGGCACTTGCTCTCACTTGTGAAGACAGATTTAAGGAAAACCAAATCAAAGCAAACTAAGTGAAATCAACCAAATAAACAAACAAAAACACCCAGAAGACAAGCTGGAAAAGAAGGATGTTTTTCTACCTAAGAGGTAGACATGGAAGTTCTAGTAGACATGGAAATTCCCTTAATATGTTACTGAAATAGCAGGAAATGCCATGGGAGGAAATAGAGTAATTTCACAGTTCGAAGCTCAAAAGCCTACTAACACAGGGAATGCCTCCCTATATAGCAAAAACTCACTAGACTTGTGCATCATGAAAACCCTAGATGCTCAAAATCCTTAATTTAAAGAAAAGAGAAATGTCATCACAATGCAGGTCTGGTGTTCAGACACCAGAACTGTAAAGCAAACCAATCTCTCTGTGCGCTAGAAAATAATTTGCAGTAATTTTGGGGTGCAGCATCTGAAGCACAATTAACTAACTGCTGCAGAAAGAACGCAAGGCTAAGAATAAAAGGAAATTTAACTTTTTAAAGTCAAAAGTTTGTACAAAAAAGCAAGCACATCCCTACCCCAGTGCAGCCACAGACCATCATTGTGTGGTCCTACCTCTCATTTGGCATCTCCACAGCAGCATTACCTCATCTTGACTACTTTGGTTGTAGAAGGGCAGAGGCAGAAACATCCTCCTAAGGACACATGCAGGCTTACAAGCTACATTAAGGTTTACCTGCATTGCAGCCAGCAGTAAATAATCTGTCCATCTAAGTTTGCTTTCAAGTTGCCATGTGTCCAGCACATGCTACCCTCGGGATTCAACATAGTTACAGGCAGAATGTGCAGGAACACACACATGGGAGAAGCATCAAACAGCAGTGAAAAAATCAGCCTTAATAATCTGTGTGTTTTTCACAGTCCTGAAAATGCGGAGCTCCAACACCCCAGCTGTAGCAAGATCTTGGTGGGACATCTTCCTTTTGAAGGACAACCCTGCTATTGAGCGAGTTTCTCCCAGCAAACAGCTATTGAACCTTAACTAAAAATGGCTGGCACAATGTTAACCCATGCTGCCCTGCATGGCCAGTCTTTTCCTTGTGGGAAAAGGTCATGAATCAAAATGATGACAGGACTTTTACACTCATGGGTTCTTTACTACATGAACTGAACACAGCTGAGAGCAGTGTGGGGCAAGCACAGTGCAGGGTAGCAGAGGGTCGTGCCCAGGTGGGTGGCCAAAAAGAAAATGAGTTTAACCTTTCTTTCCTGCAGCCACAGCATTCAAATTTGCACAGCAAAAATTTCCAAGGAGATCCAAAAGCCCTGGTGTAGTTATGACAGTCAGTCAGGACCTGAGACTAAGAAACAGCAACACTACCCATCTTTGACCACAAAGGAGAGAGTTGCCCCAGCTTTGGGGGGCCATTCTCCCCTTCTCAGAGGGATGGGGCAGAAGACCTTCATGATACCCATATGGGGCTTTTGGTAGGGAGCAAGGAGAAGGTCAAACCATTGCTGGACAATGAGCAAAGTGAAGAATGCTTTGAAGAGTATCTTTGTAATGTTTTTTACATTACTTCGCTGACTGGACGGCAGCATGGAGCATCTGTTTCCAGCTACAGAACTGCTCATGGAAAATACTCTGGTGATGGCAAAGACTCCCTTCCCCCTCCCCAATGCCTCCCCCCAAACCACAGAGGGCTGGATTGCAGGCCTCACTGCTCAGGGCATTTTGCCTGTAATCACTGGCAACAGATTTAGATGCAGAGTCCAATTATGTCCCAAAATTTGTGATTATAACAGGATGATTTATGCTGCAAACAAAAGAGCTAATGGGTCACAAGACTTATCTTCCGGATTTTCTGCTTGTTTCCTTAGTATATTGGGGTTTTTTCTTTCACTTTTGGGGAGCTGGAGTTTGGGGTTTTGTTGTCTGGGGTTTTTTTCTGCCAGAGAAGCTGCTTCCTCATAGTTTGACTGTACCAGGCGGGAGGGAGGAGGCAGGCCAGCAGGAAGCAGTGACTTGACTTGTCTTGTGCAGTTAATTGGTTTAAATTTATGAGCTGTAGGTGGCTGCAGCACATTAAAGCTTCTTCAGGAAATAACACATAGGTTTTTCCCCCTGGTGCCTGAAAACTTTGCATCCTGAATAAAAAGTGAGATTGCACAGCCCAGCATCAGCACTGATGTGACACCTGCGTATAGCTGATGAGCCTTAGGCTCTGTTGTTAGTCAGGGCTTTTGTTCTTTGAAGGCAGCTAAGGAAAAGCACAAGATCTCCAACGAAATCAGAAAAGCTGACGACAACAGACACTTGCTCCCTCTCACCCTGTGCAACACGGTCTCCGTACCCACTTATCCTCCCTGAACCTGTAAGAAACCTCAAAGAAAAAAGAACAAAGTAAAAGCAAACAGGACCTTGGAAGAGAAGAAGAGCTGCTGCTATGAATAAAGGATGCCAGATGGGAAAATCACAGCACAGAAATGCAGCATGAATCACTACAACAGGAAATATGGCTTTTTTGGTGTACCTGGACCTCAGAAGGCAGACATAGCTGCAGACACTGTGTGTCAGAAGCCTGGCATATATTATTACTATTACTAAATATTTCATTACAGGTCACTTGGAACATCTGGTTACAGAAAATCTTTGCAAGAACACTGAGCAGCTCTCTGGATCTCACTGCTGACAGTTGTGGAAAGGCAGATAAAACCTTTAATTCTGTTCATGACACGAGGAATCCACCATCAAATATTTTTCCACCCCAATATTGATACTGCAGGTATGAAAACCTACTTCAGTTTAAGGGACAACTTTACGGGCTCATGAGCCAGAAATACATCAAGAGCTATTACATACAAAAGCACTGCCTTCTAGCTCAGACACAAGTTGCTGGAGGATGGGGAAGCATCCCTTCACATTTGCCCCAGCCTTACAGTATTCCCGTTTCCTGTGTGAGTAATGGTAGGGCTCAACTTGCTGGGCTGGGTGAACCTCTGTTCTGACCAACTTGCTTAGTCTTATGTTCATGTAGATGCATTTTATGGCAAGTCTGGTCAATTATTGGTAGATCATTCCCACACCTCCTAAGATCTTCCTTCCATGAAAAAGCGTATCAGTCCTTACCTACACAGTAGTTTACACTGTACAGTAGTTAGTAAATGAGTCTGATTGAGCCCATGAGAGCTTAAAGACTCTCATTGACTCTCACCCAGCACTGTTATACTGTATTTTGGCTTAGCTTTTTTTTATTATTATTTATTTTCAATTTATTGAAACAATCAGAATAAGTGCTCTTTATTGCCAATAGCTTACACCTACACCATCCTATCTAGAAACATCAGAGAAAATATGCAATGTTAATTAATCCCTGATATTTTGCATGCAGATCAGGCCTTTCTTGCAGTTCCTTGGGGATGCTTTGTTCAGCACCATGAAATTGCTGCAGCTGTATTTTTGGGAGAATATATAGAGGTGATACAATGCTAAAGTCTAGCATGTCATTCTGCATGCCACCAGAGTGCCAGCAAACTACTCTCTGGCTGCTGGGGGGTGAAATACCACAGCATTGATATTTGGCACTCGTACCTCAGATTTGAGCCTTCAAGGAGGTGGAGAGGCATCTTTTCCCTGGAAAGGTTGCTTGGAGTAATAGAGTGCCTTCGAGGCATCTAGGCCCCATAAGGGATGAGCACTTTGCCCTACCGCACTAAGGAGAGCAAACTTAACTTGGACTTTGGACTGTTTTAGAATACAAGTATAAATAGGAATTATACCCAACACATACTTCACGCCTTGCAGTGACAGAATGTGCTCAGAATTGTTCTTTTCCTTTGTCTGTCCCTGCTTCCAATAAAATGATTCAACCTTGTACATCATTCAGAGCTTGAACCTTTTGGGGGTTATTTTACATGCACATGCCTGGAGAGATGAGAAGGTCTTCTGACCATAAGGCCATACTCAATATTTAAAACATAATTATATGGAAAATATATTGGGAATCTTGAACCTTCAAAATTACAGTATTTAAAGCAGCTGGCTTCTATTAAAGGACAGTGCAGAAGAAGTTGGTAAATACTTGTATCGCAAACAAAGAGCCATACTAAAGACAACTCCCTTCACAATCCCAATTTGATGTTAAACAGCCTCCTAACACTACAAGTAATATATCCCCCAAGGTCAAGGCATTCCCAGGTCAATTTGTTCACTCCACCCTTGTGTGCAAGAAAGGAAAGCATTGAAAGCCTCCTGGGCTCATCATAGAGAGCAGGTCTATGCCAAACTACATCATCAAAAAAGTGGAGCAGCAGCACAGTTTTTGTTGGTGGCCACTGGCACTGTACCTCCATCCATGCCCTCATCATCTGCAGGTGGGACAGCCACCTCGGCCTCCATGGGCCTGCAGCTCTAGAGCAGTGGGGGCAGAAGCCAGCAGAGACTAACCCACCTCCTTGCCTCAGGCACAGGGAGATGAGGGCAGAGCCTGGGGGTCCCCTTCCTACAGGCTCGGTTTCCAGGAGCAACACGGTCCCTGTCCGGCAGCTGCTGCCAGCACCTCTGTTTTCTCTCTAGGCTCCTCTTGGCTTCATCCTGTGCAGCTGTGCTCTCCACATCAGAAGAGACTTTTCACAGAAAAGTGAAATTAGCAAAAATAAAGATAGCTGAATGCATTTTGTTTTGCCAGAGAGACTGTTCGTGGTTAGCAAATAAACATGAAATGTTATAACATAATTTCTAACAGTACCCTATAGAGATGACTTGTCTGTTAAACATGAAATAAAACTGGCAGGAAACCACCATATTGACTTAATAAGGCATAACATTAACTGACACCAAAAAGCAACTTACTTAAGAAGTAGAAAACTTTACAACCTCAGTTATTTGAAAAATACAGAGGTAGCCCAACTACAAAATTGAAAGTGATCATTAGGGTAATTTTCACTGCAATTAGACATGATGCCGTGAATGCATTGGGTTGGAATTTTTTTGACTATTATTCTCCTGACTATTCCTGATCAAAAAAATAGCGAAATACTAAGTTCCAGTTTAAAACCATACAACGCTTTGCAACATTCATTTAGAAATATTTCTAGCTGAGCCAATTAAGGCTTCAGAGTTTATAGACCATATATCTTCCCAGTGCATAATGGTACATACATTCTTGACATACTCTGTGGCTCAAACTGGGTAAGCAGAAGTACTGCCTTGGACTAACTGAGGTGCTGGAAGCAGGTATTGCTAATCCTTTCTGTCTTTTAAACGGGATTTTGCAAGAACATCTGTGTACAAAAAAAGGTAAAAAAGTAGTAATGTGTTACGCTGGAAGATAGTTTATGGTTCATACCTATATTTTTGTACTATGTTCACCGCGGTTCTGGCTTGGACCCACCTTGTGCCATGAGACCCAGAAGAACACCACAGTCTCTGCTGTTCTGCCTGTTTTGAGCAGCTTTCTGGAAAATCACAAGGTGTCCAAACAGCAGCTGAGGTGGGATCAACGTGAAATTGCAGAGAGAAGAACATCACTGCTCATGCTGCAAGTAAGCAAGCCCTTGTGATACTGCAGCTGTTACTATTTTAATTGTAATACCACAGTCCCAATTCCTGATTGTTTGCATTGGGAATCTAAAGTACCAGATCATCTTGTTATTACTGTCAGCACAGGGCTTGGTATAACCTTACCTTGAGGTGGTGCAAAACATGCCATATGGCCCTATCCCATAAGTGCATGGGCCCTGGCCCCACGCCTCTTTATTCTCCTCACTGTCTGAAGTGTCTATTTTACCACATCTCCTCTAATGGCACAGTTATCATTTGTTCTCTTTCAGATGTACAACTCTGCTGGGAGAGTCAGAAATTTCTTCATCTCTTTCTAGAACAAGGACAGCCCATGTTGGGGTATCAGGGATGTTTCCATCTTCGCTGGGCTGACACAGTGCTTCAAAGATGCTTTGTGTGCAACAAGAAATACAGCTACTGTAAGCTTTTTCCCAGTACCTAGTTAGCCACAGAAAGAGTAAAGCAGGGTGGGGGGAGGGGGGAGAGGGGGATGTTTGTGGTTTTAACAGTGGCTAGTACCATGGATTAGTGCAAGGAACTAAGTCTCCTGAGTGGTGAAAGAATATAAAGGAATTCATTAGGAGAACAAAGTAATTACGTGAAGTAAATATGTAAGAACAATTGATTCAGCCTTCCCTCTTGAATTCTAGAGCAGCATGCCATTGTTCTAAAAAGAGAAGATTCCAAATGCCAACATGCAAAGATTTAATACACTTTGTTTCCCTAAGGCTAAACTAAAGAATAATTGGCTGCACTTTCCTGGACTTAACAGCAACCAGGTCACATTTATCATCCTGCCACTTATGTTCAAGAACTAGTCATTTAACTGTTCTTAACTGGCTTGGTTCGGCCCTTCTGAAACTGGAGATGGGTTGCGGTTTATATGGAATCTTATCTGCTAGAAGTGACTAATATTAGAATAACACAACATTGCAATCCTGGCATACTGGAAAGTTGGTGAGATCCTATCCCCAGTTCTCCTTCTTAAATGCTGCTGATAATTTCAGCAGTGTTTGTGTTCTTACTATGATTTATGTATATAGGTGCCAGACAAGTTAACCATGAAGGAAAAGATAATTGACAGATTCTCCACTAGCCTTCTGAGTTGTTTTTTCCCCTCCTGGGATCAAAATTTCTTTAGAAAAAAGATCCTTATTCTCTCCCCACAGCTATAAATTCCTCAGCCAGTTCCTCTGTTACCATGCAGTCTGCTGGGCATATTCCAGAACTATTTCTGAAGTTTTCTCAAACTTCCATATAAGTAAAAAAATTCCATAATCCTGCTCCATTCCAGCATGACAGTTGACCCTTACTACTTGATTTAAATTTTTGAAACACTTGGTTCTGCTGATGCTGAGCAGCCAGTTACACCAATTGGTGAATTAAGGACACAAAATTCGCATAGGACTTTGGGCAAGCGCTGCCACAATAATTACACCTGTCTCTCCAGCAGCTACAGTGCTTTGTAGCAAGCTGACCTGCCCCAGAAACCATGGGGCAGGAAGCATCCAGCCATCCCCACGTGGTCCAGCATTGATCACTGCCAGAGAAAGAGGTCTTGTGTGGCAGGTATGAATAAGAGGGCGGGAAAACCCCCAATACCTGTGCAAGAATACCTGAATGGTAGAAAACAGAATAAGACTCCTCCATTGGAGACAAATAAATCACTCCCAGGTTCCATGTCAAGCATGACTTGAAGCACTTTATGAAAATAGATGCAGCATCTGCAGCGTGGTGGTGTGAGAGAGGACTTCCTATCACGACCTGGTGTCCCACGCATGGTGTCGCTCCCACGTCTGCCATGGGCTGGAAGTGCAAGGCAAGTGTCTGCTTACAGCTTGTGCATCCCTGTTCCCTGCTAAAAGAGCAAGCTAGCCAACAATAACAGTGTTTGTTTTGTTGCCATCTCAGTAGACACTCTAATAGAGCTAATAGGAAAAAGAAACCTCACCAGAGAAGGGAAAGGTCAGAAGGCTAATAAAATAAATGTAGCTATTGTGCGATCACTTGGCAGTTCTTAAGGGAGTGTGATTTTCTCTTATTTTCTTTTTTTTTTTCCAGCAATATAGGAGTCTTCTATGAATCCAAAAAGAAATTTCAGCTTTCATGCAAGGTTTGTTACTGACAGTCACGCCATTACAGAGTCAGGAATATTAGAGATTTAGGTTCACACTTGTTAGATTCCCCACTCATTTCATTTCTTTGGATTTTTCTGAGTTTTTCTTCCAATCATGTCTGGCTATCAGAAAGAAGCAGTGTCATACACGAGAAAATGTTGGCCAAAAAGGTAATTTTGAACCAAGATCCCTGTATTGCTCTTGAAGGGCCCAGCTGGCCAGCTGTTGCTCCTTTATAGCATTGCTGTAATTCGTGGTTTTTTGACATTTAAGCTTCTGAATGTTCCTCTGCTTATAGTCAAATACCTGCTGAAGTGTTTGATTGGATTAGGGCTTTGAGTCAACAAAACACGGTTTGATAAATGGTTTACTTTGAGCACACTCCACTCAAGCACTGTGTTGACATCGTCTTGCTGCTGGATTCAGGGACCCCCATTCCTGTGTGTCTAGGCATAGGTACACACATGTATTCTATGTATCTGAGGCTCAAAAGGTACACACAGGGCTGGAATTTGATCCTCATAACAGTAACAAAATCACTAGTGCTGGAAAAGATGTCCCCATGGATACAGAATTTAAACACAGCTGCTGTCCCCTCTCTGGGAAGGATGTCCCTGTGCTCCCCTGCCTTGCAGCAAGAGTCAAGGCTCTGAAGCAGCAATAGCACACCAGGGCTATGAATGAGTGGGCACTTCAGAAGGATCTAACTGGTACCCCAGTGCCTGTCCTGCAGCCAGGCAGTACACACAACCAAGGCAACAAGTCCTCCTGCTCTGCCAGACCTTGGCTCTCCTCAGAGTTGGTGGAGAGAGACACCCATGGCTCCAAAGCAAGGCAGCTGTTCTAAGGGATCTGAACACAGGCCATGGTACTAGAAACAGCTGATCATCAGCACAGCAGAAACTCCAGGAGAAAGTAGCCTGAAATGCTACAAAATAAGTTGTAATAACTGCAAAGTGGCCTCACTTAAGAGCAATGGTTTGTTCCCGGGAACAAAAGTGGAAGGTCACTTGCTGCAATAAAATGCTCAGTTCTGCAGAAGGATGCACTCAGGATGGATCCTGCCTTTCATGCTGGCCAGCACACTTCCTTGCTATGGACTCCTACCCAGCCACCAGTGGAAACAACAGCATCTGCAACTCCCCTAACAGCCCAAAGAAAAGACCTAGTTTAAAAACCTACCAAAGACAGGAGAAGGTTCCATCCTGACTTCTTGTGCAGCAGGCTGATGCAAGCAAACACCCAGTCCCATGCCCTACAGTGGAAGGAGGGCAGTGTTTTGGTGTGATACAATTCATTTCCCAGCATACTAGAGAAGAAATACTGGAGAAAAAATCTCAGTGTACTAGAGAGGAAAGAACATCTGTCATGACAACTATCCCTCTACAGCAGTGGAGCTTTTTCCTAGGTGATGTTTGTTATTTTAAAATGTCCACTTGGGGGCTTTTCATGTTAATCATTACTGAAGTTATGCCAAGATCACAAAAAACTTCCCTTTGTACTCTTATCTAGTATATGTATTTCATGGGTAACAATACATCCTGTCTCAAATTTACTTCATTTCTCTATAAAAACAACAGCCAGGGATCCTCCACAGAGTTATTGGGATGCTGTGGTAAATCAAGAGGGTATTAAGCATCACTCACGGGTGCTTTTACCCTCTGCACACAGTACTGGTGAAGTCAGAACAAGAAGAGCTGTAACCACCAGGCTGACAACCATTCATACAAAGGCACGCTGAAAAATGAAGCTGTTCATAGCTCAGTTACAAGAAAAATCTCATCTTGGGTTGGAGTTCATGTCCATGTGATTGGTGATTGACCATGTAGGAGAGGATTAGCAGCTCAGTTAAATAAAGCAAAGCAAAGGAACACGAAACTGGTTTGTGAACATCTTGAGTTTTTACTGCTTAGAAAAACCTATTGCCCACCATGTATAACCTATCTTTTCAGCAACCCGAGTCTCCTGACTACATTAGTTGTACAGCTCCTTGGTTCTCCCATAAAAGTTTCCTATCCAAACTCCTTATTCTACCAGAAAAAAATTAATTATATTACATCAGTGTGATTCAGAAGATTAGTTACTGATATCTCTAAAATGAGATCATAATTTCATTTTGAGGCTGGAAAATCTGGTTATTCCATACGTTCTAGTGCAGAGGCTTAGACTAGCCACAGACATCCTACTACTCTACAGGGTAAGAGGGATCCAAGGATTTGACTGAAGCTTTCAGCTTATGGAGGAAGAGAGAATATCTCAACAAGGAGAAAGACAGAAAGAGTAAATTGAATCATGAAAAATGAAAAAGGAAAGAAAAAGATAATGAATTTACTGGCTTTAAAACACAAAGAGACATTGTGATCATCCATTTTGTATAAATTCCTGCATAAGTCAGGCCATGATATGATTGATTACCTCTAAATAAATAGATGGTTAGTTCCTCTACAGCTGTAATTACAGGTACCTACAGAAAAAGAATGCTTACTTGTATCCTAATATAGCAGTATTTTACCAGTATCACCTATTCACCTTTTGGGAATACATTCCTATACCCTGTTCCAGACACTGGATGTGAATTCTTGTGCAAAAATACCTCAGACATGGTCAATACATTCACTAGGGAATCTCAGAAGAATATGGCATTTCTCACACCTCCTTGCTAGAAAACAATTATAGCTATTTCAGTTACTTCTAAGTTAGCATCCCTCATATGAAGAACAGTCTCAGATTCTTCTGGAAGCTCTCATTACCACAGCAGTATCTGTGGCTATGCCTTAGGGGAGCCAGCAGATAGCCTCATCCATCCCACACACAGACAGCAGGTCCTGGGCCCTTACTCAGAGAAAGTGTTCTAATTTTATCTCAGGCCAAGGGTTCAGGTAATGGCTTTCTACACACCACCACAGCCCCAGTAGCAACTGCTTGGACAGATTGTTATGTCACATTAAATTTTATAACCTTAATCTGTTAAATGGTACTGAGAGAAGAGTGAGCAGACAATTTGACCGTAGCTGTTCCAGCATTATCGATCAGGCATTCACAGACGATTGTCATGCTGATGGAGGTCCCAAGGATTCTTTCAGTTCCCAATGGAAAAATACAAAACACTTCTCAAGACAATCAAGTTTTCTCCAAATACATACAAATCTGATGTGTTTACACAGAATCACAGAATATGCTGAGTTGGAAGGGATCCATAAGGATTATAGAGTCCAACCCTTAGCCCTGCTCAGAACCATCATCCCCCAGAGTCATACCATGCGCCTGAGAATGTTGTCCAAATGCTTCTTGAACTCTCGGGCTTGCTGCTGTGACCACTGCCCTGGGGAGCCTGTTCCAGTGCCCAACCACCCTCTGGGGGAAGAACCTTTTTCTAACATTCAACCTAAACCTGCCCTGACACAACTTCAGGCCGCTCCCACAGGTCACTGGTCACCACAGAGAAGAGATCAGTGCCTGCCCCTCCTCTTCCCCTCACTGCAATGAGGTCTCCCCTCAGTCTCCTTTTCTCCAGGCTGAACACACCAAGTGCCCTCAACTGCTTCTCATACAGCTTCCCCTCAAGGCCCTTCACCATCTTCATTGCCCTTCTTTGGGCACTCTCTAAGTGCTTATTGTCTGTCTTATATTCTGGTGCCCAAAACTACACACAATATTCAAGGTGAGGCTGCCCCAGTGCAGAGCAGAGCAGGACAATCCCCTCCCTCGATCAGCTGGTGATGCTGTGCCTGATGCCCCCCAGGACAGGGTTGGCCCTCCTGGCTGCCAGGGCACTGCTGACTCACCTTCAACTTGCCATCCACCAGGACCCCCAGGTCCCTTTCCATGGCACTGCTTTCGACCATCTCATTCCCTAGTCTGTACAAACATTCTTTTCAGAAAGCAGCTGCATTTTTTCTTCTCTCTGCTGCTTATGTTCCTCCTGAAACATATTGATATCATGTCTCTTAAGGAAATTGCAACTGAAATTTCCCAGAGGACTTGTGAAGAATTAAAATTTTACATGCTGAGGACACAAACAAGACCAGCAATCACAATCTCATGGACTTCTGCAGCTTTAGAAAAGTGTTGAGAATTGCCTGATAGAGATGTCATGGAAATGCAGTAGGCTTTTTACTGCATACCACTCTTTGCCATTAATACCACATGTGAACAATTTAACATAAATCAGAGATAAATGCATTTGTTGAGAATTTAGACCTTTACATACTGACACCCCAAATTCACCTGTTTCCTCAACTCATTTTTTTTCAAATGTTTCACTAGCATCAGGAAATTTTCACCTGGAAAAAAAACAGTTTAAGTTTTTAATTACCATGGCTTTTTTGGTTTATTTCCAAACCAAATTAAGTTCATTAATCATTCACTGTAAATGGGATCAAAGCTTAAAACTCAAAACCACGTTCAGAGAAGACAGGTGACATGCCAAATCTGAAGAAAAAAATTCACCTGGCTCTCAGAAAATAAAAGCATTTTTCAAAGGAAAGTTAACATGCAAATCAATCCTTTTACACGCAGAATATATATTTCAGGGAAAAATTCCCATTGTTTTCTATATAATGCCATTTTCTCCTAAGTACCACATGGCTGTTTGCCAGCTGTATCAAGAACCCCTTCCATTCTGTATTATGTCGGATACTTCCTCCTACTAGGAAGAGCACAAGAAACTGTTACAGTCAATTTTGTTTGCATTTTTGGCCACTTTGAATGAGAGATGAAGCACAGTACTGTGAGATGCCTACATGTCCCAATATGCCAGAGCATACCTTTGGTTAATGGAAAAGTTGAATTTTATTTTTATTTGATCTCATTAAAAAGCACAATCAGAAAACCAAAAAGTTAAAGGCATATGACAAAAAGTAGAAAATAGTCCACCAAAAGGCTATAGGAAAGCAGTAAAGTCTGCCTAAGTTCCTACCATAGCAATAGAAGGCTGGACTTCAAGAAGGATGATATGAAAACAGATCATTTCAGCATAAGAGTTCTTGGTTTTTCTTGTATTTGAATTGATAGTGTAACATGAACAGCAGGCACTTCCTGGAGGAAAAAATCAAAAATACTTTTTGTTCACAAACTGGTTTTTTTTTCAATTTGCATGGTATCATCTGCACAGTTTTAGAGAGCACAAGAAGCAGCCAGGGGTTACCATTGTCTGTTCTTTCTTGCCATGTGGCAAAGACAGTGACATAAAATGGGTTATTATGTTCCTATGGAAAAACACCATCTCCTGCTGGAAGTGTTCTTCCCTGCCTATGCAGATGCTGTCTTAACAAACAGTCGTCTGATGGATTCATCCAGCTGCTGCTCCGCATGAGCCATGATGACCTGTGCTCGCTTGGGAAAGGTGGATGTTGGAACCTGGACTGTGGGCACATCAGACAATAAACCCCCATAGGCTCTTCTGGGAGCATTTCCTTCACTGATAAGGAGAAGCTCTCCTACCTCTAGGGGAGCAAAGGGTCCATAGAGACATTAATGCTGTCTAGTTTCATGCTAGTTCAATTTGAGAGTGAAGGTTAATGTGGTAATAAAATATTTTCTGGTCTAGGTGGGGTCTTTTATTTGACATATTTTTTCTTAAAGATTACTGTTAACAAGTCTGGGGCATGCTTGATAATCCTTGACTGCAAGCTGAGAACCTGAGAGATGATGGCAACGGAGGTGACAGGTTGTTTTGAGTGGATGGTGGTGATACTATGATACTACTAACTCCTGTGGGCAGCTTTTAATCTTCTCCAAAAATATACTGTAACAGATAACCAAGTAACTGGCTTTCTATAAGAACAGGGTTTTTTTTAGTTTTCTTGTTTTCCATTTATGTCCTTTTCCTGATTCCTTGGTTTGGGCTTTTTTTCTTTTTTTTTTTTTTTTTTTTCCCCAGCCCCAAGTGTTACAAATTTCTCACCATTATCAGGAAGAGCGCACAAATTAGTACAAAAGACAAAACCAGAGACTCTCTCCCCTCACTGTCTCTTGCACTGCTTTTCTGGCCAAGGTGAAGGACGAAACCTGACTATTTTTCCAACACAGAAGGTGAGGTTGTGTTTCAAAAAAGAGTGCGATTATCCCAATTTTCAGCCTATAGTCTTTTTTTCCCCTTGAAAAAAAACCCTACAAAACTATAAAAAACTCCAGTAACTTCCAGTAATTCTCTCCCCTTAATCTCCAGTCTTATGGGTAGTTCTTTCTTTTTTCATGTTGCTGATTCCTACTTTGTGCTAAATTTAATCTTGCTCTATATTTAATTTTGCTGTCATTAACATAACCCAAATGTCACCACCAACTGACACTAAGACCATCATTCTGACTTGAGATGAACAAACTCATTGTGAATTCCTTTGGAAAAAAAACATTCCACAGCCTAAATATCTGTAGAAGATGGAGTCTAAATTTGATCATGACGAAAATCAGTAAATCAGAGTTCTTGTTTAGCTGCTGTTACATGTTCTCTGACTCAGTCAACAAATTTATTTCATTCCTGTTCCCCTTTCAAGCCAATAGAAAATAGTTTCATGGAGCTGAAAAATGCTTTGGGCAAGACTGGGAGAAGCAAATAACTTATTTACTGAATATAGGATGTTGACTGATTCAAAATGTCTCGCCAACTCATCCAAAGTCACCAAATACTTGGAGCTGGAAAGAGGATGTGGGTCTCAGTTAGTGGAATGAGATCATGCCGAGGGCAGACGGCTCCCCTTGTCAGAAAAATCCTCCCAGTCAGGACTCTGCTCAAGGTATTTTTTTTTTTATATCCTGAGTCTCCTTATTGGGTGAACATCTTGGGCACTGGTCTGGAGGGGGTCACCTCCACCTGCCAGCTACCGAGCATTTGTCATTTTGGCTGCAGGAACTCAAAATACTCAAAATGGCACAGCAGACAGGGAACGCTGGTGGGCGGTACATCCACGCCCTGGACATTCAGGTCCATGTCAGTAGAGGATGAATTCAATGCTGCTCCCCTGCGTTTTTGAGGAGTGTCCAAATCATGCCCCCAGACGGCATAGGCAACACTGCAGCACCTATGCTCTTCCTCTTCACAAGACTCATGCTGCCAACCCACCCTTTTTCATTTATCCAAAAATAAATAAAAGAGGGAAGGCACTGGGTCTCATTTTCCTGTGGGGGTGGATGGTGGTGTGGTGTGTAAGGAAAGTAAAACATATTTTTCCTGAATTTCAGTTCAGAGGCTAATAGAAAGCATTCATTTTTTATGACATTCCTAGTGCAGGGCTGACATTTCACCTCTACAACACATCTGGGTAACTACAAGTGCATTTCCAGCTTTTTAAGGCCAAGCTTTTAGTGATGAAGCCATATGGGAACCATACGCATATACTGCCACTTAGATTAACCTGGCAACGCTTCCATATAAACAAGGTCTTATGGTGGACACCTTCTGTCCTTCCAACACATTGTCAGCTCACACTCTGCCACAAGGGTTGAGTTCCTCTCCAGTGCCCAGGGAATCAAAGCATGGAAACCAAAAGAGCAGAGACTACACAGACTCTTGAGTCTGGCAGCCAGATGTTGGTTTGCAAGAGTGAGCGTAACCAGATGGTTTTTCTGCCATTTTTTTTCTCCAAACACTAAAAAGAGGTTAACAGAATGACACACAGAGAGATAAGTTCATGTTCATATCTGAATATTTAGACATATACACATTAGCCCCTTCAAAACTGTAATCCTTAAGGACCCATAATTGGACACTGTGGGTGGAGTTTTCAGATGTCAGGTCCAGCTCAGGCTCTGCAAAAAGCTCCAAGTGAGTAAGAACCAAACCAGGATTTCTCCATATTGCTGCCTTGACATCAGGCCCAGCTCAAGGGTGTAATCCACAGAATCCCTTTGTAGCTGACCCAAAGCATGCTCACGGGTGCAGAACATGGGGACAGCTTCTCAGCTGGCAGTGGACAGCTTCACTCTTTTCTACTGCCCTACAGTGAACTTTTTGGGATTTGGAATAAAAAAATACAGCAGGAAGCTCACTGCACTGTTGTGACATAGTAGCTGCTGATGCAAAGTGCTCAGGCAAAGGAAAGCTCCCAACATGAGCTAGCTGCTTGGGTACTTTTCTGAGGCCACAGAAACATGCTGCTTTCTAATGAAGCTGACATTGGAGCCTGCTGGAGAGAAATCTGGGCAGGGCAGCTCAGAATCAGTAGATGCAGATGTTCCCTTCAAGGAGCAGTTTCAAGGGTGAACATTGCCAGCCCACACCTCTATCCATTCTACAGTGTCTATGCCAGACAGCCACATCTGGAACAAAAACATTTAGTTACATTTAATATCCTGTGCTTTTTCCTCTACAAGACATGGGTTTGCCCCTCACACACACCATGTGTGTTGCACAGGCTCACAGCAGCTGGAGAGAATGTATTTAGGACAGCAGTGAGTATCAGGAGATGCACAACCACCACCATTTAACTGCTATGATTTAAATTTTAGATAAAACAAAATCCAGGAACAACTCTATTTCCTAGCTAGGAAATACAGAAATCAGCAATTTTGGCTCTAAACTGCTTCTAACTGACCTGGATCTCATGAAGGCAAGTGGAAAAACTCCCCCTGGAGGTTTAGAACCTCGGACAGGCTAATTCCAGTTGATTGTTCCCATTTTATTTAGTTATGCAAACAAGCACCAAGCCCTACATATGATCTTTCATAAATATCCCTCCATCCCCAAAAAACCCAGGTGAGTTTTAGTTTTGTGGTCCTTACTCTTCCATAAGAAAAATAAATAAGCAGAAATTCCTGAGCATTCATCCTTGTAAATACCAGTACAGCTTATTGCAATTAAACCCAAGGAGTGGTGCGAGAGTCCAGATGGAAGAAAAGGGTTAAGTCATTCTGACACAAGTCCCTCTCAGTGACTTGGGAACTGAACTCAAACACTCAAAGAGTCGAGCTCTTCTCCTGGCAGGCTGACCAGGTTCCCATGCATCTTTCACGAGAGGGAGAAAACAATGGCTGCTGAATGATGTATCCTTTGAAAGCCTGCATTTCCCCTCACCCCTACAGCCTCTTAACACAGTTCTGCCGGAGAGATAAGAGTGGCTGAAAATAACCCAGTGAAGCATTTAGTCAGAAGACAGATACACAGAGAGACAGAGAACTTTCTTAAACACTACCTTTGTGAGCCCAAAATGCTTTGTTTGAAACAGTTCTCTCTGAAGGACTTCTGGGAGAAGACTGAGGCTTGAAGCCCACAACAGCTGTCCCGACAGACAAGAACACCAGACTTCCCCAGCAGCTGTAGGGCCTGGGGAGCTTCTGGATTCCTGGAAATACTGACAAGTTCTCAATTCTGTCCAGTTTTGACCACAGCCAAATTTCAAAATTCCTGAAAACTGGAAGGCCTTGCTTTTAGCTGCCTTAAGTCTGAATTTCTAGAGGCATAATAAGGGTTGCAACATCACCATTTCCTGTCAAGTTCAAATATTGAAATAGCACAAATTAGCCCCTTTCAGAACTGTGAGATTACCTTAAAATCATGACATTTAACAGACGTTCTTTCTCCTTACCTTCTGGCTTGCACATCTCTGATGTGTCATTGGTATTTCTCACAGTAGTGGTGTAAAAACCTTTAACCTTCTCTTATAAAAACTAGGTAAAACTAAAATTCCTGTGCAGAAATCTGCTGCTGCTGTCAGTGTTTAAAAGCTTGTGGACAAAATTAGCTGAATCACCATGCCACTTGCTTCTAGATCTGACTTTTTAGGGCTACAGCTCTACTGCCAGCAGCATAAAGGACATATGGTGCAGCTGGTAAAAAGGAACAGAACTGCAGATCTCACTCTGAAGGAAGTGGAGCTCAATAAGGAACCTCAGCAGAGGTAGGGGGAAGACAGGGAAGTATAGACTTGGTTCCTCCCCAAAAAGAAGGTGGTGAAAACAAGAAAGGACTAAGGAATTGCAGTCAGACCTGGACTTTTCAGTTTTTACCTTCCCTAACAGGACAAAATTCCTCCAGAGGAAGTCAGATTCTGAAAGCCTCCACTCTGTCTGCAAATCCCTAGTGCAGTAACCAGCACTCTTTGCATGTTTTTTGCATGTTTTCCCAGCGTTCTGCAGAAATTAGTATTTTCAGAAAA
>JAWWMO010000121.1:57382135-57392519 GCA_035047845.1 Dendrocincla fuliginosa
AGTGCAGTAACCAGCACTCTTTGCATGTTTTTTGCATGTTTTCCCAGCGTTCTGCAGAAATTAGTATTTTCAGAAAAATGTCATTTCTTCTGCAAATTTACATGCAACAGGAGCCCAAAACTATGGGGATTCCCAGTCACTTCATATAACCCTAAGTCAAGACTTCCCAAGTACTGTAGTACAGGGAATTCTTGGTGTTACAGGGATTTGCCATCAACCCAGACATGCTTCGAAACATTGCTAGGGGACACGTACTTCAAAGCTGCTTCAGTGGTGCCACAAGGCCAGCTGGGTCCACCACCAGTCCAGGCAGCAGCTTTGCCAACTTGTCTCTGTGCTAATTTGTCTGTCCATCTCCTTAGGTGAGAAGATACAGTGAAAAGCTAGTACAGCAACAGTGCTGTAAAGCAGCATAGCCGCAACTGCAAACCTCTGTGCTTTCTGTAGACTCAATTATAGTAATGGAACAGACTTCATCCCCTGTGGTTAAATCTGTGGTCTCTGGACTTAAAAAACCATTCAGGATGTCATGTACTATGTGTCCCTACACAGACACAGACTAATGAGGCAACAGGATGGGAACCCTAAAAGCCTCTTTTTACTTAAGAGTACCTCTCTCTAGCCTTTGTTGCCTGGCTCCAATTATAATAAATTCTGTATTTGACTGTATTACCATAAACTGCCTTCTCCACAGCAGCATTGTCTCCTCCCCACATACTGTTTACTAACAAGGGTCACCTTGATTACTTAGAAAGTGGAAGCCCAAACACTTTCCCTCCTGTGCAGTGAGAACACCAAGCCAGGCTTCCTAGCCTGACTCTTGGAAACGCAGAAGTCCTAAGACAACTGAGTAAGACAGACATACACTCCCACCTAGTGGGGATTGCACAGCTCTGGGTGTCCAGGACAGGAGCTGCTTCAGCTCTGCGCACACACACACACCCTCCTTACCACTGACCCCCAGAGCAGCTTTTTTTGAATCAATGGAGTAATAGCAGCTATGATGAAATCTGAGAGCACTACTGTTAATCATTAAGCAGGAGGAAAAGGCAGGTTAAGCCTACTAGGTTACCAGTATTCTCTGCTCAGTGTTAGACAAGACTACAAACACTAGTGTTTTGCTTTATACTAGTGTAATGATTAACTTCTGCAAGGTCAGTGTAACAGGCATGTAAAATATTAGAAGAATGGCACAGCAGCTTTTTAAACCTATTTTGCTACACTAGAAAGAACTAAATTCCTGAATGCAAAACAAAGACAAGTTTAAGTCTTCAGTAAATAAAGAGGTTTTAATGTTTAGAAGACTGCACCAGCTCACAAGCTGAGCCAGTGTCAATATTTTCTGGAGACGGTTTGTGAGTTTACTATCTGCTGGGGGCAGGGGGGGGAAGGGAGTTTAATACATGCTGTAGATAAAGGTGAAATAAAAAATTGAAAAGTAGAAGCTGCAGGGAAATAGCCTCTTCAATCTATTTCTACTTCTCCATGATGAGTGAAGACACCCATAGGCCTCTCCCACCACAACAGGATGAAGACACCTACCTCCAGGCTCACTGGGGCTGGCCATGGCATCATCTGATAGTCTGCTGTGGAGGGGCAGTGGAGAGGCTGCAAGAGCATGGTTTGGATTGCCTTGAATTACTTTAATCTGTTCTAATACAGATCGAGACACACATGCTTTGGGATTCACATTAACCTTCAAGTGTCTTTTTGAAGTTTGGCAAAAATACACAAACGTGCACTGGCATTTCACAGCAGCATACTGCCCTTTCACACCTGACTGCATCTGTTTCTGAAAAGAACTTCAGATGCCAAGATCTCTTACGTGCAAAGCAGTCTCTGCGTCCAGCAGCTTTGCCACTCCAAGTATTGCTCATGGGACCACCCTGATGCACCCTGTTCTTCCGACTCATAACATACAATCACTTTCCAGGATTTGGGTTAGGTACTGCACTTCGTTCCCCTCTTGCAAATTATTCAAAGTTCTGGCTTTAACATCCTATGGTCTACACACAAATTAACTGTGTCTACAAACACAACATCTTCAGCAGCAACACAGCTAAGTAAAGACTGACAGAAGCTAAGCCCAGCATACTGTCAGGATGCAAGTCTGCCACTCTTTCTTTCCAGAGCACCAGCCTACAGGCATATTTACCTCTCTGTTCTTTTAGAGTATGCAGAACCAGGAAGATGCCTGCCGTATACTTTATGGTACTCAACAAAGTCTCAGCATTCGTGATGAGGAGCAGCACTCCACTAGTTTGTTTTTTAATCTCTGCTATGTAGTATTTCACCATATCACACAGACTTCAATAAGGAACTGAAAAAAAACCTCCATTGTTTCCTTCACCTTCAAGCAGACACCACGGTAAACACAAGGTGTCAACTATTTCTTGTATTTTTCAAGACCACCTGGGCATGCTCCAACACCAGACAGTACTTCATTACTTCTTCAGGGGCACAGCTGTGAAGAGACAACTCATACTTGATATATTAATTAGTCTCTTTAGTTAAAGGATGTTCTCTGATATACTTGAGCAGTTAGTATGAAATGAGTATGCTATGCTGTCATTCCAGTCCTGTGTAAACAATTTCACCTGACAGTGCTGTGATCCCTTGCCCAAGGCAACACCTCAAAAGCTTATGCATCAGTGTGATACATGAAGAGCTCACATAAGATACAGAAACGGGTAGGATGACTGAAAACTGTCAATACAGGCAGGAACAGCAACATCTTTCCCCTCTTTCCCCTTTCATCTACCTTTTCAACCTGTAAAAAAGCTTGTAACACAACCTGTAAAAAAGCCTGTAACACAACCACTTACAGAAGGCATTTTTTCTCTTCCAGTTATTTCTACATCAAGTAACTAGACCAGCTATTACAAAAAAAGAGTCTCTTCTAGAAGTTATAGAAGATTCTTCCTTTATTTGTTTATAGCAACATCAGCACGTATTTCCACTTAGGTATTTTAGTACAACAAGGAAATCCATTACCTCATTAAGCTTCAGCAAAGTGACCTATGCTTTTATATGCAATGGAAAAGATTAGAGTGTCTCCCTTTGTTGCACAACAGCTTAAAGCTTCAAAACTCTAAGTAAATACCTCACTGAATTAAACAAGCGAACACTTTGCTTGATTATGAAATGCTTTTGTTGGATGAGTGTTTTCTGCAGTAGAGCAACTCATTTGTAAGCCACAGGCACTACTACAAGAGTGGTATCAGAGTAGAAGTGGTGACATTTTAGTAGTCTGTGCAAGAATTCCACTCTACTTTTTGCAAGCTGCATATCTTGAAGATACATTCTCCCAGTTGATCACGTTCCAGATGGCCTTCAAATAATCAGGTCGAACATTTTTATACTGAAGATAATAAGCATGTTCCCATACATCAATTCCTAGCAAAGGAATGAGACCTGTGAAAAAGAGGATAAATTTTGTATATCTGTGAAAATACGCTTTATGTGTAAAGTTTTATGTTGCATTCCCAAGCTGTACCCAATTTCTGAGTCTTACTCTGCAGGAAGACAAAGAGCTCTGCAGCACATGGGCGTTTATTGCAACATTTTACAGAACTGTGTGCTCACACATACATACTGATAAAATGAAAGAGCTGATTCAGGTAAACACATCTATAAATACTCTAGAACTGCCTTGAAGACATAACAAACCAGATGAAATCACTTCGAAAGGTTTATATCTTTTGCACAGTTATGCAAGAATTTTCATGAAAAATTACACTAAGGTCTCTTGCCATGACAGCTTGCTTCCAATATTTTAAGTTATTCCTTAAGCATCTGATTACCTCCTTGCTTTTGTGCTAAAATATCCTTCTCACTGGAAGTTTTCATGGGGGAATGATGAAATTTACCCCCACTATGCTCTATGTCCCTATATTAAATCTTTTTTTCTCCCCTTACTGATAGGCAATACACAGACTGCTGACAATACATGAAATTCCTGGCCATTCTCTATGAATTCTGCAGAACATGTTATAAAGATATCTGCAAAAGGATTTAGACAGTCACTTCAGGTAGGAGTCTCACTAGCCATAACCTCTTCCCTCAGGGAAGGGTGTCCAGCCTGGCATTACCACTTTCATGTCTCTCTAAACGAGGAAAGCTATCTTCAAAGGTGATCACTGCCAGTACTATCATGCTTGTCTATCTGTAAGATTTATCCACACCCTACGATGATTTGGCACACATTACTCTTTGCCAGCATTGAGGAAGCAAATTATAAGCTACCATTTTTATCCCAGCCTACACATTAACAAGTTATTATGTACAGATTTCCCTTTCCTGTTGTTTGGCTACACTGACAGTTCTGTGAATAGCTCCTCTGCCAGAAAAAAAAATCTGAAGGCAAGAGGCTTAATCTTGTTTGATACAGGCAAGTCACTTCAGTAACTCAAAAATCATCCAAAGAAGCCTAAATTAAAATTATTGGCTAAGCGAGAAAAACTTTCACAATGCAGCCCATCTATTTTCTCTTGGACTAGGGAGACTTTTAAAAACATGAAAGAGCACAGGGTTAAGTCCTGCTTTACAAATACTATTTTAAAAACTGCAAGTGCTTTCACTTCTGCTGGTAGAGACATTTTGTTTTCCAGATCTATTTATTCAGCAATTTCTTCTCAGCATTGTCCACAAACCCCTTTTCAGATCTCATACATTTGCCTGTGAAATCTACAAAGACAGAATCAGAGGGGAAGGACAGAAACCTTACCTGTTGTTCCTTGCAAAGGGTCTTGATTCGCACAAGCTGCTATTTGTAGGCGCCCCTGCTCTTTGTTATAGCCAAGCCACCCCCATCCTGATCCTTGAACACCAACTGATAGGGCTGTCAGCTTCTCCTTGAAGTTTGCAAAGGAACCAAAGTCACGCTTGATGGCTTCCATCAATTCTCCTTTAAAAAAATGCACAGAAAATCAGAGGCACATAAACCTCATTCAAAACCCCTCAAGTTTATCATAACAGCTTTCTTGAGATCTGTATTATAGGGCCTTTACCTTTACTGCAGGTCACTTGTAGGTAGTCAGCACTTTATCCTCCCCAAGGGGATTTCTTCCTTTAGGCTTTATCTGCTAACCTATCCCTATTCAAACTGGAGCACATCAGCCACCAGGCTGGGTGGGTCTGCAGCACATTTCTTCCCTTTCTGTGAACCAAGTACCTATGGCAATTTATTTAGCATAGCTTGGTACAACTGTTTTCTCTTATAAAGATGGAAAAGACAATATATAGCAATAGCCAAGTATTTTGCACTGTATACATAATCAGCTTCAGAAACTAAGAATACTTTGCATAGGGCTAGTTGTTTATACTCTTCACTTCCATCCAAAAAAACCCTTGAATTCCTCAGAATTGTAGTAACTGTCACACAGAAAGGTGAATTAGCTCTGAAAAAAAAAATCCTTTAGACTCTTTCAAAGCAAGAAAAGATCATAAATTCTACTTGTTAATTAAAACTGATGCAATACACCACTTTAACAAGCACTAACCTTTAGGCTCCCCTCCTCCATTAGGAGAAAGGTTTGTCCAGAAGATGGTGTGATTGATATGACCCCCACCGTTGAACTTCAGTGCAGGCTGAAGTGACACCTGAGTTGTAACATCACCTGAGAATGTAGAATATAAAAATACAGAGATAAATAAAACAATTATCATCACCACAGAAGACTGTAAGTTGTCACAAGGCCTCCACTTATCTCCAAAATCCTTCCGCTAGCCTATAACGTATTTAGGGAACACATAAGGTTTGTGACTGTTATCCTGATTTTAGACAGTCACAGACAAGATTTATCTTTGATCTTATGCTGTAACACATGATCTGCCAATATTGCAACTATCAAGCAGACCATACTACACACCTAAGACCTACTGGCATTCTACAGCAGAATAAAGCAACTAGTACAACCCAAGAACTCTTTGAGAACCCAGCACTTGTAAATTGTTCAGTATCACCACAAGAACACTACTCACACATCAGCTCACTGATCAGCAAACTAAGAATTTTTAAACTTCTTAATGCAATTTACAGGGCAAACAGTTTGTGCTTGAGAGAAAGTCGATGTGTACAGGGAGCAAACATAGAAACAATGTTCTTCTCCCTGCTATCTTTTGTTTCATTTAAGAGGTACTTGCAAGAAGAGTGACCCAGATAATTTTACGCCATGCAACAGAACCGTGCATCTGAAAACAGGATCAGACAGCTCTGTACTTCCTCTCTCTCTCCACAAAATGCTATATTCCTTAAGGAATTCATTGGTGCCTTGTGCCTCTAAACAGCACCACTTCAACACAAGCGTTTTGAATAGTATTTTGGCTTTTAAAAGCAGTGAAGCATTTCAAAGGTTTTTAAAACTTGTTTCACCATTTCTTTCATAAGGAATCAGAGGGCAGTTGTTTCCTCCACACTCTCTCAGCAATGAGCAGTAGAATAGTAACAAATAAGTGACCTCAGGACAGACATGAAGACAGGCCTCAAAGCAGTAGCACACCTGTTACTAAAGTTTTAATTCAGGATTCCATGTTCTCAGCATCAGCTTGTACCCTTCACAAACCACAGATGGGTACAGGACTAAAACAAAGCATTCAATGCACTCTGTAAAAACACTGAATTTTGGTATCAAGGATAAGACATCTCTCGTGGTCACTCAAATGACAACTTTGTGACATTTTCCTTGAATTTTGTGTGCCTTAATGACACTTTCAAATTCATCCAGAGCATACAACATATCACAAGCCAGAAATAAAAAAATAACTTAAATGTCTTTAACAGGTTCGCTCTTTATTCCACCATTCCTTAGAACAACTCACTCCTCAGGACCACTAGGAACCACACACGGCATTTGACCATTGCCCTTAAAACAACAATATTTGTGCTGCTGAACTTTGCACTGAGAAAAAAAACAGTATTAAAATAAAAAGTAACTTGTCCGTAAGTTAAGAGTGAAAGTATACTGGAATGTACTGGTATACAGAGTCCATGGACAATTCAGTAAACCAAGACAGGCAGCTTAGAGCTGTTTAGAAGACTAGTCAGCTCAGCTTTTCCTTTTTTTCTCCTTTTTCACTTGTTTCCTGGCAATGGTACAGCACAGGTCACTTAATGGTCAGAGAAGAGCAAGTAAACTCTGGTAGTCAAAAGTTTTCACCAAGTTTCAGGTGAACATCCTTCAATTAGCAAATCTCACATTTTAATGGACCAGCAATCAGAACCAGTTTATGCTGAAACAAAAGTCCTGGGCTGCACCCTATCAGAAGCGCATACTCATTTTCAAGTAAGTTGACAACATGAGCCAACAGGACAGCTTTTACTTGAGTTTTCTATGCACACACAGATAGGTTAAGAACATGTTAAGGATAATCGGAAGAGAATACTTTGCTTTCTGTTGCTGAACAAGAGCTACTGACAAGGTTCTGTTGTCCAGAAGAGAGGTTAAGATGGTGATCAGATGTGCTATGTAACCTAACACTGACACAGAGCACAGCAAGATTTTTGATCATGCTTAGTTTTAAAAGAATGACAATACTGACAGAATGAGGTGGCAGTTCAGACTTTGCCCTTTCCTAAAGGCTAGTCTTAGAAATTTTTCAAGTGAGGGCCAAAAATACTACCTGCAGCATACTGGGATACCAATTAAAGGAGAAAAAAAAACCAAAAGCAAAGCAAACCACACACTCTCAGGTAAGCATCTGTCTGCTTTGATGCACATGACCACCACCAGTAAATAACCCTTGCAAAAGCCTTAAGGAAAATTCATCTTTCCTGTAGGCAGAACATTTCAACACCAAGCAATGAGATAAGACCAAAAGCCAGACTCTTTAAGAAATACCTCAAAGGATCCACAACACTGCCTGTTTCTGATAAACAGAACTGCCTGCCTCCACTAGTGGCTGAAACCTTAATCATTAAAAAGCATCAGCAACAGGAGCAGCAGATACTGTGTTCTTACAGTTCAAGTTCCCTCCACACTAGTGTTTGCAGTAATTAAATCTCGAGAATATACCTTTCCTGGAACCACCAACAGCAGGGCAAGACAGCAGTCAATCACTGCTAATCTTCTGATTCTTAATTGAATCACATTAGCCCATTAATTTAGACTGCAAAAGTTATTTTTCGGCTTACTTAGGCACTTGAAAATCTCCACTCTCTATTCAAGCACATTGGCAATTAATTATCTAGGCATGCAGGATTCAACTTACACAGATATTGTCGACTCTCACTTTCACCTGAGCCCCAGCATTTAAATTACATTGTGAAGCTACCTGGCAAGCAGACAGAAGTGGGCCTATACAGTAATCACTTCATTGAGGTAAACTGACATCCTTTAGGAAGATCAACACAACAGGAAAAAAAAAAATCCAGAAATATTCACCCTTCTTAAAAAGATATACATATTATTTCAGACATTTTCATCAGTCCAAGTGAAAAGAGGTTCTGGGAAAAAAAACCATCTCATGTTTCGCTGTAGCTCTGCTACAATTACAAGGTTTTCACAGAAGTCAGCGTATCTCAAGATCTGAGATACTAACAAAAAATTCCATGAAGGCTTGCTGCATATTTTAGTGTCTCACACAGGCTTGCAACCTGCATGACAAACCCTTAATCTGCCCCAGTGATGTAACTGATACCCAAATTCAGGTCTCTTCACTGTGTGTTAAGTATGTTAACTGCACATTCATCTTACCTTCATTTGTAGGCAACTAAGATTACTTACCAAGACTAAGCAGAGCACCTGATGTGAAAACCATCAAGGCACACAGATTTCAAGTTACATAACTTTGCTATTACCCTTTTATTACCAAGTACTTGTTCAGGAAAATGACTGAATTAATTTCCTATTGACTCAAACTTTCTTTGGTTCAAGTTACTCATATGGACTAAACCCACAAAAATCAATACTTTTCCTTCCAGTTTTACAGCAGTACAGAGAACAGAATTCATGCTTTTTGGTTACATTTAATTTCCAAATATCAGCACCACTGAAGCTTACCGTGAAAGATTTTACCTAACAATACTGCAATTACATAACCTAAAACTTTTTAAATGAACTATTTCCCTTTTCTTCCCCTCCCTTATATCATCTATGCCGATAAGCTTCCTTCTCACCTGTTGACTGTGGATATACAAACCTTTTGCCAGTGCCTCCTTGTATTTCTCCTCTGCAACATTCAGGTTGTTCACGTAGGCAGCATGATGTTTGCTGTGGTGCAGCTGCATGATCTCTGCATTAATATGAGGTTCCAGAGCAGCATAATCATACGGTAAGTCAGGAAGAGTGTGCTTTAGCCTAGAAACCAAGCATCCCAATGGTGCTACCAACTTAGCGCTGCTTCTAGGAGAGAAAAATAACAAAAGGAAACAGTCTCAGTAAGACTTGGGCTTTACCAGTGAAACAGACCGAAACCATCAGTGTTATGACCAGATGCTTTAAGCACTAGAGTAGTATCTTAGGTAAAGAAGTCAAACTTCCATTTCTCAAGACCCCAGAGCAAGCATATTAGATGCAAAGATGAATTCACACAGAGGCCACAGATAGGGGCCTCTGCAGTGTAAAGCTGGTGCTTCTCAAACCAAGACTCCAGGCCACTGCAAAGAGTCACACCCCCTCCCAAACATGCAGGCGAGTGAAAAGCAGGGATAGGAATGGAAAGACAGTAGTTAACACGCTGACGTTCAAAGCTTCGCCTAATCTTTACTGATTAAAAATAGAAGCAAAGATGTCGCTGAAGTGTCCTTCCCTCGCTATCCACAAGGTCCCTGTACTGGGAAATACAAAGGCTAGAAAACCCGCAGAGTCACTGGGCTTCCAGGACGGAACCTCTGCAGCATTAACACCGACATGTGCCTCCCTGTCCCCCCGGTGGGCACCGGGAACCCACACGGGCGATGCCAGGCACAGAAAACCAGGCGGGCTGTGTCACCCTTCCCCATTTCATGCGACACGATGACAAGGGCCAGGACGACAGGAGACCCGCCGGGCCAGCAGGACGGGCTGCTCTCCAGGCCCTTCGCCGTCCCGCTGCTGACCTTGACATCACCCTGGGACGCAACACGAGCACACCCCGGGGTGCCCGGACAGCGGCCCTGGGGGGCTCTTGGGCACGCTCCCACACGGCAAAGGCGACAGTGCCTGGCAGCGCCATGTGGGGCGGCGGGGCCGCGGGGCGCGCAGAGCACGGCCGCCAGCAGCGCCAACGAGAGGGGAGCCGGCGGGGCGCGGAATGGCGGGTGGAGATACCGCGGGGCGGGAGCACGACCGTCCTCCCGCCGCCTCCCGCCCCGCTCTCCCGTCCCGTCCCAGCCCGAGTGTCCCGAGTGCCCGCAGTGCCCGCAGCTCACCTGCCCGCGCGGCCCAGGCGGCACAACATGGCGGCG
>JAWWMO010000121.1:57392792-57421362 GCA_035047845.1 Dendrocincla fuliginosa
CAGCGGGAGCAGCGCCCGCTTTGTCGGTGTTTTGTGATCGGCGACCGACACGGCCCCGGCGGGGAGGCCTTATCGAAATACTCAGGCCCGCGGGGGAGCCCGGCGAGGCTGCCCGGCAGCCCCCGCGAAGCAGGACGAAGCGCGCCGGCCGCCTGTGCCCATTGTAGGCCTCCTCAACGCCGTGAAAACCTGCCTGCCAAAGACATGCTCCTGCACCAACAAATACCTCCTCACCCGTTCTGTCTGCGGCTTACTTTCGCTGGTTCATTTCTGGTTTTTTACCCGTTTTTGTGTCCTCCTTGCCTCCCAGGCTCTGCTTCCCTCGCGGTTGCCATTCCATGAAAATCCTCCCGTCGGGCACCTCCACCCATCAGCTACAGCCAAGGCCCATTAAACACTGCTTCTCCAAAAGGTCAGCCTCCCCACGTTAGGAGGAGGCACTCTGCAGACAAGACAGACATTAGGTAAAAATTTAAACTGTATGGAAGTCATCCCTTCGATCTTTACGTTTTATCTTTTTAAATAAACACGTACATCCTAATATCTTACCCACGTTTACCAGACTATAAAAAAACCCTCAAGTTACAAAAATTCAGCGGGGGTTAAGCCTGAACAAAATTGTTGGAAAATAAGTAAACTTCATCTTGCCATTTGCCAGGAAATCCACCTGGAGACCCACACAAGGAATCTCATCCCACTCTGTGGCACAGTGTAGTAGTGTATCCATCCCCCCACTCCTTGAGGCACCCTAGAAAACCACATTAATTCAATTTCTCTGATCAGCCAGGGGTACTGTTGCAGAAATCCGAACAGTAAAAATACCTGCTTTATCAGTAGCTAAAACAAAAGGTGAATTGTCCAAAACCAAGGGGGTTTTCACCCCGAATGCTGAAAATACAGCAAGATATAGGCACTACCTAATTTTAAAGAGGGATATGTTGTATTTATTTTTTGATTAATAAAATGACATTGCTTGTTAAAATTAACCAACTATATTAATGATTATTAAATGTCATAATATAGGCACTGACAGGCACTAACATGAGTATTACAGGCTTTAGCATTTGCAGATATGGTACATGCAGTAGTTAACTGCAGTATAATACTAAGTATGAAAACAAGTCAATTAGTTGATGCATTTTATCATCTGGTGCAGTCGCTGGGTTGCTTTCATTTGGGGGGTGGTGGTAGGAAATCAAACAAAGCACCCCTAGCCTGTGTATTTAGAAGATACCCTTCTAAAGGTATCCTCTTCCTTAGGCAGAGGATAACAAGGGGAACAGCTGACCTTAAAATTACTTTTCAACAAGTTAAGCTAACTTCTAGTCTAAGGGTATAATTTGTCTGATTTTTTAGGCTCTTTAGCTTTTTTTTTTTTACTATTTCATTATAATGTACCACACACTCTTTAAAATCATCTTTATATGAGGTTTTAAAACATGAGTGTCCTACAGTAACTGACAGATATTTAAGTAGCAAGTCATCATCACCTGAAAGCTATGCTTTTAACCATCAGATTTCCTCACAAGGCTATTAACCATCTATCTGATCAGATAAAGCCATTATTAGAATGTTATGAGCATTTGAAGGCTCTCACAAGTATTACAGTCTACCATGTATAGGTTCCAGGATGTACATATAGACATAGACTACAGGTAAGCAAGGAACATGATACTAAGATGAAATATAGATCACCACCAGATTATTTCTGTGAACTAGAAACTCCCGTGGGTGCCAGATGCTATTAATTGCTGTTTTTCAGGCAATGAGGGCTGAAGTAACACTCAAAAAGTAACCAGGTATCACCAATGGAATTTACACTTCCAGTGACAGCTATGTGGTTTTAAAACATTGATGTGAACCCTGTAAAATTAAAATAGCAGTGTTACATGGACTAGCATGTGTCTAAGACAACAGCAGCTGGTAGCATTTTAATTACATCCATTTGTCTCAGACAATATTAATGCAGATGCTACTTGTCATATGCCACTTGAAAATGCTACCACAGAAACCCTTCTATAATAAAAAGGAATTTATTGTAATTGTAAATTGAAACATTCAAATATGCTCTAGAACTTTGGAGAAATACTGCTTTCAAACAAATCTCACTGCTTCCACAGTGAATTGCAAAGCAATAGGCTAGTTCCTATTATTTTAGTGGCTACATATGTGATAATTAGTTATCTGGTAATTACAAGATCCCCAAGTAGAAAAAACTGGTCTTAAGTCTACCTTAAAATATACCACTAAGTACTTTTGTCTTACCTTTGAACAGAGCTTAAAAACCAGTGCTTTTTCATCTCCTTGCTTATGTGCCAACTAGTAGACAGAAAATCACCATCAGAAAACCAGGTTCTGACAAATTCATAGCTTATTACTACTGAACAATAAAGATATGCTTAATTAAAGGCAATTTTTACATTCTCTGTACATGTTAAGAAATCAGTTTCCTCAGACAGGCACTTAAAACCAACAGAAGTTGTATCTAGTTTAAAAGGCTGAATTACTAACATGTTAACTTTTTGTACTTTAATTTGTATATTTACCTGTTCAATCTTTCTAGATTGTGGGGTTTTCGTAGTTTAGTTTTTTTGGTCGTTTTTTTTTGTTTGTTTTTTTAAATCCTTAATCCCAGGTTCCAACTCTAAAGTTTACTTTTATTAACAGCTTCCACCACTCCCTTTTTCTACCAATAGGGACACAACCTGTAGAACAAGCACTATCAGGCTGTCCTGAAATGAGTGTAAGTACACATCTAACTTTGTGTATTTGGCATACGCTGCATCAGATAGGATTGCTACAGGAACAAATTCAAATAAAAAAGCCGGTACTGTAGATAGAGTGCAAAAAAATAAGACATGTAAGCCAATGCAGAACAATGAGCAAATTACATTATTAAAAGTTTTTATTTAGGTTTGGTCAGTACAGGTAAGATAATATTGGAGTCACAGAGCAATATGCATCAACAGGATACAACAGTTCTTAAAAACTGAGTAACTATGCACACAATTTATAAACATTCGGTCACCTAAGGAGAAAATGCACAGATGTATGGTGGGAAAAACTGTAATTAACACTGAAACTACTACAGGACTCCTTCAGTAAGTCCATCTTTTTAGTGATAAAACTACTGTACTGGGCAAACTTGGCAGTCATAAACCCACAGCTATTATGACAAATCTTGAAGGTGGTGTTAAGTATAACAGTATGAGTAAGAATGCCCTGACACAGCACAGGTTCTAGATATACACAGATTTGTACAGACATCATTTATGTTATACTTTATGGAAATAATTTCCATTTCAACTTCACATTAACTCATATAAAAATAACTTGAGCTACACAAACGTCCTTTTAGCAACATTCAACGTAATTAACTGTTAAAATTTCCAAAGTGGCAGAGGTATTGAAGCAAAAAGAAACCCACAAAAAGGCAAAATTGTGACAAGTATGCACTAATTTAAACGGCTTCTGGACAGTATCCTCTCCCAATTTCAATGACACTGTATAAAAATTTTGCAGAAAAATGTTACAAAACTGAACCCTGCACATTTACACTGGAGTCCAAACCATTCTGGACATGTCGAGAACCCACAGTTCTGTTACCTTTCATGCTCACTGTTTTTTCCTCTTGAGGATCATGATTGGAGTCTGTGTCATTTGAGTGGTGAGTGAGAGAGTTTTCACTGCCAGTGGGAGAGTCTACACTTTCATACCCAGTACTGAGCTGGTTTATGTAGCTACCACTTCCTCTACCAGTTCTATCTTCAGAGTGGTTGGACAGCTTATTACCATTCCCTGGAGAAGCCGGGAAGTCATCTTCTGTGCTGCTACCCTCCCTATAAAATCCAGGCCCAGATGTCCGCTGATGGGAGGAGCTACCATTGCTTGGTCCGTTTGCCAGGCGGCTGCAGTCTTTACCCACAGCCTCTCCCTGGTCTGTAGGCTCAGAAGATGGAGTCCTGCTGGTACCTGGGTTGGAGGCCTGGGACTGCTGCTGCTGGTACTGTGACAACTGCTGGCGAGTCTCCTTCAACTGCTGCTGAAGAACTAGAATGGTACTCTGCATACCCTCTACCTCCTCATCAAGCTGGATGATGAAGTCATTCAATTCTATGTAAAGAAAACACATTTGTTGCAAACACTTAATAGCCCATATATAGCTTGAATTTCAGACAAGAAATTAAAATCCTGTAACTCAGTATTTTATGCTGGCATTTTTCAACAAATATTTTTCAGCCATCAGGTATGCACTGGTTTTGATACTCTGCCTCTGAAGGAGAAAATGCTTAACTGTTGTATCCACTTATTTTCTATACTGTTATTCAGAATATGCAAGAAAAAATAATTTCTGGGTAAGAAGATATTTATAAAAAATGCTCAATGTCACTAATGAATATTTTGCAAGTAGGTCCTAGTGTCTACTTTTACTCAAGTATGAAACCTTAGCAGAAATACTGTAAAAGTAAAAAAAGGGACAATGAAGCACATCCATAGGTAACAGATCTGAATAACTGTAAATTATTTGCAAATAATTGCAAAAGCCTATTCAATAACAACAACAAAAGTTCTCGTATTTCAAGGAAGTTTCAGCTCTTAACTCTGTTTAATCCTTTAAATTCTTCAAAACAGGACACAAAAAGACTTTCTTATGAACAAGACTGTTAAGTAATTCCATTGGGTGTTTCAGTATTCATGTATCAGAAAAAGGTTTTTACAATTAGAACTCCATTCTGGAGCAAAATTAATCTGATCTCAAAACAGTAAAACAAACACTGCCTTCCTTAGTCCTCCATTCAACTGCATTATCAATATGACAGAGCAAATAAAATGCAGACTGTTAAATATTGTAAAAATTTGTGTGTTTTGTTGCTCCTATGGAAAACAATCTTTAAGGAAACTGTTCTTGCAGGATTGTCATCTTGACTCATGTGGGGAAGAAGCAATAGGTGCCAAAGAACACAACTCAATTCTGGAGATTACTGGATTCAAGAGCAGAAGACCATAAAGGATGTCTACACTTGCTTCAATTACATACTCAGTAAGTTCTTTTGAAGTACATTATGAAAATAGTAGTTACAAAGCAAAGGGGTAACTATTCAAACAAAATGACATTATAGAATTATTTACCTTAACAATTCTAATTTTATACTGCTTCTTTCTCAAAAATATGAAAATATCATCAGGGGAAGATCTATCCTTAAAAATACAGGATATTGCAGAGTTAATCTGTTGTGAAATCCAAGGCTACACTATCTTACAGATTTCAGATGTAAAACAAGCAAACAAAGATATTCAGATTTATGTGATGTTTAAACAGGTTCTGTCCCCAAACTTCACTCTTTTAAGAACCACCTATCCTACGCAGAACTGAGACGTAAGACACATAAACTTGCATTTTCCCCTCCATTTAATTTATGCAAGAGGTCAGAGTTTACAGGTAATTTCAATTTAGATTCACAGTGTTGTAAATCTGGACTGTGAACACAATGATGAGTTATTTTCATTCATCGAAGTTAGTAAGGAAAAAAATTCATATTCTTACACATTGTTAGAAAATCACTTATTTTTTTAAAGTAAATTCAAAATGAGTCAGAGTTAACAAGAAGCTTTCTCAGTGCATGCCTTGGCTTCACGTAACTAACAGCTTTCATCTCGCCAATTCACCAGTAATGCATGCAGTCTAAACAATCTCTACTAAATAGCAAGACCTACAGCACAAAAATCTCAATTTCAAATGCTGCATTACTGGACTGCAAATCCCACCAGTTCCCCCAAAGTTAAGGATTCTGTTTGTTTTTAATTAAGACTACCAGTGAAGACTTACAATTGCCCTATTTTACTTGATATTGCCCTTTCATTCTGGCAAAGATGGTTTTACATTATGTGTATCATCAAGAAATTAAACTAGAAGAAGTACAAGGCAACTTCCATTTTCTTTAAAAAAAACCCTTACCATCCTGACTGCTTTTAAGTTCCTCACTATATTTCTTCTGTAAAGCCAACTCTGCCTCAAGCTGTGCAATACGTCCTTGGGACAGCTGCCTTCCAAGCTCTTGATTCTCCTGGATAAGCATTCGACACTTCGCCATTAACTTTTTCCCTGTTTGGCTGCAAAGGAAAGAGCCATCTATCACAAAATGAATACAAAACCTTCAGTAATCTTCCTCAATCACAATTACAGACAAAAAGGAGATGCAATTTCTGCATGTCACAATTCAAGGAACATTATGCCTCAACATAATTGTCATAGCAGAAAGTCTCCCTATAGTTACCACGTGCTGTTCCAACGCCAGTTGATCTTCTGCCGCTGTCCCATAAAGTGGAAGGCAAGTTTTATTACTGAAAATATGAATAAGCATGTTGTTCTTTGATACCAACATCTGGATTATCAGTATGCACAAACTTGCATGTGCTAATTCTCAACAGAGTTAATATTTGATTAAAGATGTGCTTTGCAAATCAAAAGATCAAGTACTGCATAAAAACTACATAGGCAAAAATCTTCCCCATTTATTGTACTGATAGAATTTAATAATTAAATTTGGGTGAAGAAAAGAAAGTTGCTTGGGGGGAAATAATAAATACCATGTTAATTTTTCATAGTGACCTCCACTTTTCTTCAAGAGGCTTAAATATTCTTTTGAATGCTGTCCATGTACTCATTTAAAAAATTAGATGTCTATTTTTCAACTGAACTTATATGTTTGACAGTTACATGCATAGTCTGTTTCATGATTTCTATAGTTCGCATTTCTTAAGTACATCTTGTATGGTGAGGAGGTATGAAAGTAAACATTGGCGGGACGTTAAGGAAGGAGTATATTACTTATCTACTTCCTTGTGAAAGACATATTTCAGATCATAAGTAATGATCATTAGGATGTTCAGTTTCTGAAAGAAATGTGAAACAGGCAGAAAAAAAAATATTTTCAACTGACAAGATTTTCTTTACTAAGTTGGTAACATTACACATCTTTAATCTTCATTATAAAAATCATATTGTAAAGCATTATAGGAAGTAGTATGCAAATTAATATATAGGCAATACAGCTGACTCCATAAAAGAAAAAAATTCAAGTCCTTTAGGACTCTTAGTCTGCCCAGTCAGGATAACATCCTCGAAGAGTTCTCCTTTTAATAGGCTCAGCACCATAATGAAGCTGTCCCCTTTTCTATATAAACTCTGCCAAAAAACAACTCAAACTTGTACATGTTTATTGTGAGTTCAATAGCATGACTTGCATTACTTTTCAAGACCAAGAAGGTCATTTAATTTTTTGTCTGTTTGCTCTTAAACAAGTCACAAATGTTGAAAAAATTCGAGGATTAGAAAAGTAGAACAGGAAGCTTCTGCTATGATCACAGCCACAGTTCTCTCCTGCAACCAAAATACCCAAACAAAAAAAATTAAAACAATTTCCTTATCAACTACCTTATGAGCATTCAAGCCTTAGACAACTTTTAAGCTCTGTCAACTATGCCCCATTTAACATTTTCCAACTGACTTTCCCAAAGCTTTCAGGTGGGCTGCTCCAGAAGGAATCTGGCTGTGTAATGTCCTGGAGGCCTGAAACTCTGCTAAAGGCAGCAGCCTGTTTTCTTTCTTGATGTGATGTCCAATGCCAGGTCCTTGACGTTTACATTGTGCTGACCTAATACAGTCCAAGTCGCACACTTAAGATGCAAGTTTCCTTAGAGATGGTTCATTCTGTGTAAAGCCAGGACCACTTTGGAGATAACCAATGTGACAGATCCCAAAAGTTATTAGGCAGACATGATTTTTAGCCATTTGCAAATTCCTGTAGAAAAAGTTTACAACGCTTAAGTCATTTAATGCTTTTCTCTTCACAAACCAACGTCCACTGTAGAATTAGCAAGTACCAGTTACCTTGGAATTGGGACAATTTTAGACTCCCATTAATTTCTTCACATTAACTCCTGCCAAAATGTAAAATATTTATTACCTGTATAGAAATTTGCATAGTTACCTATAATGCTATTTCTCCCCGTCAAATTTTTTCCAGATGTTCTGAACTAGTAGGGCAGCAAGTAACCTGCCCTTGCAATTTACAAAAAAGACAACATATTCAAGAACACAAAATCCAATAACTATTAAATTCTATTAGCTGTAAAACTAAGTTCAGCATTGTTTTCACAAATCCTCTTGAAAATACGTGCAATAAAACCTGTAAGAACTTAAGTGGTTAAATTTCAGACTAGTTTGTTGTACTGGGCTTACTGCAAATGACATTTCTACTAATTTTTATTCCAGGTGTATACTCTGTTTAATGATGGTTGAAATGGCTTAGCATAGCCATTCCCTTGGTTCCATGACCTTTTATTTTCCCCTCCAGACACCAGCAATGATTACGCTGCACAGCCTTATCTACAGTAAAGTCCAGAACTAACTCTGTTTACGGCTGCGATTACAACATGTTACCCATGCCAAGAACATCAGTTCAAGATCTCAATAGGACCACTGCCCCTTTAAAAAAGTAGGTCAGATGCCATGAATTAAGAGAAGCTGTATTTAAGGGTGGACAATTAAAACAATTAAGGAGGGGGGCAAGATGCAAAGAGAATGAAGAAATATCTAAGTATTTTACATGAGTCACCTTTTTTTTACCTTTCCAGAAATAAAAACCAGTAAAATCTTCACCCAGTAAATGAAGACGGCCTCAATTATTTGCCAGGAAATAACTCTAATTTTCTGTATTCCAGCTACTGCATGTATGAATTACGCACATTCACACCACCAACTTAAAATTATATGATGCAAATTAGGATATGTTGTAGCTACAGAAATAACATTTTCTTTTGATATTTTGGTTTGAAAGGAAGGGAAAAATTACTTGCCTCTCCTCAGTTGTAAACACCCATTTAGAGCCTGAGGACTAAGGAAAACAAGCAACCTGTATCTAAATGTATTAAATAATTTTCTCAACTCCAAGTTAAACAATCAATCTGCATGGCATGCCTCTTCCAACATTATAGTGAGCTTTACAAATGGCTTGGTAACACATCAACAATTAATGTCTTACCTCTGTTTTGATACTAGATCATCAAAATCTTAGATACTGCTATAGAAAATCATTCCAGATGTATCACTTTTAAAAAGGTAAAATTTGTGTAATTTGTGTAATTTTTCTTTTGCTGTTAAGTCATTACTCATGCAAAAATAATAAACCTGCATAAGTATACTACGCTTCAATCCCATATTAATCAATGAAGCACAATCAGTAAAAGATACTTCCAAGTCAAAATTATGTAATGGCATCTTAATTAAAAAAAAAATCATCGGAACAGTTAGAATACATCACCTTCTGTGACAGCTGGATGTCTTTTTTTTTTACTTTAAAACTGAATTTTCTAGGATCAGACTGAGTCAAAATATTGCCCAACTGTTTTAAAAAAATAAAACCTCAGATTACTAATTAGAACTCTATTTTGTAAGGAAAAAACCAAACACATAAGTGCTATACCAAACCTCCATTTTGCTTTGCACACCTCAAACACGCACTCCCAACTGTCCCAGATTGCTACTTACAAGTAACTTGGGACAACAGAACAGAGGCATCAATAGAGTAGCAGACTCCTTCACTGATTCAACCAAGGAAAATGCATGCATTTAAGTTTTTTTGTTTGTTAAAATACTGACTTTGTTTTCAGAGAACGAGACAATGCAGAAATAACAACTGTTTGATTCTCGTTCATCCCAGGAGTTTCACATACAACAGCATAACCAGTGGTGTTCCTTGAACTATAAATTACAACTATTTCAAGGCACATTTATATAGAAGTGCAATACAAAAAAAACCCCCCAGATGTACAACAGAATAAAAACACCCCACCAATACTGAAGACAGCTGCCATCATGTGCCTTCTGTATTCAGCATTTCATATCAATTCTTAGTGTGGAAGATCAAAATTCTCACTTCTGCATGAAAACATGCAGTGAAATACTTATCACAACCAGTTTTTCTTATACATGCTAGTTGTGACCAAATATGTATTGTTTCCAACAATTTTAAACCTGCAGTTAGATAGAATGTACATTTTCGTACAGTCCTAATTTTGAGATGTCCACAGTATTACCAACCATCCAGAAAACAGTTCATTATTTAGCAACAGTGACTTAAAGCTGTGTCAAGTGCTAGAGAGCCCAAAGGCTAAACAGTCAAATGTGTACACTATCACTGTTGTGATATCAAATAGCACTCTCGTGGCTATTCAAAACTGGTTAGCAAGTAAACTCTTTAATGCAAAATTCACCTCATTGAGTTTTGACCCAGCAGTTCAGTGAACAAGCAGGAAGTCCACAGTCTTATTGGCAAAACTGACTTACAGTGTCTCTAAGTCACTAGGCTCAAGGTTAAGAGCAAAGCATATTCCGCTTCTACATTTTACAGAAATTTTACATGTTCAATTCATGATTTATGATCTCTAGGTTCTCTCTCCTCCAAATTGTCTGTAGACACAGTGTGCCACAGACTTAAGACTTCTGTTTCTCCCTCTATTTTCTTCAAATAGAACAATTTTGCAAATGTCTACATGTTCTAGAAAAGATTTTTTTCGAAGATGGCCATTTCTTCAGAATAGTCCGACGCTGTCAGGCCTCTGAAGCAAAGGGGGAGAAAAAAAGCTGAAACACAAGGTTCATCTGGTAAGTTTTACATTAAGCATTACAAGCTGGACAGTATAAGAATGTGGCCTTTGCCTCAAAACGTCTGAGTCTTGGTGTGGAAACGAGTACTTGGCTGTCCCACCATAGCATTCTCGTAGTGGGACTGTCAGGGAAGTCTTGACTGGGGAGTATTTGTTTTGTTTACCTATCAGGCGTAAATTTCCAGGCACTCAGTTCATTTTGGGCTTGTTCCAGTTTGTCTTTAGTCTGTTCCAGTTCACCTTTCATTTTTAGGAAAAACAAGTTGATGGCTGGGTCCACCATTGTTGATCGCAGTTGGGCAACGCTAGGCTGCTGGACTTGCTTGAGGTACTGAATCTGATTCTGCATAAAACAAGAAAAAAAGACTTATTTATACAGTATTAAATAAAAATTCAAAGTCACTTAGCTGCAAATGGAAACAGCTACTGCAAAGACAATGTCAAGGTAGCTTGCCTTCTCTCAGCACCATAATACAAAAAATACAGGATAAAAATTACTTCACATCTTGCACCCTACCAATGTGCATGTTCACCCAGTCCCCCAACCTTCCAAGCCAGATCCCCCTCTACACCCCAGATTATTTTCAACATGTCAGTTTACATTTGTCAAAGTAGTATCTGGAGCATTAGAATGCTTCCCTTCTTTTTCTATCTGCCTGCACTACTTGTGGGGGTGGCGGGGAAGCAAAAAGCATATGGAAAAGAATTATCTACTTAAAAGAGTTAATGTCCATTTCAGTTCAGTCAAAGTTAAGGAACATTACAGCTAAAATTGATAAATACTTATAAGCAAATAATAGAAAGGTTTTCACAAACTATTAAGGGTATTTGCAAATGCAATAGTGACTTATGATGCAAGATTGTGATTTTTCTAAACAAAACTTGAAATATTAACAGCAATTAAAACAGATTTTAGTCGGATTTTATTCTCTTGCAACAACCACAGCCCAAAAGTTTACTATTTTATATATTATTAACCTTAATATTAAATAAGCTAGTCAAAATTTCAGAAGTAATAACTACGAGGTTTTCTTTTAAATATAGTATTAGTCAAAACCTGCATGTATTTAAATTGGATTAACTTGTTTTGACAGTGTCTTAATTTTAATCTAATCACAACAGACTCATCTTAACTTGTACTGAACAGTAAGTGTTTTAGAACCCAGCTAACCCCCAATATCACAGCAACCTATAGGGTGTTAATTCTTAAAGTCAATTTATTATGTTCCCAGTATTACACATTTATTCATAACCAAAAGGCGAACAAAACTGCATGATGTTAAAATACATTAACTGCAAGTCAGGTGGTTTGCTTCCTGCTGCACACAGTCTTGCAACCAGACTTGATAGCAACAGAATTTCACTGACCAACAGTAAAGGGCAAATGTCTCCCTCCACACTTTGCTTTACTTGGGACACACAGCGCAGCCAAAAGCACTGCCATTTTAACCATTTCCCTATATGTACAGGTACTCTGTTATGGGCTCTTTAAACAGCAATGGTGAAGTACAAAAAATTCTATTTATATTCAATATGCAGTAGCAGCCTCAGTCATTTCTAGATTGAGGATAACATAGGTTTTAATTCATATATTGCTAAGTAGCAACCATTTTTGGATTTTATTTCAAATAAGTGATTTCAAAGGAAATGAAATAACTTGAGTATTTCCACTGACACATTAATTTGGTATTGTCAAAATAAAAATATTTAACTACTTAAACTGGAAATCATACTTTAAATAGACAAATTTTTATGTGTCTAAAAAGAAATATAAGGGGAATAAAGCTGTATATAATTATCTTCAAGAAATAAAGCAACTCAAGAACCCACCTAGAACTATTACACAGAAACAGGCAGTCCAAATTAAGGTCATCCTAATATTTCTTGGATGGCATTTTATCCCCATGGGTCCTTTACACAATATGTTGCTCACTGAATAAACATCTAGTTTATCTATTGTTATTGATGCAGCTTTTCTATCCACCTGACTTTCTGATTCTTCCACTACTGAAATATTTCAACAATCTTGTCTCACCTAGGCCCAGGTCCCTCCCACTTCCACTGCCAGCTTAAGAACTACAACTGCAAGGAATCCAAGATTCCTTGGATCGACAGCACGTAGGATTGCTACCACTGCTCCTCACTCACACCAGAAATGCACTAGAACACTGCAGAAGACCCAGCTGATGCTATCCAATGTCAGCTGACAGTCTCACTGAAGTCTCCCAATCTCACGCTCCAGGGCCCAGCAGATGGCACTTGCATGGGCTCCACCTCAACTCTCATTCCTAAAACAGTCATGTAGAAAGAACTTACTAAAATGAACAACCCTTGCTCATTCTCTCACCAAACTTAAAGACCATTTATTCCTCCAGCTTTTCAAACTCAAATTTCTCCATCCATCCACAAGTGGTTTGTCCAGTTGTAACTCCAGAGTTCTCACCTATCAAACTTTTCATCCAAGGAGACCTAGCAACTTAGTCCAAATAAAGCCTGCTCACAAAGAAAGCCTCTTCTCTCTTCTGCCTATTTCCTAATTTCATCAATCTTCCTGCTCAGCCAGTCCAAACCTAACATTCTTGCTCTCTGTAACCACCTTCTGGTACAAATCACCTCCAGTCCATATTTCAGGTGGTAAGGGTTAAGGAGCAGGAGAGTTTGCCTGCAGTCAGGACCAACTTCAAGCTACAGCTGAATACACAGGAATAGTCATGTCTAGCGCCAGACCCCAGAGGATGCCCACTCTAACCCCTGAAACACCTACTAACTGTTCATATTCCCAAACATGAAAACACACATTAGCCAGTATCTTTCAAAAGCCCATTAGATGGACAAGTAGGGATAATTTTCACAAACAGAATAAAAACCTTGGTATCATTTTTCTTTTTGTTCTAATCCAAGACAGAACAACACTGTAAGCAGTCTATGTAGAGGACATCAAGTTGTGTGGGGTTTTGTTTGGGCAGATTTTTATCTATTTTTGTTAAGACAGACAATAACATTTTCAATCCCTCTGGTTCTCAAATATTCTTGAAAACAGCTGTATCCTTTCAGCTAAAGTCATCCAAAGACACCACAAAGTACAGACTCTCCAAAATGAAGAATTTAACAAAACAACACAGGTGCTTAACAGAACTCTAAGTACAACATATATCCTTATAAGGAAGGAGTGGGAAGAAAGTACATAACAAAAAAAAGAAAAAAACACTACTAGAGCTGTAACCTAAACCATTACAAGAGTAATGATAATCTAGGTGCTACAGTCCAACTGCACCCACAGAAGTTCCATGCAATTGTTATCTCTTCCATGGAAAACATATTTGTAAAGTATTTCCAAATGTCTATCTGCTTATTGACCTACAGTAACCGTGCAGTAGCCTGGAAGGGGGCTAAGGCCTTTCCCTGAAGTAGCAGTAACTATCACCACCTCTGCCAGAAATATAGAAAGCTTTATGTAGAAACCATAGCTAGCACCTTACCTGCTCTTCTCTAACAGCAGCAATCTCTTTCAGGACATCGTTCCTGCTAGGAGGAAGGTAGCTCAAGGCTGCTGCTGCTAATAGGGCACATGAGGTGCTAAACAGCTGAAATTCAATGTAGCCCTTAGTAAGCCACCTAAACTGTGCAGAGTAACTTTGCAGCTCCAGTCTCAGACTCTTATGGAGCTGCTGGCTCAAAAGAAATCCATATGCGAGACTCAGCACACAGCACAAGAAAGAATGGAGTTATGTGCTAAGCTACCACCTTCAAAAACAGTACTGCAACAGAATCAGGGAAATAATTCTGCTACGCTTACTCTGACATGCACACCTACACTGTAAAGGTGACAACTGGTGACTTTTATAAGTTGAAAACATAAAAAAAAAGCTATGTTTTAGATAAAGGATAAAAATTAAGATACAAACTATCGCATTTTATTTTCAAACAGAACTAGCATATATTAGTAAGTGTTCTACAATGAAGACTTACATGTAAATATTACTGGTATAATTTACAGGTAAATATGGATTATAAAAAATTGTTATTATGCTAAAAATAAAGTTACTTTATGTATTAAAGATTAAACATGTCAAATAACATCATATGGTGAACAGTTTGTCTATTAAATGATTTAGCAACCTATGGCTTAGCAACTCATCCAACATGATTTATTTTCCTACTGTCACTTTACTGGAAAAAATACTCTTATAATACAAGGCAAGTAGCCCTTCAGACCTTCTTGAAACTATGTATATTTAAACTTGAAAACACCTAAAGGTGCCAATGTCTCCATTATAGCTTTTAAACCTCCTCAAGGATGAATCTTCCTACCTCTAAACACTGTGGAAATTACATCCTTGATGTTATTTATGAGTCAAAAGCAGGAAAAATGTAAGCTGTATGAGTGTGTGGCCATGTGTCCATTTTTCATTTCTTTTTGGTAGGTTGTTCCCCTCCCTATTGTTCTTTTTCAAAGCACACTTCAAAAAAAGCTCTTCAGAAGCTGTTCTAAACAAATGTTCTGAAAAGACTATGCAACTATAAACATCTCACAATTTAAGTGCAGTCAAAAAACCTCAAGTCTTCAAGTTTTTGTCAAAATTCACAGTGTTAAATACTTTAACACATTATTTTAGACATAGGAAGACAGGTAAAAACAAGTTTGGTTTTACTGAAAAGCTTATATAAATTTTTTTATATATACTTATTTTGTTAGTATTTATTGTTTTAGCTATATGCACAGGAGTTCAAAAGCATAAAAAACCTGTTATTACTGCTGTTCTGCATAGCAGAATTGATCAGTAAAACCAACAAAAGAAGTAGGATCTGTATAGTAGTCTTACTACTAGTTAAGTGTTGCACTATAGTACCAGAACAGATCTTCATTAGCATCACGTGCTGCCAACAGGTCAAGAGATGTGATCCTTTCTGTCCCCTCGGCACTGGTGAGACACGTGGAATACTGGGTCCAGTTCTGTGCTCCCCAGTACAAGAGAGACACAGACATTTCAGGGTGAGGCCAATGAAGTCCCCTAAGGATGACTAAAGGGTCAAAGCATGTGACATACAAGCAGAGGCTGAGTGTGTTAGGACTGCTCAACCTGGAGAGGAGAAAGCTCAGAAAGCTCTTATCAATGTGCATAAATACCTGATGGGAGAGCAGCAGAGCCAGTGGTGCCCACCAAAACCACAGAAGGCAATGGGCACAAACTGATACACAGGAAATTCCACTTAGACAAAAGAAAACACATTTTGCTGTGTCAGTCATTCAACATTGGCATAGGTCACCCTCAAGTGTGACCAAATAGTTTTGGAGTCTCCATCTTAGGACATGCTGAAAACCCACTCGTGTACAGTCCTTAGTAACTTGGTCCAACTGACGCTGTTCTGAGCAGGCATGCTGAATTAGACAAACTGGTCTCTTCCAGCCTCAGTGATTCTGGGATTAATTTTTTGCAACTATTTTTTCTTTGCGTTTTTAACACTACTTACTATGAACTAAAGTGATCTTAGGGTCTTAAGAGCAGTGAAAATATTGTGTACAGAGTTAAGTGTCACAATACCTGACAGCTCTGAAAACCTTCAGGAAAAAAGAAAGGAGACTTAAAAAAACAGAGGAAAGCTACAATACTGGTTATTAGTTTGGCAGACCTTTTATTTTTCATAAGAGAAGTTCTGAAAGGTATATTACAAGAACTAGAAATAAGAAGCTTTTTACAATCTTCTTTCAGTAACTGTTCCATTCAAACAGATGAAAATTATGTTAAGAAGGTAATCCAAAACTGGATCAAAAGAAGATAGCTTCAACAAAGCAAACTACATACAGAAGAAAAGGGCACAGAAAATGCCCAGAAATAAGGAAGAGAAACAAAGATCAACGAAAAAATGTATTTAGAACAAACATTAGAAGCCAAGTACCAGATCTGCCAAACTTCACAAGAACTTCCACTGAAAAAGTCAGTAACTCTTTCACCTACCTAATCGAACATATACAAAAGCTTACCTGTTACCCAAATCTAATGTAAGTATCAGCCTAAAACCTTCTAACCCCAGTAAACTCAATCTTATCCTTATGCTTCAATTTGTTCCTGACTCTCAACAGTAGTAAGAAGTAACATTTTAACATATACACAGAGTTGGTAAATGCTAGAAGAAAGTAGCATAGCACATCTAAGAATTACCTTCGTTTGAAGTAAAAGTCCTTCCAATCACAATTGCTGCTGAAAATCAACTAAATAACTAATATTACAAAAAAATCCAAACCCAAACTTTTAGTGACTTTTACTAATTCAATGACAGCTTAAGTGCCTCGCCATTTCTTTAAACACAGAAAGTGCGATGCTGTAAATACACAAAAAACACAGCACATGAGTACTGCTCAAAAGCTGATATTCCTGCAACACTTTGAACACACTTATTCTTTATAAATACTTACAGTACACTCTTGCATCTCCTGTTCCTTAGTTGCCAGCCTCATCACCAGAATATTTTCTCTTCGGGCAGACTCTTGCTGCTGCTGTTTCAACTTCTCTTCAGATTCTCTCAACCCCGTCACATCATTAGCTAATATAAGCAACAACACAAAAACAACGTTTTATAGTATTCTCTCATGAGAAGTTTTTAAAAGACAACTAAAAGAATCTAAAAACCAAATCCATAAGCAGAAGTCATAAAGAGGCATGACTATAAAAAGCATACAACAAGAATAAAAAATCAAAATATTACTAAGTATTAGAAAAGCTTTACAACAGGGGACTTTAAATCAATTTTTCTGGTCCGTCCTTAAGACTTACTACAATTTTTAAGATGTTTCTGTGTTTATATAGGAAATAACTTTTAAACTGCTTTTTTAATCCACTTATTACTACTTGTATTACTACAAATTGCAGTTTGAAACTTGTGAAGTTGGAAGTGCCCTGGTAAGTAAAAGAAAAGTTGAGGCCAGGGTGGGGGAGGAGGGAAGTCTATACTCTGGCAAAAAGCGATTCACATTCTCTACAACAGTGCCATTTGTGAGCAATCCTCAAACTGGTCTCAATACTCCATGAGCAAACATTAAGACATTCAAGATCTTCAGGAATGGCAGTTCAGTCACTACTGGCATTCTTCTGATCCGTGAACACTTATGAAAACTTATATATGAAATCCAAGAAAAAGCAACATGTTTCCAAACTACTTAAAAAAGAACACATGCAAGCAGCCCAATACTAACTGTATATATTCACTCTACTACTTGTCATGCATAACACAATGCAAAATTTGAATAATTTAGACTTATTTTTTTCTAATTAAACAGCTGCAAATGGTTAACTAAGAACATTTGCTTCACAACAATTATTTCTAAATAATTCTTTGCAGATAATTCAGTAATAGTGATTACTACAGCCTGTATTGTTCCCAAAACCTGCAAACTGGGAATGCTGAAACAACTTGTCTATGTTAAAATAGTTTGAGATGTGAATGAAATCAACTGCTTCCATTTGCTGTATCTTAAGTCTCTCCACTATTCAAACATTTTGGGATGACAATGAAAGAGGGATATAACAGCAAAACAGAGGACATCTGTTTGGACTGACAGAGAAATACCCTTCAAACTTAGTGGTACTATGCCTTTAAGTATTTAGACTGAAAAGGTGAGTGGAAAACATACCATCTCTAGCTGCCAACAGAATTTTTAAAAGTGATGTAAGGATTGGCTATTCACTCCCAAAATTTATTCATATTTTCTCATTTCAGTGTAGGATGCTTTTCCCATTTTTTCTTTCAAAAGACCAAGTTTTAATGACCATGTAAGTAAGAATGACAATCAAATTCATCTAATCAGATCAAATATTACTTGGGGAGTCATTTTAGACACCAGCCTCTAATAACTATTCCCCTCCCAATCTTACAATCCTGTAAGACTAGTAAAAGCACAGACATTCATGAAGTGTTTCAGTACATAAAGTTTCATTTCTAATGGTAGAGTTCTGAAAACACACCTATTTATTGGGTTATGCTTTGAAGCTATTTCCCATCCCAGCAGTCTGGTCCTACAGATGCAAAACCAGACTTTTTAGATGCTGTGATAGATTTGCAACAGAAGACAAATTGATGAGAAAACTGTGAGAGGCTGAAAACTTACAGTAGAAAAAACAGTGGCTTTCATTCTAACAAGCAACTGACGTAATAGATTATTACCTCTTATTTCTAGCACTTTTAAAAAGCACAGATATTACTTGACCACTCAGCTGTATACAAAATTATTCAGATAACTTGTACCATTTTGAAACTTTGCAAACTTACAGTTAAGGTCTGTGTATTTGCCCTCCAGAGCTTGCACGTATGCTTCATACTGTTTCCACCTATAGCAGATATAAACAGAAAAAAAAAGTTTTCTGAAGCTCAACTTATTAAATCAAGACATCTCATACCTAAGCTTTCAAAGATACATTGATACCATAATCAGAAAATTTATGCAATTTTGTGATTCACACTTGAAAAGACTATTCCAGTTTTTAAAAAAAGGGCTTTTAATAATGGAAATAGCTTGCACCTCAAAAGAATTAAAAGGCAGATGTGCATTACAACACTTAAAATTGACTTACTAGAAGTTAACTGTAATATTTTAGACAAACACTGGGATCAAACACTAATTGTTATCTTTGTAAAGTACCCAATATGCAACTCATTCTCACAGCAGAACAATTCAAACAAAATTTTGTTACAGAAACTGTGATACGAATACAACATTAAGTCTGTTACCAAGTGAACAACACAAGCAGAAGTGTATTATAATACGCTAGAAGTGGCAACTAGGTTAGGTAGTTATATCAGCTCACTCAAATCAAGACCATTCTCTAATTATATTCATCACCCAGAAGCCAAACAGTTTAATAACTCTTTGAAGGTATGTTATTTAGGCAATTTACCCACAGTCAGAAAACATCATACTTAAAAGCACTGGATTGGATACAAACCATTACATCAGTAGCAAATAAAATCTGCAGTAGAGTTCAGCATGAAATGTCTTATGATCAAAGTTCACAGGGTGGTGTTTTGGGATTTGTTTTTGAAGTAGCACCCTGCATTAACTCTGTGTGTTTGTCATGATGGCACAATCCCACATCATGAAGCGTATTTATCTAAGCCTACCACTAGAAGACGACTGCTGTTCCCTCCTCTCAAATACTCTTCTCCCCAGACACCTATTTTGTGCCAGACTCATCACGACTGCTCAATTTTAACTCCAACCTACACCACTACCTCAACTGAAATTGCAATATCTAACTCTAGGTAATTTCTGACCATCTAGTCTCAGAAAAAAAAAAGTCTGTAACAGCCTGCCAAACAGAGAATCAATCTTGGTTTTATCCTTTGCTTCCATGTGCAGCCTTTGCTTTTGCTTGATTAAACTGCTATTACTGTGACTAACAAACTTCCTTCCATCTTTTCAGGTGCCTTTAATAATCTGTTTTTCTAAACATGGTATTTCCACCTTATTTCACTGATTGTTTTCCCTTGTTTACAGCAGTAGCACAATAGAATTCTGATCCCTGAAAAGCTGAAGTTATAAAGCTGTAGCTTCTGAAGTTAACACCAATGAAAACAAAAAGGAAAATAAGGAACTTTGACAGAATAAGTCGTTTCAAAAAAAGACGAGGATCCTGAAAATCACTGACAGTATTTTCAGTGCTCCAACCCTGTTAACTCTTAACTTACCTCTTTATTCCTTCTTCTCTGTTTCTTTATCTACACTGGTAGAGAAGAATGGATGATAGTAGCTCAAACTGGACAGGTGTAAAACTCTGTATTTCCAGGTCGCAAATGACTACATGAATGGTGTTTGAGTCTGTAATACCATTCTCTACATGAACAATTGTCACAGAAAACCTGAACAATAAACGGGCAGTATTTCCAGATGTACAATTTTGGTCTTGCATCATACAGCTGAATCTCCACACACAGCAGTTTTGTTTCTATAATTTTTTCAGCAACATGGACTCCCAGTTGCTGACATGCATGGCTGAAGTGAGCCTGCATTAGCATTACATGAATCTCACAAAGAGGCAGAAAGTGGTGACAAGGACTGCAGGTTTGTGGAGCATGGCAATGCCTTTGCTCAGTGCTGCCATGATGTGGCATGCTGAAGCCATGACACGTTGGAACTAGACAGCAGAACCTGAGACTAGCCTAACAGTAGATGGAGTATCACCTAGAAATCCCAGCTATCAAGTACAACTAGTACAAACCAAGGGTTCAGAGCTACGAATTATCAAAAAAAAAAACCAGCACCATCCAAAAATAGGGCAAAAAACTCAAATATGATCTGAAGCCTCCATCAGGCTCTACTATCAGGAAATTGTTAGAAAAATGTCAATTCACAGGTGTCACCATATGACAGGTGACACAGGACAGCAGGTCTTTATTTCAGATCCAGCTAGAAACAAAAACTTTTTCAGAAATACTGCAATTCTCTGCATAAAAACAGGCAACTTCCCCATACGACAGAATAAATTAAGCAAGTCTTCATACAAACAGCATTTCTAAAAGTTACATAAATGTTTTTCTGCTAGCTCACTTTATAGGCTCTGATGTGAAAAGATTTTGCCCCTAAATACACTCTAAAGTTCATTAGTTGAAACATGTTAAAAAAAATTAGTAGTGTTACAAGCAGAAATATTCTGCCCCTCCCACAAATTATGTCAGAATTGAAATGCAAATATTACTACCAGTACATCTTTAACTACAGGAGGAAAGCCTTTTCCTATGGGAAATTTTTTTCACTTGATGATATATCCTTTTTTACGAGGTTTCATCTACACCTAATTGCATTAGTTTAGTTTAATAGACACAGATGAAAATCAACATTTACACAGATATTCAAATCCAATTTTCAGTTAAACTATTTAAAAATTTGCACAAAAGCTTCACTAAACAAACCAGTGATTTATAGGAAATTGCTGGCCAGACCTTAAGGCTGAACCCTTTCTTCCCAAGATCCAAAAAGACAAATAGATTACATGTATGAAGAGGAGGACTAAGAGATTCATTGGTTTAAGTAGATGTGAGAGTTGCCTTGCTATCCTTGCTTCTTAGTATCCCTTCCAGTATACCTGTAGTGGACTAAGGCAGCTCATCAGTGAACCTGAGTGGAGAAAAAGTCTTCTTTCTCCAATCAGTTTCATTTCCACTCAATACTGGCTTCTTGGTCTTCTGTTTAGTAATTTATGTCGGTAATCTGATGGTTCAATATTGACAACCTGAAGAGTTTCAAAAATCCTACTTGAAAAGACACTGAAGAACAGAGAGTTGTACACAGAACTGAGAGGACCGTCTGAATCTGATTTACATTCATGGGGTCACTTGCAGTCTCACAAGAACTGGAAGGTAACTAAGCATTACGCCAGTTACTTAATTACCTTCCTTTTCTAAAAATTTTAAGCAGACTTTATAGAGAGAATTTGAAGCTGTGGAGTCTTAAAGACCACTTTTTCTTGGAGCGTTCACTTTTTATGCTGAGCTTTGGGGTTCACAATAAAAAAGCACTTGGGGGCAAGGCACACACAGCAGTGCACCTAGGCTGTTCCATGAGTGACTGCCTCTAAATCCCTGCTTACTGAAGTTCAGTAAAAGCACTGTATTTCCTCAGAACTCTTATGTAAATCAGGGTGCTTCAGTGTCTTTCTGATTAACCACTAGGCTAAACGACCTGGGCAATACTGATGAGATTTTTAGCTAAGCCAGAGAGTACTTTGTTCCAGTGTTCATGACTCTTTCTTTCAGAAGCTCCTACACAGTCAAGCTAGGTAACTACTGCATTAAAGAGGGGAAAAATAAACATGAGTCCACAGCAACAAGTCATGAGACAAGCAGAAACTTCCCAAAGGCCAGATCTAAAGGCTTTGTGATGATCCTTCTCACACTTAGTCAACAAAAGTTAAAGTGAGCAAACCTAAATTATGTACTTCATGGCAAAGAACAGTGAGATTAGGATTCATGGTACAGAAACAGACAAAAAAATTTAATCTTTTCTATATATGTTTTTTCACTGCCATTGTACAGCAATAATGATGCTGCTGCAACCTGAAAGATGGAAAGATGATGACACATGCCTGTCTTAGAAAGCATTTGCCTCACCAAAGCACGAACCAAAAAACTACATTCCAAATCTTAAAACACTCTAGCAGTCAACACATGCTTTTCTGTGCATCAAAGTAATTGAGATGCCATAGATTAAAATATGATACATGTGTAGTAGTAATATTTTATTCTAACCTACAAATTAAGCCAGCAGTTAGTGTAATAATTGATAGCTTTATGTGAAATCACTATTAAGAAGTGAACTTGCTATAAATCCATGCTATGTACTCCATACAAACAGGAACAGTGTTTTTTAGGACTGCTCAATGCAAACCAACAGAGCAGACATAGAAAGTGCCATTTGAATTTCCACTTTGGGTATAGCAAGCAGTTATTCTCCTTAAATCCATCAAGTGACCTTTCTGAAAGCGTAAGTTACTTTTTCTTAACACTAAGAAGATTATTCAATAGCAACATAGCTGTTATTAGCAAATTCCCTTCAACCTCTTTGTTAACACAGGTTAGCTGCTGACATACTTTACCTCCTCAGGTGTATTCCATCACATTCTCACTTGGATATATGTTGGAAATTCATCTCTTGTACAGTTGCGACTCATCATTACAAGTTACAGAAACATTACAACGGGAAGCCTTTTTTTTCCACACTATCAATCTGAATGCAGGTGGCACAGAACCCATGCCTTGGTACTCTCATATGAATTTTATAGCTGGAAGTAAGGGCATAGCTTACTTTGACTTAGGAGTTCACTATTCCCAGGGATAATCTTGAGTACAGAAATTGCTATAAAAAGGATCACAAGGCCAAAACCACTTAACATCAAGAACCATTTTTCCTTACTGTTTAAATACATCATTCTTTACTATCCAGAAGACTACATACTCAGAGGAAGCAAGAAACCAGTTTTAAATATAAGGAACTAGACTACGTTTACTCCATGGAAAGAACTGTCACCCCAAAAGCAGCTGTCAGGATAGTTTAAACAGAAAGGAGGGAGTAGCTGACCATCATATACAGTGTCTTGCACATGCATCCACGACTTTCTACGCAATTTAGTCTTTGTTCTATGAAACAGCAAAATTGACCTTGAGATCCTAGTAATGCTAACAACTTACAGTGTACAAAAAGCCAAGAACTAAATTTTAACAAGAGACACAAACTATTCCAGAAGATGAAGAGATGACCCACTGATGCCTAGTTTAGTTAGAAATTCAGGCATACAGAGACAAGTGGCTTTGGTCAGCTTCTTTAAGCAGATGGTCTGTGCAACAAGACTGCCTATTACTGTTTCCATGGTGACTCTTATCTTTCCAAAAGGTGAAAAAGATGGCCAGGTTCTTCCTTTTGAAAGTTCTAGGCAATGAAAACTTCGTTTTAACATTTTACTGTTAATATCTGAACATGCTGAAAAGATGACAGCACAGACTAAGAAAACGTAAAACATACTGTAGGAGTAAGGAGTTGACATTTTTCTGATGTTTGAAGGAACTTGCTATCTAGCAAGGAATGCAAGCAATCATATCTTCTATAGCTACAACTGAAGAAAAAAACCCACTCCTATTCATGTATTACAAAATATTATTCAAGATTTTGCCTCTTTGGAAAAATGGCTCCCTCCCAAATTATAAATAAAAATATTTGAGACAAGATGAGAACTTTAGAGATGTATCACAAAATGGATAAAATACTTTTTCAGAACAAGGGTGCTACATAAACAACTGAAGAGTAAATTCACACATCTTCCATTAAAAGTTCATTAAAATGTTAAGATGGAAAAAACACTTTACCTTAGGATGAGCTCATCTCTGGGCAAAACCTTAAAATCTGCTTCACTAAGGCGAACCTATGGAGCAAAAAGAGAAGCACAACTTGTCAAGCTGTCACGATTAGCTGGGACGGTGAAGTCACAAGTAATTTTAAACATACCTTCTTTGGGAGAGGTTCTTCATTCGTCATTGTGAACTCTGAAGGGAGAGGGGAAAAAAAGGGAAGTTTTATTTAGTGTAGCTTTTAGTGTACAAGAAATACTGAACAAGTCAGAAGCTTGTACTTCTATGCCTTAATTTTTTTTTTTTAATTTGTAATGTTAGACTACCAAGTTATTTGTCCCATGCAATGTGGAACCAGAGTACAAACAGAAGTTTGCTGTTGTAATCTAAAGTCAGACATTTTCTCTAAGTTAACAAAAAATTTCTATTTATGCGTAAAAATCCAATTATTAATCAATTCCTCCTATTTAACTAAGCAAAACCACACAACCTGGTATTAAACAGATATTTCATGTATGTCTACATCTGTTTGGTATTTTACAAGTTAAAGGATAATCAGGGTCTGAAGAAAGCAATTAATACTAGTACTTCAGAATCTCTTTGGAATAAAAGAGAATCATTTGTGAGCATTACCACTAATGTTTGAGTTATGTCAAAGCAGCATGTTCTTCCAAGTACTTATTCTAAGATTCTAATAAACAGGAAATATTGTTATTTTAAAACCCATGTGAATACTTTCAGGGAAAGTAAGATGTAAAACAAATGGCTTGGATACACCATCAAATTCAATTCCTCTTGTGCACGTGCAACACAACAGGACTTCATCATGCTAAGTTAAATATTCACACTGCCCTGACTTACAGGACATGCTTCCATATCTCAAAAGAATAATATTATACATAGTATTCTCTACAACTATGATTATATAAAAAATACTGAGTTTGCAAATCTTATAAGCATACAAGTAACAATAAATGCAAGGTTTGCTAGAGGCATGCATCTTTGCAATGTGCTTTACAACAGAAAACTTGCATATATTAAGAGTCAACAAACTTGTAAAGCTGCTACAATGCACATATACCAGGGAAATGACATGTCAACTCCTTGGTTGTGAGCACTTAGCTTCAAAGAAACAATGCTCTTACATAGTAAATATTTCATTTTCACAAAGACTTTTACACATTACTTTACTATTTTCACAGTGCTACCCAAGGAACTAACTTAACTTTTCCAAATTCTAAGACAAATCCTAAAATTGATGGTAGGATGAGCAAATACAAGCCAATGAAATAAAGCCCCTTGAACCCACTGACGACTGCACAGCACCCTACCAAACAGGGCCTGTGTCAACAACAAACAAAACCACCAACACGCACACACCCCCAGTCCTGTAATAAATACTGACATTAGAACCCACGGAAAGAAAACAACAGAAGCATCTCACTAATGAATGGCAGCTTCCTGTTGCTGGGCTTAGTAACACACAGGCACTTAAGTGCTTCCCCCCTACACTAAGAAGTTTCGCCACACTCCCACCCTCTTCCCTCCTGCACACTGGCAGTCAAGCATTTTGCTTGAACTTCTGGATGCAGTTCCTTATTTGAGATTGCTTTTCCAAAAACATACCTTAAATAAAAAATAAAAGGCTACTAATACGAATTGCCAATGCCCATCTCATTCAGAGTGACTTGAGATCACAGAGGGAATGCTTGTGACCCCTACACTTACTTAGCCTGCCTACCTCTCCCACTGTAATTTTCCTAAAGATATTTAAAATCTTTAACTCCTTTGGAGTTTGGAAGTAGTCTTGAAGATCTCAGGAAGTGTTAAGTTTCCAACAGAGAGAAACATGCTTTTCAGATGTTCCACACAACTACACCTAACACTGTTTAAACTGCACAGATTATTGTCCGGTCATTGTGTGTGTGTGCCTCAAAAAATACCAGAAGCATACAAATACCAAAACCGGTGAGTTTCCCCAAAGACTTGGTTTGTGAACCCTGATGTAGCATACAAGAGTTACAAACATTTGACTGCTGCCAGTCATCACTGCAAGAAGTCAAAGGCTGATGCTCCATCTACAGGTAGTCTACCTCATAGGTCCAGACCTCACACAAAAATCCAGCCCTTAATTCTCCACAGCAGCAGCAGACTAGGCTACTCTAACCTCTACGCCCAGCACATCATCATTTACAAAGCCATCTCTTACTTTCAGACATAAGCACAAAAGTGAAGACTGAAGTCACCATCTTCCTGCTACCTCTCATTTCTTGCAGTGATACAACTGCACACCAAAAAATAAAAACACACTAGCAAAAAACATTCTATGGGTTACTTTGGAAAACGTAGGTTCATAATATCTACAGATAAACACTTAGTGCTCTTTCTGTACATATGAATTTCACCTCACTGCTCCCCTGCAACAACTTTCTGGGCCCCCACAGTAATTTAACCAAAAGCTTACACATTTATTACTGTTATATATTGCTATCACTGTGCTCAGTGTTCTTCAGAAACATTAGAAGCATCGCGCTGACTGCAGCAGTTGTCACAGTGATTTGCCTTAGTTTTCTGTTAATAAACAGGTGAATTTGTATGCTAGAGACAACACTGCAATATCCACTCTGAATACAGTAACTTTTCAATCACTGTGCATCAAGAGGTGCTTCTCATCACTCACCTCCTACAGAGAAGTATCTTGCAAAAGCATGAAATGCTACTTTCTACAATAAAAACAATCAACATAAACAACATTCCTGCATAACTGACTGGAATTAATATGGTTTAATTTTGTGATTTATATTATGAACAGCTTAACTGTACTATCCTAACTAAGCACTTCTGTGATTTTGCAGAAACAGCGGCTGCCACACACCACTCCTTCTGCATATCTGCTCCTGGCAACGAGGAACATAAAACCATACTCCATACTTAAAATACATTGTCATGGACACTAACAATTTTTAGGAAATCTCATAATGTTTTAGGCTTTTAGAGCAATGTCAATACAAAGAGATGCAAACTGGGGAAGTACATTTTAATTTTAGGAACTCTGGTAGGAGCCCACACACCTTTTCCTACAATGTTCAGAAAACAAGAGATTTAAAGATTTCAAATAACCCTTCATGAACAAAAGTATCTAAATAATATCAGGCACGATGCTTTAGTAGTTATATCTCAATTAACTGAGTTATTTTATTGATATTAAAAAAAAAAAACCAGTTCTGTGGGAAAAGCCCCACGATGGGCTCTTGGCTCCCAAAGCTTGTGTGTGTGTGTATACACATATACGTAACACAGAATTCACAGAAGCACAGGATTGTTACGCTTGGAAGGCACCTCTAGAGACCATTCAGTCCAACCTTCCTGCCAAGGCAGGGTCACCTAGAACAGGTGACACAAGAACGTGACCAGAGAGAGACTCCACAACCTCCCTGGGCAGCCTGCTCCAGTACTCTGCCACTGTCAGTGTAAAGTTCTTCCTCTTGCTGAGGTGGAGCTTCTTGTGTTTTTAGTTTATGGTCATTGTTCCTTGTCCTGTTGCTGGGCACCACTGAGGAGTCTGGCACCATCCTCTTGACATCCACCTTTGAGATACTTATATGCACTAGGGAGATCCCTCTCGGGCTTCTCTAGACTAAACAGGCCCAGCTCCCATGGTCTCTCCTCTTTAAGAGAGACGCTCCAGACCCCGAATCATCTCCGTGGCCGATCTCGAGACCCTCTCTTTGCCATGTTTAACCAGAGAAGCTTCACGGCAGCACTAAGTGGCCGGCCCCCGCACTCGCCCCAGGGCCGCGGGGATCCCGCTGGCCGCCCCGTCCCCGGTGGGTGTCCGACAGACCCAGCCGCCGCCGCCCTCGCTCGCCTACCAGGAGGGAAGCGACGAGCGCGCCTCCCGCAGCCGGGGGGGTGCGCGGCGCCTGCCCGCGGCAGGGGCGGGACGAGGATCGCGGCCGCGCAGCCGGGCCGGGCTCGGGGCCTCGCACAAAATGGCTCTAAATGCTTCCGCTCCTCCCCCCGCGCCCGAGGTGAGGGTCGGGGGCGCCGCCGGGGGCTCCCCGCCCGCCCG
>JAWWMO010000121.1:57428585-57445855 GCA_035047845.1 Dendrocincla fuliginosa
CTGCCCTGGGAGGGAGGGAGGGATGCCGTGTGCGGATCACTGCCCGGGGAGGGAGGGATGCGGTGTGTGGATCACTGCCCTGGGAGGGAGGGATGCGGTGTGCGGATCACTGCCCTGGGAGAGAGGGAGGGATGCGGTGTGCGGATCACAGTCCTGGGAGGAAGGGATGCCGTGTGCGGATCGCCGCCCCGGCCGGCCGGGCAGGAGGGATGGATGCTGTGTGCTGACGCTCCGTGTCCCCGGCAGGGTCCTTCAGCGGCGGGCTGTCGGCGCTCCCCGCACACGAGCTGGGCGCCGCCGCCATCCGGGAGGTGCTGCGGCGCGCCGGGCTGGCCCCCGAGGAGGTGTCGGAGGTGATCCTGGGGCAGGTCCTCACCGCAGGTACTCCCGCAGCCGCGGCCAAGGCTCGCCGTGATTGCCCCGGGCGAACAGCTCAGGCTTCCTCTTCCCCATCGTTATCCCTTGCCATTTGGGAGCACACGGTTCCTTCACGTGGGACTTAGGCTTCGGCACCGTGGCCGCTTCTCCATAGTGACCCATTGCCGGGTTTTTGGAAGGGACGTGGTGTGGGATAGTTTGGGGCTTTTTTTAAATCCCCGAAGTACATAACAGTGTATTTGTGAATGTCAGTTTGTTTTCTTTGTTACGGCATCTCTTCTCTTGCCTGGATAATCTCTGCTCCTAAATTTAACCTCCTAAGTAATGATAACTGAGATTTTAAGAGAAAGGCCTGCATTTGTGCTTATCTGACCTGTAAGATCTGTGATGCCACTTGCTTGAAGACAAATATTTTGATTTAATGAAAATGCAGCTGGTACGGAATTGTTTGTTTTGAACAGGCTCCTGCTTTTTCAAGGGTCATGTTTGATTAGTGGAGTCATAGGACAGGTTTGTGTTTTAAAGATGGAGGAAGAAAATAAAGGGAATATTTTTGTCTTACTTAAAACTGATCTAGATTCCTGTGTTTTCAGCTTGCTGAGTGATGTGCTCTCCTTAACCATTTCTTTGTGTACAATGAGTTGGCATTAGTTTGGCCTGAGGGGATGCAGATGACAGACTCTTTTCTTTGAATATAGTGCTCCTATTTACTCCATCACGATTACAACAAAGACTGCAAGCTTTCAGGAACTGTTCTTGTATAACTGTGCTTTTGGTTTCCATGTGAACTTTTAGGGGAAGTTATCTGCTGGTGATGTACAGAAGATGTCAAAAATGCTTTGGCAAACAGCAATTTAAATGAGCTCTCATCTTACACACATACAACAAACAGGCTAATACTAATCTGAAGTGGGTGTTTCACCTGACCTGCCATCCAAAACAGAGTGGCAGATATAAAACTGCCCGTAGCAAATCTCTGATCTTACAGGCATTTATTGATCAAATGTGTAAACAAGAGAGGCTCCTGTTTACAGATTACTGCTGGGAACTTCTCCATAGGAGAGAGCTCCAAATTTTGGTGGAATTGGGGTACTGTTGTGAAAAGTGACAAGGCCAATTTTTCTTTTTTAAGAGCAAAGGAGAAATGCTGCCTGTTCCCACAGGTGCTGGCCAGAACCCTGTCCGACAGGCGAGTGTTGCTGCAGGAATCCCATACTCCGTGCCTGCCTGGAGCTGCCAGATGATCTGTGGGTCAGGCTTGAAAGCAGTATGTCTGGCTGCTCAGTCCATACTGGTGGGAGAATCCAGCATCGTGGTCGCAGGAGGCATGGAGAGTATGAGCAAGGTAAAGCAAAGGATTGCAGTCACAGCGCTCTGGCTTACTGGGAGCAAACAGCATTAAGTTATGTTGAAATCCTGTATTTGTAGGCCGACACTCTGGAGGCGGGTTGAAGGAGTAGCTGAGGTTTGTGCACTTGCGTATGAGTTTACACATGCAACGATTGATTTCAGTAGTGTGGGGTTTTGTTTAAAAAAAAAGGCCTCATATGGTAGCCACTGAAAAGGTGCCAGGCAAACACACACTGCATTTAAAATTCCATTTTCATTTCCATCTAGCCCTGTTGTGGTGAATGACTTGGCCGTGACAACTAGCAATAGACAGGGTTTTTTTGTTTTGCAAGAAGGCCAAAGAAGGAATAACTGAAAATGTTAAGATTCACCAAGAAACTTGAGCCTGGAAAGGAAGCAAAGCAGTTTTATTTCAAGTTGTCCATCCCAAGGCTGTATTCAGGAATGATCCTGGGCTGTTGATCTGATGCCCAGGAAAGGGGTGTCCTCTTCTGCTGGGGCTCAGCTGCCCGTGCTGAGGGTGATGTTGGCCCTCACTGGCAGCAGAGTGCAACCAGAAACCACCTAGCATAGACTGGTGCAATGGGAGACCACTGTTGTGTGGCCTAGGGACAATGGATTCAGTCTGTGGAAATGCTGCTCCATGATGTGCTGCTGGGGGAATGCATGGGGCAAACTGTATGCCAGCTGGCAGGCTCTGGAGGGAGAGGCAGAGCAGGCAGCTGGGAAGACTGCTGGAATTTGGGGTAGCTACCTGCAAAGCAGGGGTCTGTCTCTTCAGTAGACTGGCTGTATTGTGCACTGGAGGTGCAAACCATCTGAATCCTTTCAAAATACCCTCTTGCAGGCTCCTCATGTCATTCACATGCGAGCTGGGGTGAAAATGGGAGAGGCTTCCTTGCAGGACACTATAATCCTTGATGGCCTTACAGATGCTTTTTATCAATATCATATGGGTATAACAGGTAAGTGATGACAGTCCAGAAAATGAAATGGTTGAGTGGGGAGAGAAGAAGAATTCACTGACAGAAAATTTCAGAAATCTGGAGTTATAAACAAGGTGTTACAAGCTGTCCTTAAGTTGTAGTCATGAAAAAGAAAGAAATCTGTAATACTGAAAGGCATCAAAGGTATCTTCTATTTTGTTTGAAAAGCTACTGTTTTGGTTTTTTTTCATGCCTGAGCATCTCTTCTACATCTGAGAAATTTATTTTCAGAAAAAAATAATAAAACGATCCCTGTATGTAACTGGACCATTTAGCAGCACAGATTTATAGTGAGGAGGAAATACGTAAAGTATGCTGTGGGTATACATGGTTCTACAACTTCAGGTTATTGCATGCTGGATGGATATTCAGCCAACTGCTTTTTCAGACCCTGCTTATGAAACAGAGTATCTTCAGAATTGTTCCCTCTTCTGAAGCAGCAGTAGAGAGATCTGACCATAATAGTCCAAACAAGCAATAAACCGGAAAAGCTTGTTTGCATTTGTATTTAATTTGATAAAACATCTGGGAGGAGATCACACAGAAATTTTCACCTTCAAGAAAAGATATAGTAGAGAATCATGAAAAAACAAGAAGTCAGAATGAAAATTGTTCAACAAGCTCAGCTGCGTGCTACAGCAAATATTAGTGACTACATTTGTGCTTACAATTTTACAACTTAATGTTTTAGCATTTCCTGATGGCAATTTGCACTTTGTCCCTATTTCAGCTGAAAATGTGGCCAAACAGTGGCAAGTCAGCAGAGGAGAACAAGACCAACTTGCTGTACAATCACAAAACAGGGCAGAGGCAGCACAGAAAGCTGGCTATTTTACAAAAGAAATTGTTCCTGTTCTTGTACCATCTAAAAAAGGTGGGTGTGAATGGATAATGAGAGCTGATTTTAAAGAAAAATCTCTTTTCTACCGTGTTTCCTAAAGTCAGTGGATGGTTTCCCACTTACACAGCCTTTCTGTAAGTATGTAGCCTGTTGCTCTCTTTTTCAGCTTTCAGTGGTTATTTTTTAAATCAAAGAGAAGCAATTCAAATGTGGAATATCTAAATGTAGCTCTCTGGAAATACTGTTTTATTGGAGATATAATAACTACCTAGACAAATCACTGACTTAACATAGACTTGGATATGTTACCAAAATCCGTGCTTTTCATTTTGTTAAGGCTTCTGCTGCACCAAACTTAAAACAGTCATATTCATCTAGCAGCACTTTCAGGACATGAGATAATAATATTTAATGACACTGCTCTTTGCAGAGAGATTACTACAAGTTTCATTTGAAATACAGCCTTCTGCTGAAACAGAAGCTATTGGGTTAGGAACAGCAAGGGCAAGATCAGCTTTTGCAACAAGTAGCCAGTATTTTATTTGTTAACATTTTGTCTTGGGATGGGAAACTTGAGCTCTCTGCTGTGCTAGGAGCTGAAGGGTTACAGCAGTTTGTTAGACTTCATTGAGTTGGACTCTGGCTCCAACATAAGAATGGCTTATGTTGGTTAAAAGGAGTATAGTGTATATTGTTGTTTGTGCTGGCTTTCTGTCTGAGATGTGTGTGTGTGATTAGACCCTCCTGCGAGGGCATAATGCTCTGTTTTGCAGGTCCTATAGAAGTTAAAACAGATGAACACCCTCGACATGGGAGCAACTTGGAAACAATGGCAAAGCTAAAGCCCTGTTTCCTGACAGATGGAACTGGGACGGTAACAGCAGCTAATGCTTCAGGTTGGTCCATCTGGCTAAAACGAAATGGAAAAGAACAATAGCTGCCTGTGGCTCAAGGCAGGGTCTCTACAAAGGGTTTTGTTGCCATGTGGGTACTGCTCAATGTATTTTGCAGGAAATGGCAATGTGTTTAATAACATAGGTAGGCCTCAGTTTTAGTTGTGGTGGAAGATTTCTTTACTGATGAGTTGTCTTTTGTTTGCTTGTTTTCTATGATGCAATAGGAGGGTTTGGACAATAACATCAATATTTGATAGGCTGGAATGAATAGAAATTACATGCTTTCCTTTTAAAAGCAGCTGCCTAGGGCCTTCTGATACTGCAGGTCTGGACAATGGAAAACTTAATGATTCATGTTTGAAAATGTTACTCCTGTGGGACTGCCAGAGGCAGCTTTGAAACTTCTTCCTTGGTCCTTATGCTTCCTCTTCCAAAGTCTACCTAATAAATCTGATGTACTTTTTTTTCAGATTGTGCTTAATTATTCCACCTGCTGCTTCCCAAACAATCACAAATGTGTCACATTTACAGCAGTATATGTTCCCTGTTAAGTGTTTGTGGCAGAGATCAGACTTTGCTGATCTGAACAGTACTCACCTAAACCAATAAAATATTCGTGATTTTTGTTTTGTCTGGATTATGAATTTATGCAAGCAGGAAAAACTGGTACAGTAAAAGCCCAAACAAACACATACATGTTGTTTGTCACTCCACAGGTCTAAATGACGGAGCTGCAGCTGTAGTTCTAATGAAGAAATCAGAGGCTGCTAGGAGAGGTCTTATGCCTTTGGCTCGGATTGTATCTTGGGCTCAGACTGGTATAGATCCATCCATAATGGGAGTAGGGCCCATTTCAGCAATAAGAAAAGCTGTAAGTAATCACCTCTCTTATCTATGCATCTATTATGGTTATAACTCTTGCTTGTAATGGCTTTTCATTTTCTGGTCATATTTTGGTTTTTCTAAGGGAAACCTAGAAAAAAATAAGTAAAAACGAGACTCAAAATTTCTAGTGCTACCAAGATAGTGCCTACTTGTTGAAAAAACCCTCAAATGTATAGGCATACGAATGGAGTTTAGAGCATAAACTAGTCAGGTTTGGGAAGGGGCAACCTTAGAGGCCAAAGGTCAAATTTCAGGGATGTGTATATTAATCTAGTGATGATTTGGCCCTACCACGATATGGTTCTGATACTGTGCCTGGCCAGGTTGATTTTCAGATCACTGCCTGATTGTTTTTGTGATAGCACAACACTGAGAAGGCCAGTGAGTGCATCTGCATTGGCAAATGGGATGGTACTCTTTGTGTTTCAGTTTGTCCTGCAAAAAGGTTGGAGCATAGAAATCGGATTCCTTTCAGGTGAAACTGAACAAGGTGTACTCCAAAACCCCATCTGTTGTGCTCAGACGATTATTGCACCCACTGATGTCCTCAGTGTTTAGTCCACAGGACAAGATTCTGAAAATTACTCCAGTGAGAAGCCCTGATAGTACCACACCGCTTGCTCATACTGACATGGCAACTCCAGCTGTTAAAACTGAGCATGAAATTGGGCATGAAAAAAACTCTTGTACAGCTAAGAACAGATTTGCTTTAGTATTCCTTCTTAGCTTTTTTAATATTGTGTAAAGGCCTTATTTAGTTCACCTATGAAACATCCCGGCCACATGGAAGCCTAACTTGAATTCACCCAAGTTCTGTGCTTTTGACAAAAAAATCAGAACTGTAATGCTTTTTCTTATCTCAAACTGTTCTTTTAAATCAAAAATGCTGTAAATGCACATGCAATATAGTTTAAATTGTACAACAGACTGTATTTAACAGTGCCTATAATTGTATAGGTACTCTGAAAAAGGGCACACTGCTTCTTAGTGTAACTTTGTGTTATCAAGTGCTTGTTTTTCTCTTCAGAATTTTATAGTAGCACTTTAGAGAACAAGTAGGTTATAAATTTTAGTGTTAAAACATACTTTATCTTAGCCCTCTGCCAAAAGGAGAGGTTTCCATACTGTCTCTACTAGAAAGAGGCCCTCCTCCTTGACTATAGCCTTGGAGGTGCAGCTGTCTGGCTAGCCTAGGTTGTGAAACATCATTGCTGCAGATGATTCTGGTGATAAAGTACTGCTGATAGAAATAAAGTGAGTGGAAGTAAAAATGTACATATGTGAAACATGCCTAAGCCTGTACTAAAGTAGGCAATTGCATAAAAATAGTTTCTCAAGTGAAAACATGAGCCAAACCATCTTCCAAAATAGTTGCATGGGAAGAGCTTCAAGTGGAAACTTTCAGCTTAAAGGTGGGACTGGACAAATTACACACCACCTATCACTAATGGTTGACAACTTGCAATTTTCTGTGTAGAAGTTTCTACTAAGTAGCAAATCTCTATTTAAACAGTCAGACTCTGTCCTGAAAAACCTGCTTGCAATCTGTTAAAGCCTACTTTTGAGTAGAGTGCTTGTTCCAGTAAGGGCACCATGAACAGTTTGATTCTCACAATTGCACCACCACTACTATGTGTAAAATTAGTCGAAGTTTAATGAACAGCCAGCATCTTACAGCACATTGTACTAACTTTTGCTGATGCTACAATTTTGTCTGTAGTCTTCAGAAATCCTGTCATAAACACTGGCTATGAAAAAATTGTTTTCCTTCAACTTTTTAGAAGTGGTAGCTTTAAACTGCCCCATTTAAGTCTTATGAAAAGCTTCCTCTGGTGCTAAGGAAAATCTGTTAAGATAATGCTCCTATTTGTGTTTTCTCAGATTGAGAAAGCCAGCTGGACTCTGGACCAAATTGACCTGTTTGAAATTAATGAAGCCTTTGCATCGCTATCTGTCGCAATAGCAAAAGAACTGAAAGTAAATCCCGAAAAGGTAATTAACATATTTGTAAGCTGGAATTTATTTGCCTCCTGCAATTCAAACTTGTTCCATTCCATGCGTCTGGACTGTATTGGCAAGCACAGCCCTCTTCCAATCACTCTGCTATAAGGAAACAAGATGGGAGCCCCAGAAGGCATTTCCTCACACTGCTGTGCTGTCAGCTGGCTTTGCTAGCAGGCAGTTTCCCAGAACAGGTTACAACTTCGTGCAGTGGATTTTTATGCAATCTATGCAACTGCTTGAGCATACTTATAATTCAGAATCTGGAGTTGCTGCTAAAAGTGTATGTGCCATGGTATTCTTCCAAGTGATGGCAAAATGTAATCCCTAAATTCAGCTTTATTTCCTTCAGAGAGTAACAATGGCATACTTTCAAAAGAAATACTCTGTGAAAGGGTAGTTGTGGTTTCAGGCTCACACATAATCTGGGGTAGATCCAGTGAAGTAATTCATGTTGAATGTCAGCTAAGCTAGTTAAATGTTCCTGACCTTCTCTATTGGCTTTTTTTTTTTTTTAAGATTAATATCCAAGGTGGGGCTATTGCTCTTGGCCACCCTCTTGGTGCCTCTGGTTGTCGCATCCTTGTAACTCTTCTATATGCACTGGAACGAACTGGTGGAAAACGTGGTGTTGCTGCTCTCTGTATCGGAGGAGGAATGGGAATTGCCATGTGCGTTGAGAGATGAACCCAAGTGAATGAATGGACAGCTAATGTTAACAAGCTTTGAAACATTTTACTAATAAACATCTAATAGTGGGTCTCACAGTTGTTAGTTTTGCCTAAAATTAAATAAACTTACACCATTACTTTTTGCCACTCGATCGCTGCCTTATCAGACACTAGAACTTAAGTTCTCAGTACAAGGACCAACCTTGCTTTCAAAAATTAGTTTGTTCACAAGAAAATAGCAGCAACATTCAACCACCTGTTTTATTAACACTTTAGTTATAAGAGTTGGAAGTGTAAGTGAAACAAACATAAATAAAGCCTAAGTTATTCTTCAAGTGCTCCAGACTGAACTGCATCCTCATAGCACCCTTTCTCTTCTTTAGTCTCAGGGTGCAGTTTAATAAGATCATCAATTCGAAGAATAGTAATTGCAGCTTCTGTTGCAAACTTTAGGCTCTTAGTTTTGACCATGGTGGGTTCAAAGACACCAGCTTGCTTGTTATCACGAGGCTTTCCATTGATCAAGTCAAGACCAATCCTGCAAACAAGAAATGTTGTCAGATGGAGAGGTAGAAAAAGTAGAAATACAGCTGGGGAGTATACTGTGTAACTACTATGTCACAGTGACACAGACATAGGGCTGAAGAACAGAGGCAGAGAAGCTCAGTGATAACACTAATTTTACCATGCAAATCATGGTTCAGTAACTGGGAGAACAATTTTCCATTTAAGTCACCAACCCACACCACTTTTATTAGCCTTCTAAAAGACAGATACTTGCCATTTCAGGTTTTTGCGATCTGGGTTAACTTGAGCCTCGTTGTGGAATGCTCTCAACTTTGCAACAAGATCTGTTGCATCCTGAGCGGCATTGACTGCCAGTGTATTTGGAATTACTAAGAGGGATCTTGCAAATTCTGCTATTGCAAGTTGTTCACGTGACCCCTAGAAAGAGGAAAAAAGTTTTTAAACCAACTGGCTGCAACAAGAGAGGCAAAAATATAGCAGTGATCAAGAACATCCATAGTAGGTAGGGGTTTACACATGCAAAACGTGTTTGCTTCAAAGAACCACACAGTCAAATTATCAGAGAAAGAATAACTCACATCCTCCATTTTAAAGGAGCATCTTACATTTTTTAAGATGATTAGGTTTTCATGGGCCACAGAAATTACTTTTAGTAGATGAAAATAAATGCTTAAAAATTTATTGTTCCTGTCTAACACATACACACTGTTGCTTCTTTGTGCAAGACTTACCATGCTGGTTGCATAATTTTCCAGATATATTGAAAGTGCTGCCTCTACAGCACCACCACCTGGGACAACAGACTTGGACTCCAAAACCCTTTTGACAACACAGAGAGCATCATGTATAGATCGTTCCATTTCATCACACATGAAATCATTAGCTCCTCGTAAGATAATTGATGCTGAAGTCCGAGCTTTTGTGCTAGGGAAGAAAAGGAATCAGAAGTCAGCTGTGGTGAACAGAATATAAAACTCTTCTGCTGAAAGACTTTTGAAGTCAAGTTCAGCTGAGCCTCATTCTTTCAACATTTAAAAGAAAATCTTAATGTTATGCATCCTTGCAGGATACATACATTCTAACTTAGTAAAGTCAATATTTTGGTTTCTAATATGCTAGAACCTAGTTTGAGTTTTAGTCTTTTGAAGAAAGCTACCTATCAAAGTATGATGACAAGACATTTTCCCATCAAACAGGGGAAAGTGTACTTAGATGTTAATAAAGATCCTCTGAACACCCATCAAGTAAGCTCACTATGTGCTCACTACAGGCAGTCACTATGTAGCTTGCCCCACATGTGTCATGGTCAGAGCATTTCATTCACACACAAATGAGATTACAGAAGTTCAACACTGAGAAGGAATACTGAAGCAGTGGAAGAGTTAATACCTAAGGTACGTTCTCATGAAACAAACTGATACTCAGTTTTTCAGGTACCAAATAGCAAAAGTAAATGCTGTCTTCCACTAAAAATGGAAAGATTTAGCTTGCACATCTATTCATATGCAATTACTCAGATGGTACCTACTGCCCTTTACTGTCTGTAAATGGAAGCCAGTTTAGAAACATTTGTTTGTAAACAAAAACCTAAGTAAAATCTACCAATCTGTCTCATACATTATGGTTGGCAAAACAGGTGTCCAGCCCCAGCAAGAGATTAAATACTGGTACTTTCACCTCTAATTTGCACTGGATTCAGATACTCTTTCCTATGCATCTAACTACTCAGACCACTGAAATAGCATGGACATAAATAAATACATAAATAAATGTAATTTTATATCAAACTTAGAAAACATACACCAAAGTGAACATTTTTTAAAAGGATCCTTACTTCTTGATTAAAATCAGCTCATCATCACAGATTCTCTCTTGAATCACCTCTTCCGCCTGTCCCAGCATTAATGCCTCAAAACTCTCCTCACCTTCAAGGTTTGCAAGGGTTGAACATACGGTTGCTTTAACAAACAAAAAAGTGAAGTTAGCATTCAATTCCAACACATCATCCTCTGCCAACTTCCCAGAACAGATACACACAAAGACAAACAGAAATCGAAAACAGAAATAAAAACTGCCTAATGTCAGATTTTTCTGACATTAAACAGCATTTTTCAGGCAGCAGTTCAATGTTCTGCAGTTAATAACTGATATTAGTACTTTTGCTCAACTTTTACAGCACTTACTTTTCCACATCTACTACAATCTCCCATGCTTTACCAAAATGAATGTGTTTTCTTCCAAACAGATAAAAATCTGAATAGGACCAGAATTTCTGAAGTATGTATCGAGTGATTTAGGAGTTCTTCACTCCTCTTGAAACTGTCCAAACAACATACTTAACTGTCTAAACACAGGCTTATGCATGCTTGTATAATAAAAGGCTTCTAAATAAATAGAGATTATGGCTCCCATTTCCACAAAACGCCAGTCTTCACAGTGCCAGGCAGTTTTTTCTTCCCACACTGTAAATCTGGGCGCAATCAACTCTTACAGTAGTCACCTACTTTGACCAAAGTCATTTAAAAGCAACAATAAAGTTAAAAATAAGTAGCTCATCTTTACTCATCCTGACCTTGCATGTGAAGCTGTATTTTTAAAATTAGTTACCAATATCCTAAAAAACACTTTTTACTTTAAACAATACATTAAAAAAGGTTATTTTTATATATAAACATACCTCCAGATGCCTTAGCAATCCTCTTAAGGTCCTTTTTCACAACTCTTCGTACTGCCATAGCCCCAGCATCAACGAAGTATTTCAGACACATGTCATCAATACCTCCAGTGGTGAGAATAACGTTGGCACCAGTGGCCAAAATCTTCTGGATCCTTTCTTTGGTAATATCTGACTCTCTGCAAAGATAAAGGCAAAAGTTATGAAAGAGTATTTAAAAATCTACCATCACACATCCTGTCAACCCATTTCCTGAAACCTTAATGCAAGAATGGACCACTGTGCAAATGTACTTGGGATTTCTTGAAAATTGGCTTAATACTAGTTCTGCCTCCAGAAGCGAAGACTTCCAGCATTAGTATTTGATATTGCTGGAAAATGGTAACATTCAAAATATTTGTACCTCTTGCACTCAGAGAAAATTACATTGAGCCACCCCACCTGAAGAGACCAGATCAAGCCTGTACAACCCCACTGTCTCAGCTACTCAAACTTGCACACCTCTGCCTTATCTGGTCCAGCTTCTCAGGGTCTGAGATAACAATCTGAACACCGAGCTTCATTTTTGCTTTCTGCAGGCTGAAGTCAAGGCAGGCAATCTTTGCATTAACTATTCTCTTGGTCATACCTGATAAAAACAAGACAGAAAAAGGATTTCCGTCAAATCAAGTTAACAGAACATCAAGTCAGCATTAGAGAGCAAAACTAATGTCACTTTCACATTTCAGACTTCTACTGTTTGCTTCTCCACTTTCAGTTCTGCCCTAGGGCAGCAAAATTCTAATAAAGACATTCCTGTAATGTTACCTTTTTACATACCCTGTCCCCAAAACGAGAACGATCATGAAAATCTGACCTATCAGTCTTATATCCTTTAAGTTATCTAATTGCAGCTATGCTAAATGTAACAGTTCTCCGCAAACCTGGCACTGGCTCCACAAAAGGAGCCACTGAAGTTTGACCAGACTACAGTGCTACCATGCTGATACTGAGTTAGGGAAACTACAGCAGGGTATCAACACTTTTGTGGATCACTACCAGCTGGCAGACTCTGGTCTGGTCTAAAGAACACTGGTGAAGTGCAGTATTTTGTGTTCTTGTTTAATTGTTCTGCAATTGAAAACACATACAGTTTGCAACTAATGCAGTCAAGTAAGAAGAGCCACACAGAAAGACTAGAAGGACTGAGTTCACACAAGGGATTTAGGAGACGTAGCATGTTCTTACCCTGTGAGCCCACCACACAGTTCAGAGCGTAACCGTTCACAAGAATGCTCTCTTTTTGGCTGCGGCCATGGGCCTTCAAAACATTAACAGAGTTGATTGGATACCGAGCCTGACCCTTCTGGTCTGTGTATTTAACTGCTAGGGCAGCATCCACCACCATATTAGCAAAGAAATCACCATCACTAAAATGCTGTTAAGGTTAAAACTGAGAAGTAGTATTACAGGTAAGAAAAAAACCCAACAAAATAGGAGTTACTGACAGTGCCCCAATGAAGTTTCAAAAAAAAAAACTTCAGAAAGGCATGAAAGAGCTAGCTCTCTTTTCAATTGCATTAAAGGAATGAGTAATTACAAAAACTGAAACACCGGTAAGACAATTATGACAGGCTAGTGTTTTGCCTGCATTTTAGGTATCAAGAAAAATACCTATTCAATCTGCACAAAAGCTAAAATGTAAGTTTTCCTGTGACTATAGAGTAAATTGCAAATTTCTTTCCTCTGAATTCACTCCTCAGGTACTTCTCTAACACATTCTTCCATTCACTCAACTCTTTATCCAGTCGCACTAACAAGCATTGCAATTGTTAGGGAATAATAGGCTGTTAAAGCTATCATCATATGCCAACCCAGATTTAAATAAATTGGAAGAGTTTGAACATGCTTTCCCATATGCCATATCATAATATCTATGAAACACTTTTCCACACTCCCATTATAGAAAGAACAGCTTGAATATAATACCCCATTCATAAAAACTGCTGCAAGACAAACTAGCCTAGCTCCTCAAGCTCTGCCATCAGTCACTCTCACTTAACTCACTTGATCAATTTAAAGGATACACTCCTATAATTTTCGAGGACATTGATGTTTTAGCAGCATTAATCAGGCACTCCCTGCCCAATTCATCTGTGTTAATAACAAGATTTTCATTGATGTAGCGAACAGCTTCCCTGTAGAATAAAGACAAATTCTGATAAAGAACCACCTCCACAAAAAGACAAAAAACATACATCTTTTCAGCCCTTCCAAATGCTACCTTAAAGAACAAAGGGATGAAATCCATTAGTCTCCTAGGACAGTAACATGACTGTCATTCTGTTACGTGAAATACAACAGAAATACAATTAAAAAAACCCAGTAACACCTAAAAAATCACAAACCAACAAAAAACCCAACATCCCCCCCACAAACCACCATATCCACTTGGCACCAAGAAGTCTATATTAACACAGTTGCAAATACAGAAATGCAACCATATTAGTTTCTTACTTGCAAGCAAGGCGGTATCCACCAATAATAGAGGTAGGATGAATTTTCTGTTTCACTAGCTCATCTGCATTTTTGAGTAACTCTGCAGCAATAATTACCTGTTTGAAACAGAAATGTTAAATATATTCCATATAAGCAAAATAACTACCTTTTGCAACCTCAAACTATAAATAGTTTTTGACATCTGGTGAAAGCCACCTGATTCCACCCTCCAGAAAGTTGCCTTAAATCTTAGGCAAGTTTCCAACACTCAGCATCCTTTCAAGTCCTAACACTTGAATTTCTCACAGTTGTTAAAAATAAAAAACCTTAATTTGACATCTATCATCAACCTTCAAGGAAGAAAAAAATAAATAATGAAACTGAAGTAAGCAAATTCCCTTCCACAGCACCAGTTTTGCACAGAAATTAGCACCTCTAGAAAAATGCAAAGTCCGATTTTTCTATTCTTTAACCTACTTTTAAAAACTGCTTACATTCAGTTAACCCCAAGGTTCTTAATTCTATGTAGCTCATCAACACTACATCAAGATCCGTAACAGGTAAATCAAAAGCCATGCTGTGATAGTAATAAAAACACTGACTTTTGATGTACCTGTCTGTAAAACTTTCTACGTACCACTGAGGTGGTCCCATCACCAACTTCTTTGTCTTGCAGGTCTGCCAGCTCACAAAGAACTTTTGCAGCAGGATGCTCCACTTCTAGGAGTTTCAGAATGGTTGCACCATCATTAGTAATAGTCACGTCCTAATTTTCAGAAATCAAATGTTAATATGACATGAATTTCCATCACATTTTCACTGTTGTGTTTCACAGCATTCATACAAATGGCAGTTATTCTTTGCAAATGTCCATAAAGTAATTATTCACACCAAAAATTTCCTTCTTTCTTTTAAACAGGAGTCCCATTCTAACAGAAATGGTACCAATGCAGATTCTGCACCTTTTTTTTTTTTCAGTTAGGAAAGCCTTTAAGCTACAGAATCTCAACAAACATTTTTCCACATACCTGATTAGTAGTCATGAAATGACTACCCTCTAACACACTATTTTATTACAGATGCCTGGAAAATGACAAACATTCTTCAGTTGCTTGAAATATTTTAAAATACAAAATATTGCTTTAAAATCATGATGGGATTATTTGAAGGTTTTGGGGGTTATTTCTCCTGATGTGGAAACCAGCATATAGAAGTCGGCATCATGTTCTGTATGACTTTAACAGTGATACTCACTTCTTGGAACCTGACCAATACTTTAAGTGGTGACAAGAACTTACATATAAAAAAGAGACAACTGTATCACATAAACTACAACAGATGAAATTAAAAGCATATATCACACATTATCTGATACACAATTTTACCACAGTTCTCCTATCCCCTCCCAGAACCATGGAAAAGACAGGCACATGCACCTTAGGCCTACAAAGCACACTAAGTGAAAGCACTTTTAACAAGAATACAAGTCCTCCTGACACTTCTTAAAGTAAGCTTTACTTACCCCAATATCATCCACCAACATCTTATCCAGACCAACGGGCCCAAGAGAACTCTTGACAATATTGGCAATAGCAGATGCAGCAGTAACTGAATAAACGAGAGAAAAAAGGAAACCATTAAGTTTTATCTTTCTGACTTTAGGGTGAGTCTCAGGTTTACAAGAAATCGTGCCAAGAACCCACAATTCAGAAACTGGAGATAAAGTGATCTAATTTAGGATTAGGATTCAGTCTATCTAACCTGAAGCTCTAGCTTACCTTTGTCAGGCTTGCTGTTCCAAAGAAATACAATCTGTGCCAAACCTCACTCATCCATCCAAGCTGGTTTAGTTAACTAACCTGGCAAAACTGACTGATCAGAAAAAGAATCCTTTTTCTGCTGCCTGGGTAAAATGGAGAACAGGATTGATGTCAGAAGAGCAGCACTGTTATCTTAGGAAGGGTTGGTAGTACTGATGCTTTTGACTGCAGCAAGTCACGCCATGAGACTTCACTCTTATCTACTCCTCAGTTCTATGCAGACAGAGATCAATGGTATCACTATATATCAATTAGTGAAACATCTTTTTGCTCCGTGACTGAAACAAAACATTTACACTGCAACTAAGTCACCGAAGCAAAAAGGTGACCTTTCAAAGTAACATAAAAACACCGGCTCATTCAAAGGTTGTTCTGCCAACTTCATATAGGAGAAAGATACAATCAACCTTTTCCTTCAGACCGTGGCAAGATTTTCTCTATCCCACAAGCATAGCCACTTAATCTAGAAAATGAAAAAGTGGTAGTATAATGGGAATAGTTACAACTCAAGAGACCTTCGCTTTGAACTTCAAACAATACAACTGTATATATTTTGCTTTAGAAGATTAATAACAACTTTCTGGAATAAATAACCGCGATACCAAAGACGCCATCATCAAGTACAACCTCAGTCACAAATTGAGATAATTTTCTTTCTAAGTGATTTGCCTAAAATATCACCAGAGCTGCAAGACTCTCTGAATAATCAGGAACCAGGTCTTCAGCTTCTTCCTTTGTCTTTTGTCTTCTCAGAATCTGCAATCCGTCTCGGAATTTGCAGCATTCACCCAGGACTTGGGGGCGCAACCCTGAGCAATGCGGAACGCGTTTGAGAATCACAGCTAGAGACACCCATGCCAAGGAGAGGCCCCCTCCCAGAAGCAGCATGTCCCCTTGTGCTGTGCAGCACGGCCCTTCCCCTGAGGCCCCTTCCCCGGCGCGGCTGCTCGGCCAGCCCACAGACCCTGCGGGGCCGGGGGGCAGGAGCGCCCTCCGCCCGCGGCCGCCCTGTCCCCGGTGCCCGAAGGGAAAGAGGGTGCGTGGCGCTACATCCCGTCGCCCCTCGGACGCCAGGGAGTGGCGCGGAGAAGGAGCCGGACCTGCCCCCGCGCCCTCCTTCCCGCCCTACAGGCGGCAGCGGCCCGGGGACGGAGGGAATGCGGCGGGAGGGCGCGGCCGCTCCCGGGCGGGCAGGGCCGGGCCGGGCGAGCACATGGCGGCGCTGACCATGGCCGCGCCATGTTCGCTCTCCCCCGCCCCTCCCTCCCTCCCTCCCGCTCCTGCAGCGCCCGCCGGGGCGCGCCGCCGTTACCGTTCTGCGTGCGGACCGTATCGCCGCTGGTGCGCTCTCCGAACACGGCCAGGGGCCCCTCCATGGCCGACATGTCCCCGCCGCGCTCGGCCCGGGCCGGACAGCGCCGCCACACGCACAGAGAGCGGCGGGATGGCCGGCGCGGCGCGAGGCACGCTGGGAGCGCGCGCCCCCCTCGCTCCCCCCCACGGCTCGGAGCGCGGTGGGAGGGGCGTCGGCCCTGCGCGCGCGGGGGGCCGGGGCCGCCCCGGGGCTGACCAATCCCAGGGCGCGGCACCGCCCGGCCGCCCCCCGCGCCCCGGGCCCCGCTGTTCTCCCCGCAGGCACCGTCCCGGCTCCGCCCCTGGCCCCCTGCCCGCTCCGCACCGCCGCGACCCCCGGCCCGGGCCCCGGCGGGGTCGGCGTGCGCGCCCCATCGCGGCGCTGGCAGCCTGGGACGGGGCAGCACCC
>JAWWMO010000121.1:57450508-57463731 GCA_035047845.1 Dendrocincla fuliginosa
GATGGAGGTGGGCGCGGAGGGCTTCGCGCGGAACCTGCCCCGCCTCAGGCGCCGCATCGGCCGCGCCGCCTTCCTGGGTGAGGCAGCCCGGGCGGAGCCTCGCCTTGCCCGGCAGCCAGCGCTGAGGCGAGGGTGTGGGACGGGCGGCGGGGATGGGGAAGGAGCCCCTCGCTGGGGCGCGGGGGAAGGAGGGGATGGGGATGGAGATGGGGAAGTAGATGGGGAAGTAGCCCCTCGCTGGGGCGCGGGGGTAGGAGGAGCGGCGGGGATGGGGATAGGGAAGGGGAAGGGAGCCCCTTGCTGGGGCGCGGGCTGCGGGGCTGGGGGCACGCACCCTGCACGGGGTGAGGCCGGCCCCTCCCGGGCGGGGGGTGTGTGTGGCCGTGTCGCATCCTGCCACAGGGATCGGGGAGCTGGAGGCTCCAGGCTCCCAGCAGTGTTCTCTTGAGCCTGCTGGCGGTGGGCTTGGCAGAGGTTTCGGTGAAGAGAAGTGTTCGGGAGAGCCCCGCCCTGCTCCCGGTGAAGTACTTGCCTCCCAGATTTCAAATTCTTTTGTGTTCTTTCCACGCCCACAGCTGTTGATACGGAGTTTACTGGCTTGTATTCAACTTTCTCACAAAACAACGAGCCCAGGTAAAGCTGTTGGACTTGAAATGTGAGGGAGACTTGTTGCTCTAGCTCCGTGCATAACAAACCTTTGTGTGTCCGCTCTCCTTTCCCCGGCTCTGGTTTTGTTCCTAGCCTGTTTGATTCCCCTTTGGAGCGGTACCTGAAGGCCAGGCAGAGTGTTCAGCGCTTCACTGTTACTCAGCTTGGTAAGTGCCACTCTGACACAGAAAAGGATCTCCCGAGGTCTTACAGGTAACCAGCTTTTGCCAATAGGTGGGTCCTGCAGGAGGCTTTGGTCTTAATTCCTTTGTTACAAAGACTGGGGTTTTTTTCCTCCTCTTTGATGTTTGATACTATCAACTTTGTAATATTTTAAATAATGTGAAGCCAGGTGGGCTATATGCTTTTTACCAGTCTAAAGCTGCAGTTAAAATTACAAGACTTCTAAAATAGAGGCTGCAAGCAAGAAGCATATGATGGCAACTTCTGTTCAAAGCTGTGTCATTTGATGTAGTGCATGAGTAAGGGGACTGTCAGAGGAAAATGAAGACTACTATTTCTGATACTCCTAAAATAACAAAATGAGAAAGAACCTGTGGAGGAGGGCTATTGACAGTTAAGAACCAATAAAAAATCAGGAAGTGAGCTCCAAAACTATTTCAGATATTGTTCAAAGCCTTAGGGTATGTAAGACATTAATGTGCCTTTTAGGGATTAACAGAAAATAAAAAAGAACCTGAGAAGTAAAACCCACACTTCAGTCCTCTCTGGTGCCCAGCTCCTTCAATCATTTTTGTAGCATAGCTGGACCCACAGACCCATCTGTGTATGTACGGTCAGATTTTGATCACCAGCTCACCTATTGCCCATTGTTCAGTCATTGTTATTTAATTGGACTTGACTCCTTTTCCCATTTAGCAGTAAAAGCTTGTCCAGCTTTCAGGCAGTTGAGAAGTGGTCTGGCAGTTGCTGGTAGGGTTTGCACTGCTACATCAGCAAGTGGAAAACATGTAGTTCATGAGGGGTTCCCCACATCCCTCAGCTCGTCTACACACTGTCTGTAGACATCCAGCTAAACTTTGCCATCTCAACAGAGGTTTCTTTCTTGCAGGGCTGGCAATATTCTCAAAAGAAAATTCAAACAAGTAAGTAAAAAAGCAGTTTTCTGTTACAATGAAGACCATGTAGCTGAGATTTTATACGTAATCCCTTTTGGGGGCAGTTATTTCTTGTAGTCATCTTCAAGAGATATTTTTTTCATTTCAGGTATGTGGTGCATTCATACAACTTCTTTCTCTTTCCCTCAACACTGGGAGTTGGGGATGTCGAATTCAACCTCTCTGCATCTAGCATTCAGTTCCTGTCTCATTATGGCTTTGACTACAATAAGGTATGTAATCTCTCTACCAAAAATCCAGAACCAAGGAAATCTGTGCAGTTACAGAAGAAATCAGGAATAGTATCCCTAAACACTACATTTCTGGGGTAAATAGCATCTTGCTGAAGTGTGAATGCATCATGCAGTTCATTATCAACAGGGATAGTAAGTGCTGTTTTTTCTGAACTGACATAGAGGCAATAACCACATCTTTGTCAGCATAAGGCAGATTTTCCTACCTATCTCCAGTGAGCTGAGGAGTTACTAAACAGACCCCAGTGGGTGTCTTTACTAGCTACGAAGATGAGGAAGGATCATTTTACCTGTGTCTTATTGCCACATTTCCTACAAAATTCAGAATGTCGTCCCATAAAACTACTGGTTTGCAATTCTGGACAGGAAGCATCTGATGCTTGACACTTGGAAGTATCTCATTAAAGGCAAAGTAAAAGCAGAGCAAAAAAATTTATTACAGTTGCCAAAAATCCTTTTCTTTCCTCCATACGTGTTGGATTGCCTACAGTTTGTCCTTGCTAACCTGCAATTCTCTGATGTGCTGCAAGAAGATCCAAGGGAACATAACAAACTTGGCATTTTTTTCTCTCCTCAGTTCCTCAAAGATGGAATCCCATACATGAATGAGGTACAAGAGAAGATCCTTAGACAGCATCTCTTAGCGGGCAGCTGGAAATTCCACAGGTGAGCACTATTCAGAGAGGTGGCTACTCAGTACTGACTGTGTTGATGGCTCAGCTTCACTTGGATCACGTTTTGTGGAAATACTGAAGCCTGTTGGTCTGAACACTTCACCACCAGCTGTTCCAGCATGCTGTGGTCTCTCTGAACGAAGACTCATATCACAGGATACAAAGTGGAGAATTGGGTGAATGTTGGGAAATGATGCTTTAGCATTCCCATGACAAGGCATAAGGCTTCATCTGTAAAGAGAATTTCTCACACTGCCTCTTTTCCCCTCATCCAGCACTAGTACTGCGGACAGGGATGTGCTGAAGAAAGCTATTGATGAAGTGACCTGTTGGATAGCTGCAGCAGAGGAAGAGGAGACTATGATTCTGCAGGATCTGAATGGTACGAAACAGGGTGCCTCCCTTAGGCACTGGTGAGCTCTGAGCGGCTTCATATCATCACTTCTGAACCTTTGGGGGTGCTACTGCCCTTTGCTGCCTGTTCTTTTAAACTGCTCTCTTGAGGAGGAAAGCACCAGTATCCATCCTGCCTTTATAACTCTTTGCCCCAGTTTACATCTCAGTTCCTGTCAGGAGTTCATCTCTGGACTCTGCTTTTCTGCTCCGATGAGGTGGTGGGTCTTCCTGAAGTGGAAGTGGATGTGGATGTCTGGGTGCTTGGAGCATGCTTTGTGGCAGTTGACTTTCATTTTGTGCTTCCTCAGAGCAGCAACTGGAAAATTTTTAGTTGCTCTGAATCTGGGTAATCTTTGACTTGTGCTTAATCCTGAGTGATTTTTTTTTGTGTTCTTCCCCTTGGAGAAAGGAACAGTGGGTCTCCTTTCACTTGCTGTCCCATGTGAAGCAGCAAGGAACACCACAGAGATACATATATACCAGTGGAGAGTAAAAATGCCATTTATCACTTGTGTTAGGTTTTGGGAGTACTATAGCAGAGCTGAGGAATTTCTGTGCTGTTTTGAAAGATTTGAAAGACAAGGAATTTTCACAGGGAATAATTCATAGGTTTGTTCAGAGAACCCAAAGCTTAATCCTCTATGTCAGGGAATAAAATACAGAAAAGGTTAGGAAGGACAGAGGGTATTAAAGGCTTTATCTGTTGATAGTTTTTTGCAGGGTGTGCAGTAGGAGGAGTGGGAACTGGGCTGTCTTTTATCTACTTTGTCAGCTTTAGTACATACAAGGCTGGTACTTAATAGAGTCTGGCAGTGGTGAGCACCTGTGAGAAGACATTTAAGTAAGCAGTAAGGCAGATTAAGGTGTCTCTTTGAATGCTGTTCTGAATAGAACTGGGTTAGTTTCTTATGGGCTGCACGGGAAGATGCATTGGTACCTCTCTTGTCTGCTTTGCTTCTGGGCCTGTTGCTTTGAAACCTTCCAAAACCATAGAGTGTCTTTTTTTCAGAGGAGTAGCCTTTCTCACTTTTCAGTTAGCCTTATCCTTTTTTTTTGGTGTTCTTACAAAAGCTTATTTGCCTGAAATTTTCACTGTGACTTTTGGGGGCTTCTTTTGTGGGTTTTTGCCTTGGTTGGTTTTTTGTTGTTTTATTTTTTTTTTTTTTTGGTTGGTTGGTGTTTTATTTTTTTTTGTAGGGTTTTTGTTTGTCTGGATTTTTTTGTTTTGCTTGTTGTTTCATTTTCTTTCTGTTGTGTTTGGTAATGTACCAGGATCATAGTTCAAGAATATTTTCTGTACACTGGAGGAGAAACATCTGGTCAGTCCTTCTGTCTGGAAAAATGTGTTTTCCCTCATAGGTTTGTCTGCACCTCGGAAGCTTTCACTAACTCTTTTTTTTTTCTTTTGTTTTTGTCACAGACTATCATGTGCTTGAAGTTCAGCTGGTTCTGAGGCAGGCTCTCCAAAATGTTTGGACAGAGCCTCTTGGAAACAAGAAGGTGAGATGGAAATGTGGACCTTTGAAAAGAGGACTTCTATCTAGACAGATAGGGCTGGCATTCTTGCAGGGATTCTGAAATGATAGGGTCTAGGAGGAGAAGACAGTGACAAAGGAATATTCTGGGAAATGTTGATTGTGGGATCCCAGTGCAAGGGATGCAGAAAACTGAGCAACTCTGGTTTCTGTTCTGTAGCCTCAAAATACATTGCACTGGAAATGCTTGTCCTTGAGGCACTTCTGGTGGAACCTTCTTTGTATTTTCAGACCATGTTAGGTTTCTCCTTCGGTACCTCCACAAAAATATACAGTTTTAGTCTTTTTTTTATGGTTTTCCTTTGCTGACTTTTGCCATGTATTTGCTTTGAAGACTTTTGCTCTCTCTGTGATTTGCTGTTTTGCAATTTGCTAGTACTATTTTATACTTGGTGCAATATTTTCTGTATTAAACCTTTGGCTGTGAACTTCTCAAACCATGGCATGAGTATATCAGTCAGTTGCTTAGAAGTAGTTTACGTAATTTTTTTTTTTTTTATTAGTCCTGTTTTGGTCTGATAACCTATGTCAACAGTGTCAGATTTATCCAGCCTTCTCACCTGAAACATTGCCTTTGGGGACTCAGTTTGTGTGATTGCTGTTTGTTTCTGAGTTTTCGGTGACATGAACTTACCATATTGGTATGAAGTTAAATTAAATTATGTTTGCTTGTGCTGCACAGAAACCCTGTGATTCCTACCAGTGGTCTTAATAAGGCACCCTTAGAGCAGATCTCTTTAGTTACTGGAGCACTGATCTCCATATAGAAGTGAGGCAGTCCCAAAGTGCCAGGGGATGCACAGTTTCTCTGTCCGTCATAGCCTGGAAGCTGAACTCATCCTCAGCATTACTGAACCTCAGTAAGCAATGTACATATAACTAGCATGGGAGGCTGAGATACTCGATGACTGTTCTTTCCAGATAATGGTAAAAAAAGTGAGTCTGCAGCATCGTCAGCTTCTGGAGAACTCTTCTCATGATCACTGTCAGAAGGAGGTCATTCTCCTGTCTGCCCGGGGCTTCACCAACCTCTTCCAGATCCTTGTTGAAGCCAAGAAGGTAGAATGTCTTATCCCTATTCTCATTTTTTCATGTCTTTCAAATGCAGTGTTACAAATCCTGGTGTTACACAACGTGAGTCACTGAGCAGATTCTTGCCTTTTGGGCAAGTTATGCTTTTCAGCATGTGACAGACTGGTTTATTGGACCATGTAAAGCATTGGTCTGACTTTGTGTGGAAATTCTCATGTTCTGTTTGCAGCTTATTGAATGGATTGCATCTTCAGAAGACTATGGGTGATGTGTGGGCAAAGACTGTCCCTGCCCTTGTGAGTGACTGTATAAATCTGATGGCTGGAACGTTTTGCCAGTGTTCAGCTGAACTGAGAATCCACCTAGCTATTTAGGTTTACTGAATATAGAATGCTGCTTAAAAAATACCCTCCTCAGAGTCCACAAGTCTGATTTCCTGCAAGCAGGAGCCTTGCAGCCTTTATGACTCCTGGGTGAGTGTGTGTGGATGCTGTCTGCTGGAGGAAAGGGTTATAGCTGTTAGACATGCCTGAAGTTGGTTGTCTAAGCTCTTTCCAGAAATATGTTCCAATGGGCTGTTACGTTTGTGTTCTTCCCGTAGCCTCTGGTGGGACACAACATGCTTATGGACCTTATGCATTTTCATGAGAAGTTCTACAAGCCCCTTCCAGGTAAAGCTGTACATAGCTGCTGTTCCAGGGTGCTGCCTTTGCAGTGGGGGTGGAACAGGCGGCGCAATGGCCTTTTGGCACCCGAGGCACCTGCAGTGCTTAGCCAGTGGCAGTGATAGTTGCCTCTTTTGAGCCTGAACTGCTGGAGCAGTGCATTGCTGTCTGCCTTCACCTCTCTTTCCTATGAATTTGTTATACCAGTGGCTTTTCCCCAGTTTCCTGATGCCTTTTTTCACATGTGCTTTGCTTTCAGAAAGCTATGAGGAGTTTAAAAGGAACATTCACAACCTGTTTCCTGTCCTCATAGACACCAAGACTGTAACAAAATCTATGCAGAAGGTGAGATGCACAGGTCTCTTTGTTTGAAGTTAAAGCTTGTCTTTCACTCAGAAGAGAGGATATCTTTCCTCCATGCCCTGTGGTTTCAGAACTGCAACCAGTGTTGCCCTGGGGCATTCTAATTTTAGATCTCATTTAATGAATTGTCAGTACAAGTAATTGAACTCTCTTACCATGAGGTCTGTCTTGGTTGGTTTTCTGACACATTCTTCTTTTATAGAATTACCTGTTTCCTCGAGTATCCAGTCTTTCGGAGGTGTATGCAGTTTTGTGCAGGTAAATGGTGGGCAGTCCCTGTGTTTTCTTTGGAAAGACATTTCAAAATCAGTAATTCCATATGCTCATACTTTCCCTCCTCCAAAACATTTTTCAATTCATTTCTTGTCTTTTTAAATTTAAGAGCAAAAGATTTTCACATCTTTCTTATAATGTAATTGTGTAATAAATTATTTGTTCTAAGTCACTTCTGATACTGTATCATCATTACTTCATTGGTCACAAGTCTGGTTTGCAGACATGCAACTTGAAAATTATGTTGCTTGTGATGTGTTCTGAAATGAGTAAGTTTCAGTTCTCAGCGAAAATACATCCTTAATTTCAAATGCCTGCTCCTAACAGAGGGCTGCAGTGAGCCCAAAGCAGTAACTAAATACAATGCTCAAATGGAACATGAGAAGATACCATACCTCCTGAGCTTAGTAATGATGTGGTAGAAGACTTCTCTTATTTTAGGCTTCTTTCGTGGCTAAGTTTTTTCATGTCAATTTTTCTAAGGAAAGCAAAATTTTGCCTGTTTCCCCATGCCCCCTAGTCCCAAGAAGGAGATGCAAAATGAGTATTTTTTCAAAACAGTACTGGGATACCGAGGCTTTGTTTGCTTGTTTCTTAGTTTCAAACTGCAGATTCTCAGGGTTTTTATGCTTGTTTGTTCTTTCTTTTATTTCACTCATTCCATGGGTGTCTCTTTATCCTTCAGGGGCTCCCCATTCAAATAGAACCATCTAGTGAAGCCCTTTCCTTGGAGTTTTAGTTCTGCTCACATTTTTATGTATGCAGTTAGAACAGACTTGCTGGTTACAAGTTTTGAGTGAAGGTAGAGACTGGGAAAGTATTTAGGAGTTAGTTTTCAGGAAGAAAACTGGTAGATAGTATTCAGATAAGCATTTTAGCCTTTTCACAGAACACTACCAGAGTTCCTTTTAAAGTCTTCAGTGGCTTTTTCCTAAGTGAAGCTGCAGGTCACTAGAGGACAATAACTTGTATCTAACATACCGAGGAAAGACAAAAATCTTACACATCCACTTGTCTTCAGCAGCAGCCTAAATCCCAAAGATCCACCGTGGCCAGTTATAGCTCTTGCAAGTGACTGCTCAAGATACGGTATGTTCTTAAGCAAATCTTACAAGTTCAGTAGATAAAAGGTTTTTGTTTTACTCTGTGTATGACCACATGCAAAGCATGAGTGAGTGCCAGTGGGTCTGCTGAATTTGCACAGAGCTGCTGACACACATTTTTGTCCAGACCCAAAGGGGCTCCCAGGACATGTTCTGCATATCCCTGGTACCTGCCGAGGGTAGTGCAGGGCAGGTTTGCATCATGCTGCAAGCACAGATGGCATTTACAGTAACTTGGGCTGAACGGGGCCTGACTTGGGACTGTGAAGAGTCAGTAGCCCTTGGAAGGGACAAGGAGAAGTGGGAAACAGCTGTCCTAGAAGGGAAAATAGTGGGAACTAGTGACAAGGAGGTCCTGGAAAGTAGTAGGAGCTTGGTGGCTGGTATGCAGGGTTAGCGGTGCTGCACGTGCAGGAAGTTTTGTCCAGTACATGGTGTGATACTGGCTGTGAGGCAGATGTTTTCTGGCTTCTCCTGGCAGCTCTGCAGCACAGGGCCTCCTGTGTTTTGAAGTAGGTCCCATACCATCAATAACATGCACAATACTGGTTTCGATGTTCATAAAAGTTAAAGTTTTTGCATGTGCATCTTGCTAAGCTTTTCAAACGTTAATGTAATTGCTGCCTTTTTATTGGTATTTTAAAATGCGTGGTAGAAGCACAGACTTTATACAGAGTGTAAAGCTTGTAGGTGAGGAAGGAAACTGAGCTGGGGGGGGGAAACCCTTCCAGAACAGTGGATCTTATGAATATTAGGATTCTGTAATGCAGCAGTTTTCAGAGCATGCTAAATATGTTTACTACTTCTTGATTTTGTTGGACACTTACAGCTGAGAAGAAATCTCCTCATGAGGCAGGCTATGATGCGTTTCTCTGTGGTTCAGGTAAAATGCTTCTTATAGACTCCTTCAGAGATTGTGTTGGGACTTGGCAGTTCCTTTTCTGCTCTGTAGCTCTATTTGATGCTGAGAAATACTTGTTTATATACAGTCTGTTGCTCTTAGTAACTTAGCTTCACTTTAGTGAATTTTTGCTTTCTATTTATTTAGTTATGTTTCTTTAGCTTTGTTCTAATGCCACCTTGTTATTCCTTCTAGTTCTCCTGATGTCAGCTCATTTGCTACTCTGCAGATCTACAGAGTGAGTAATATTTAAGTGTTTACTGAAAATTGTGTTACGTGGATGGGCTATGGAAAACAGTCATCCGTTTGCTCTGGATGACTTTTTGTTTTGCAGGCTGGCCTTCCTTCTGGATAAAAGAAAGTGTTACTGGAAATGTCATGTTGTAATTAGATTTTTATTTTATAAATCTGAAAGTAGTAGCTTTATGTCAAAGCTGACATTTTAAAAATGAAATCAGGGGCCATGCTATGGCTCAGAGGTTGGGAAATGACATTATGACTTCTTTATCCTCGAATGAGCTCTCTGAAGTTCAGCTCACTTGGGTAAGGGTCAAATAATTTTCCATTAGCTTCCATTTTTGAAATCTCTGTGAATCAGTGCCTTCAGTTAAGTTCATAAGAGGCAACTGTACAAAACCCTTCCTTTTGCTTTCAGCTCTTTGACTTCTGTAGGAGATGCCAAGACCTCAAATACCTATTTTGTCACTGCTTGAAGAGCTTGACACTGCAGCAGTGCAGCACTGGGGAAAAAACAAAATTTTGTTCTGTTTTTTGATTTAGTGATGCGGTGGAGGCTGATCCTTCTTTCTCACAGTATCTCACCGTGTTAGCCGAGCACGTGAACAAAGTGAATTTCATCCGAGGTGGTATTTCAAGCATTGTGCGTATGAATTGCAGGTCTGTGACCAGTTTGTGGGGTGCATAGGTCAGTAGTCTAGTTAGTGGCTTCAGTAGAGGAGAAGAATCCACTGGTGCTGAGGCTCACCTTAGCAGAATTTGTCATCGTAGAAGTGACACAATGAACTTTTTAAAATGGCAAATGAGTTGAATTTCTGCTTTGTGAAATGTATTTATATTCTTATGCTGTAAGATGGCCCTAGTCAGTTTATGTTGCTATTTTTCTGGTGGTTTCTCTGTGGTAATCATGACAGTTAGCTTTTATAACTGATGCTTAGATAACTCTTGACATAAAAGAAAAATAATTTTACAGCAACAGCTGCATTATACAACCTATCATTTATTTGTCATGTTTTGCATATATTTCTGGTTATATTAGTATTGCTTCTGTAGTATTTCCAAATTCAGATATGTCTCAATATTGTATATTTTCCAGAATTTTTCCGGGGAAGATGCTCCCCGCCATCATCCCCCTGTCTTGGTTGTTCATGTCCGAGGCTGGCCAGGGCTGAACGAGAGACAGATTTACCAAGAGTTTAATGGTCTTTGTCACTTTGATGTCAGACGGCTTTCAAAGAACCAGTTCATTCTGCTCTCCAGTAAATACAAGCAGTAAGTGATCAGGAGGTCTTAATTTTTTTGTCCTTTGCTCCTCTGATTCAAGTCTTCATTCCACCCTCCCTCTGCTGTGATACTGTGATAGCTCTTAGAGATTCCTGCCCTGAGCTGTTGTATGCTGTAAGCAGTCTGCAAGCCACAGCTCAAGACGTGCACTTTCATTGCAGCGTCAGGCTTGTCCTGCAGGATTACAAGCATCACCCTCACCTGCAGGTTTCCGTCTATCGCCACTGGAGGCATTCTCCGTTCGTGAACTGCCTGCTGCAGTGAGTTGTGGGAAGGACAGGAATGGGGTGTGGGAGGAGCATTCCTTTCAGGGTCCAAGGCCCCATCACAGCAGTGGCATGCTGCGCGTTTGTTCTCCTGTCAGCCCTTCAGGGGAACAAGGGGCTCAAAAAGGCTTGCTTATTGACTGCTGGGTGGTTACTCAGTAGATTTCAGTCCTGGGCTACTGGACTTTAATTGTAAATTGAGTTGAAGGTTAACCGGGAATGTTACCCCTCCAATAGCACGAAACTATGTATATCCTATCATAACAGACAGGTGGTTATCTTGGTGACCTATAGTGCCGGCTTTAATAAGCTTGACGAGAAGGAGGCAGAGTCTCCCAGGTGTGGGGATGGATGTATTTTTTCTACTGCTTGGTAGTGGGAGAGAATTCCAGATTCAAAGTGCACCCCCCCTTGTAGGATGGTGACATGAAGGGTGAATTTCTGGCCTGATATGGTTTGGAAGAATCTCAGTGCTTAACATGACAAAAATTAAGCCCTAAATGTAAGTAGCCTAACTGCATTTTTATTATTCTTGCCCTTTAGAGTCTCTGGTGTTGTGGCACTGTGGTCTCTCTTGGCGTTTGTACTCGGAGGAGCTCCTAGCTGCTCACTCTAAAGGATTGCCTTAGAGACAAGGCATGAGGAACACAGATCTTATTTCTTGTATTTGTCTATTGTGTTTCATTTCATTCAATAAACTATGATCAAAAAAACCCAAACCTTGAAACTCTGAATATTGTTTGAATTTTCTTGGCAATGTGTTTTTCAAGAGGATATGTTGGTTTCCAGTTTGTGGTGTTTTGTGATCTGTTCAAAGCATCATCCCATCTTGAAGATGGAGATGATTCTTTCAATGCCTAATTTACTTTGATCCTCTGTTGGTTCTTCACAGCTATTCATAACCCCAGTTTGTTCCCAGTGCTTGTGCTTGCTACATAAAACACATTTATGATGAAGTTCAGGAAATTATGAAATGAGAGTATTTTTAGCTTCAGTTGTAAAGCGGGGGAAATGTCACTGTTCACCAAATGAAAATGGGTGCAGCTGATGGAGAAACTGCTCTTGGGGCTCATGACGGATTCTGGGGACTAGTAAATAAGTTGCAGAGCTAGCAGTGCAGTCTCATGCAGTGGTATTTTCAGTGGCCGTGTAGCTGAGGATTGACACAGATAAGTGGAATTTATCAGGTTCCAATCTGTAGAATATACACAGGTCAGGTGGATCAGCATGCATTTCTGTTTGCTTCGCGTGCATAACATGTGAGCAGTCCTTTACCAAAAATAGCATGAGACATGCTTTGTGGATCAGTTTCTCTTGATACAGCTGGAGTATTTGTCAGTCCAGGAACTTTGGTCTTCAGAGATTTTTCTTATTATTTTCCTTCTCTTCTTAAAAACAATGTGCTGATCCAGAGTTTCCAGATAATGGTCCCTAGATGTCATTAGTCAGATTTAATTGGATGGGGCCTGTGATCACCTAATTGGCAGAACCTGCCTTGAATGGACAGTAAGGTGGGAGTTGCTGCAGGGGACCTTAAGGCAGCAGCTGGCACTGCAGTGTGCCTGAGGAGCACGCGCTTTTGCTGCTGAGAGCCTGCTGCTTTTCTGCTCTTTGGGGGAAAACCATAGCACGTCTTCAGATGTGGTTCTCAAGTTCTGCACAGCTTGTGGTTTACAGCTCTCATTTCATAAACAAGCTCCTAGCAAGACAAGTAGCTGACTTCTTCATGACTTCTTTTTTAACCCCTTCAGTGATGGGGTTCTCTGTCACAGTGTTCCTTCAAATACCAATATAAGTATCTCCCTGTTTATTCTGTAATGTTTATTTGTCTTTTAGCATCATTAGACCCCCACTTGTGTCAAGGAGAGCACAGGCTCTGTGTGTTGTGTAGGTTTAGGAAAACTTTTGCTCGGTGTTACGTGCAGTAGCATGTGTTTTCCCATAAAAACACTTCTTGTCTTATGATCTGGGAAACATGGTTCTGGGATCTCTTGTTCTGTGGGGTCTGGATTCATTTGGCTACTAAGTGTGGGGAGACAAAGCCTCATTTGCATATAAACTTTACAATCTGGGCATCATTAAGCCAGAGATGCTGTTAGCTCTGAGAAGCCCAACAGTATTTAAGGGAGCATGCACTTTGAAGGAACAAAGAAACTGTTCTGTCTTTAAATTTTGCTCCTTCCTCCTATTCTCTGAGTAGCACACCGACAAATAATGATTGAGTTCCCTGCAGTGCTGTTGTCTCTTTTGGCTCACCTTCTAGAGAAACACACTCCCCCATGGAAGAAAGTAGAGATCCCTTCACTATTTTTTTGAGAAATAGCCTATGGGTCTGACCATTCCTTTTCTGTTTCCGAGGGCCAGATGTGCCTCGTGTACCAATACAGTGTAGTGAAACAAGAGACTTGGCTTTCCAGATTTAGAGCTGGGAGAAATTACAAGTAACAATTGCTGTAGATGTACTAGATATTCCA
>JAWWMO010000121.1:57468590-57498679 GCA_035047845.1 Dendrocincla fuliginosa
CCATTCTGTAGCCACTTGTGCTCCATTTTTTGAGAGGTAAAATGCCGTGTCTCAGAAGATTTAGCGGGTTTTGGGTTTTTTCCAAGAAATTCCAAATTCACCTACAAAATGGAGTTTTCACCACAAAAACTGGGACAATTTTTGGAAAAAATAGAGAAAGTTTGCTTTAACTTTTCAAAAACAGCTCTTGTTGCCAATGGCAAAATATTTCAGTTTTCTCACGCAGCAAATCTGACACCAACACCTGTCACTTGTTTCACCTCACCTTCAAATCCACTTGTGCTGAAGACCCTGAATTCTTCCTGGGTAATCTCATGTCATGACCTGCTGTCTTCATAGTATTCAAAAGTCTGAAAAACTCATCCACCTCCAAAGTGCATCCCATCAAGGGAGTCTTGTAATTAAACTTGTGGGTTTACAGCCTGTCCTGGGTCTGTTTTTGCTTTCACCTTGCCCTCCCGGTCCCATCCTTTAAGGCTTTCTGAAGGACTAGCCCTCTGAATGGCTTCTCCAAGTCTGGTCTTCTTTCATACATCAACACAGGAGACCAGGGGGTTTGGACTGTTGTTGGTGAAAGTGAAAGAAGCAGAAACATACACGGGTCTGACTGGCCCTGATGCAGGAAGTCTGTGTTTCACAGGGGTTGCAAGTCTGACAGCATGGCAAAGATAAAGAACGCCATGGCAGTGACCATGATAGTGAGGTCAAGCCTCACTGGAGGCCTCTTTTAGACAGTGATGAACAAGATTGAACTAGAGAGAACCATGAGAGGTTTACAAATGAGGTGATTAATGGCTGAAGTGAAGACAATTATTGCATTGTTGCTCCCAGAGCTCTCAGCAAACAGAGTTTGTGAGTCCTCCATTTGGTGAAATCCTCCATCCCAGCGAGCAGGCAGGACAGGCTCCAAGCAAGAGCACACATACTGGATGAGAGGGGCTCAGGCCAGCTGTGCTGGTGCTATGCCAGGGACACGACCCTCAGGCACCCCACTGCAGCTTTCAAAAGGAAGGAGCCAGCATTGTAGCCAGGGGAGAAAGCAGTGCCCAGTGCCAAGTCGAGATGGCTGAGGAGCTCCCCTGAAAGTGCAGATGACTGCAGGCCCGCTAGTGTTGGCATGGAGGTCACATCAGTGATGGCCAGAGAGAGGACATACACAGTAAATTTGCTGTTCTTCATCCCAGAGCACAGATGCTAGAGGATGATAGCATTCCCACAGAATCTCAGAGGAGCTGGGAGCACTCACCTGACGAAGACTGCCTCCAGAAACAGCACGCTGTCTTCCCAGCCCTTGGCTCAGTCTTGTTAGTCCTTGCTGGGTCTGTAATGAGAGACAACAGTGTTCAACTCCATCATGGTGACACTTGAACCGAGAGCTGTTTGTCAGCAAGTGAGGGATGTTCTGCCATCAGTTTGTATTACTGAAGCTGATAGTAAAATATCATTATTTTATTACTATATAGATTAAAATTTCATAAGTACTTTAATTCTGAGAGATTGCAAACAACTTAATTTTTTGTGAGTCCTAATGTATTAGAAATGGAATAGTCCCTGACTGCTTAAATTACTGATCTTAATTTTGTGGATCAATACTAGGAATCCAGAGCCCCAAAGCAATGAAAGATGCTTCTCTTCTTCTGATAAGGACCCAGAAAATATGACCATGTTAACAAATCATCTGTATGTGCTTCATCAGCTACTAAGTATTAAACATGGAAATCAATCTGATAAAATAATAACTATAATAAAAAAAAATCACCACATCTAGGTAAAGTCTTGTTTGTGTAACTGAACAGTTTGTAATTTTTTTACAGAACACAAAGTCATTGATCAAAGTGATCTGTGTCCCTCTGTGATCTGTGTCAAAATGGTAATTAATGCATTTTGTTAATACATAAAAATAAACAAGTGTGTATACATAACTCATGGTATCATTTGATCTTGCACCTTTTGCTATCTAGTATAGCTTGCTTATATTTATATAGACTCAGGAAAATACAAAGTACCAAGCATCTTTTACCTCATTTATGGTAATAACAGTTGATAATTTTCAGTGCTTCATGGGGCTAGGGCCTACATTTTCCATGAGTCATGAACACGGCTGTAATTTGTCTCCAAGGACCTAACCAGCGGTGCAGCACTGATCCTTCCAGCTCCGGTGCGCTGACTTCAATCTGTTCTCTACATCCATTAGAAAAGGGGAGAGGTTGGTTGTGTCCTAGGCTTGTGCTCCCTGAGACTGTGTCTTCCTTGCCTTGATACACAGCTTCAGTGTCTCCTAGGAAGGGCTGGGTGCTCAGCTGTGTCACCGTGACCTTCCCCAGTGTGTCCTGTGTAACCTCCTGTCGACAAAGGGAAAGAACCACTTTATCAGTCTGCTTTTAGAGAGTTAACAGGGAATGAGCTAGGGCATTTTAAAAGTATAGAGGTAAGAATAAAACCCTACCATTGCTCTTTTAAAAAAAATATTTTGGGATGAAATCTTTATTCCAATGCATTTTACCTCTGAGTTTTGAATGAAATGGCAAAAGCCCTTTAGGCTGTTTAAATATTTATTTGTGGACTCTATTAATTAAAAAAGACTCAGAAAAAATTGCCTACTAGGTGGCATTGATTTAAAACTATAAGCCAACCAGTATTACACTTCAAATTGGTTTTCTTCTTTTGTAAGCAAAGTAGACCAGGTATTTGCGCAGACTCTTGTTTTACGCCTACAGCTCCCACACTTACCATCCCTTTATTGTCCTTGCTGGAGCAGCATGTAAGCCTTGTGGCAGCCTCACATGCTTTTTCATCTCCCATGAAGGAGGAGCTGTGGGCACAAGGGTGTATGCTTGCTATTACAGTTGTTTAAGGCTGCTCTGATCCCCAGGGAATCACAGGAGATAGCCACCTTTCTCTTGCTTTCAAGACCTGAAAAACAAAGCAAATGGGATGATGAAGGCTTCACCGGTCTTACAGGAATGGAAAGTCACAGACATATCTACAAACTGGATTAAAGCCAAATAAGCAGACTTTATAGTACCACTGCAGCATCCAAAGCACGTGAATCCAGAATTCCCAAGAGCAGAGCAGATGCAGAGGAGAATATACTGGTTTTTCCTTTCCACTAAATGGAAGTGATATCATCAAAGTACTGAAGCTGGAATGCAGGACTAAATGGGAGCTCTTACTTTGCAAAGACCAATTTAAAAAAAATAATCCCATCTTTAAGCTGATCATACTCCTTCCTAAAGGTATTAAGGATCTTTTGGCATTTCTTCTCCTGCCTTGACCAGAAATTGCAGTCCTCTGATGACCAGATCAGTTTCCAGCCCAGATGCACTATCATGCTAGAGGTGATATAATATTATCAACCAGACCAAGGCTCTCTGACACTTTTAGGTAATATCTGACAGCAGTAATCATGGAATAGCCTAGGTGGAGGAAAAAATCTGTGCTTTGCAGGCAGTTTTCTTTGATTTTTCAGAACAAAAATGTAAATCAAGATTCAAGCAAGTTTCAAGCTAAGGGGTGAGCTTTACTGGAGGTTTCAATGGGATCTGCTGCAGGACATAAAATGTTTAAGGTTCATGCTTAGAAATAATTACTTCTAGCTTAAATAATGCCAGCATGCTACTTTTTGCAGACAATGGGTAGTTGTGCATGTGAAGAGTTGCAGACATTCAGTGGCAGCTCATGGCAAGCGGAACCCTGGCTAATCCAGCTCATGACTTCTTCACCAAGCAGGTTAGTGGTGTTGCACTGCCTGTAGACGAGCCATGTGGGAGGAAAGCGAAAGGCAAAGCCAAGGCAGGTCACTGCGTGCACTTGGACAAGCTCCAGGGTTGATACTGCAACTGGAGAGACAGCACAATGCCTCCAAAAAGGGTAACATTTCCTTAATGTTCAGTAAATCTAAAGGGTTAAGGTGAAAGAGAAGGTTTTCTTTTCTGCCTAAATTAGGAAAGAGAAGAAACTTCTGAGATTCCCTGTTTTGTGTGTATGACAGTGTCCTGAAGACCTATACCAAATAAAGACTTCATGTAAACAATTGGACAAAAATAAATTGTCTCCCTGAGGTAGAACGAGCACATTGTGAGAGGGGTGAAGGCAGCTCTCTGGAGCCAGTGGGTGAGTTTGGAATAAGCACGTAGAGAGAGCTGGTGGTGTGACAGGAGAAGAGTATGAAGCAGGTTATGATTAGACTAGTGTGAAGACCTGCTGGGTAAAAATGCAAAGACAGGATGTCACAGGGAGATACTGAAGATCTGTGTGATCTCCGTATTAGTTTTACTCATGCTTTGAGGGCTCTATCTGCACTGAAGTAAAGGAAGAAGCCACATGGCTTTTTGCCTTAGAGTTCTTTTCCTTTTCATCATTCTTCTCTTCCTTCTCCCAGTCTCTCATGTCTCGTCTGGAACTTCAAGTGGTCAGAAGAAGGAAGTGAACATCTCAAGGGAATGCTGCAGAAGTGGTGAGAGAAAGGACAGAGCAAAAAAATATATAAAAAAAAAGAAACACTGATAAAGGAAGAGGAAATAAAAACACCCAAAGCTGTGGGCATTTGAGTAATAAGGTAGACAAAGGAGGCACAACAGTCATTTTAGCACTGCTTATTTTGTTCCTTCTGCTGGGTCTAGTTCAACAAATGGCTGAAAGTTTGAAGTCAATGCAATGTCAGAAATACTATTTTAAGGTCTGTTTGTTTTCAAATCAGCTGTCAAACAGACATTTTGGCAGCTTGGGTCTTTGTTTAGCCCCAGGAGGACATCTCTGGCTTCTACAGCCATAAGCTTGTGAAGCTGTCCAAGTGCAGAATGGATCAGAGCAGAGGCCTGAAAAGGAAATGCTTCCCCTCCTTTCCCCAGAAGTGTTTCCAAATCCTTATCTGAGCTTGGCTTTGGCATATGAAAAATAAATGAGCCTACAAGGGAGGGGCCACGTGTTGCTATTCCAGAAGAATTTTGACTCTTACGCAACATTTTGTATGTAAAGAAAGGTTTTGCAGTGTACAAACATAATTTGCCTCATGGTGCTGCAAACAGCCATGTCTGAGAGCGATACAAGGGGCCGATCTACTTGTGATAAAATGATGCATTTGAGATACGTGAGGAACAAGCAAAAATGAGTATTGTCACTCTGGGATATCATACCAACTATTGCAGCCGGGGAGTGCCCTCGGCTGTGAATTAGGGCAGAGAATGTATCTCTTGTTGCATTATGATAAAGGCCTGTTCTTGGAAGCCAGAAGGTATAATTAGGCTTACTCAATCGCATCTTTCCACCGGGGAAGTCTGTTTCACCACTGGCACAAGGAGATAAATGCTTGAAAAGCCTGGCCTTGTTTTGCCTGGCACAATGCTCCTTCAGGAATCATGCACCTACAGTTTAATGATCATCACATGAAATGTTTACATTTGCAATTATGGGACAGGCAGTTCCACCCCCTCAGCTGTTTTTTCCCAGCTGATGAAAATGTGAAGACTGAAGTATTTAAGCCCTGATTGAATGAAGCACAGGTTAGAATTTAGGTGGTGTCACTTAAACCACGTTCTCATGCCATGCTGACTTGAGCTTGCCTTTCAAAAGTTTGTGGTTTATATACCATACAAACCCTTTGTATTCAGAGGCTCCACCCTGACCCTATCCTCAGGGGCACATACCAGTTTGCTTAAGTAGCTGAGAAGTTTCAAGAAACCCCTGTAAAACTAGTTAGCTGGGATCAGGTGCTCAGTCCCTGGTTTTGGGCTCACAAATTCTATTGTGTAGTTTAACTCTGCCAGAACAGGATTAGTTGATGCCCATGGAGACTCACAGGTGATAGGAACAAAAAAACCAAACATGTTTACAGATTCTGGCCAGCATCTTCTTATATTGCCTTCTCTGTCCCAGAGCAGCCATCAAACCAGCAATCATCATCCAAGACACAGGGCTCCAGTGACTCATCTGCCATGTGAGGAATGAACATCACTGCCTTGCCATCCTGATGTGGTGCTGCATGTGGCTCTGGGGGTAACTCACCACTGTCTACAAAGCTTTCCTGGAGCTCCCCATCACATGCAGATCATTGCTAGCATGTGGAGGCAGGAGCACGGGAGTGCCCTGACCTCCCTCATCATCACTGTGTGCTGATGTGACTGCTGGTAGATCCTGTAGCAGCAGCTTCAGAAATTCATTCATCTGCACTGTCCCTGGTACCAAGGCAAGCCAAGCAATCAATATTTGGAGGAGTACTAAGGAAATATCTTTGCTGAGAATACATCTCACATCAGAGTCTGGTGTCTTTGTAGCACAGCAGGACAGTCCACGTAACAACACAGTTGGTGAAAACTTATGACATGTACTTAAGTGTGCCTTGAGTTATGCTTGTAAACACTTATCCTTAACCTCACTGAGAATGTATATTCCTGTCAGTGGGAATGTGGGTGCCTATAAACCACAAGAAGTTATTAAAAGATTAAGCCAGAAACAGAGAGAAAAAAAAATAGGATAATGAGGCAGACAAACAGGATAGATTATAGAGAGCTGCCAAACTTCAATCTTTTCAGCACAGGTGTCTTGTGAGCAGCTAAAGTGCAGTTAAGTGCTTTGTAGCCAGGGCTGTATCCCATGGGTTTTACTGGAGCTTTGTTGGCCTGTGGGCTGGTGGTAGCCTGAACATTTCTGTGATAGCCTGGCCCTACTCTGCACAACCAGCTCAGTCCCACTCCATCTCTCCATGGTGCAGAAGCAGACAGGACTGCCCACCTGGGACATGCCCTGGAGCCCTTCCTGTGGCTGGCTCCACTGTGGCCAGCAACATGTATGGCATGGCCAAGAGCCACACAGAGATGCTGGTTTATTGCTCATAGGGCAAGAAAAATCATGTGTCCTTGTCATCAAAAGATAAAGGGAAAGCTTGACAAGGAAGTAAAAATGCAGTCCTAGGAAATGTGTTCAGCAGGAAATAGAGACAGTGAAAGTCCCTGGAGCATCTAAATTTTGAAGAAAATATTTTCTATTAACAAAAGATTGACTTTAAGTGACTCTGAACATATTTTAGTTGCTGGAAGTCCCTGTTAATAGGAGGGAGAAAGCAGCGGTGTCTTTAATGCCTCCAACTCAGAGGAAGAAGAAACCTTATGGTTTGATACAGGAAGAAGTGGAATTCCTAAAAAACACAGAACTTCAGGTTCTTAATCTCCAGCTGCAAGTTGGTTGGTTGTTGTTCACTACACAACTTATTTTGTGTTATCTCAACTCTGCAGGGCAAATGCTGTCAGCAAACTAAAAATGCTGTTACCAAACTATGAATAGAGGAGGACAAGTCAATACTGTTTCTGAAAGCAAACTGATGACACAGTGAATATAGAGGTTTAGGCTTTGTCAAGATGTACCACTACATCACTGTGGGAGCTAGAAATCTTAAACCTGGAGCTCTCAAGAACACTTTTTGTTTATGTGCAGGGTCTGAACTGTTACCTGGTTTACTGACACTGATTTCCATGTGATGACTTACCACAGCTCAGCATCTTGTCCCATTTCTATTGAAGGTATAACAAAGAAAGTTGAAAAAGGTAGAAATATATTTAAGAAAGCCAAGACCTCTTGTTTTTACTGTAATAGAATCAAACTCATTTCTTATTGTGTTTGCAAGGTTGAAGTAGTAGCTGAATTCCTTGTATTTTTAGTATTTATATTTCTCTGTTACATGTGTCTCACAAATCTGAAGTTGTCTCCTAGAGCTCCCATGTTACTCCCATTTTGCAGAGGAGGAATTTTGATGACGTTGAGGAAGTCTGAAACTGAGTAAACACAGGCCTCTTGATTTCTACACTCAGAGTCATTGTTTCGTGCTCTTGCTACATTTAAAAATTTTCCTTTTCCAGAAAATACAATGGATTTTTTTTAATATTTTAGGACTCTAGATACACTCCAGATATATATGCTTGATGGAAGAGATGGCAGAGTGTTTTCACTCAGTGACTTTCTGACTTTATACAGTGAACCTAATGCATGAGCTTGTTTTGTACTTCTGTTCAAGCTGGATCACCTTGAAAAATAAAAATTATCTCTGAGTCAATATTTTGTCTTTGGAAAGACATGGGTATTAGAAGCAATTAAAAACAATAGAAGAACTTTACTCAAAGGAAAATGTTTAGTTACTTGAGGGTCTTCATTTTAAAAATTCATCATTTGGGAAATATTTCTCTTCTGAAACAGTATTTTGATGCACTGTGCTCTGGTTCACCTCTGTCAGTCAGGCTCCCTGTTGGACACCAAGAGAAAAGAGGACTGTAATAAAAAGCCATATTCTGTGGTGCTCTCTGGGAGGTTCAGTTCAATAAGGAGAAATGAGACATGGGAAACTGGGCTACTGCAGTTTGCCTGCAGAACCACAATGTGATATACACAGTGAAATTTTTATTTTTAAAATACTGAATTAATTCATGGACCTTTAGATCACTTTCACAGTTCTGAGGGAAATTCCTTTTTTAAACCCCAGCATCACAAAGCAACACACACCTCATTCAGGCATGTCATTACTACCTCTTGTTTACTGCTTATTATCTAATTACAATCATACACAGTAGTCACATTTGCAAGCATGTTATTAGATGGCTTGTAAAGATGTTGCCCTGAGGAGTCACAGACCTATCCTGGCTCAGTCCAGAGAGGGTCCAGAAAGAGCTGTCAACAATTCCTTTGTCATCTCAGTTAATGTTTTCAACTATCAGTGCTTCCATCATCCTTTTAAATAATTTTCCAATACAAGGAATCCTCAGCAGCATAGCTATTTCTCTTGTGCAGAGGGCAGGGACATAGGTGGACCACTAGACTTCAGGTGAAAAACCGTGGGTCTTCAGTGAACCCAACCAAAGATATTAAGGTTTCACGGTAACATGCATCAAGCACCTTACTTAGACAGCTACTCCTGCAGTGCAGAAAGCAAATAAAGAATAATGGCAAACTTCTGTGATAGGTCAGAAATGCATGTAAGTGATGAATATGTGATACAGAATAAAACCAAAACAGGGTAAAAGAAAGAAGACAGGCAGATTAGTACAATCAGGAATAAGTATTATTTCAGGGCAATCTTTCTTACTAGGACAGGCATTTAATACAATTTAGTCTGCCCAGAAACTGCTTCAAGAAGGATTTGGACATCTGTTGATGGGAACATCCAGAAACAACACAGGTTAAGGGATAGAGCACCATGGCACCAGACATTTCATTAACTTTATCAGTAATACAAAATGTCTTAGTCGACATTCAGTAACTGGATATAACCACAGCCTAAACAAAGTAAAAGCTAAGTTTACTAACTACTTGGCACTCAAAGTTTTTCTTCCAACATTTTATCATGGAGAGCTCTGGCTCACCTCTGTCATGCCTCAGTCACATTTTCTAGTCTGCAACTTCTGCTTTGCACAATTAAAACTGAAATGGTTCAAACTGCCTATATTAGTCAATCATATATGCCAAGTAATTACTTACATTCTTACCTTATTGTCTCCCCAGTGGTTTCCTGTATTGTCTTACGTATATGAAATGAAAATGTAGAAACAAAATACTGTTTCCTGTATTGTCTTACAATATGACATAGCAGTGGTGGTCCTAATGCCCCATCGCTGTTGGGGCTGCCAGCAGACAGGTGCAGTGTATTTTCTCTTTTGATGCATGATGATGCTGGGTTTAGTGCTAGCATTTGTGCCATCAGTGACCAGATAAAGAGGGAAATAAGACTCAGAATGATTTTGGCCTGGGCAGATTTCCACTGGGGACAGACCCCACTGTCTTCAAGGTGAGAGCTGTCACCTGCTACACATGCAAGGACTGAAGGGTAGGTCTACAGGAGCTTCTGAAACCCAAGGCTATAGGGGATAAACATGGGCAGTAGTAAAACTTGCTATTTTATATTAGTCTTTTATTATTTTATATAACTTTATTATTATTATTTTATATTACAAGCTCACAGCATCACTAAGAGCTCCTCACTTGCTGATATTCTCTCTCCTCTCCCCACCCTTACCTGATTTGGGAAACTCCCTGCAATTTACTCTGGCTGCTTCCTCACCAGCACTGTGGCAGAACACAGAGGAATGAGCTCATACCCAGAGCACCATGTGTGCCACACCCAGGTGGGTAAACAGGGCATGGTGTCACAGGAATGTCTGTACAGCTTCTGCACCCAAACTGGCCGATTTCCCCTCTGCTTGTGGGGTTGCACAGGTGGAGCCAGTTGTGTTCCCCTCACATCCACATGCAGAAATGTGCACAAGCAGTGCACACCTTGCCCTGGGGTTGCCCAGCTGGAGCTCTGCATCACCCCTGAGTGAAGCACCACCCAGAGCTGTGCTGGTCGGAAAAGAGAAGGTGCGGCTCAAGTCAGGAGCAGGAACATCTCTAAATCCTCTCTTGCTCTCACGACAGTCAGTCCATGAAGTTACATATAAACAAGTCCTCTAGCAATCCATCAGTATGGGCAACACAATAATGGGCCAGATACCTCACTTTGCTTCCAGAGATCTGCACACCATTTGGGGGCCTGCCTACCCCTACCTTTCTATCTACTATTAACTACTCTTTTCTCACCAGCATTTTCAGCACTTAAAATTCATGAATCATTCAAAAACATCTCTGACCAAGAATATAAATATAATCTGAAAATGGCTTTACCAAACTATTTTAGGGGCCTATATGATCCCAACAGTATATGCTCATCTCTCAATAGCCACATTATTCTTACTTCAGGCAAGGCTTTTCCCAGGTTCCTGCGATACACCCAGCTTTCAGGCCCTCTGCCAGAGGCCCTAAATCCACTTTCATAAACAATATGTGGTGGGTTTTAGCCACCCACAAAATAATATGATTATTTCACCTCTACCAACTTAAGTTGTCAAAATGTCTCAGTAGGATTGCAGGATTAAGTAGTAATCCTTGATTTAGAGCCTTCTATTCCATACTGTTCTCATGAAAACACAATCCTACGATTGTTCTTAGCAGGATTTTACAACTGGCCTCACAACAGCTGAGCAGCCACCAAGGAGTCTTCAGCCTAACACTAACTTGGGACTTAGTTGTCTTTGTTTTCCATTCTTTGAATTTTACCTCCTTCCATAATCTTACTCTTACTTAAGAACAGATAATCCCTGCTGGCCTCAAAACTTGCTGGTGACACATACTTTCACCTTGCTTTGCAGAAACCAAAAATAAACTTATCTCTCACACCCATTGCCTATAAAACACAATCCATTAATTACCACCCTTTAGGGAGCTGGCATGTGCTAGGCTCATGGCTAATAAGAGTAGGATAAGTCTAGCAAGAATTTACCCCAACCCTAGCTCCTACTTTAATGATGTTCTCATATTGCATATGGAGGAGTAACCATAAATCATAATAGCTCTTCCAGCCTTTGTGAGACTTAATGGGTCTTAAGATACTCATGACCCATAGAGTCATGCATTTTATAGAGTCACAGAATGATTTGGGTTGGAAGGGATCTTAAAGATCGGCCAGTTTCAAAGCCCCTGCCATGGGCAGGGACACTTTCCACTAGACCAGGTTGCTAAAAGCCCCATCCAGCCTGGCCTGGAACACTTCCAGAGATGGGGCATCCACACCTTTCCTAGCAACCCATTCCAGTGCCTCACCACCATCAGAGTAAAGAACGTTTTCCTAATATCTAATCTAAACCTAGTCTCAGTTTAAAGTCATTTAATTGTTCTATCACTACATGGTCTTGTAAGAAGTCCCCCTCCAGCTTGTCCCCAGTGTGCCCCAGAGTTCCCTGTTTGCTCCCCACAGCACCCTAGAGCCCCCAGTTTAGCCTTTGGCCATTTCACAACCCCTCAGTTTTTCAGTGTTCCCCTCAGGTTTCTGTTAGTGGTTTACACCCAGACCTTCAGTCCACACTCTGAAATCAAAGCCCAGCTCCTAGACTTTTTTTGAGCTGAATAATTATGGAATGAATTTCAGCTGGAAAGTGATGATGACTGAATGACCATCAGGGAAAATTGCGCTGCTTGAAAGTGCTACCAAAGCTCATCCCTGAAGGGTTTTTGTTATGGCTCATATAAGTATGTACTTGGAAGATTTGACTTCTGGGTACACAGAAGCTCTTTTATATGGTAGCACTTCTATCAACCACATAAACCCTGCTAATTTGGTTTATAAATCCTAGGTTGTTGGGTTCTGTTTAGTGAATGAATTGGAGACATGGAGGGCAGGATACCTTTGGGTTTGGATTGCATTTGGGCTGCAAACACAAGTGCCTGGTTAATCCTGAAATGTTTCAGTGACCCTTCTAATCACTTGTATGCGTTTTTCATTTTCTGGGAAAGGAACAAGTTCTTTTCTTTTTCAGAGGTAGCTTGAAATTCTTGGACCAATAGGCATTGAATGTAAGGTAGATTACAACTTAAGCCAACAAAAAGTTAGTTTTTTTCAATCTGTTCCTTTCATAACTTTATTCTGACCCTCCATTTGGGGTCGTTTATTTCTCACATTAGTTAGTAGCTCTTCCCATTTGGGGAATCGGTAGTTTTAGTGAAACATCTAAAGGAGAAGACCAAGCAAACCCTCTCCTTTTTTGGCTAAGAATGTTCTGCTAACATCTGAATTTAAAAACAACTTAATACTTGGTGCAAAAGCAGGGGACATCCTCAGGGGATTTTTTCAAAGAGTTTATCTGCCCCTAGGCATGTTTGAACTTTTCAGGGGATACTGTTTAAATATCAGGAATAGTTTTTTCATTTGCATCAGTGTTTGGGTTTTTTGGATTTTTTTGGTAGAATAATTTCAAGATACAGTTTTTACCTAGAGGAATGGATGTACAAGACTAACACAATGATGGGCTATTTTCTTTGCCCTGTGGCTCCCTCCCTCCCCCTCTTCCTCCCTTCTTTCCTCCCTTCCTTCTTCCTTCCTTCCTCCTCTCTCCCTCTTTCTTTCTTTCTTTCTCTCTTTTCTTTCTCTTTCCTTCTTTCTTCTTTACTTCACCTTCTATCTTTTTTCTCTCTTTCATTCTCCCTCTATCTTTCTCACTTTCCTCTTTTCTCATATTAAAAACAGAAAAAAATTTACAAATCAACTTTTATTTTTTTTAGATGGCATGTGGTGGCACAGTTCTAAATTGAGATTTTTCCCTTGGATTTTAGCATCCCCAAATAGATTTCCTACTCACTTTGTGTTTGTTTGTTTAAACTAAGTCTCTTGGTATTGTAGCAGCTCAGGAGAACTTTCCATATACTGCCATTTAGTTCCCACAAGAGTTAACTCCCAGGCTTTCAGCTAGATGAGTTGGCCAGTTACTGAGTGATGCCATTTGAAGCTCAGCCTCAGATGATGAGCTTGGGACCTTTTATTTGGCATGCCTCAGCCTTTTGGAGCAATGGGAGAACCGCACACTTCTTTTTGAGGGAGTCATGGTCAAAGTCACTATTTGCTCTCCCACCTACCAAAGGCAAATGGTTGGAGAAGGTAACCTTCAGCTTCTTCAAGGAAGTTCTTCAACAGCTTCAGGGAAATCTGAACAAATCATGGATGTATCCAGAAGGAGAGGATTCTTTCCATCCTCATCTCTGAATGCTCTCATGTGGGAATGACCTTAGTAAGTTGAGAACTTTTTCCTCTTTGTTTTATTATCCAGAGGGAAAACTCCTTTCATATAGTGATAGAATCCAAGAACTTTCTTGAATATTTTCATACTTTGAGTCTTTTTTTCAGTATCTTTTTTTTTTTAGTATTTGCATTCTTTTTTTTCCTTTCTTTTTTTTTGTTTTAACTCTTGAAGTAGATAGTTTTTCTTCTCCTTTTCTCTTGTGAGGCTTTACTATACTTCCAACAGCACACTGCTTGAGCACCTTCCCTCTGCAGTTTTTGCAGAACACTGGTTTTTAGGGGCTTGTCACTCATTCTGGTCACTGCATTTACTTGTTGTATTCACACTCATTTCTCTACCACATGTCCAGCTATGTTGCCTTCAGCTGTCTCAGATGGTGCCATGGTCAGCAGACAGGTGGGATCATAATTAACATTTTTGTGGAGGTTTAAATGCCATCAAGTCCTAAGTCTTCCCAGATTGTTTACTGAATGCCCCTTCTTAGACTGTGATATCTTGTCTTACAAAGCTGTTTTGAAATCAGAAAATGCAAGGCTCATGAGAGAAAATTTGTGACTGGGGTAAATGGCTCTGTTTAAATAATCATTGCAAAAGCTGCCCTAATAAATCTTCTTTACCTTGCATTTGATGTTCCTATATGGGTAAATTTTCATTATGGCATGTTAATGAACAAGGTTGCTTATATGGATAAACCAAGTCAGCTAGGCAAGCTTATTGTCAACAATTAGTCCCTTTGAACACCAGTAAATCCATAAGGGTCCTGAATGTGGCTGTGTATCATCACAGGGGCAGCTGGGAAGTTAACAGGGAAAGGGACATGAAATATTTGTATGAAAATCAGCTGAAGCCAATGCTACTAATTCTCTGTTATGAGATAGAAGGAGGCATACAAATGGAGAACTTACCCCATAATTCAGCAAAGCAACACTTAAAACCATTATAACAATGGCAGGGAACCTGAACAACTCATGATGATGATGATGATGAATGTGATGTGATATAATGTGTTAGATTTATAATGTTCGCAAGACACCTGCAGTTGTGCTAAGTGTTCAGAGTGTGTAAACATGGTTAAATTGTGTTGTGCTGTGATAAATGACACTTTAAGTGGGTAAAAAAATTGCTCTCTCAACTTCCCTCCACCTCTGTACTTGGGGGGAATACATTGCTGAGTAAATGCATACTATTTTGGTTTACTTATTAAATCCCTTTCTGGAAAACTGATGTCGGTATCAATTTTTTTCTTTAAACAAAAAAATCTATGAGCCAAATTCACTTGAAATACATATCTTTAACTTAAAAATAATGCTATTAGCCTCAATAGAGCTGAATAGATCTGTCTGAGAACAATCTAGGGCAGTAAGAAGAGCCATCAGTGATGATTCTATCATAACACTTTGCAATGTCATGGAGCCATTGCCTCTCCACAAGCTCTTTGAGAGAATCTCTTTAGCTATGGATTAGTAGTCATATGCTAAGCCCTATAAAGAAAGTTCAGGATTTCTGCTAGCATGATGGGCTTAGTGATTTTTAAGATTGTCAAAAGTAGTTTCAGCTGGGTTTCAGCTAGCGTCAGTATATCAAAACTGGTTTTCCTTTGGCCAAGACCTTTAGGTATGACCAGAAATTGAGGGTCCAGAAAACAGAAAGAAAGGGGGGAGGGGAAGAGCACACAATGCTCACAGTATATTTTTATACGTATTTACAGAAGGAAGAGCTGTGCTATCCAAACTTGAGCTTTCCCCATGGATGAGTCAAACATAACGTTTCATCCCAGCGAAGGCACAGAGAACATCTCAATGCACAGAGACATTTCTACACAGGAAAGGGTCTGGGAGATATTGACCCCTCTTTGGGTAATTATGATCATCTCCTTCCTGGGTTTTTGTGAAAATGGAATTGTCCTCTGGTGCCTCTGCTTCCAGATCAAAAAAAACCCCTTCACTGCGTATATCACACACCTGTCCATTGCTGATATCTCTTTACTGCTTTGTACGTTTATTCTGTCAATTGAGTACATTGCTGGTTTTGGATTTGCATATGGTTTCTACTATTATGTAACCACCACGCTATCTATCATCTTCCTTCTTGGCTATAATACTGATCTCTATCTCCTGACAGCCATCAGTATTGAGAGGTGTCTGTCTATTGTTTACCCCATCTGGTACCGATGCCACCGGTCACAGCACCAATCGGCGATTGTATGTACAATTCTGTGGACTCTGTCTTTTCTGATGACAGTAACTGAATATTTAGCGTGCAAAGATGATTCAACGGAGGAACGATTCGACGATGGCAACCATTGCCAAGCACTGCTCATCTTCACATGGATCCTGACTTTCATGATCTTCATTCCTCTAATGATTCTGTCCAGCCTGATCTTGGTTATCAGGATTCGCCGTAACTCCCTGAGACCTCATTCGTCAAAGCTCTACATCATCATTGTGGCCACAGTCATTGTCTTCCTCATCTTTGCCATGCCTATGAGGCTGTGGTATCTTCTGAATTACCACCACTGGTCATCTTTGCTCAGCCAGCAGAACCATGTCACCGTTGTTCTCTCCACTGTTAACAGTAGCATCAACCCTCTTGTTTACTTCTTTGTAGGAAGCAGCAAGAAGAAGAGGTTCAAGGAAAGCCTCAAAGTGGTTCTTAGCAGAGCGCTCACTGATGGTTTGCGGTCGAGAAGCCAGGAAGTTGGCATGAGTTTGAATATAGCTGAAACAATTTTCTAAAGTTTAGAGGGAAAAGTCTAGAGGCAAATAATTGGATTTGGAAGGTTTAATAAACCACTGTAAAACTAAAAGTATTTTTCTTCCATAGAATGTAAAAAGCAGTGGTTAAATAGTATTGTTATCTTTGGTGGTTGAGCAATGGAAAAATATGGACTAGAATAAAGATAACTTTTATTTGTATTTTCTTAATTATTCAAACACATGCTACATCCTGATGTGACTCTGTCAGTCAAAGATACCACAGTGGAAAAGAGACAGGCCAACAGAGAATATAAAAAAAGGACACAAGGGCACAGAAATATGTTATAAATAGTGTGACATTTATACAAGCACCAAGCACCCATAAATGCTATTGAAGTCATCAGGGCCTATGTGTATTCACATTTTAAAAGTCAAACCCACTAAACACAGGACTCACGCTAGATACTGGGATTTAGTTTCAACTGTTTCCAGCTTGCTCCAGTGTGCAGAAGAGCTGCTCCCTGGGGGAAACAGAGGAATAAATTCACATATGAGAGTAAGTCCCCATACATAGCCAAGCATATATGTTGTAGCTTTGGTCTAGCAAGACATCAAAGTATATATTAAATAGCCTAATTCATCTGCCATTAAGGGGTTGCTTGAGAGTCTGTTTTCAAAGTATATGTTGCATAGTTTCAAGGGACATCGACATGTCCCTGGGCCCTTGGATAATTCAGTACCTGACACATGAGTATCTGGCAACATAGGGATGTTGTCAGCTCACAGAGGGCTTTTGCTCTAATTATGAAGGGTGGGGCTGACATATCCCCAAAACGTCAGTGTTCTTCCTGCAGGTTTAGTTATTTCAGGAGTCTATGAGAAAGTCAGTCTCAACATTTGCTGTTCCAGACACTTACTTATTATTTATCTGCTCTCTGGAGAATATATATTCCCTGTGTGGTCTCTCTGTTTTATAACAATCAGTTTTGGATAAACAGGAAAAAGAAAGATGCCTCACAGAATGAATTACTGGGGCTACACCTCAGCCACACTATTCCAGTAGCCTGTCTTCTTCTGTTGTATAACAGGGTACTGGGGCTGGTATTTTGTGGAGTTTGATTCCCAGGGCCATTTGCCCACCTATAGCCCAACTGCAGAATGCAGAGGAAGATAACAGCAAGGAGGGGATGCAACCAGGTCAGCTTTGTCACACAAAACACAGGAGGTCTGGGCAGTTAGAGTGCTCTGGCACTTTCAAAGAGACATGAATTTGCTTCTGGCCCCCATGGAGCTCCAAATTCATCAGGAGCTGAGACCTCCCATCACAGGCAAAAGCAGCATCTTCAGCTTCCCGCCAAGTTTCCATTGGCATACTTAATAGCTAACTGGGGAAAGAAAAATACAACCTACCCCTCCTTTGTTGAAGGATTGCCAGTCCTGGAAGGAGGAAGATGATAGATCAAGTGGAGGATTGGATGGGAATTCATGTAGAGAAGAGATCTCAGAAGGATAAATGTTTTTTCTGTGCATGTGCCCCTTTCTCTTTACATTAAAGTGTTGCAATGTGCCAATGCAGAAAAAAACTCAGGAGAAGGAAGAGGTTACCCTTATGTCCTCCTGAGTCTCTTACTCCACTAAAACCTTTTATCTGTGACACCTCCTTCATTTGTCCCAGCTTTTCACCTTGAAACTCTATTCACAGGCTTGCCACCTCTACTGATTCAGGTAGTAGATAAGTGTAGTCTGCTTCTCTCTTAGGGTGGAGATCTACTGTACTGCTGGAATGACACATCAGCTGAGCAGCTTCCCACTGCTGATGGTGAGTGCAGAATAGGGCTAGTAGGTCTGTGGACATGTGAGGGATGGAGGAAAGAGTGAGTGTGATGGCCCACATACATGTGGCATGTGTGTGCATGCACCAGCTGAGGACTGAGAGACTGCTGGGAGATTTGCCAACCCTGATAAATGCCATAAACTTGAATACTAGGGTCGATCTAGCCCCTCCCAAAAACCCCGGGGCTTTCTCTAAAGCCATTCCCTACCCTTACCTCAAGACACTCTACAATAATCACATGGAGAACCAGAGACAGTGGCAACATTGCAGGAAGCATGTTCAAGACATGCTTCCACTGTAACCACACATATAACTCAGTTCTCTCCAGAGTGATTCAGATGAGATAAAGTATATTATTTACAGTATTCAAATATACCCAGATTATTATGACAAGTTTGGGTTAAGGATCACTATGCATACAGCCAGGTCAGTAGAGCTGAATGTGCAATAATATGTAACAAGGCAACCTGCATGCTGATGAGCTGAACAGGTGCTCTAGGACTTACAGCTTCTTGCTCCTTTTCACCTCTGCCTGGCCATGCTCTCAAATGTTTCAGATTCTGGAAAACTGTCCGTAGATCTATTCACAGAGCAGACAAAATTAACACTCAGCATGAGATGAACATCCAGAAGGTAGAATAAGAATGAATATTTAAGAGTTGAAAAATTATTAATGCTCCCTAGTCCACAGATAAAAATAACTCAGGGATGTTCTTTCTTCTTTATCACAGCATGTGATGACTGTTCTCTGTGCAGACAGGCTGCAGTGCAAGGGGAACAGATAAGCACATGATTTCATGATTAAAAAAAAAAAAGAAACACAGAGAAAATGTGACAATTTGTTGCACAACAAGGATGTGATTCTCCATCAGCTTGCATTTTTAAAAATTATTTGCATCTGTGGAAGAGGTTGAAATACCACTGTGCAGGTCAGAATGGTGTAAGCACTTTGTAATGGTGCAGAACAGAAAAGATTGTCTTGTGGGTAAAGTACTAGCCGTGGAGTTTAGAGATGTAGGTTCTATTTTAATGCAATATTGGCATCTAATTTTCCTGTCCCACTCTTTTCTGCCTATAAAATAAGGGTTATATTATTTTGCTTCCAGTGTTGTGCCTTCACATTTACACTATCGACATTTCAGAACAACAATTATCTCTTGGGGATAAAAACTTGCTCTGTGCCCACCTCTCCTTCCCCAGCACTGCCTGGTTTCCAGCAGAAAGGACAGCTTCTGCCTGGGCTTCCAGTTACTCCTTTAGCTCAAGCAGTGCCCTCCATGGCCTGCTGATGTTGCAGTGATGATACTGGTCAGCAGAAGGTATTCTCAGATAGTATTCTGTCAAAGGAAAGCAGAAAATTGCTGTGAATTTGTGTGTAGCTACCATAATATGCTGCCTGCCATGTGTGTACATTGCTGCTTCTCTTCCTGTGAAGAAATCATTTATTAAAATCCACTACACAGGGCTTCTAGCTACCCATCTAATAGCAAGGCCAGTTTGCTTTCTATTTGGATGCCTAGGCACTTATGTGATGTCCACATGGAATTGTTTGTTTTTCTAGTTGACTCCTGCAAACCTAAAAGACAGAGCACCAGAATCCGCTTCAAATAGAAGTACTGTAGGTACAAAACTCTGAATTCAAAGAAGAGGTACTGAGATCAGATAGTCTGCATAATTCTAATACTTCTCATTACATAATCATTCCATTTTTAATTATATGATTGCAACCTACTTTTTTTTTTTTTTTTTCAAACTGGACCCTCACCTCATCAAATATGCAGCTTGGACCTGCTGCTGGTTTAGTTAACTATTTCTAGAGTCCTACTTCCGTTGTTTCAGAAACATGGAGGGTAGGAAAGGAGAGGGAGCGGTCATGGCAATAACCATCTGGCCCCAAATCCTATCTCCAGCAGCGGTCACAAGCAGATGCATAGAAAGGAGAATAACAGAGCAAACACATATCATATTTCCTTCTCATCCTCCCCAAGCCCTCAACAGTTATCAACTCAGAAACGTTCTGGTCTAGAAACCTTTATTTTTGGTAACTTTCAAAGGATTTCTCTTCAACAAATACATCTGACCTCCACTAGAAGCCATACAAGTTCTTTATGTCTTCAACACGGTTTCACAGTAATATTTCATGGCTACCATGAAGGATTGTCCTCAAGGATAAGAGAACTAAATTCTTACTTGGATTTATCATTGTAACACCACTAAGCGAGAAGCAACGCAAAGCAACTAATTATTTTTCTTTCAGAGCTGGACACAAAGCACCTATGAAATAGGAATAACTTAAAATTATTTATTTTTCCTATTAAGAATGTGCTTTATAAAAAATATGGGCCTTGACAATTGGACATTATAGTAAATAAATAGTAATTTTAATGATAAATGGTAATAGATTGTTGAGGTAAGGAATAAATTAAAATGCTTATAGAAGCAAGTATTTTTATGTATAGTCTACAAAGAGATGTAAAACTTTTAACAGCTACGTGCAGAAGATGAAGTGAAAACCTGGGTGCCACTATTCTATCTCAGAACAAAAAGACTTTTGCTTAAATGCATTGGAGGAGGGTGCTTTATGTTCTATGTCACCTTTGGTCTCTCTGGATTTATTTTTTACTCAAAGAGTGACATATGTCGTTCAGATATAACTTTTTTAATATTATTTATAGGAAAAAAGTTCTCTTTGCTACAAGTGAAGTATTTCAGATGAACACATATTCAAAGCTCCATGAAGATACTCAATTACATACTACAGCAATGTGTAATTATTTTGTGAAAATAAATATATACCACCAGTAATTTTTGTTTTGGTTAAATTTATTTTTTTTTCCACGGGGCTTGGCCTGGAATGGACCTGCCCTTATCCAGGGGACAGGCTGAGCCTGTCAGACCAGTGTCTGAGCAGTAAACAACAACTCTATTGCTAACCTCGGCATGGCTGAGGTCCTCTGTAAATATAGCTCTATTCACTAACTATATTCTTTATTATCAGCTCTCTTTTGGTTCATTTATCTGTTAGCATATATAGCATTTCAGTGCAACACTGGCCTCTGTTTCTTAGCAGCATTCAGTGTTGAGAAACTTTTATCTGTACTCTTCCCCATCAGATTTGATGTCACCTCCCCAATTACCATTCAGCTACTGTGCATGCCATCCTGTGGGTTCTCCCTTGTTTAGTCCCTATAGCAGAAGACTTTAGGCCTACAGCACAGCTATTTTAAGGCTTGGGCAGTCACAGCAAAATATATACCATTTATCTCTCAACTTTCTATCCATCTATAGTTTCCTACTGTGTACTCCTCTCACACTTCCCTTCAGCTTCATCTTTGGCATAAGACTAGCGAAATTCTGCAGAGATTGGATGCCTCCTACCCTGTCTACTCACTGCAGCCATTACACTCTTCTCTTGGCCATGCTCATGAGATCATGTACCTCCTGTAGCATTAGGAAAACAAAACACTGCTGAAAGGATGGAACAAGCTTTCAGCATCACTGCCTATCATCACAAGGCCCATCTCCTCATTATTGCTTTGTGCAGAGTTGCAAGAAAATTAAGGCACAGAAAATCCCTCCAAGTAGTTTTATTGAAGACTTCAAAGACAAATTAACACTAGCTTGTCAAAAAGCTCCAACACCTGTAGAGACCAAGCTCTGAGGCTTGAGCACACATTAGGACATCATGAAGGTAAAAGTTAAGACAAATAATATACAGAGAAAACTATTTTCCTTCCTGTTTGGCACAAACATTCTATCCTATATTGGATGAGAACATACACAGTATTTCCTAATATTACTTTATTTCAGCTGCTAAGGAAATAACTGACTGAAAATTTCAATATTTATTACTACTAATGTTATGACCGCAATGTTTATTCACTTCAGTAAGGCTGAACTGTTAAGATTTTCTACCCCATTATAACATCTACCATATCTTTAAGTGCATATCAGTACATGAGAAAATGCCAGAAAACGCTTCAAGATAATTGTCATTCCATGTCAATCTGACGCATATGTCCTAGCACATCCACTATAATATTTATGCATATTCTGTTCATTTAACTGTTGTTCTGACTGAAAAAAAGGAAAGGAAAATCTGGATCACTCGCACTGACTCAGGTGCAGATCCAAAATGGTTTGGAGATGTACTTTTTGTCTTGTGATCTACATGTCATATTATTATGATTGAATGTGAATCTCTAATTGAACCATTTATACAATGCTGTTATTTGGCATTAATCCTGTAATGGCTTAAATGGGCCTCCGTGTATTCACTGGTACTTATTTTTCTCTATCCTATCTCCTTCAGCAACTTGCGAATATAAAACATACAGGGTAATGCAGTATCTATTATTAAAAACCAGACTATTATTTTTCTTCTAAATGAGTTAATAAATAACCTTGTTTCTTGCACTTCTACTTCAGATATCTTAAAATGTTTTATGGACAAATGTCATGGAAATAAAATGCATATCTAAAAGATATTTAATATTGGCCTAAACATATTTCTGAATGTGGCTATGAAAACAAATGTATATGCATGGACAGAATATATAAATACATCATCAGAATATATCAATAAATTCTAGCAAGGAAGAGCAATAGAAGAATCACCTGAATAAAAGTATACCGCATATTTCAGTCCTTCACAAACAGCACATTATGCAAGAAATGTCTTTCTTAGCTTCTTTTCCCCTGAGAGGACTATGAAGAAAATGTAGGTTGAGCTTTAAACAAAACCAGTCGGATAATTTCTGTGCTGTGAATGAAGTTTTCTGATTTTTAAATGGGATGCTGAAGATGGCATTTTGATTTTAGTGTCCTTCAGATACACAGAACCAGGAAAAGTGAAGCAAATCAGAAATTTATCAGCTACCTTATGATGATCAAGATAGAACAGATGACAACTTATTTCCTTACATAATACTAATGAATTAGGTGAAATAACTACTGAATTAGAAAAAGAGAAGCTACTTATTGTTTTAGAATAAAATTACAACATGATGGGACAGTATGTCTTCCAGAAGAGGAGGGGCAGTCACTGATCTTTTCTCTGTGGTGACCAGTGACAGGACCCAAGGGAATGGCCTCAAGCTGTGTTATGGGAGTTTTTGGTTGGATATTAGAAGAAGGTTCTTCACCCAGAGGGTGGTTGGGTGGTGGAACAGGGTCCCCAGGGAAGCGGTCACAGCACCAAGCCTTAAATAATTCAAGAAACATTTGGATGATATTCTCGGGCACTTGGTGTGACTTTTGGGAACAGTTCTGTACAGGGCTAAGGGTTGGACTTGATCCTTGGGGGTCCCTTTGAACTCAGCACATTCTGTGATTCTGTGATAAGAAGATTCATTTATTCACTTCAATTTCACAAGAGATACCTGCAGGTTTTTGCCATGGTAAAAAAGTGGTCTTTGCATATCTTGTACAAGGTTGCACTTCTCCCAGCCAAGGAATCACAACTGTTTCAGCCACTATAGGTTAGTTTTGTTCTTCAGTAAAGTCAACAAGTAAATCCCATGCAGCCACTCACTCGCTGTCCCCCAGGGGGATGGGGAAAAGAATTGGTAAGGCAAAAATGAGAAAACTCGTGTGTTGAGTTAAAGGCAGTCTAATAGGAGAAGCAAAAGTCGTGTACACAAGGAAAACAAAACAATGAATTCATTCACTGCTTCCCGTGGGCAGGCAAGTGTTCAGCCATCCCAAGGAAAGCAGGGCCTAACAGTGACTTGGGATACAAACATTGTCACTCTGAACATTGCCCCCCCCGCCCTTCCTTCTTCTTCCCCTGCTCTATATGCTGAGCATGATGTCATACGGTATGGGATGCCCCTTGGGTCATTTGGGGTCAGCTGTCCTGGCTGTGCCCCCTTCCAACTCCTAGTGCACTGCCAGCCCAGTCACTGGTGGGGCAGGGTGAGAGGCAGAAAACACCTCAATGCTGTGTGAGTGCTGCTCAGAAATAACAAAAACTTCTCTATATTTTCAACACCATTTACAGCACAAATCCAAACCACAGCCCCTTACCAGCTATTGTGAAGAAAATTAACTCTACTCCAGCCAAAACCCACACAGTGAGAGAGCAGGAAGTTATCTTTTTCTATTAGCACATCCTTCTGTTCTGAGATGCAATTCACATTGAGATAATCATGCTACAGATGAGGTCCCAGATGCTGGAAAGTGAAGCACTTCATCTCTTTACGCTAAAACATGACTGGAAAAATCAAGTTATTGGAAAGCAAAGCACAAGAGATTATAATTTTTGGAAAGAGATGATGATATTTTTGGAATACATGGTTAATGATAACAGATAAGAGGCTGGGAGACTGCTGACAAATGTAACTCAGGAAGGAAACAGAAAACTACTCTGAAATAAAAAATACATAAGGGCACGTTTTCATTTCCAAATCCTGCCTTGCAAAGGAGGACCATGTTTTCTACCACCACATTCAAACATTCTGCTTGTCTGGCAAAATGTTCTCTGGGAACACAGCGAGGTAGGTCAGCAAGAGCAGGTCCATGTTACATTACATGCTAGTCTGCTATTGGCATAGGCCACAGAACCAAAGGATGGTGGCTAACTCAGAGATGGCTGTCCACAAGAGACCACAGAGACAAAAACTCCTGGGAGATGAACAGAACAAAGTGTGGAGAGCGACACAGAAGTAAAACCACACAGAACTGGGTAGCAAGGTTTAAAATACCAAGGACTCCTTCCCTCTACATTTACTGCATTGGTAAGGTGCTTTGAGGTTAAATCACTTGTGATAAATTTCTAGTAGGTTCTTCAAATGAAACAGGATTAGCAGAGAAATCAAATCATATTCCTCTGACATAAAAAACTTCTGCTAGTGAAATTTCCTTGAGTACCAATGAAAGTACCATTGGTTTACTAAGGTGAAGTGGTTTGTATTTTCCAGCTATTGCTCCACTTGGTGCAAGTCAGATCCTTCATCATTATAAACTATTGAGTTCTGAGCCAAGCATAAATAGCCAAGAGTCAGGTGCCTTGAAACTTAGACCAAAATGTGAAAAGAGATGGAGGAATACAGAAAAACTATAGATTTGCTCAGGCAACGACTCAAGAACGGCCTTGACTAGGGACATCTTCTAATCTTCTAAGCCACAGTACAAAACAATGCTCTTTTCAGTGCATACACCAAGTACACCATGTAATGATTTTACCAACAATACAAAGATTTTAAATAAAGTCAATGTGTTCAGACAAAGTTGATGTTCTTTTATAGTTTCATTGAACAGTATCAGCTAGATTAGAAAATGTCATTATTTATCTAACTGCACTGGGAAGCCTAAACCTAAGTCTGCAAAACAAGGTCATCAGGCACTGTTTTCCTCAACAGTCTTATTTTAAGTTGTTATAAAGCAGGACAATATATCATAACAAATCAGGAGGTAACTCTTATCAAGAGCTTGCCTTTAAAATGCTAACAAGAGTAGAAGCAGAACAGAAAAGGAAGGAAAAGGGTTAGAAAGCATTAGAGAAAGACTGAACAAGCAGTAAGAAGAATAAGGAACATTCAGAAATAATGGCAACGGGTGAATTATTAGAAAGTCTGAAGTATAGGTGTAGCAAACAAGAAAACAGGAAAGAAGAGAGAACTACCCTGTGAGTGGTACATCTGTGCTTTTTGAAGAACAGCGCAGCTCCATGGAAGGGCCTTATGAAGTTTTCACAAAGTATAAAAATAATTATTATAGTGTAGTCTTACAAACAGATAGAAATAAACTGTACAGACCTCACTGGAGAAAGAATTTTCCACAATCAAATGTAAAAACAGCTCTGGACACTGAATTTTTTTTGTTCCTATATATTGAAAAGACAGAGATCAGATATGAGTGTTAAAGGGGACTGAGGCAGTAACAGCAGAAATGAGATGCCTCTCAACCAGCCGCTACTGCACAGCTGATCCTGGCCACAGGAAGAAAGACTGTGAGTCAGAAGAACGTGAAATTATGTGACATTTGACACCTGGCAAGCTGAAAGGAAGAATCCTAGAGGACCTATGTATTCCTCACCTATTTGTGATACCCTGCCCACTGAAAACCATCCATAACATGGAAATTGCAGCATGACCTTAAGGTATACTGGGATTTACTCAATGTAACTAGCAGTCATCGTGCTGAGCCTTTCCTGAGGAAAAGGAAAAGGTAAGACTAAGACATTTACATAATTTCAGGATATTTTAACACTGTGCCATGGTATCTGGCTAGCTGACACAGCAATATCATTAAGGGTGGGCAGTAGATGTTTACATTATTATTTATAAATGATACTCAGAATGAAACATTCCTGCCTGTTTGCAAAACAGAGTTTAGGATACAAAAATGACCAACATATAGCTTTTGCCAATTTTTATGCATGCAGCTAGCTTCAAACATGGGAGAAATTCTATGACTTGAGAGAACCACTGCATCTCCCAGATTATAAAAGCCAAGGAAAAGATATAGTAAATGTAAACAATCAAAGGATTGGAAACTGCATGTTTTGCACATGATTGGAAACTGCAAACTTTTACTTTATAATTTTATTTTAAAGGTATTTGTACTTATTATGTGTATTTCAGTATTTCTGCAGCTTTGTTGCTGTCCTTGCCGTGTTGCAACTTCGGTTCATTGTTAGGCTGATGGATATGTATTAGCACAGTGAATGAAAATAGAATTTCTGTCTTTTTTAATTTCTAACTGGGATTTTTTTTCCCCAGATATTTCAATTTCTTCTAGGGAACTGTTCACATACTTTTCTCTGTATGCAAAGAAACTGCTCTGAAGTCACTGAGTATTGTGCAAATATAGGGGCTTAAGCATACAAAGTGGTACAAAGAACTCTAAACATCATCCTTTTGACAGTAAACAACTTTGAATTAGCTCTTACCAGATAAATGAACTATTTCTACACTGCCAGGCCCTGACAACGCAATCTTTATATGTGTTCTTAATGTTCGCAAGGTGAGCAGTCACATTGTCTTCAGTAGAGTCACATGCTTAAATATACACAAACTTCAGTAATAAAGGTCTATTTGCAGAGACCCAGGTAGCTAGCAAGATCAGCAGCTACAGTATGTCTGCCTGCTCTGCTATCTGCAGTGAATTTCCTAGTCAATACATTTTTAATTCAACTTGGCAAACAGAGGCAGAATTTCCAGTATGTCATATATATTTGCACTGCTCTGCTTAGAGTACTGTCAGCAGAGCAGTAAAGTTTAAGAAAGGTAACCACAGAAACAATAGACTTTATATTCCTTTTGCTTTTATCTTCTTTTGAGCCTTTGAGTTCATGCCATCGAGCTTGTCTTTAAGCTATACAGGCTGGAGTCTTAAAAGAAGACAATGGGGATTCTTGGGCAATCAGATTTGGAGCTTTACGGAATCCACTGAAGATTAAAACAGAGGAAGAAGAATTCACAATAATCCATCATGTAGTAGTAGAAAACTATAGGGGATAACAGTCTTTACCTGGTCTTTTGCATTAATTGTTTTTCTTAGGTTATGAGCACAGACAGATCAATTATTGTTTCATGACTTCACTAAGCGGCTGCAACTGCTGAACAAACAGGAAAATATTCCTTCTTTCTTTTTTTCAGGAGGTGCTTTTTATCTGTTGGAATAATGAGTTGAAGTGAGTGGCTTTACAAAAGTACCAGCACATCTCGTGCAAGCAGACAGGGACTGGGGGCTCAGGCCATGTGTGGCAATGGGGACCAATTGGCTTGACTGGAGCTGTAACTGTGGGCTCCTCCAGTTAGGTGTAACTTCACAGCAGCTACCACTGATCTTACTCAGGACCTCCTCCCACTGCAGCACTTGCCATGCCTTCCTCTCCCCCTTCTTGAGCTGCTGTTTATGCAGATATGTAGTGAGCCAAGTAAGCCAGGCAACAGATACAGTTGAAAACTTACACAAAACAAACAGAATAGTATCTTAGCTTTCAGCCAGAGCAGCATCTTTAGTCAGCTGACTGTCCTGCTGCAGAACTAATGCTACTGAAAAGGAGGAAAGTAGAATATCTGAGAAAAAAGAGAGGAAAAGGAATAGATCATGTCAGCATGGAATCAGGCTAACCTGCCACAGAGGCAGATTTTCAGTGCCGTCTTATTCCTTTGGATGCCAGGGAATGGGGCAAGAAAAACTAAAACTATTTCAGTTGTAGGTTTTTTTTTTGTGCAAATGGCTTTTGGAAAGCATTCACGATTAGTGAACAGAGTTTCTTCACACAAGTAAGACAGCTGTCTGTTCAGGTAGTGTCACTTATTCTTCTTTCACTCTTGCCACCTGTATGCCTCTTCTCTCTCAAAGGTGTTTTTCTTCTTAAGTGCTCTTTTGTAAAGATTAACTACTAATTACGTCTTTTGAATCTTAACACTCCAGTTAAAATTTGATAAACCCTGGAAATAATTACACAAGCTCTGGGCCAGACAGCTTTTCCTGGTGGTGCAGGAGGCAGTGGAGGTAGGACTGTAAGTGTTCCACTTCCTCCTGACAAGGCCTCTTCCTTGTGCAAGCTGCCTCTCCTGTTCTTCTAAAATGGGGTAGTTTCTACCCCACACCAGCTTCCTGCTGCAGTGATAACTCCTGCAGCCGGACAACCAGCCACATCACTCTCTGCTTCCTTAGTCTTCACTCTTCATCCCTAATGGATGAAGTTTTCCGGTCCCTCACAAGATTTCACAGCACATTTCAAGTGACTTATTTAAAACCCCATGTAAAGTTTTCCAAATAGGATTTCCCCGACTCAGTCACCGAGCCACAGAATCACAGAATGAGTAAGGTTGGAAGAGATCACACTGGGCCATATGGTCCAACCTCCTTGCTCAAGCAGGGCCATCCTAAAGGACACTGTACAGGATTGTGTCCAGATGGTTCTTTATCTGCAGTGAGGGACACTCTGCAGACTCTCTGACAATCTATTCCCATGCACATTGAAGTTCTTGCCCATATTCAGGTTGAGCTTCCACAGTGCATCAGTTTCTTCCCACTCCCTCTTGTCCCGCTGCCTGGCACCACAGAAAAGTGCCTGCCTCCATCCTCTTCACATACTTATGGACACTGATGACACTTATGGACACTCTCGAGGTGAATGCCCTCCGCCTTCCCTCGCAGATGCTGCAGCCCCCTAACTCTTTGCTGCTCTGCACTGGGACCCACTCCGGGACACCTCAAGCTACGCACAGCGCACTCCAACAGGGCGAGTCCCCACACAGCTGACCCTCAGCGGATGGGCAGGGCGACAGGGGGGACAGGAGTGCCAGGGGGGACGGGGGGGACAGGAGTACCAGGGGGGACAGGGAGGGCAGGAGGGACAGGACTGACAGGGGGGACAGGACTGACAGGGGGGACAGGACTGACAGGGGGACGGGGGGGCTGGAGTGCCAGGGGGGACAGGAGTGCCAGGCTGACAGCAGTGCCAGCAGTGCCAGCATTGCCAGCAGTGCCAGCCGTGCCCGCAGTGCCACCATTGCCGGGCTAACAGCACCGACAGCGGTGCCGGCAGTGCCAGACTGACAGCAGTGCCAGCAGTGCCAGCAGTGCCACCACTGCCGGGCTAACAGCACCGACAGCGGTGCCGGCAGTGCCAGACTGACAGCAGTGCCAGCAGTGCCAGGAGTGCCACCACTGCCGGGCTAACAGCACTGGCAGCGGTGCCGGCAGTGCCAGCAGTGCCAGACTGACAGCATTGCCCGCAGTGCCACCACTGCCGGGCTGACAGCGGTGCCGGCAGTGCCAGCATTGCCAGCAGTGCCAGACTGACAGCGGTGCCAGCAGTGCCCGCAGTGCCACCACTGCCGGGCTGACAGCACTGACAGCGGTGCCGGCAGTGCCAGCAGTGCCAGACTGACAGCATTGCCCGCAGTGCCACCCCTGCCGGGCTGACAGCAGCGACAGCGGTGCCGGCAGTGCCAGCAGTGCCAGACTGACAGCATTGCCCGCAGTGCCACCCCTGCCGGGCTGACAGCA
>JAWWMO010000121.1:57498779-57586920 GCA_035047845.1 Dendrocincla fuliginosa
GGGACATGGGTGGGACGGGGTTGGCCCGTGGCGGGCGACCGGGGGGGCTGGGGGAGCCCTCGGGTGGGCTGGGGGAGCCCTCGGGTGGGCTGGGGGAGCCCTCGGGTGGGCTGGGGGAGCCCTCGGGTGGGCTGGGGAGGCCTCAGGTGGGCTGGGGGGGCTCTGGGTGAGCCCTCAAGTGGGCTGGGGGAGCCCTCGGGGGGCTGGGGAGGCTGGGGGAGGCCTCAGGTGGGCTGGGAATGTTGACAGCCTGGGGCCAGTCCTCCTCGCCTGACTCTGTGCAGACAGAGGACACTCACTGGCAGGTGAGGGGATGGGCAGACTTGGTCTGTGCAAGTCGCCTGTGGTCAGGGCTGCTGGTTTGTGCCGCTGTAGCTGTTCTAGTGTGGAAAAAACCCCAAAGTGGTTTGGAAGGGATGTCACTTGATAGGCGGCCTTTTGCTAAGGGTATCACCACGTGCCATTAAGTTCCTTACCGGTGAGTTAAGAAAGCTTTGAGAACTGCTGTGTCGAAATGGCACTATTCTTCATGTTTTGGCATGTTTCTGCTCTAGTTTCAGCCACGAATTAGTCTGGCACCATCATTTTGCTGGCCATAATTTCTTCACTTTTATGTATAATATGCAAGGTATATACAAGACTATGTTATCTCAGTGGCACGGGGCAGGCACCAATGGAACTTGGTGAACGTAACACTGAGGGCAGAGCCTGGATTGCTGGAGGGCTCTCCTTCTGGTGGAACTTGGGATATGATATTGTTAAACGATGAAAAAGTAGGCTTGCTTGCAAGATTAACCCATGAGGCTGGCAAAAAAATGGTTTTGTCAGATGACCACCCTAATTGTAGAATTGAGACAGAAGTGAGAAACTATTTTGTAGCCTCTGAAGGGAGTCTCATCAGAGGAGTTAAAAAAAGCCCACCCTAAATGATTTGGTTCTCAAGCAGTTCCTCCTTTGAGAATAATGCTAAGTCCCTTCAGTGTCTGTCTTGGTTTTCTTGCATGTCTGCGACTAGAGGAATATTTGAGAGTGCCTTGAGGAGACATGCAGACTCTTTTTGGATGCAAATTACTTAAGCTAGTTACATTTTGTTGCTGGCAAGTGAAAGCAGTTTGCAAATACATAGTACAATCAGCAGTTTTCCTTTTAGGATGGACTGCTTCAAAAACATGCATTTTCTGTTGTGCCAGGGCAGGAAAAACTGCTTTGAAGGACTTCTGCCTAGTAATCTAGAATGGGTAAAGTTAAAAACAAGAACTTGTGGTCTCATAGGTGGGAAGTCCCCGCGGAATTGTGGTGAGGTGTCTTCTCGATTACAGTTGCCAAAAATCTATACGAAGTGAGTGATGATGCAGGTAACACAAACTCACTACTGGTGCATGTTTCAACCGAAATATACAGTGAGGGTGAACAAGTCCCTGACCAACCTATTTTTGTACTGGCTTAAGACGAGGTTATTGTTTTACAGCTGTTAAAAAAGCGTCCTGGCTTTTGTGCATTGTAAAAGGGCTGGTGAAATTGCAGCAGCTTCCGTGTCTGGTGTGTGAATGTCAAAAGGTGGGCAAGAAAGGAAATTGTTGGGCCTTAGAAGCCTTAGAAGAGGCACTGGCTCTCCTCTTAAGAGAAGGGAAGCTGTTTTTCAGTGAGGAGGGAAGGTGTCAAAACTGTTTTGCGCAAGAACTGCGGCATGAGGCTACTTAAACTTGAGTTGGTGGTTGTCATGGTTTGTTTTGTGTAGCCTTACTGCCAATATGCCTGGACAGTCTGGGGAAAAAAGAAAACCTTTCATTCTCTGAAACGCTGCCTAATGTCACAGCTTCACTGACTGATTTTGTTATGCTTTCTCCTTTGTTCTTGTGTGCTCTGACAGCTGACTGTACTATCATGTGACTCACAATTGGAATTCCCATTTTATCTTCTGCGTAGAGGTGTCTCCAGGATTGCTGCAGTATGAGCACCTAGAAAAGAATACAGGGAACTGGTTTGATATAAGAAATTACTAGTCAGTTTGGTTTCTTTCCCTGTTTTTTCTTCTTCCCTTTATATCTTTCATGTTATAATGCAGGAAAAAATCTGGAGTTGGACTTAAATAACTGCTCACAAAATTATCTCCTTCAAAAGAAAGCTTGACAGTTTGGGTTTACATTCCATTTAACATGCAGAGAGTTAGCAGAAGTTTCTTTCCTTTCTAAAAAAATAGTAGAAAATGCTTCAGTTGTGATGGTAGAGCAGCAAATACAAACTGTGACCTCTATGTGCTGTTTTGCCTGAAAATGTACACTGGAAGAGAGGTGATTTAATAACAGATAGTGTTCTTGCCCCTTTACAAGGATAGGAGTAGGTGCATAACTTCAATTATTTTCAGACTAGTGAATGGAAGGAGACCTCAAAGTGCTGTACAAGACAGGATTGCTGTTATGCAGACTTCCAGTTTTGGGGTTGTGAGTAATTTCTACTTTAATGTTGTAGTTTTGAATAACACAACTTGTAGAGCTGACTCTATGATGTCTAGTTCTGTTCATTCAGACACTGTCTCTTCAGCCTTTGTGATGAAACCACAACTGCACTCGTGTGCTGCTTGAAACCCTGGGGTTAGTGTTCAGCTTGGCCTCAGTGAAAAACACATGCTGAGTACAGAGAGGTGACCTTTGGGTGCACTTGCTCAGCTCTATTAAGTGCTCTGACATAATGAAGTGGGAGATGCAATAAATAAGTTATTAGTGGACTTACTTGCCTATGTGCATAGTTGCTTCACATGCCTTGGAAGCTGCCATTATAATAGTTTGAATGTAACTTCTCAGCATATGGGCCTCCGATAGCTCTTGTGTCTTCAAATTGCATTCACTTTTCGTAAGCATTCTGCCAAATGACGTAGTAGATGTGGTTTAGAGTGCAGCATGAAAGACCAAAGGTTTTCTGGATGGAAAAAGTTGAAGAGCTTGTGGTGTAGCTGTAAGGCTATTACACATGCAAGAAAACTTGTCTGAAGACATACAGTGTCCGTGACAGTCAGGAAAGGTGACAGGAAAGTTAGAGCAGAGCTAAGCATGGGTAGGCGTGTGTTAAAAAGCTCTTGAAGCATAGCAATGACTGTACTTTGTGCCATTCAACCTTGCGTTTTTGGAAGGACAGCTTGCTTTGACATTGTTTCTTTACCATATCTATTTGTGTGAAAATGGTAGCCACATCTAGTGGCGATTGCTGTGAGAAGTGAGCTGCAAGCTTCAAATTGGCAGTGGTCATCCTGGAAATTAAGCTGGTTGAAACTGCTTGTAATGAGCTTCAGATACTGTTGAATCTCTTTACTGTTCAGTAGCTGAAGAGCTTCGGCATACAAAGTGGTGTGGTTGCATAGTCACATATGGACTACTTTCTAACTTTGTAGGTTGCCTTGTCATCTGTGTAACACCCCCTCAGCAAAATGAGCCAGTTCAGTGCATTCCCCAGAGAGGAAACGCATGATTCTTTGTAACTATGCTTTACAGCTGTCTGAAGCAGGGTGTGCTGTTCTTTCTAGCAGTTATCCCTCGGGAAACAGTTTGAGAGCCAAAAGAGCTTGAAGTGTAGTTATGAGAATGGTGGCAATAGTCTTTGTAGTGCTCTGCAGCATTTGAAGTGGTTCACTGGTGCTCAGGCCTCAAAGTGTCTCTGGCATGGGGAAACACATGCTGTGACAGCCAATAGCCATCCGCACCGTGTCTGACTTCAGTGCCTCAGCTACTGATTGCAAGGTAAACTAGACTTGCTTTTCCCTTTCTCATGTTATTTATTCCATACTGCTTCTTTGATTTGTAGAAAAAAGAAATTGCAGACCTCTCATGGTTTTTACAGCATGCTGCAAAATAATTTAATTTTCTTTTTTCTGCTGTTGCTTCAGTGTCTTCAAAACAAAGCTAGGTAGCTGTAAAGGCTGACCTGCAGGCAAGGTTATTCCCAGTAACTTGTTTGGACCTTGCTTGCACAACTGTTTTTGACAGTGGCCTGGGCTGGCCCTGCCTCCTTCCCTGCCTCCTTTGACTGGTACATGGCCAGAAACCATCATGTGCCAGACTGGGAACTGGCCAGGCTCAGTCTGTTCTGCATGCACAAACACACACACACACCTGTTGTTTTTGCTGAGTTAATTTTGAGAGAAGACACTCCCTGGGCCCAGCTTGTGTTGGGTGCTGGGGCCAGCAACACTGGGAGGAGACAGGAGGAGAGCCTGCCCTGGGAGCATCGATGTGGGTGTATGTTTCAGACCTCTTAACTGTGGGGTAGTTCACAGTTGGGTTTATCAGAAAAGAGGAGTCATGTTGAGGTTTCACCAAAAATAACTGACGGTTTTAATCAAGGCAGGCACCATGCTTGAGCCCAGATCTTGAAATGCAGCAGGAATGTCTGCTTGAATGGTTTAATCTGTGAGGTAGTGGCTGTATTAAGGCCCCTGCACCAGAGGGTGAATTGCAACTCACCCCATGACCATGGCTGTTGCTTTTTAAAGCTATTGGTATAACAGCTCCCTAAAAACTCAACTGCATGGAATGCAGGGTAGCTTAAGCCCTTCAAACAAGATAACTTTGTCTGGCTGTGGGGAGGAGGTAATTACATCAGGCATCATCACTGGTGCAGGTGAGTGCTGAGCAAGCTGGAGGAAGCCAGTCCATGTGACTCACATGGTCAAAATGGGTGATGTTATTGCCAACAGATTGTTTCCATTATGGGTTGCAGTGGGGAAGTCAGCTGATATCTTACTGGAAAGTAGAGCACATGCCACTTGAAACTATTCCCAGGTACTGATTTAATACCAGGAGTTATGAGAGAAATAATTCTTACTTTTACTGTGAAAGTTTATTTTGCATCTCTCCGAGAAAGCTGCTTAGGCTGCATTCAGGCTGCTGTTACTCTCAATGCATAAATCCTGCCTTGCTCCTTCCACACCTTTAAAAAAAACAAAAGTCCCTATAACTTCCTTGAAAGTAATGCTACTCTGAAACAGCACTAGATTTGTATGTGCCCCTGGAGTTGTGGTTGGGAACGTGATTAAACGCTGGATTTCTTACTTCCTTTGTGTGGACTGTTTTGAAGGACTCCTCAGCCTTCCCTGTCCGGGGGCCTGTGAAAGGGCTGGGGGAAGGGCTGGCCTCAGAGGCTGCTTTGCTTCTGTTTTGTAAGCTGCTCATCTTGTTTCTCTTTTGCTTCTGGCCTGTGGGTGAACTGACTCGAAGATGTTAATTTTCTCTATTTCATAACATGGAACTGTGAAAGAAAACCCTTAATCTCTGAGTGATAATTCTTTTGTATGAAGGACATATCTGTTTGTGAATGGAACAAGAGTTTTCGAACTTGCAAGTTCTCTATAAAAACCAACACATTGAAGAACATTCCAGGCTGATCAAAAACTTTGTGCCTTAGTATTGTCTGTTACCTTTTTGTCATCTGCCAAAACCAGTCCATAAAGAGTACTGGAGCCCTTGAGCAATTTTCAGTGAAATGCTAATTTTCAGGGGCTTCACTGTGAAGAAATTGGATTTGGATTGATAGGCATTTTCTCCTGGATATAAAACTAGGTTTGGTCTTAATCTCCTTCTGTTTTCAGAACCCTCGAAGATAGGTTCTTCTAACATTTTATGTTTGTACTGTCAAGCTTTTTCCCATTGCTGAACTTTGGTTATTCTGTAGCTTAGTTTTCATCATTATCATCCTGCATCGATTTTGCCTTTATGCACTTCAGTAACACAAGAGACTGGCTCAGAGAACTAATCAGTAAAATTGTAAAGTGTCAGGTCTGCCTGCTTATGAGGAAAAAATAATGGCAAGTATTTTTCTAGGATTGAGACAGCCCTTGAATATGTAGTTTTATTGGTGTTTTGGGTATGACTCAGTACCTGGCAAGTTATTTTTGAGCCTTATATTAGGATATAAAGGCTCAAATATAATAATATATTTATATATAAATATTGTCATCTTAGTTTTTTTTTCAGTTCACAGAGAGAACTCTTGCATTTGTCCCTAACTTGTTCCAACCATTAGCATTATGACTGAAATTAATACAGCTGCTGTAGTACAGGAATGCCAAGGGCCCTGTAGTCAGTAACTAAAATGGAAAAATACGTGATGCTTTACTGCTGGCTCTTTACATATGGGATGCGCTGGGTTTGAGAAGAGCTCTCAGAGTATTTAAAATCTAGAGTAAAGTAGCTGAGCTGTTGCTGCCCCTTTCTCACCCAAAGACTGGGCTTCAGAGTGGAACAAGAGTGGTTTCTCCTTCTAGGGGGATCTGGGGCATGGTAATGGCAAGTGGTACACCTGTGAGCTAGAGAAGAAGGCAAACAAACCTTATTGGGTGAAGCTTCTCATCAGTTTAGATTTCTAGATTAAGACATACTTTTGTGGGTCAGATGGGTACATTAAACTCTGTGTGAATTGAAAAGAATAGGAATGCCTAATAAGCCACTGTGCTGCCCTCAGTTTTCTGGTGTGATGAGTCTATATTAATCCTACTGAAGTTTCCACTTGGGGTAGAAGGGATGCGGGAGAATTTGTTGTGCTGCAAAAATCCAGTGTCCAGAGGATGCAGGTTAATTCCAGTGCCAGAAGAGGAGTAGCTGAGCCAAGCTGATGGCAAACGTTTATTGATCTGTGCTTTTTTAACAGAGCTTGGCCAGAGCACCCTGTTAGTAAGCCAGGCTGTCTAAACTAGCTGACCTGGGCCTGCTTCAAAACTGAGTGATACTGTGTCATGTGACTGACCCCATCTCATTGCAGTCCCAGTGCCTGCTGTGAGGAGAAGGAATCCTTGCTCTGCCTCTGAACTGTGCTGCATTTAATTTTTTCTGCTGCTACTTTGATTTATTCCCTGCTGTATTGAACCAGAGGTCCTTTCCCAGTTTTTAGACAGCTGACTTTCTGATGTGCCTGTAGCTAGGTACTGTGATCTTTTACTGAGTCTCTTGTTGATAGCTCTGCTTGGTTTCCAGCATATGACATAACCCTTCAGAAACTGTCCTTTTGACATAGAAGTAATATCTAAAATGCATAAAGGTGCAGCCAGGCTCTAATAAGCACTATTAGCAACTTTTGGTCTGAATGCTGTGAGAATCCTGACCCCAGTTTTGATCCTGAAGCTGGGTGGCTCTGCTGCTGGCAGGCAGGATGAGACTGTCTGTTCTACTCCACTTAGCACTTCTGCTATTGTGTATTGCTAATGTGCAGTATTGTGGAGCCTGCCAAAGATGTCTGAGAAATTTATCAGGCTGTTGAGGAAGAAGGATGACCACCTGTGATATACCTAGTCAGAGTGGCTTTCACAGAGATTTGATGGGGAAGAACAGGTGGTTGGGTGTTCAAGAAAGGGGAAAATAGTTCCAGTATATGCTCCACAAGTGGTTAAATCTGTTTTGGTTTTGGTCCTGGTCCCTACACAGTAACAATTATTTCTAGTATTTACAAATATAGGGCACAAGTATGAATCTTAAGTTCGTGGTGCTCTTAGCTTTAAACTTGATTATTTCAGGGGCTGGTATCTAGAAGGTGGCAAGACAGTATGAATAGCAACTGACAGGCTTTTTTTGTCTTGCAGTTACACTTGGGAAGCAATCGATACAGACAAAGAGGTACTTTACAAAATAAACTTCTGTTACGGTGTTGAGGAGTGTGGAAGGACAAGTGCAGTCTGTGCATATGACATCAAAAAGAAGACTTATCTGTCTGTAGGTAAGTAAATCACTGTCTTTCCTTGTAAGTAGTTCAGAGTCATGTTAGTAGTTGGCCTTATAACTATTGCAAGCTTTGTGTTAGCAACCATTTTTTTTTTGCTTCTCAGAACAGTGTAGAACTTCGTTCTGTTGCAGATTTATGGGAATTTGGTATAACGTGATCTGATTGTAGATACATTTCACTGTCCCATAAAGTGATTATCTTATAGTCTAGTTAACTGTAATCTAGTGTGAAAGTATGCAAGGCTATCTCAAGTAGAAATAAGTGCACCTTCCTGTGACAGGATATCCACTGTGCACAGCTTTGTTTGAAGCTCAGTACCGAGCACAATAGTGGATAGAGGTTGAATTATAGCTCTAAACTATGCCACAGCCTAGACTTGATGTAACATCAGCACTTTGTTCAGAGTCAGGTTGCTCTCTGTAATGCAATCTTTGAGTATTGTAAGCTTCTGAGGTGTTGTCTTTAAGTTGTTACACACAGAAAGGAAGTCAATTACATGCAGTCCTCTGGTTTAACTTACACTTGTCAAAGCTGGTGAGTGCTTCAGTAGTTTACAGATGTCCTTGGTATTCTGAGGAGTGGTGGACTTGTGCATGCTGATCTAAATACAAAGCTGGTGTATTCCTATACACGTGCTTGCACATGATTTTATCTCTCAGAAGCATCTTGTGCTCTAAACAGTATTTGTGTGCTTATTTTTGTGAATGTTTGTCACTTTCAAAGTTGCTTTTGTATTTTGACTAATGAAACAATAATATATGAATACTGATAGAGAGGCTTTCTGATAGTTGACTGTTAGTTCTAATAAAGCAATAACTTTCTGAAGAGTGTCTCTTCATACTGCCTCTTAGTATCTCAAGTCTGATTTAGCATGCTTGCCAACCTTGCCTACCACTGGCAGGCAGTTCTTACAAGAATCTGAGTCTTCAGTAGAAGTGTTTGAGCTTGAACTGCTGGAAGATGGTATGGAGAAAGATGTCTCCCCTGTATGCTGATGCACAGCAGCTAGCCAGCTTCCATTCTCCCCATGCCTCTCCATTAACAGCAGATATACTTTGGTTTCAGTCTGTGGTCAATCAGTGCTTTTCAAACAAACTTAGTGTTGGAACCCAGGCTTACAGAATGGAGTGCCTGAATAAAGGTATATCCAAGCCCCAGTTTTCTGGGGTGACTGGTCAGATTGCATTTATGTTCAAACTACAATTGCATGTCGTAGCATCTTCTCTGAGGTTTGTGACACCGCAGAGCTGTTGATGCTGTTAATGTTTCATTCCTAAAATGTACAGCAAGAATTTTGTTTCCTGCTGATGTGGGTCTCTGCTCATATGATGCTGAGGCCTTCAGTTGCCTGTGGATTAGAAAAGAAAGCAGCATCTGTCTGTTTTAACATGCTGCTTTAAGAGAGACTGGAATGTGGCAGGTGGAGTGAGCCTGAGGAAGTCTCTTCACAGGGAAGTGTGAGAACTAGACGCTTGTGTAGGTTTTGTTCCACATTTCTTGTGGAAAGAGGAAGGGAGAAAACTGAGTGATGACTATGAGCAGTATCAAATATTCCTCTGTATGCAAACCTTGAGTGTCATACTGCTTGACTGCTACTGATTGGAAGAGAATTTAACAACAGACATACTGTGGTCTTGCAGAGGCTGTTTGAACAGACTTTCCAAAGGTTAAGCCTCAAATCCTGTTAAAGTAGGCTATGTTTTTAACCACCCTGCAATAAATTAAGAAATCAAGGCAGTGCAGTTAACATTGCCATTGAATTTTGCTTTGTTTTATTGGTGAAATTGTCTAAGTTCTTGCTCATGGTTGTCTGAGACTTATTAGTGATGCCTGCCATGCTTCATACTGCCTTTGGCTGCATTGAAGCTTCATTATCGTCACACTAAGTTTAAACCATGCTGATATCATATCAATAATATCATATCAAGCTTCTTACCTGTTAAAATATTAAAAATACCATTCTTAATGAGAGGAGGAATCTCTGATCCAGGTCTAGGCCAGTGTAGATTCCAGTTACCTAAAACAGCTAAATGCACATATTTGTCTTCAAGCAATCCAGATGATATGAGATTAGCTGCACTCAGCTTTGGCATATAGGTAAAATACTTTGATTTGAAAGAAAGGCAACTCTTAAGTTCTAAGCTTCTTCAAATATGAGCTGAATCAGTTCTTTCAGGAAAAAATTCACTGCAAACAATAGTGTTTTAAAATATCAGCTATGCAAGTGGTGACAGCTCTCAAAGCAGTATGTAGCTCTTAGATTTAAGAGAGCTGCATCTTGGCTAGCATCGTGCTCTAAGTTGTAAAACCTGAAGATGGCCTTTTGATAACACAGGAAATATAAAAAGCAGAAACCACATGTAATCATCTTTCTGCCCAGTTTTCTGACTTCTTTTAGTCTTAAAGCTATGTTACTTGGGTGCAATGTAATTTTGCTTGCCTTGAGTGAGGAGATAACAGGCTGGGCAAAGTTCCAGGAAGTGTTTTTCAGATGAAACAACATTTGGCCTATGTGCAAAGCTGATACCTGCAATGATTACAGATTTGACTAGCTTTCTTCCTGGAGTAAACATAAACAAAACTGGAAAGGGTAAAGCTGGGAAATACGTTTTATAGCATTTTCTAAGCCACACTCTTTGCAGAACTAAAATCTACACATCAAATAAACTAGACAGGCTGGAGTTAGTGCCTAAGATCGAAGAGGGCTTGGTGTTTAATACTAACCAAAATAGATTTGAGAGGGAACATTTCAGTGGCCTGAGCTGGTGCTTGTCATGACTTGAAATGTGCTCCACCTTTCCCTGTTGTAAGTGCTGGGGAGGAGAGGAATGTTGCAATGATGCAGCACTGACCCAAGTCTTCATGCAGCACGTGAGCTGTGCTACAGGGGATGGGAGATGGAGGGGATTTGCACTGAGGCAATCGATCTGTGCTGGGCTTGTCTGCAGACAGTGCCAGTCCAGAGGCACCAATGGGTTCTTCATTAAGTAGACTTAGTCTGGAGCCAGTGCATGCAGCCCAGAGAACCAACTGTATCAATAGCAGCATGGCCAGCAGATTGTGGGAGGTGACTGTGCCCCTCTTTGCTCTGGTGAGACCCCACTTGGAGTGCTCCATCCAGCTCTGGGGTCCTCAGCACAGGAAAGACATGGACCACTAGGAGCAGGTTCAGAGGAGGCTTGCAAAGATGCTGCAGGGCTGGAACATCTTTCCTTTGAAGACAGAGTGAGAGAGTTGAGATGGTTTAGGTTGGAGAAGACTCCAGTGAGACCTCATTGCAGCTGTCCAGTGTGTATAAGGGGCATGTAAGAAAAATGAGAGACTTAGCAGGGCCTGTAGTGATAGTACAGGAGGTAATGATTTTAAACCAAAGGAGGGTAGATTCAGACTACATGCATGGAAGAAATTTTTTAGGGTGAGGGTGGTGAGGCACTGGAACAGGTTACCCAGAATGGTTGTTGCCCCATCCTGAAAATGTTCAAGGTTGGGCTGGATAGGGCTCTAAGCACTCATATAGTTAAAGATGTCCCTACTTGTTGTAGAGGAGTCCCTTCCAAGCCAGACCACTCTGACAGATGTTGTCTCATCTTGTGCCAATGCTAGTTGTGTAAATGGCATAAAGGCTGAGAAGCTGATAAATAGAAGCTGGTATGAGGAAGGAGTGAATTGTGCTTGAAACTAGTTGGTAACAGCTTTCAGCTGATGTTTCAGCATCCTTTAGCCCTTGTTTCTAAGGCAGTGATCAGTTTGTAGTGGCATCTGCTGTTGTACTACTTAAGACTCAAAGTGCTTGCTAAAAGCCTTTAAGAAAGTAGAAGTGTCATTAGAGACAGACAAACACTATCTTAATGTGGATCTAATATTTCAAATCAGAAGAACCACAAGGATTGTCCTCAGTTGTGCTGTCTTCAAGTGGACTGGTATGTCTGTATGTCTTGTGCTTGAAGTTAGGCCCTGTCTGCTGAACTTCCGTGAAGGTATTATATTAACACCCTTTTCCACCCTTCCCCCCCTGCCCTTAATTTTTAAACTCCAGGTGACTTAGGCTCACTAAAAGTTTCTGAAAGTCTTCTGGAGGTCAACACTACAAGTGACTGCTCGCAGCAAGGCAGCAAACACCAAATTCAAAGCAGTATTAACTTCCTGTGTGGTAAAACACTGGTAAGTCTAAATCATGTGCTCTTATCTTCAATGGAAATGGAAGGGTAATTCTAACTTGCTTTTTAAGGAGACTTGCTGTACTTTTGAATGTACTAATTACTAAGCTTCATAACTTTAAGAAAAGCCAGTTATGTTTTAGTGTCAAATTAAGGTCATGAATTACTGTGGCTTTCAAAATTCAGTCCCAGTAGCAAATAGTTGCAGATTTGCAGCTTAGCTCGATCATGGGCTCTTCTGTGACTTCAATGTTTTTACAGGGATTTCACTGTAGTATTCTATTAGCGTAATATGGAGGAATGAGTCAACAGTGTACAGGGTGCCATAGCAATGTGGTCTGTTTAAATGTTGGCTGTGCCTGAGCTGTAGACTTAACATGACTATTTACTAGAACAGCATTGAGGAAAATGGCTGGCCTCTGTTAAGGGTCAGCATAGTTGACAACAGTGAGTGTTAAGATTTTGTCCTTACCTTGTTGAACTAACAGTGCTTATACATCTGGCTGTGCTTCTGAGGAAGTAGTTGTTTGCAAGGATCTGCTTATTGTGACTGAAGACTGCTGAAAAGTTTCTAGGGGTGTGTGTGCATGCAGTTCACTTCAGTGTGGTTTTTGGAGTTACACACTCCACATGCTTAACAGATATACCACAGCTCGGTATTCTGTACAGGCTGTGATCAGTTCATATATTTGTGTATCAGAAAGAAGTATTTGTTAGTGCCACTGTTGGCACTGACGGTGCTACCTCACACCCCCTCTTGGAAATCTAGCCAGTTCAAACAAAGTGCCAGTGCAGCAGAGATTTAAATGCTTCCTGTTCTGTTTCAGCAGATGACTCTCTAAACTAAATTATAAATTATTGCTCAACTTCAACTGTAACACCAGATCATTATGATCTTCAGACTTCTTCTAGTTAGCTTAGTTCTAATACCTGTTCTTCACGTGACCTCTTAAAAGGATTTTGTAATAGTGGCTGAAACAACTTGTTTCCTTGCCTTTTATGGCACAGTTAAATGGAGAGGGAATCAGTTTAAATATGCTAAAGTGCTTCTAGCTGAGGTGATGGTGAAAAATTTGATTGTTGTGTTTTCTCTGAAGTAAAGCTGTTGAGTTGAACGTCAAGTCCTGAACCATGGAACAACTGCCATCTTGAAATATATAAAAATGTGTAGAATGTAAGTCTGTAAAAATAAGTAGCTGAGATCAGAGGTGTAGCAGAAGAGGCTGCGAATCAGTTGATTTTGTGGGCTAAAAGAGAGGGAGCCTGGTAAACGTGCACTGCCTTGCTGTGTTCACTTATATGCAATTCTATTGGTGTTTTCCTTTCTAGTAAGCAGATGTGACTGATGCTTCTGCCACTATCTATTGGCACTTAGTGAGCACTTTTAAAAGTTGTAGTACAGTTACAGCGTGTGTGGCCTGCATTAACTTGAGTATTGGTGTGTATGCAGACTAAGGATTTGGCATCGTCTATCTTCCTGGGTTTCCAAAAAAAGCTGTTAACAGTTTGCTGTTAGCAAATGCTATTAAGAAACTGTATGCCCTGTTCTGTGACATGCTTTAGTTTTCTTAATCTCTTGAATGAACTTTTTACCATCTACAGATGTAAAATAAAAGTGAAGTCTGTTTTTCAAAGATATGTTTTTCCCCTCTTTAAATAGGGTACCCCTGAGTTTATAACAGCAACAAACTGTGTGCACTATTTTGAATGGAGGACCTTTGTGGCTTGCAAGAAAGACTTGTTTAAACCTGTGAAAGAGGTAATCTATTCATGCAGAAGTTACTCTTCACGTGTCTAATTTTACTCTAACCACCTGCTCCTACCCCAAGTTAATCCCAACAATTTCCATAAACTGATGTTTTTCATAGTTATATGAAGCATATACATTGAAGTTGACAGAGCTGAGAATTTTTAATAACTCTTCACCCTTTTCTGTGCACAGGATGGTTGTTTAAAGTAAAACTCTTCTAAAAGCTAGAACAAAGCAATCTAACTTTGGATGCCTCATTTTAAGTCAGCATGTCTAACTTTGAGGTTCCAGAAGTAAAAAACTTTTCCTTATATTAACTGGGCTTCATATATGCCTGTTCATAACTTCTCCCTACTTGTGTAGCACCGTTTGCATGTAATTTTTTGTTATTGTCCTAGGTCCCTTGCTATGTGTTTGATGAAGATTTGAAGAAACATGACTTGAATCCTCTCATCCAAGTTTCAGGACACTACTTGGTGGATGATTCTGATGATGATTCCTTGTTCATAAACATCTGCAGGGACTTAGGTATGAATGCTTGCTTGTGTCACCTGTCAGTGTATAAATTTCTTTGCCAGAGTCTCCGTTAAAGTCCAGTATTTTAAGACTTACACAATTTTTCAAACTGCTTTTGATGATTTGAAGGCTGCATTCTGTGAAGCCAAGTCTTACTCTCCAAGTATCAAGGTGTTCAGAGATGTGCCCCTTCTGGATGGGCAGGTACTGTTAGAAAAAGTGACTTACACTGGACTGAGTGAAAGAGCACAGCTTAGCTTGTATCTGCATCTCTTTGCTGCCAGAGAGGACCAGTATGGTTCACAGGGCTTTGTGTGCTCTAAATCTATTACTTTTGACTCCAGGTTGTTGCTCAGTTCCTTATGAATGTCCTGAGGTGCATCTATAATACTGTTTAGGTGCTTGCATAAGTAGCTAGCACTTTGATATCAGTTGAGTCGTATATACATAAGGAATTAAACCAGCAAAATCATGTATTTGAAACTTGCTGAAAAGGCTAGTTTAGCTGTATACTCCCACTGTATTTTTCACTCTGCAGTTAAATAGATATTTTGTTGCCCCTATGAAGGGTTTCATACTTCTAGTGACAAGTATATTCTCTTAAACATCCCACTAATCTGAAACTTTGTGCTATCAGCTTTGAATCAGATAGTTTATAAGAAGCAAAAAAAGGGGAAAACCTTTCCCTTTGAGGAGAGATAGCCTGTTACTTGTATCATTTTAGTGTTGTGAGGAAAAAAATAATAAACTTGGTGTGCTTCTAGAAGTTTTCAAAGCCCTGTGGACCCAGCATCTGTACAAGCAACTAGTTGCAGCTACTTTGGCAGGAAGAATTAATTTGCTGTCCAAAACTAGGACAGCGTGAACACAAGCACTCCAGGTTTTGTTTTGTCAGTTGCATATCTTCATGTAGCCTGTTTTTTTAAAAGTATTTTTAGAAGATGGTAAAGCAGTAAAGGATAAGTGAGCCCACAGATAAAATGGCAAGATACTTCAGGTGGTGGAGCAGAGCTTAGAAGCTGAGTCTTATAATCTATTTTCTATGTGCTATAACCAGGAGGGTCAAGTGAAGAGACCAAGAACTGCCCTGCTGGCAGTGCTGCTTGCTTGCTACATGAAGGTCAGGCATATGATGTTGGTCGTCCAAAGGAACAGCTGAAACTTCACAGCAAAGACAGGTATGTAATTTTTGTGATGATACTACTATGAGTGCTTTGCAGCCACCTGCTATGACTGATCAAATTTGCGCCTTTGTTTTTGGGCTCCTTTTTACCAAATTACAAAATCTCTTACAAGTGAGAGGTAACTGATGCTCTCTGCCCACAAACAGTAGAGTGAGATTTGACCCTATGTTACTACTGTCTGAGGGTCCACAGGGTAAATCATTTCTCTCTGTGGGTTTATGCACTGTAGTTGGCTCACTCTGCTGCCCCGAAGTACTTGAAAAATGGAGAATGGGGCTAGATGTTGTCCTTCTGTGTTTTTGGCATTAATAAGTTCTTAAAAGAAGAAATAGATAAGCAGCGCAAGGCTTCTTGTCGTGGTGATTGTAGAGCTGGGACTACGAGAAACTGTTTTCTTGATGCTGCTTCTGGTTTGTTTGCTGCCTTTTGTGCTGGAAATAAATCTGAAATAAAAAACAAACCACAAAACCCCCCAAAAAAACCAGCCAAAAAACCCCCACTCAAACAATCCAGTGTGGCTCAAGAGACTTACCTAGCATGCTGATTTTTCTGGGCTTCAGGTCATCTGAGCCTGCTTACCTTGTCCGTTGAAAGAACGTTTGCCACATCTACTCTCCAGCAGTTTGAGCAGGAAGCTGAGAGTGTTCTTGTGACTATCAGCTAAAGTCTTGCTCCAGTGTGTGTTACAAGGCATTCAGTATAGTCTTAACTGGGGTGCAAGAGGATACTGTTTTAAGTAATTTTATTGGGACTGCTCAGTCTATTTTTGATTAACTGTAAGACTAAAGGAATGAAGACCCCCATAAAAGTTGATTTCAGGAGCAAGGCTACTTTGGCGTGTTATGCCTGAGTATCCAGGAAGGAGCGGGAGAATATTCTTCTGTACAGTTCCCAGTGTCTTAATTGTCTTTTTGGTTTGATGTTTTCTATTTCTAGGCTGGTATTGAGTTATGAAAGAATATATAGTGATGAAGAAAAGCCAGACTTCTGCCTAGGCCATAACCCAGCAGTGACAATCACTTTTGTTTGCCCATCAAAGAGGGGAGAAGAGGTAACTTTGCCATTTTAGTTTGTGTTAACTGTTTGACTTTTGTGTGCGTTATCTTTCATTTTTATTCAGGGCTGAGGAGAACAAAAATATACTTGGCTTGTAGATTGTGAACAGTGTGAGATCATAAATATACTCTTAAAGTCTTCTAAACTTAAGAAATAAAAATTTGAGTAAAATTTCCCCAGGGATGTGTTTTCTTTTGTATTAGTGCATTTGATTGTCCCATTATGGGTTTAAAGCTTTCCTCTGAACACAGGATGGGTTTAGTATGTTGTTAATGCTTGGCACACAGTGCTTGCTAATGAGCACTCTTTACTCATCAGTCAGGCTGGACATGCTTGTAGCTGTTGCCTGTAACTTGTTTCTTTATTTATCTGTCCTTCCTCAGGGGAGAAAAGAAAGCTAGTAAGTGTCATTGTATAGCAAAAGCCACTTACTGAGCAGGCTCTTGAATTCTTTTTAATGTAAAGTAAAATATTTTGTGTTAAGGCACAACTCAGTTTTTGCAGGACACTTTTATCCTAGCTTCGGTGCAGTATGATGATCACTTTGTTGTGATGCTGGGTAATTTCAGCAAGCTACACAGCTTGAATTAGGCCAAAGTGGCTATTGCTAATGGTCTGCTAATTCATATAGTGATGCTTTTCGTTGCAGGTTAGTGAAGAAGGAACTCTTGTCTAGCTAATACTTGGTTTAATGTTTTGTCCATCACCTAACCTAGATAGGTGATGGACAAAACCACTTCACCCTCATTGCTGCACAAACTGCAGTGCCTTATCTACTGTCACTTTTTAATACCTTGCTACAATTATGCACACTTGGAGTATGAGTAGTATTAGTAATGATGTTTGTGCCTATAACTTACCCAATACTTACCTGTGTAACTTGTTCTAGTGGATGGCAGAAAGACAGATGGATGATACGAAATGGATTTCTAATGTTTCACTTCAAAATGAGGAAAACTGCTTCTCCTAGGATGTGCAAAAGTATTTCACTACAGAAAACTCATCTGATAGAAGTGTTGGTTAAAGAGTTCTAAAATGTCTTTCAGTTTTGATTTGGACTGAGGGAGTCAAAGTTGCTAAAACACCAGTGTCTAAAAGTCTGCTTTGCCTTCAGAGAACATTTGGTGTCTTGTTGAGAATTTCTCTGAGATAAACACAATCCAAGCTGTGCTGAGCCATTTGGGCTCACATCTCCACTTTTCCCAACACATTAAGGAAAAGGGCTTTTAAAAGAACTATTATAATGCCTGCTACTTCTGTTTAGACTTTTAATATTTTGCCACATCATTTATAAGACCTGTTTTATTTTTTCTCAACACCTATTTCTGAGAAGTCGGAAACAATATTTGCACATCTTAAGCAATTTATAAGTGAAATAGTTGTTACTGATCCTAAAGGAATGTGACACTCACTTTAAAGATTATACTTCAAGTAAGTCTACTTACAGCTTAAATTCTCTTCCCTTCTGTATCAGAGTGCAGGTCCCAGACTCACTGCAAAATCAAATTGCCGATATGAAATTGAGTGGGTTACTGAGTATGCCTGTCACAGGGATTACCTGGAGAGTAAGAACTGTCTTCTGACTAATGAGCAACATGATATCTCCATTGATTTAAGACCACTTACTCAACTTCCAGGTAAGCTTATCATTTTTCTTTTGTGGTTGTTACTAGCCAGTTTTGTGGTTCCATGTTTAGAGACAGGAAAAATATCCTCTGTAGATATTGGGAGTTTCATGTCTGTTCTGGCATGTGTTAGAACACTTTTCTCTTTGTTATTTATTCAGATTATGTCACACCATATTCAGCTAAAGATGACAAGGAGGAGTATTACTATTACTTGAATGTATGTGGGAAAACCACTGCAGGTGACTGCAAGGATGGCACAGAATATGTTTCATCTTGCCAAGTAAAATCTTCAAGTAACCAGCAAAAAGTGGCAGGAAGATTTCAGAACCAAACCCTCAGGTGTGTAAATGCTCTTTAGTCCTGCTAACTGGTCTGATTTGATTGATCTTTATTGCTTACTTTGATGCTCTTATTTGTCTTGTAAATAATTTTTAATACAAAATGCAAGTATTTTGCTCATTTCTGGTAGAAAAACTTTTAACAGTATACCAAAATAATGTTGGCAAACAGAGGAGCCAATGAGGTTGGCAGAGACCGTTGTGTAGACAGGAAGAGACTTTCACTGACTTTGTCAGACTTGCAGATTGTACAGTACTGCCTCTTGCCTTCCTTGAGTTTTACCTCTAAAGTGGCAACAGAAGAAGCTGATTCCCAAGTGACATATGGGGACTATAGTTTGCATGAGATTGTAAAGCAGAGGTCACCTAGATATGATCTTCTGCTTTTATCTGTATGCACGTGAAATTTGTCGCAGTGATCTTCAGGAAGTGTGACTTCCTCCACCTGCAAAAATAGCCACACAAACTCATGGGAACACATATTCCACCACACCTAGAGTAGCTTTAGAGCATTCTTTAAACTCTACAGAAATTAATGAAAAGTGACCAGAAAAATGAGTGGATGCAAGCCCTTGTTGCAGTAGAAATGTCAATATTAATGTTGAATAAGCATTTGTTTTTCCTTGGAGTGAGGAAAATGAATGAAAGAAGAGTGTGGTTTCTATGATGTGCGGAACACTGCGTGATTGTGTCTGATTCCATGTGCCTATCTAAAACTGACTTTTTCCACAGATATTCTGATGGGGATCTCACTTTAATTTATCCAAATGGGGATGCATGTAGTTCTGGCTTTCAGAGAATGACTGTCATAAACTTTGAGTGCAACGAAACAGCAAGTGAGTTTAACAAGCTGTGATGCTTCTGCTGAGGGCTTCACTTTTGTGCTTGCCAGTAAACCTTATACTCAAAGAAATGCTTGCTTTGAGCCATGGCTAACACAAGAAATAAATATTGTTATAGTAAACGATAATTTCTGTGGCTGACAGGATTGTTTTGTGCTGTACTGCTAGTCTAATTTTACACTGATGATTGAGAAGATAGAGGTATAAAAGAATATTTTTTTTTTTTAGCCAACCGTAAAATACCACAAACACAAGTCCTATGCAGCAAAGAGATTTTTTTAAATATCTTCTTGCTCAGTGCTACTTCTTAAGTCTCCTTGCTCTTTTCCCCACTAGAAACCTAACATCTGTTTATCTATTTTCACTGTTAAGCTAATGATGGTAGAGGAACTCCAGTGTTTACTGGTGAAGTGGACTGCACCTATTTTTTTACTTGGGATACAAAATATGCCTGTATTAAAGAGAAAGAAGATCTCCTTTGCAGAATTACTGATAAAAGAAAACACTATGACTTGTCACCTCTTACCCGCAGTTCAGGTATGGCAAGAAAATTAACTTTCAGTTACTTTTGTCCTAAATTTGTGTGCCATCTCTAGTGCAATTCCTTCATCAGTCAGCTTTTGCTGTTCTTAGTGAATTTCTGGGATGCTGTTGTTTGATTCCCTCATCCCAAAAGGATGAGTGCCATATGAAAGTCATATCCATGACTGTCTTGGTTGCCATCATAAGTGATTTTAAATCACAGCATCACAATTTGGGTTGAAAGGGACCTTTAAAGACCATCTAGTCCAACCCCTCTGTCATGGGCAGGGACACCTTCCATTAGACCAGGTTGCTCAAAGCCCCATGCAATCTGGCTTTGAACCTTCTAGGGATGGGGCATCCACGACCTCTCTGGGAAATCTGTGCCAGTCAGGGTTCACCGTGGCCCAGCAGCTCCTGCCCAATGGTTTGTGCAAAGGGAACAGTTTTGAACCCTTTCAAAAATGCAGGATTTAGCAGCAGTGTCTTCATGGGGCAGGTAAAGATGTAACCTCAGCTGGGATTAGGGCGTCTGTGTGGTGGGGATACTCTGAAGGAGAAGTCATCACATAGATGTGGGCCCTCTGTAATAAAAGGCATCTTGGCATGGGGAAGTGAGACCAATTAAGCCAAATGACTTGTTCTTAACAACCCTCTGAATTTCAGAATTAGCCCAGAACTGGGAAGCTGTGGACAGTAGCTTTTCAGAGGTAGAAAGGAAACATTACTACATCAACGTGTGCCATAAAGTTTTGAAGAGAGGAGGAGCTTCCAGCTGTCCAGATGGTGCTGCTATTTGCTCTGTAGGTGAGTCAGGGGTTTTGTTTGGTGGTGTTTCTGGAATTTTTTTCATTCATTCTTTTATAAGGTTTTGAAGGGTTGGTGCTTCCTCTGCAAGTGGAGTTGGCTGCCCTGAGTGCCTTCAGTTATCTGAGGAAACAGAAGTTAAGAGTGTGTTTCTCTTGTGCTTTCAACAACTCTGGAAGAAATAATGCAAGTAGCCTTTTCTAACTAAAGAACTCCAGTCTTTGTGGCATGGTTCTGGTGAGGTAAAAACACACTCCTAATGATAGGCTTTTTTATAACTAAACTAATGGAAAGGCTTACTATCTTAATAGTCTAAGCTTTGCTTCCTTCTGGAGAAATCAAAGTGATGTATTTATTGTCTTTACAGATAAGCAAAACAAGACTAAGAATCTTGGAACATTTGTATCTTCTCCTGTAAAGGTTGGAGAAAATATTCAGCTTACATATTCAAATGGAGACAGCTGTGGTCTTAACAAAAAAATCAAAACTGTCATCACTCTAATGTGCAGACCAGGTGAGAACATCCAACCCTGTTCTTTGATCCAGCTAAAAACTGAAGATCAAATAGTAAACCCAGACATAAGTGCTAAATACTAGCATGTGCTTTTGTCTTTTATCACTTTCTATGCAGAAGTTTGAAGCACTGTGGTTTGTTTACTAGGATGATAAGAATGGAATTGTAGGTATTTAGTTCTATTTACTTTTTATACAAGTGCTCTTTAAAGCTACACAAAGCACTTGCCCTTGATGGGAGAAGCTGGTTCTGAACTGCGATTAGATACTTTTAACTTTCTCTTCCAGAAAGTTTGTGTCTAAACTGCTGACAGTTACAGAAAGCAGAAACACTTGCAGAAGTTAATGTTGTTCATCTCCATATAATCGCCTGCTAGTTTAAGCATCTCCCAGGGAAACAGAAAATCTGTGTTCCTCTACCTCAGTGTAAAGAAGTTGAAATCTCCAACTTCTTGCACTACTTCCTAATAAAGTGATTTGTAGTAAAACACCAAGTTTTTGTATCAAAGCAGACATTTTTTCAAATGTTGTGATAGTACTCAGGAACAGATTGAGCACCGCATCTTTTGGGCTAAACTTTTATTTTAGGGAGGAGGATGAAAAGGCGTAGTGAAAAAAAAATTTGGTTCCATTTTCAGGGAAGAGGTGCTTTAACAGTTAATCTTGGTCTGCTATTGGGGAGAAGCTAGTGTTCTTAAGCTTAATTCCTAGTTCCTATTGGAACAACCTGGCTGTGTGTATGTGTAATGCATTGCTCTTGTGATATCAGGTGACCTTGAAAGTGCTCCAGTCTTGATGTCTGAGGGTGAATGTTCATATGCATTTGATTGGTATACCGCTGCTGCATGTGTCCTGTCTAAAACTGAAGGAGATAACTGTCAAGTCTCTGACCCTCTGGCAGGTATGTATTTGTATTCAGCAAATTGAAGGGTCACGAGGGATAGAGCTTGTGCCTTAGCTGAAGTGAATCTTTTTGATACTCAAGAGCAAAGTGAGTTCAGCCTAACTTTACGTGCCCATGGTTTTAAGTACATGGATATGGAAGATCAGAACAGCAGGAGCTTAATATTCCCCTAGTATATGTAGGAAAATAGATGTAATGCTTTTAACATGTCCATTTTGTTTCTGGAACAGTAATTACATAGAAGGAGACTTAGTCAGGGGGAGGTGAATTAGCTGTTGTGACTGGCAGAATCAAAACCTGTGGGAGATGGCAGGACTGATAAGGTTATTCCTTCCTGATTAGGCTTCTCTTTTGATTTATCACCTCTGACCAAGAAAAATGGGCACTATGTAGTTAATACTACGGAATACTTGTTTTACATAAACGTCTGTGGCAGTGTGCCTGATGAGCTGTGTCACGCACAATCGGCAGCATGCCAAGTGACGCAAAGGTGAGTACCTCTAGTTCTGTTGTCTCTAATAGATCTCTTGTTGCATGATGTGTTGTCTGTGTGCAACAGTGAACAATTTGCATGCAAAATAATTACTGTGCTGCCTGTAGTAGCCTCTGGTAATTTGCATGTAATTTGCAGTGGTTATACTGCCAGCTGTTTCAATCAAAGTGCACAGATATGTAATCTTGCTTACAGCTAGCTTTTGAGATGCATTGTACCCATTGCTCCTGCTTATGTTTTCCATAGGGCCCATAAATTGTAGATTAACTGCTACAGCTGTATTAAGCCATCCTATCATCCAGAGATTCAGAGTCAGCTGGATTCCAAGAGCTAGCCTAAAGACGCCTGCCGTGCTTGGTATGAGTAGTGGCTGCCTTATGCAGAGATGGAGCCCAGAGCTTGGGTGTTGCACCATATGGCCTCAAGTTGTGCTAGTGGAGGTATAGATTAGATATTAGAAAATTTCTTCGTGAAAAGGTTTGTCAAGCACTGAAGCAGGCTGCCCAGGGAAGTGGTGGAGTTGCCATCCCTGGAAGTGTTCAAAAAATGTGTGGATATGGACTTGAGGATATGGTGTCAGAGTCAACATGGTAGTGGTGCTGGTTTGATGGTTGGACTTGATTATCTTGGAGGTCTTTTTCAACCTTAACTATTCTGTGATTTCCATTACTAAAACTTTTGTGCTTTGTGTGCACTGCTACTCTGACAATATCGCTTCTGTTATCTTCTACAAACTATGAGGTTGTATCTGTGTGCTTCAGGTTCCAGGTAAGCCTGTTGCTAGAGATATGCTGTACTTGAGTTGTCTCTGAGTCTCTCTCCAGCCAATGATAGTTCACTGTAGACCCTAAAAATGTTCTTCAGAGGAAGGTGATCCAGCTAGGTCTGATAGAGCCAGTGTTAAGTCAGAGTAAACACTCTGTAACACTCCTGAACCAAAGCTAATACCTAGCTCAGAAGGGTTGTGCAGTGCTAGGTTTTCACTGCTCACATATAGTTGTATGAGGTCAGTTTGAGCCCCACATTAGGGTGTCTGCAGTTTGACTTCTGCATTGGAGAATGAGAACTTGATGTTTTTGTCACTGTTAGAGAAGGGAGTGTTAAAGTTTTCTAGATATCTAAGCAATATGCAATTTCCTTTCCTTTTTAAAGAAGCATGCCTGTTCATGTTTTATGTTTACTTTTGGCAGCTTTCTATTCATCCCATCTCACTGAAGTCTAACATTGTTTAATTATTGTCTTACTATGGTATCTTCTATAAACTTACCTGTGTGGTTACTGTTTTTAAGACTTCTCTTAGAGACAGAATTAATTTTGTATTCTGTTCAGTCTCAAAATGCACTTTTTCTTTTCCAGTAAGGATCAGTTTTGGAGTCTTGGACTGCCCAGTTCCAAACTTTCATATTATGATGGTCTGATTCAGTTGACCTACAAAAATGGTACAGCATACAATGATAAGAAAAAAACACAGCGATCTACCCTTATAACTTTCCTGTGTGACCGTGATGCTGGAATAGGTCAGCCTGAATATCAGGTAAGAAGTTCAATATGAAGAAAGAAAGGTTCTCCTCCTAAAATACTGGCAGTAATTGCTGCTAGGTCTGTACAAGCAGAGCTTTATGTATGGAAATATCTAGTATCTGTAAAGCAGATTGAAAGAAATAGTTATTTCTGTTGGTATATCTGACTCTTGTTGCAGCCATAAAGTTTGCCTTGATCACTGAACAGTGAGCTGTTTACCTGAATCTGGATTCTGGGCTATGTAATTACTAGTGCTTTTGACTGTCTTGTATTTCTAACTGAAAAAACCAAACTGGCTGAGAAGTAGCCAGTGGTAGGACTGTGTTTTGTAACACAGCAAATAAGTCAGTTTTTATTTTTTTTTTTTGGAAAGAGTGTTTTTGGTGACATAGCAGATGACAATATCTGTAACGGGACAGACAAATTGGTCTGAGAAAAGGTACATCCCAAAACCAGGGGGAAATAACAGGCTTAACGTGTAGAGAAACAGTGAGTCAGTGTTCTGTGTGGAAAGCTTCACTGACCTATTCTGCTGATTTTTAGATAGAAGATAAGTATACCTACAACTTCAGGTGGTACACTGAACATGCTTGTCCTGAAATGCCACTGGAATGTGTTGTGACTGATCCCAAGAGCATGGACCAATATGACTTGTCAAGGTAAGAAAGTAATATATGCAACATAACTTGGCTATTCTAGTTTAGTATTCTGACTGATAGCATTGGGTGAAGTTGATTTCCTGTGTAGATAGCACTAAAACTTCATCTGTTGTGACAGTCTTAACTGTAAGTATGTTGAAATGAAGGCAATATTTCTCTCCAGTAAGTTGACTTGCCTCCTAAGATGCAAGTTGACTTTTTGGGATGGTTTTGCTTATAAAAACTTACTACCTTGCCAACTATTCTCTACTTGCCAGGAGTGTTCTGTAGAGTTGTAGCACTTAAAAATGCGGGGGAAAAGTTACTTTGAAATGCCTTATGGTTTCTCTGTTTCTTGAGACTGACAGAATGCTAAAGAGACTCTATGAAGAATGTGTTCTTAGAGCAGAACTTTCTCTTCCTGTTCAGATTAGCAAAATCTGAGAAGAGAGGTGAAAACTGGTATGCCATGGATAATTCAAGACCAAATGAGCGCAAGAAGTACTACATAAATGTCTGTCGACCACTGATTGCTGTCCCAGGATGTGACCGGCGAGCATCGGTCTGTCAGATGGAATATAAGCATGATTCTGTGAGTAGCCTTTCCATCCCAGCTCGGAACTGGTTTGCCACATGAGTGACATTAAGGGGTATGCAGGACAGGCACGTGAATTCTGACTTCTTGTCCAAAATGGTATTCTGTGTATCCATAATAGTAGTATAATCATACCAGAATGGTAGATCTCCTGTCCTCCTCTTTAAAAATTAAAGGTTTGATTTTTACAAGTGTACCAATGTCATGTTTAACATGCATGATTTTTTGCACTGTGCTACAGTGGCAGACAAACTGCATCTCTCCTGTATGAGTTGCTGGGATCTCAGAGAGTGCTAGCATTGCTTTAGAAACAGGCTGTTCTCCTGGATATTTTGTTTTGTTTCTGGCTTGTTTTAGATTGAACTGTAGAAAAAAATGTGTTTAAAGATTCCTGGTCACCTCCACTTCTCTCCTCTGAGCTTTCTTTGGCTCTGAGGAGTAGTTTAGGCAGATGTTGCCAACCAAATCTAAAAAAAAAAAAAAGAAAAATAAGAGTGGTGATAATGGGCTTCTACTTGTGTGTTTCCCTGAAGTGTAACAACTTATCATGGTACTTATAACAGCTGAGAGGCTGAATGGACACTGGCCAAGGCCTGACTGCAGTGCTACTCAAGAGCTGCAGGAAAAGTTTAACTAGAGGCTTACCAAGCTGTCCTAATTCCTTCTGTAAAATGGAGGGAACATCTTCCCTCCATACTCTTGAAGAGGATGTCTGAGTGACTGAGGCTGTCAGTCAGATGGAATCAGACAGATCATCACAATCATGGTGTTTGAGATAGTTATTACTAATTCTCTGTGCTTGCAGTAGTCCTTACCTAAGGCTGCTTACTTGACACATGGAGACACTTTAGGGCTTCATTGCCCAAGACACATTGCCTAGAGAAAAAAAGTGAGAACATTGTGTCAATCTAAATGCAGATTTAAAAAAAAAAAATAGCTAAAAAGGGTAGAAGTCTGTGGATGGAGCTGTTTTGAAGGTGTATTCTTCTGTTTGTTGCTGCCACTTACTTTCTTAAAAATAGGAGATACCAGTTATCTTGAAGTGAAGATTACTTTGGACCTTGGTAATAACACCTACTGTTTTTCTCATCCTTCATTTCAGTTAGTGATTTTTAGGCTTTGCTAAGCATGGTGGATCCCTAAAGTCAATGCTGAGAATGCCTGGAGGCTTCCACATACTGTGTTTTAAAGAGCTGTATACATAAAACTCTACCTACTGCATGAGACATAGGCATCTCTAAGTTCCTAAGCTATGTAGCTCATGAGATTAAGATGGCTGTTGTGAGGCACTGCAAACTCCTTATTGTACCAAAAATAAGAACAACAAAGACAAAACCATACCTCCTTGTGTATGTTGTCTTAAATATGTAAAACTTGAATACAGAATGGGAGAGAAATGGAGGGGTGTCTCTACAGTCTCATTTTCTTCAAAACTCAACAAAACTTTTATATACAAGGGTATTGTAGTAGGTATTTTTTCCAAATCTTCGGTTGCGAAGCCTAGCCATGATCTATAACTCCTCTCTTGAGTTTAGAATTGCTGACCTGCTTTTCTTTATTTCTAGGTTCCTTACTCTGAAGTCACCTCCATTAGCAACCTTGGGGTTGCCAGCAAAGGATTAGTAATTGAAAGACCTGGACACGTTTCTCTAACCTATGCAGATGGCTCTGTGTGCCAAAATGCTGATGGAAAGAAAACTACTTATAGTACCACCATCCACTTTGTCTGTTCCAGGGGCACTCTTGTAAGGACACATGATCTTTCAGTTATTACTTCATAGTAGGTTTTCCATCCTTTAACGTGAAGCTGCATGAAGATGTGCAGTATATGGCAGATTTGTGGGAGGGGAGACTTCTTGGGAATTTAAAATAGAGATGTAAAAACAAAGCTGATGTTGATGCTGGAGAAGAATAGCTGACTGAGTGTTTTATCTTAAGAAAGAACTAAATAAAAACTAACAGTCTTGGTGGACAGTCATATTTCAGACTGGCCTAATTAGCATGAAAAATACACAGGGACTTAAACCTGAGGAGTTACATGCAAATATTGCGGATCCTCTTAAGAGGAAGAATATTGTAAAGTGTATCTTCAGGGTTAGGTTCTGCATCCTCTATAGTTTTTTGTCAGATTCTTAAATCTAAAGTTTTTGCTGATACTGAAGCTTAGACTTAGGGGATCAATAGACTTAGACTTGCCTAGACTTGCTATTCCTGGTTTTGTGAATCCCCTCACACACCTGTTCTTTAGCCCAAGAGATGTGGTGAAAAATACCACTTTGAGTGGTTATGAACTGCTTTACTTTTGTCTGAAAATACTGAAATGAGGTGGACATAATTAATACTCCCGTTACCTTGTTACCTCAGCTAGCAGACTTCTGCTGCTTTACTTTTCTTTTAAAAATCATGGACTATGTATTATACTCCAAAACTCTTCAAAACTTAAGTTGAGGCAAGATCTGGTTATGCATGTCTAGATTCAGTATTGAATTTAGCCTGAATATTTTGATGTCTGTTTCAGTTCTTGGCTAATGCTTGATGACATGTTAAGTGTTTAATTAGACAAAATTTTCAGTGGTGACCTTTAAAATAAATAGGGGTGAGGGAAGCAGGGTGGGAATTGTGTGCATTTGTAGTGAAGTCTTTTAGAAGAACCTGGCAGTTTCTCCAGGTGGTATCTGAAACTTGAGACAGTGTTGGCTAATGCACTTATTCTGGTCTCTCTGCAATCTGTTTCCAGAGTAGCAGCCCACGGTTTATTGCTATTCTGGACTGTGTGGCCACTTTCTTATGGGAAACTGAGGCTGCTTGTCCAATCAAGGAAACCAAAGATGATTCACAGGTGAGAAAGGAGAATGTAAATGGTATTTGTAGTCCCAATGTACTATTTTTTTGGTCTATCACTCCTGTTTACTGTGTTTAAATGACTCTTGAAGAAAACTTACTACAGGTTGTTCATGGTGGAGTCTTGTGATACCTTACTGCTTTCTTTTTGAAGTGTTCCTGAAATGTGTAACTTCTGACCAAAGTATTTGTGTGCCTTCTCTTGAGTACAGTTTGCTTGCTCTATCACTGAATGTTCCATTCCCTTACTATGTTGCTAGTAAAACTGAATTTATATGTAAGGGTATACGTTGTTCCTGTTTTGTCCAGACCTTTAAATGAGACTTTTCTTTTTTCATGCTAAACTACTCAGTCATTTCTACTTTACAAGCCTCAACATAAACATAATAGTTTGGAAACAGCCCTCAGTTAAAATTTTCTTGCTCTTAGCTAACCTGATAAATGCCATCTGTTAAATTCCACATTAATATGGTGGTATGTGGCTGATGTCAGTGGACAAAAAGAATTGAATAAATGTGCAAAAGAATTGAATGAAGTGTGGCTGCTTCTTGAGCAGTATTCTGATTGGTGGAGTTACTGACTGATACACAAGCTAGGAATATGTGTAAATCACTATTTGGCTCTTGAAACAAGTAAGAGCTAAAACTTTAATGGAAGACATGCAGAAGGAGAAAATAATTCTGTTGTAAATTTTTTCCAGTCCTGCTCTGTGCGAGATCCAAACACTGGCTTTCTGTTCAATCTGCAGCCATTAGCTTCTGAAAAAGGCTATATGGCTACTGGCAGTGGGAAGAATTTCTTGGTAAGGATTTTGACTGTACGATCTGTTGCTTATGGGTATTGTTTTTGCATTTTTTCATCTTGCTTAGAGAGCATTTAGAACTTTGACTCAGTCCTTTTATGAAATATGAGTTGACAGGAAAGCACTGTGCTTGAGGGCAGGAATGGAAAATAACTTCATTCATCTCAGATGGTCTTAAAAGCATTGAACTTCTGATTCTTAGTAAATAAAACATAGCCACGCTTTTCAGGCTATGCATGATGTTGCCCTTAAGGCTCTGTTGCTGATTTATCTGCTGATGCTGAAGAAATTCATAGGGGAAGCTTAGAAAGGGACTTAATCTTCCCATATCAGTGTTTTTAATGCAATCTGCCTGTATCAGTATTCCTAGGCTGTCACAAATACTACCATAGTAGTATCTTTCTTAGTGTGAGGAGAAACTTGCTGAACTATGCCCTGTACTTCTAGTGGGGAGAATTTGTGGACCCCATAAACTGAAGGTAGAGAACATTGTTACTGTATTATATTTGAAATGTTTGTTATTTCCAGACTGCAAGACAGCTATGTTATTTGAAAAAGTTATTGACAAGAGAGTTTTAGTGAGGTAGAAATGGTTATGTGGACCTAATTTCTGTAGTTAATACTGTGTACGTCCCCATGTTTTCAAAACTTCTAGCTAAACATTTGTGGACCCATGCCAGATTGTGGTAAAATTGATGGCAAAACAGTTGCTGGATGTGAAGTAGAAAATCTGACATTGGTGAGGCTGGTGGAATTGGACAAAACCCTGTATCTGTCCAGTGAAGGGTTTCTAACTCTTACCTACAGAGGGCCTCTTCGTGTGGAATTGGGTGAGTTCAGGAAATACACAATAGAAATGGATGCTCATATTGTACAAACTTAGTGTGAATGGTCTTCATTCCTTCCTTTGTTAATGTCCTGACATCTGTTTGGCTTGGTGTTAGTTCATGAAATAAACTAGCTTTCATGAAAGTTTTAAAAGAAATAAAATCCTACAGAACTGTAATGACTCAGTTTTTATTCATACATTTGCATTTCAGGACTCTAGAAAAGAGACTAAATACAATGTAAGTTATTTTTTTCCTTACTGAACAGATGAAAAATACTGGTCCTTGCATGGAGAAATGGATAGTCAAATTGGGAAAACAAGGAAAATGAACTCTGTCTCTTTTTCTAAGTGAAGTAATAGCTTTAAGTTTTAGTTTCACTAATAATGTTCTCTAAATTTGTTTCATGTCTGAAAGGTCACTTTTCAGTAAGCTTATACTCTCTCGTATGGAACTTTCTGAGTAAGTGCTCTAGTGCTTCATGTACGCCTACTTCATGAATTCAAGTCTTGTTTGCAGATAAGACTAATAAAAAATGTGTATCGAGCGTTTAGATTTTACATGCTCTCCAACTGTACTGAAACTGAGCTTTGTAGAAAGATACATGACACCTTCACAACAGAAGGTTTTGGGAAAACTGGATATTGGATTCAGGAACCTCAGATACTTCTGCATTTGTACCAATTGCTGTGATAGTATCTCTTATATCACTATATCATATCAGTTGGGATAACACTACAAACCATTTTGATGACAAATACTACTCCTTGACATAACTCTACCATTTGTTGAGGACTAAACAGAACTTAACATATACTGTTTGGATAGTATTATTTGTTCTGTAGTCATCACATTGAGCTTCTTACAAACAAAACCCCCAAACCCATAACTTGGCTGTATGTGATGTAATTTAGAGGTTGCAGGTACAGCTGATATTTTATAGGTTTTCTGTTTCTGCAAATATGTTGAAGATGCAGGTAACAAAGTTCACTGAAGGTAATTATGTTCTTGAAATGTGTCAAGGCATTTTGGTCTCCTATTTGGAGAGGTAGTTGTGGCTGCTAGGCAATTTATCATAACGTTCTAAAGAAGGCTTGCATATTTACAGCTAAAAACACATAAACTATAGGGTAGTGTTTTCCTTGAAGCAGTGAGTAAAAAGAAATTGAGAGAAAATTTTGAAGTCAAGTATTCAAATATTCCAAACTGAACCATTGACACATAAATGTTTGTTTTACAGGAACATCAGACATGTTTGTGGTGACTTTCATTTGTAATGATTCATATCCTGGAGAGCTTAAGTTTGTGCGTGAGGAGGTAAACAGTGTGCTGGACATCCATGATACTTTCTTTGAGTTTCACACAGCTCTGGCCTGTGCTCCTGCTCCTGTAGACTGTCAGGTTACAGGTAAGTACCTGGAATTTGAGAGGGTTCTGTCCAACAAATGTTGGAAGGATTAACTGAACAGTCAACTTCTGTTCAGAGGAGAGCTTTAAGAATACCCCATGTTAAGACATTCATAAAACTTAGTTTTTGTAGAAATTGAAGGGTGGGAGAGGAGGTAAGTTGTTTGAAGCAGACTTAACTTAAAAAGACAGACAAGAAGCTAATTTGGATCATTGTGGTATACAAAAGAAGGCTGATAATTACTTTGAAAATGTTTATTCCTTATCGTGACTGAGTACTGCTTCATCCCAGCTTGGAAGCAAATGAGTTCATTTTTATTGACCTCTGTAAGAATGCAGGTGTGGCTTGTGGAGTAATTAAACTTGGGAAATAACTTCAAGAGAAAACTATGTTCTGCATTTGGCATACTTAATGTTTGGCAACAGTATGTCCTATCAATGGATATCTAATATGAAAATTATTTTGAGTTGTGTATTCATCAGTGAAACTTGTATCAATTCAAGCACAATCCTTCTGCAAGTATTAATGAGTTCTCTCAGCTTACTGTATGTACCACATTTCTTTCAGATTCTGCAGGCAATGAGTATGATTTAAGTGACTTGAGCAAAAATGGTGAGCCATGGGTTGCTATTGACACTTCAGAGGAAGCAAAGAAGCGAACATTTTTCTTGAATGTCTGCAAGCCTTTGCCCTATGTGACTGGATGCCCTGGTAAGCCAAATGGCAAGTGTTTCTTAGCTTGTGACTTTTGATGCAAGACCTTATATGTGGAATGACATCTATGGTTATTTTAGTAGAGTTTATTGAATTCTGCCCATTTATTTACTGAACTCACATAGACCTGAGTAACATATGTCAGCAGTACTAATAAACAGACTTTGGCAAATGGAGAGCAGTGTCACTGCATATCGGGACTTTTGCATTGAGTTGTGTGTGAATACATTTGGGAAAATTGCATTGAGAACAGTATTTGCCAGTATCTTTGATTTCATTATTATTTTTTAAAAGAAGGCAGGAAAGTCGGATGTTGAAGCCTCCTAATTAAATGAGTCCAGAATGAGAAGCTTATGCCATGTCTTACTGAACTTCTAGCCAGTTTGATATATTTAACATCACTCTAGTCTTTTTTTCTGTGGGAGCAGATAAATTAGTGCAGTTTGAAATATTTTAGTGAATACAGGACAGCCTCAAAGGCTTTAGGTACACAATGTCGCTAACTGTGTTTATGAATTAATTTCTGTTGTGTTCAGCTTCAGGAGTTTGAGGCCGTCTACTTTAATGCTCTAAGCTCTCTTAAAGCTACCCTGTTATGTTATCTTACAATAAACTTTAGTTGTCAAAGCTTTGAACTAAAACCCAGCCTTTTTCCTCTAGGTGGTGCCATAGGATCTTGTGTGAAATACGCTGATAAAAGCAAGAACCTTGGAGTCATTCAGATAACCCCCCAGGCTGCTACTGATGGGTCGTTAAGCATTATTTACTTGAATGGTGACACATGCAAAGATAAGAAGCGTTATTCTACCCGTATAATCTTCCAGTGTGATCAAACAATGGTAATTTTCTGTGCTAGTTACTATTGATGAGGCTTTTAGTGCTTGAAGGTACTATAACAAAATCGACAGTGTTTATTCCTCTTAGAATGGTTCTAAAAGGTAGTATCTTGCATACAGGATTTTCCCTTGTTTCTTTTTAAGTGCTTTACTGAACCTGTAGAAGACAACAGTGAATTTCATTGTGAAATCTTGTGAAACACCAAAACCAGTTCTTTGCTGAAAATGAATGCTGAAATTTGATAGCAGAGATCTTAAGACTGTGCAACTGCAAAAAAATTCCAAAACCCTGCATGTATGTTTTGAGACTTGCAATGCAGCTATTAGTAAGATTGGTTTGTATGGCTGTTTTCTGTAGGGATCACCAGTGTTGGAGCAAGAGAACGACTGTGAGTTTGTATTTGTTTGGAGAACCTTGGCAGCATGTCCTGTTCACAAAGCAGAAGGTAAGTGTAGTTGTTTGAGCTTTAAATTATCAAACAAATCAGTACAAGTAGTAAATACTTACTGAATCTACATTGGTTTCTTGCCCTATAAGTCTTTCTGTAAAAAGGTGCTGGCATGTGGAAGGATGTCTCTCTTGAGCTTTAAGCCAACTAAGTATCCTATCTGTCATTAAAAGTAAAAGTTAGGCCTGTGATCCTGTCTAGGGAAAGAAGATAAAGTAGTAATGCTGTTTCTGAGAAGTCATAGTACTACGTTGTTAAATCAGACAGACTTGCAAGTAAATATTAAAGCATGAGGTTTCATGAGAATGCAGTTGATTCTATGCCTGGCAACTCATTCCCTGCCCCTCACTGAAGACTGGAAGCCAGAGTTAAAACTTGGCACTTGTTAGGCAACGTGGGAGGGACCAGTGGGGATGGTCCCAGAGTTTGCAGTTGACTCCAGGATATGCAACAAGTAGTCACAAGTTCAAGTTCTGGTACTTGCTTGGCTCTTAGGTGAAAAGTTAAGTGTGCAAGCATATTCTCTGCCCTTGCAGACTGTTTTGCAGCTTGTAGATAGTGTCTTGTAAAACATCCAGATTTCTATAAAGGATCTGTCTCAGCAGTCCTAGACATTGTTGAAACTGCCAGTTATATCATGTGGCATGAGCCATACTTGCAAACTACTGTGTTGTAGCACATAATACTACGCAGAACACTGGTGACTGAAATGTGTTTTTGAAGGGAGGACAGCTGGTGTCTTTAACTTGGTGCCAACCTGTATGATTGAGAAGAGCATAATGTTCATATGATACAATCTGATGATTTTTTAAAAGCTTCAGAATGTTGAGCAAAGGCTTAGTTTAAAACTGAGGGCTTGATCAGCAGCAAAGTTACTGATGTGAATCAGCTGATCAGACTCATGAAAACTAGAGTTTTCCAAAACCTTCTTTGTATGCATCTTCATAGATTTGTGAGCTGTAGCAAACATTTCCTATGATCAATTATTCTCTAACTCTGCAAACTTCAGAGCTGTTAAAAGAAGATACAAGACTGACATCTAGAACACCTCTTGCTTTGGCCTTGTGACCTTGCTGTTCTTTCCAGATAATTAAGCAAGTGCTGGACTTAGTGACTCTGGTTCTGTACTTAACCTTCAGCATAGCTGAAGGAAGAACCTGTGAGGCCACTTTGAGGTAGTTTATGAACTGCAGCGTGACTTTTGTATCTTGCTATAGTGGCAATTATAAAATTGCCATTTATAGTGTAGTTACATAGTTCTAGGTATTGGTGACTTCCTGAGATGAGTTGCTTAGCTGAACTAAGATGGTTCTTCAATGTCACTTCCTGAAAGTGCCAGCTACTCATTTTTGTGGCCTTAATTGTCCTAAGGGTATTTGACAAAGCTAATTGGTCTTAAATTGTATTTTAAATTCTTAACTTTTCTTTGAAGGAGAGGATTGCCAGGTGAAAGATCCAAGGTATGGTCATGTTTATAACCTGAAGCCACTTTCCAATAAGGACATAAAAGTGAGTACAGGTGAATATGACTACTACTTCAGAATTTGTGGAGAAATAACAGAAACTTGCAAACCAGAGACTCACGCTGTTGCATCGTGTCAAGTAAAGAAGATGGACCCTGCTTTCAGAAAAGTAGCAGGTACAGCACTTTTTGGAAGGAACTTAGAGAATGTGAAGATTAGCCAAGCTGTGATTGAAACTACTATTTGATAGAATTGTACCTCTTATGAGATAAAGCATCCCACCACTTTTTCTTACTGTGCAAATAAAATGATCATATATGTAGTTGTCCTGTCACTCAGCTATGAATGAGCTCAACCTTACTGTACTGAGTGGTATTCATTCAATAACTAAATCACAGATTTGAAAGGAAAGTTGACATCTGTCTATCATACTTTATTGTGCATGTTGCTGTTTATGGTGCCAGAGGCATTACTGTAGTCAAGTATTTACTGGAGTAGCTGTTGACTTTTCTCAACTCCTTCCTTCTAGGCTTACGTACGGAAAAACTGACTTTCAAAAATGGTTTAATAATGATTAATTACACCAGTGGAGAAAAATGTCATAAAATATATGAACGGTCCACTGCCATATTATTCTATTGCGACAAGACTACATCTGAGGTTAGTTTCAAAGCATATGTCTCCTGTCTTCCAGAGTTGCCCTCCTTTCAAAGTATGAAAGGGTAAGATGAAGAATATGAGATAGCTTCCTTCAACTACTCCCTAATCATTTCCAGATTAGGCAGGAGATTGAAATGTCCTGTGAAGTGATAAAAAATGTTTTGAATTTCCTATTTGTGGACAGTAACTTTGTAGTGCCTCAGGAAAGTTGGGGCATGTTGTTCCTTTAGGGGATGCCTGCCGTTATCAAAACTTTTAGAGAAGTTAGGAAGGAGTGTTCTCCCAGACATTATAACTGTTTCTTTATAAAAAATAAAAGGTTGAATGTGTGAGAAAGCAGTTGTTACATGACCAGACTAAAATAAGCTGGTTACTTGCTTTTAGTATCTCTTTGTACTTGTGCTTTTCTTCCTTTTCGTAAAGGTGTCAAGGGTTACTTTTGCTCTTCTCCTTATTTCATGGAGGAGGAAGAAGTTTTTAATGTCTGCCCTTTTATCAGAAGTGTGCATGAGGATAAGCTCAGGTTTGGGAGAAGCCATGCTTTCAGCTGGTCAGAGGCATAGTGTGGCTCTAACATATTATGTATGTTCCCAGGTCATCTTGGACCAAGACTGAAACATTTTGGTAGCTTCAATGTGTTTAGATGAGAAAGCAAATTACTCTTGTATTGTATTCTTTCAGCCTGTATTTTTGAAGGAAACTCCAGATTGCACCTACATGTTTGAATGGCATACTCAGTATGCTTGCCTACCTGTTAAGTCTACTGAATGCTCCTACAAGTAAGTTGCTTCCACAAAATTGAAATGAAACTGCATGATGAAACAAAGAAATACAGCCTTATTGCAATTCAGTGCAATGCTGCCACTTTAGCTATCATGTGTTGACTTAGTAACCAGCTAATGTGGCATTCAATGCCAGTGCAAAGTATTTTAAGTAACTTTTGCAATTTGTTTCTGAAAACTAATTTCACTGAAGAAAAATACTTTGGAATTCTTAATAAAAAGGAATTGTTGGGTATGCAGTTATTGATGGTTGAAGGCTAAATATGCTAGGTTGTTGCAAGTATCTAGTTATTATTTAACTATAGCTAATTTTGAACAAGAATACAACTGCTGTCTGTTTTGAACTTCCACCAAACAAAGCTTTAGGAAGAATGTCATTTATATCTGTCACAACCAAGTATTAGCTCATTCAGATTTGATAAGTGGGGTCAAATGTAGCTAATAATTGGCCCAGAGTTTTAACATCTGGCCTCATTATAGGTTTCTACCCTAAGGTAAAACAGTGCATTGTAACTGTGTTTGTGCTTGCTATGCGCTGAAAGAGGATGTGCTCCAGTTAAAAGCTGGAATTACTCTTGCATTAGCTGAGGGCTATGTGCATGTGGACAGTTACTGTGGGGCTAGCTGGTGCAGTGATATATCTCTGTACTGAAGTTTCCGGGGAGCAGTGAGTCTGTGGATTTCTTTTTCAGCATGATACTTTGCTTAGAGTTATGAGGTTAAAATGACTGCAACAACTTAAGCATTGTGACTTTAAAATGCTTACTTTTTCTACATTCCTCTTAATCTTTTGTACAGGGATGATGAAGGAAACTTCTATGACTTTTCACCCCTGATGCGACACAGAGAGAACTGGGAGGCGATTGCTATATCTGCTACTACACAGAGATACTATATTAATGTCTGCAAGCCCTTAGTACCATATGGTGCTGCACGTAAGAGCAAATTAAAAATATGTCCTTCCTGTAGCTAGGGAAAGCAAAAGTAGTAGGACAGTACTGCTGGTGGCTGTTCTGAGTGGAAAAAAAAAGAATCACAAAGCTAAGTATGTGAAGACAGTGGTGTGATTTCAGCACCAGAGGGAAAAGTAGATGGTGGGCCTGATTTCCATTTGCTTGGTGGGTTAGATTGACTAGTAGGTCTTACCTTTTCTTGATAACTTCTGTCCTTATTGAAGTCTGCTATAGCTCTTAAAGATTAAAAAAATTTCTCGGCATGAGATGCTAAGTTCAGAATTTCTGTGTGGCATCTTCTGAGTGAGTCTATGTTCTGTGCAGTGGAAGATGAGGTAATAGAATGTAGCCTTCCACTCTGTGTAGTAGTCTCCTTCCTCAGTAGTAGTTGCCACTATTTTCTGCATGACCTTAAGTGAGAAGATTGCTGCTACTTGTGATTTTTGGGGAAAAAAGACCCCATTGAGTATGGTTTGGACAGTGGCTTGGAGATATATCAGCCATGACATACCTGAAAGTAGAGTAATGGAGTTTTATTCCAGGCAAATATGCCTTAATGTTTGGAGTGATAATGCAGTTTTTGTTTGCCTGTATAGGTTCCTGTCCTTCTGATGCTGCTGCCTCCCTCATGGAGGGTACAAAATGTACCAGTCTTGGGGAAGTAGCTGATGGTCCTCGGTGGGAAAATGGCATTTCCATTCTGAAATATATTAATGGAGAGCAGTGTCCAGATAAAATTCGCAAAAAAACAACAATATTGCGCCTTAAATGTGATGAAAGCAGAATTGTAAGTAGGCTCCTTCTGGTGGGATTCTGTGTTCATGAGTTGTTTCTATCACTGAATGTGTATGGACAATGCAGGCAGCTCTTATCCATTCCCTAATCGTCAGTAGTTGGATGGGAGCCAGTCTTGCAAGGCAACTGACTTAGAAGTACTTGAATTTCAGATGCTGTGCAAGCTCTGAGATCTTTTTGCACAATCTACTAGCACAGATTTTATTATTTGTTATAGCTTCACATTGTCTGCTTATGTCTTGAAGATGAATGTAGTACCAGTTAGAAAGTGTTTCAAATAGTAAATAATGCAGTTCGCTGTGTTCTTAACTCTTGCACTCTCTATGCCTTGCAGTTAAGTACTCTATTTTCTATTACCCTAGCCTGCCTTTAGCTCTTCTCTCATTGATTTTATTTCTCCTGATAATGATTCTGTACTGTTTTGTATTCAAAGTAGTCATAGTTAAATTCTCCTTGGATTAGTTTACTGGACCATGATGGTCCATTAAGTCTTAGAAGAGATATTTGAACTGAGCTCAGCTACAGGCTGCAGGTATAACCCAATCACATAGAGTCTTAAATGATCACTCTGTAGAGATGTCCCTCTCTCCACTGTTTAACATTTAGGAATCGAAGCCAGAACTTATAACTGCCATTGAAGACTGTGAATATACCTTCTTATGGTTCACCGCTGCTGCGTGTCCTCTTAAAAGCAATGTGCAAAATGACTGTCGGGTAACAAATCCTGCAACAGGTGAGGAGGAGGCCTCAGGATTTTGTATGTGAATGAGACTGCTGGAAGCAGCACTACTGTGTTTGCATTTTTGAGGGACTTCATTAGAAAAGGGCAGTGGGACACGTCCTCTGGATGGTGACTAACAAGGTTATTGATGGTAGAAATACCATGTAAGGTACTGCAATGTCCCTTAACATAAACAATCTCTAGTTCTGAAACTAGTTTTACCTCTGTTAATATGAATAAGTAACTGTTTGCCTTTCTAAGCTAGCAGGCAAATAGTCTGGTTAACCTTACTACTAAATTAAGTTACTGAAAGCTTTTAATACAAAGGAATGTTCTGATTTTGAATCTGAAAAAGAGATTAAATTGTTCTCTGATCTCTCTGCAGGCCACCTCTTTGATTTGACATCATTAAAGCGAGAGTCTGGCTATACCATCAGTGATTCACACAACAGAAAGATAGAGTTGAATGTTTGTGCTGAAACTAAAGGTTCATGCACTAATGGAGCTGGTAAGCATCTTATCCCATCTGGTACTGTAATCGTTGACTATAGGGTACCTAAAAGAAATACTTATGTTAAAGTTCACAGCAAAATGTGAGGAGCAGTTTTACTGCAAGTGCAGGAGTAAAGGGAACAACTGTGTGCCTGAATTGCCTAAGTAAAGAATCTAGAAGTGTTCTAGGAAGTGAAGCTGTGTACTTCTACCAAACTCCATTTGCTTGGGCTCACTTTCAGTCTCAATCCCTTTAGTTCCTAGTGAATGGGTATTTTTTTTTTCTTTTTCAACTTGAGGCCAGGAATGCAGGTGCTTCTGTTGTGCCTCTTGGCTATTGTGAAAATGGGAGACATTACAAGCTTCCAGCTAGAGCGAACTGAGCACAAAAGCTTCTCTCTGGTGATGCATTGCTGTAATATATCTGCACTGGGCCTTGTGTCTGCCCTTCAAACCTTTGCTCATCTTCTTTCTAGCTTTCTGTTCTGTTCTGGGTGTTTCTGAAACATCAGTAGAAGTTAACTTGTTTTCTAAGCTGCTTACTTGCAGATTGAGTTACTAACTCTTTGGTCAAATTGAATATGGGATATATAAGCATCTGAAATGCTAAAATAGGAATGCTACTTGTGAAGTTAAGATTATTTTAGTGTAGTTAGAAGAAAATACAGATTGATTTGGTTTTTGAGGCATCTTAATAAAATTATATATAATCTGTCTGACATTTTGTGTTAGTCTCTTGGTTTTCAGAGAAATGATAACCAAATACTGTGCTCTGTGATTGCTTTAATGTACAGGTTAATGAACTGTTACAGACAATGTTTGGTTTTTGTTTTGGTTCAGTTCAGTTTATTGGGAACTCCAGGTGGTTTGTCAAAGCTTATCTTTCATAGGAAAACTAAAGTGAGACTAAAATCTTAAGTTTCCCACTGTTTATATTGTAAAGTGCAATTTTGCAGGGTGGTTACATCAGACTTGATCTTTTTAACTCATTTTTCTTCCTTTTACTTTAGCTGTCTGCATCACAGGTGGCCAAAAACCAGTTAATGCTGGAAAACTGAGTAAAACTTTAACTTATGAAGATCAAGTGTTAAAACTTGTCTATGAAGATGGAGATCCTTGCCCTGCAGACCCTGCACTGAAGCATAAAAGCTATTTTAGCTTTGTATGCAAGTCTGATGCTGGAGATGACAGTCAGCCTGTTTTTCTGTCTTTTGATGTGCAGACATGCACTAGTTACTTCTCTTGGCACACTTCCTTGGCTTGTGAGGAAGAGGTAAGAATTCCTTTTACAGAAAACGCGTGTTACTGAATTTCTGAGGGGTGTTGGATATTATATCAATATATTTTAAATTCCTTGAAGGAAAGGTCTCTTCCTGTAGTACAGAACCCAAGTTCATACAGGAGTTCTCAAATGCTTTTCATACTGACATTTTCAACGGGGATGAAAAATACTTGGCAAACTCCTGCTCTGCATGTTGAGTCAAGTTAAAACGTCTAACATTTCAGAATAACCCCTCTGTGGAACCTACTTAGCTGCTTTTTGGTACAGTTCAAATGGAATCCATACTTTGTCATAGTGGGCAGTGATGGTTAAATCCAATGGGGCAGCAGGCCAACAGACCTGAGGTTGAGTTGAGGATGGATAGCATCTCTGTTAATGGGGATTTTCTTTGTTTCTAGGCAAGTAACTAGTGGGCAGGCACCAGTATGATCAGTTTCCTCAGTGCTAAAACTGGTAAACCTTGGTAGCAGGAACTTAGGATCTGCTTTGGCCATGTAACACATGCTTTAGTAGCATGGTTTGGTCAACTCTAGCTGAGCTGGTGTTCCAGACGATACTTTGTGCTGGTCTTTCTTTAGTTAATGTAGCTAGTTGAATTGTTATCACTGTTGGATATATGGAGTAAAAGCCTGTAATAGGAGTAGAAGGCTAAATGAGCTGTTGAGTGAATTTGAATCTTTTCTTAACACCTGAACATTACCTTTTGTAAATCTGCCTAATCATCCTTTTCACTGCCTTGATTACCTCCAGTGTGACTGTCATTCTCTGCATCAAGCTATTTTTCCTCCTCATCACTGTCTCAATACTACAGCTCTTGCTTCCACTCAGGAAAAAATCTTCCAGTTTTTTTCCTCAACAAGAACTGTCACATGTCTCTTCTTTTGACTGTTCTGGTTTCCAGTTCAGTAGTATGTACCATGCTGCAATACAAATCAACAGTGCCCAAACCTGCTGTCTTGTCTAGCCTCTTCATTCCATTTGATGATCACTGTTCACTTCTGATCACTTTTCACAGTGACCCAGGCTATTTCAGTGTCGTGATACGTATTTAGTGACAATTGTCCTGAAATTAAGCAGTAACTTTGTTAGTTGTTTCTTTTCTAATATCCAAAAAAGACTTTTAAAGTCCAATTTAGACTTTTCAAATTCCACATAGGCTGTCAGTAAGCTTATGCACATTAAGGAGGGATGAAGTTGGTTCTAAGGAAACGTAGTACTCAAACCGTCAACTTGAAATAAAATAACTTTACATTGTTATAACCAAGCTTGTTTTTTCAAGGTGGTCCAATGATGCGTGGGAGATGGGGAGAGGAAGGGATCTATTGATCTTAGGAAGTGATAGTGACTGTATGCTGAAGTATGAGTGCCAGAGCTTTTATGACCTGGTGTTATTCTGATGGGGACTCCATTGCTTAAGAATGTTTAAATGATCAAGGGTTTTCATGTGCAGCTTGTAGGTGCTTACTAACTCAAGGCAAATGAAAATTTTAGCAAATACTGCTCTACTTAAATTAAACTTTTAACTGTAGCCATGCTTCTGGCCCCGAGAAGGATAGGATGCTTGTCAGTAAATCAAATCAAGTAATAAAAGAATAAGATCAATAGCATGTACCTTCTTGTAGGTGAAGTGCTCAGTACTGAACGGCAGTTCCGTTATTGACCTGTCTCCTCTGATCCATCGCACTGGGTATTATGAGGCATTTGTGGATGAAGATATTACAGATGATTCTCCTGACTTTTACATCAACATTTGTGAGCCTCTCAATCCTATCAAAGATGTCAACTGCCCACCTGGAGCAGCTGTTTGCATGGTTCCTGTTAGTGGATCACCAATAGTAAGTACCGTGCCTTGAATCACTGAGTAGTGCATTTCCCTAATAGTTTAATGCAGTATCCCTGCCTAGAAACCTTATTTGAATCAGGAGCATGACAATGGGCTAAAAAAAGTGGAATGCAAAATTAAAATCACCTCTGCAAAATTCCCTTTTATTGCTTTTTCCTATGAAGAAGTATTTTCCTATCCTGAACTCCAGTGATTTTTTGGGGGTTTTTTTTGGGTGTGAGAAGATTCAATACAGTGATAAATATGAAAAATTGCTAGAGAGAATTCTTTTCCATGTAGTGCTGTGTGCCAAATGCAGAGGCTGGGAAGCAGAATGTCTTAGTTTACTGTTCTGCAGCTTACGCAGTCTCTTGATGGCCTGCATCATACTGCAATAGCCTATGTCCTACCATGCTTCAAAATGCATTTAGCACTTTCATGTAAGAATTTGACAGCTCAATAAATAGCAAGGCTGTGACAGAATGTTGGTTAGCTTGTCCATGTTATTACCTTGAGAGATGGAGGCTCTTACCTTTTGAAGTCTTGTTTGCAAGCTGTGCAAGACAGACATAAAAAGTTGAGATTGTTTTCCATGAACTTTCACATTGATCTAGGAACTGTACTCTATTGTTGATGCTGTTTTTAAGTTGTGTTGGTAATTTGGCGCAGGGATGGGAAGAACCACCTGTCTGACTTTAGTCAAGCTTAATTAAAGGGTGTTTTGAGCTTCTCAACTTGTGTTTTGTTAGGATTGAAATAAAATAGCTGTTTTTGAGTATGGAATACAGTTTTCAAAAGTGTAGTAGTTGTGGTCTCCTATAAACAAAGAGATGAATCTGACTTGATTTCAGACCAACTCAGAGATTCAGATCTAGGTGTGCCACATACGTCTATTAATACATGTTTTTGCTTATGTAGGATATTGGTCGTGTTACTGAACCTCCCAAGTTAAATGAGGCAGCAAATGAAGTTCGCATCACTTACAACAGCGCTACTCCTTGTCAGATAAACAACAAATTGAACTATACTTCTCTTATTGTATTTCACTGCAGCCAAGGAACTAGTCTGGTAAGGCATCTATTAAACTTAGGTTGATTTTTTGAAGTGTGAAAAGTGGGTGATGACCAGTGTTAGCTTTGTTGAAAACTAAATCAGGATTTGTTTTTAGCATGTGTGGATGGACTTGTTTCATTGAGGAATGTACATCATACTTGTATTCTTAACGAGCCAAAATTTCATTGAGTGTGTGAACTTTAGTGTGTAACTACCTTTAGGAGAGTAATAGGTTCTGATGATTTCAAGGATCAGATTCCACTGATGTAATACAGCAGTAACTTATTGCTGACATTAAATTAATGCTGTGTTGCACCTTTAGATCCAAAAGCTCATACCTATACCTCAGGCTAACAAAAGAAGCAGTGTAACTTTAGAGCCGATATTGTGAAATGTTTCCCCTACGTTGTAACCCTCTCCATAATCATACACAGCTTTAAAAGTTTGTGTTTAGTTACTTATGTTTTTATTTTGTGTCAACATCTGAACAGTAAATTGATGGTGATGGGAGTCTAATGCTGCTTGAGTTTTTTTGAGTGCCTTAAGCTGTAGAGAAGTACATGATGTTTGACAAACCAGAGCCTGCTGAAGATCATGGAACCATTTTCCGTCAATATGGGACATGAACTGAAATTCGAGACAGCTTTGAATATTACACAGGCCATGCTAATAGTTTAGTTTAAAATATGGCAAAGTAAAAAGCATTCTCTATAAACCTGAACCCAATGACATTTCTTAATGGGCTTGCATTTTTGCTGCTTGCAATTAAGGTGGACATCAAAATCTAAACCCTAATTAAGAAGAAAACTTGGGTACTTCAGTTCCTGCTTTGGTTGTTTTCTGGAGCTTGGTAGAATGTACTTTGCTTTTAAGTTTTCTTGTACTGGTTGTAATAGAAAAGCATGGTGTTTGTCCTACAGTCAGTGAAGTCTAGCCTTGGTAGTGACTGAGATTAACTTCTGAGGAGGGGGGAAATGCAGAAAGAACAACAAACTTGCCCAAAATTAAACCTAATGTGTCTTTTTATTCTTTGGTAACAGGGTAAGCCAAAGATGATAATGAAACTTGACTGCAATTTTGTGTTTGAGTGGGAAACTCCAGTTGTGTGTCCTGATAAAGTGAAAACTTCAGGATGCTCTGTGACTGATGAACAGCTACACTATACTTTTAACCTGACCAGCCTTTCTGGAAGATCATTTGAGGTAATGCTTTTCTGGTGGTGTGATTCTTTCTTATCTGTTTATTTATTTATAATTTCCTATTGTTGTCAATATTTTAGTACTGCAGCAAAAGTTTCTTTTAAGAGTCCTGGGGTGTGAGAAAAGACCGAAGCATATGCTATGGTCACTATTGATATTTGTTTGGTCTCTGACAGAGGGAATAATATTGGAGGGTGCACCATTGATATTAATGTTTTTGAGAGGGAAGTTGATGGATGTACTGATGAAAAAAGGAAGGAGAAATCTTCACCTCTGACAATCTTGAATGTGAAAGCAAATCTGCTGAACAGACCTGATCTATGGTCCTGTGTGCTTTATCTGCAGTTTTGTCTTATTAAGGAAGGCCAGACTGGCAAAATGGGTCATCATCTTTTCCTCCTGCATTATGCAATTGCTGCATGAGACTTAGTTTTATAAAGCCGTTGTTTGGTTTTTTCAGTGCTGATTGTAGGCTTTGTGGCAGACTTGTGATGCTTCTGGTTGTCTACACAGGTATTTTCTGGATCCAACAGTTACCATGTCAGTGTGTGCAGTAAAGCAGCAGACTTGCCCCAGGGAAAATGCAAAGATGGGGCAGTGTGTTTGACATCTAAAAATGGCGCATCATCTTTTGGAAACATAAAGGAAATGAAAATGGACTATAGCCACCAGGATGAAACAGTCATCTTGCAGTATACAGGAGGTGATCTGTGCCCTCCAGGTGAGATTGGAGCAGACTCATAAATTTGTAAGGTCTTTTTCCCCTTAAAATATGAGACTCTTGTGATAAGAGGAAGCGACATGACTTATGGACGTTAATAGAAACATGTCATTTTGTTAAATCACGTGCACTGTACTAACATGAAGCATCAGTATCTGTCTCCTTAGAAGAGACAATGCAGCTTTTCTGTAGGGATGGTTGTAGCTACTTGTATACTACATCTAGTATTCTAATTAGGTTTAAACTCAATATTTCAGTATTTTTGTTGTCTGCCTCTTCTTTAGTATTGAAGTACAGACTTTGAATATAGACCTGAATATGGATATCCCTGCTGTTCTACTGCCTGTTGTTAAGAAGTTATGCCTTTCCTTCTCAGTGACTCAAAAGGGAGAGCTTTGTGTGTTCCCCTTCAAGTACAAAGGGAAGACCTATGAGGAATGTATTACAGAAGAAAAGAACAGGCCATGGTGTGCTACAACTGAAAACTACCAGGGAGATGAAAAGTGGGGATTTTGTGGTAGCGGTAAGTGCTTCCTACACTTCCTATGCAAGGAGCTGGGCTAACACAGGGATTTAGCCACATTAAAATCCATACATGCCTGAAAGCCTCTTGCAAAGTATGTTTTTCCTTTTTTTTCCAACCTTCCTCCTTACAGCAAATGCAAGAAAGGAATCTACCATTATCTTTACATGTGATGAAAATGCTGGTATTGGGAGACCACACCTTCTCAGTGAGACTCTTGGTTGTGCTGTGACATTTGAATGGAAGTCTCAGGCTGTTTGTCCTCCCGAGAAAATGGAGTGCAAGTTTGTCCAGAAACACAGAACTTATGACTTCAGAATGCTCTCTTCCCTGACGGGGTCATGGATCTTTTTCCACAATGGGAACTCGTGAGTATGAATGACTCCCAGGGAGCAGCTTGCTAATCACTACCATTGAAGTTGTAATGTGGCGTAGTATTGGTTTGCTTAAAACTTTCAGTGCTTAACACTGTATATAGATAAAATCCTCAGAAAGGAACCCATTTTATCTGATGAGATTGAAAATTACATTTTACATTCTCACTCTTTCACTGTATTGGTAACCTTTTTGGAAGGATGAATAAGTCTAAACTAAAAGCTTTTTAAAAGCTTTCTATTTAAACTGCTATCTTAAAAATGTAATTTTGTCATTTAAATGCATTTTTTTTTGATTCTTAATCAAGTTGAACAAAAATCTTAATTACTTAGTTGCTTTTTTTTTTACTCAAATGTGTAACTTCTTGTCTGAAGTTTAACTGAGGGTTTTCCCCCACATTCCTCTGTGTATCTGCTTAGAGGAAAATATGAATGGCAGGAATTCATCAACCTTTCCATCATCTGCCTTCCAATTAGCAAATAGAAGTGAACTGGCAAGGATGACAGCATCTAATTCTAAATTTGTGATAAACTGTGGGGTAACAAAACCGCTTAATTTACCGTCTTGCTAGTAGTTCCTCTGTTCTAACATACCTGAACTGGTATAGCTCAGAAGAGGCACTGAATTTAGGATAGTATCCCAGTCTTTATAACTAAAAAGAAACTTTTGGACATTTCTTGACTCTGTTCCAATTTCTAGTTTGGACCCAGGTCAAAGTTAACTAAAGAGCTAATCTGATGAATTGTTGGGGAGGGTTTTTTTGGGTGGGTGGTGGTGGTGTTTGCTCATTTTGGTTTTTTTGGAGGGGTTGTTTGTTTTTGTTTTTTTCTTTGTTTTGGTTTTTTTTTTTGTTTGGGTTTTTTTTTGCTAATTGGAGATTTAGATTTTTGCAACCTGTCTAGCTTCCCATGAAGGTTCTAGAGTTTGAGTATCAGCTGAGCCTAAATGAATTTCAAGGTTTTGTCTACCATGTTCTCTGTAGGTACTATGTGAATCTCTGTCAGAGGGTACATCAGGGACCTACAGGCTGCCCTGAAAGAGCCAGTATTTGCAGGAAAAGCAACAATGGAGACGTCCAAGTTCTTGGACTTGTTCATACACAGAAGCTGAATGTGACAGGTAGTTACTTTTTTTCTTGCAGAGAGCTAGATTAAAGGTTAAATCTTATAATCCAGCTATAATGGTTCTTATAAATATGGTGAAGCCTGTATTTTGAAATACCTTTACCAGCGAATATTCTGTTTAAAAACTAGTAAATGCTACTACTCAAATGTGGTGTTTAAGTCATGAGAAAACATTGAAGCAAATAAAGTGTTGTCATTAAAGCTGTAAAGAATTAATTGTCCATCTGAATATCAAGAAACACTTTTTTACAGTGAAAGTGCCCAGGCAATGGCACATGTTTTCCAAAGAGGTGGTAGTTTCCTACCTTGGAGATACTCAAAGGCTGTCTGGACATGGTCCTGGATAGCTGTCTCCAGGTTGCCCCTATGTGAGCAGTGGGTTTTGGACCTTATGACCTCCAGGTATTCCTTCCAACCTCAACCGATCTGTGATTCTATAATTGTGGGAGGGAGAAATATTTTTGTTTATCTCTTTTTGAAAATGTTTATTCTACATCAACTAACTTCTTCAATTAAAGCAGCGTGTGAAAGATGACTAATTGGCTTCACTCTTAAAACAGGAATTAAAAAAATAATATTACTCAAGCTTTCAGTTTAAGGATTATTTTTAAATTGGTGCTGAGTTTATAAAACTGAGAGAAATTTTCCATCCAGTTACAAAAGCAATGGCATGTATTGTGTGGGCTTGTTGCCTGAATTTATTTATAAATGCGTATATTCATTTATTCTTACATTTAAAAAAATGGCATCTTAAATGTAAACATTTGTTATGGCCATACTGGTGACCTGAACACAGAGTACAGTGTAAATGAAAAGGTGTTCAAGGAGAGATTTTTAAATGATGAAAACTGTGAATGCCTTGAGTTGCTGAAGTGCTGTAATTGATATATGGTCTATGCATGGGGGAAGAAAATTCTAGAAGTAAGGAAGTCTAGGGAATGAGCAAAGGAAATTTCTGACAGCTGCTTAAAAAGCCTTGAGTGTCACCATTTTTTTTTTTTTCTTCTAGGTGATACAGTGTATATAAGTTATTCCAGTGGGCAAGAATGTAGGGAAAACAAGAAAGTAACAACAATTATAGAACTGAAATGTGCAAAAACAGTTGGCATGCCTATGCTTCAGAGGTGAGTAATAACCTAACATACCAGTGATCTTCATTGCGGCTTCCTTTGTAGCTCTCTAGTGAACTCTTAAGTCTTGGTACAGTGACTGTCCACTTTGTTGGACAGTCCCTAAAGTAATCCTTGGCTTGTACATGTAAAGCTTGAATCTTCTGGAGTTTGTGCAACGGTTTACTTCCATAAACAACTGAATTTTGTATTTATCTTAATTTTTGGACAAAAATTTAAGCATTCTACTTCCAAATGAGATCTGAGAATGGCTGAGGTGCTGTTTACAATGTCAGTCGTAGTACAACGACTCTTAACTCTGCTCAAAATCTGTCTGTTAGAGAGCACTTACTGTAGTTAAGTGATTAACCTAATAAAACGTGGTGTATTGTTGCCTCAATACACTGTATTTAACTAGAAGCTGCCTAAAGTTAGGTATATTTGCATGGATCACAGATACTAAGAAAGCTTGATGGCTTTTTGTTCAATCTTGATATTGTTAACTGTATATTGCTTGTAGAAATTTGGAACTGAGCAAGATGCTCAGTATGAGTCAAAGAACTAAGTAGCAAAATTTGACTAGCTTATACCCTTTGTCCTATTTAAATAAAGGGCAGGTTTAACATTGTACTGGTTTAAAGGTAAACCAGCAGGCGAAATGAACCCAACTCAAAGAGAGATTACAAGTCAGAGTTACAATTTAATAAAAAGATTACAATACATACAATGGTACCGATTAAAAATTGGTTTTAACTCACAAAAGCCAGACATAACCCAGCAGCCTAGGGCACGAACAGAATGGTGTTCATTAGCCCCTGTGCTGAGCGCCACGTGGTGTCCCTGAGTACAAAGTAAAAGGGAAGAAAACCTGTTGGTCGGGATGATGGTCACAGTCTGGTCAAGAGTGGCAGTCACAGTCTTTTAGAGGTTCTGATCCTCCTCTGGATCTGATGAGTGGTACCAGAAGTCCCAAAACCTCAAAGTTATATATGCTTAGGCTCAGATGGGAATGCCCAGTACTTTCCCGTGGGCAAGGAGTTACACAATGGGTGACTTACTCTGTGAGTCATGGGATATTCCTTGATGGCCCATTAGCAGACATGACCCCTCAGGCTGGCTGTGAAGGTTCTAATGACTCCTGGAGGGAGTCCTGGAGATAGGACTTCCCTATCTCACAGAGTTTGTAAATACCCAGCTTGTAGCATGAGGGGTCTGGTGTGCTCTGGGCAGCTGCTGCCAACGATTCATTTTTAACAGTTCATGAGAAATTACATAGAGGGTGTAAAATACACAGTTTTGGTTAGACCCATATAGTGATAAACTGGTCCCAGCTGCTGTAATTAGGACAAACATACTGCAAAAAAGCAGCCTGATATGTTTATTAGCTAAAATATTTCAGTAAAACCCTCTGATACACTCTGAATTCTGGAGCTTCAGGTAGGAAGTTCAAGTGCAGATACATTTTTTTAAAGTCTTGGAACTGCAGAAAAATGCAGGGAAATGAATTCTTCAAATAGCTTTTTTTGAGTGCTACTCTACTATTCTAGCTTACTCTCAGCATGATGCTTAGGCAGGGCATCTTCACATGTGAGTTAGCAGTTCTCTTCCCTTTCTCAAGATGCTAAAAAATTTATTCTTTCCTGGAATCATCAGGTCTCTCTCTTATTTGGTAGGTTTGATGAAGAAAACTGTGCTTACTACATCACTTGGGACACGCGTGCAGCTTGTGCTGTGAAGCAGCAGGAGGTGGAGGTGCTGAATGGAACAGTTATTAATCCTGCAACTGGGAAAAACTTCTCTTTAGGGGATATTTATTATAAGTGAGTAAAAAAACCCAAGCAACCTTCAAAACAACAAAAGCCCTATGAAGACCAAAACCCACATAATCTTAGTCCTGTAGAACTGTACTGCAAGAAGAGAGTGTGGTGTGATTATTGCATTGCCTTAACAGTTTTTAGCTGTCAAGTGGAAATAGCACTAAATTCACCTTGTATGCTAACTGACTTAAAGTCCTGATTATTTGTGCAGGTCATAGCTGAGCTTATAGCAATGAACATGTCCAGGGTGTATTCAAGACTAGTCTAAAGCTTACACATACCTTCATGTTAGATCTCTTTCCTGTGGGTAGTTGCTCTCTTCCATAGTGTGTAGACATGAGTTCAGTGCCATTGTTTTATCTTTTTTTTTATTCCCCACCCCTCTCCACCTAGAGTACTCTTTGGCTTTTTACATAGCACTTTTTTACCTGCTCACACAATCCGTATGGAAGTAGGAACCTAGCCTTCAGAAGCCTTAGAAGTGAGGAAGGACATCTCTGGAGGAATGGTTAAGCATGCCTGAACTCAGGAGTGGCAGAGGAAGGCCAGCAGTTCCACTGGCTGTACAACACATTGCAAATAATCCTATTCCAGAATCTCTTATAAACTGCTCAATTTAACATCAATGCTTGTGTTCTGGAAGGAAATCTGTCCATACTGGTATTGTGCGAAGAATAAACTCTGCTTGTAGGGCACAAACCAGTAGTGTTCAGTAGTGTTCAACCAGTAGGGTTGGAGTAACTGAGCAAAAATGTTGCAAATAAGCCTGTTGGTGCAAATGCAATGACAGCACTGCAAGCATAGGGAAGAAAACAAAAATCAAACAGGCCTGGATGAAGGAGAGGAAGGCAGGACAGAATTCAAAACTTGGTGTAATGCGAGATTAAAGACAAATCATAACTGATCAAGCTCAGCTTTCAAGCAGGGGGCTAGTACAAATAACTTGGACCTTTCTCACTTTGACCAGCAAGGTGAAAGGATGGTAGAACTAGTTACCTTTCTGGAAAAGATGGCTAAGCTGTGCTGTTTATCATAGCTACAGAGCACACCATATAGCTTTTATGGTCAGTAGTGTGAATGAGCCACTGAATCATGCATTTGTCATCAGTTTATCTTAAACCTTTGGAGGTATTTGCATGTTCACTCACAAATTAAGGGCAGTATAACTAAGGAAAGTTGCTTTCTGTGCTTGCTTAGAAAGATTATTTTTATGCTAAATGTAATCCTTATTTTTAATGTTCAGGGAAGAAGCCTCAGTCGTGCATTTTTTTTCTCCTTGCTGAATCAGTCACTCAGCTTGCTCTAGAATCAATCAGTGGTAGCAACTACCACTGTTTCTAGTCTTATCTCTTGGAAATAACGCAAATTTGTGAGTTTAGACTTATGGATAGACTTGCCCTCTGTTTCTTCAGGTTGTACACAGCTTCTGGTGACATACGGACAAATGGTGATAAATATGTATATGAAATTCAACTTTCTGGTATAAGAAACTCAAGTTTCCCAGAGTGCTCTGGAGCAAACATCTGCCAGGTTAAAACTAATGAACGTCGCTTCCGGAGAGTTGGTTCTGCCGTAAAAGCTAAATATTTTGTTGAGGGTAAGTACTTGCCCACCAGACAGAATTGCTCAATACTCTGTGTGAACTGCTTCATCAGAAAATGGTACTTGTTTCACAACATCCATGCTAATCCATTTCTGTAAAGCTATCCAAAATCTTATTAACATAATTTAGGTTGCTTTTTCTCTTACTGTATAAGCTCAGTTGCAAATAAGGCTGTATTAGGGGTTTAGGCTTGATACTTGTTGAATCTCCTTTAGGTGGGTTTTCTGTGTGAAGCACCTAACCGACTGTTCCATAGCAGTGGTTAGGATCAGCTTCATAAAAGTATAGGCTCAACTGTAGATACTGCAAAGTGTAAACTGTTACTGCAGAACAAATATCTAACTTTTCTTGGTCTAGTGTTAATACACTGTTCTTAAGGAAGTAGTAAACTACAAGGTTTTCTTCTCATTGTAGATGATGACTTGGATGTCATATTTTCATCTGACTCCAGATGTGGTAAAGATAAATCAAAGTTTGTGTCTTCAACCATCTTCTTCCACTGCAATCCACAAGCAAAGGAAGGCATCCCTGAATTCCTTCAGGAGACAGCAGATTGCCAGTATTTATTTACGTGGTACACATCTGCTGTGTGTCCATTAAGGTGAGTAGTTAACCATTTTCTGAAAGCAGCTTTTGTCGGCACTTCTCAGCTAAAGGCTTTTTTGTGTTTGTTTGTTACAGTGATTGTGAAAAGAGGAAAAGCTGAAAGAGCAGCAGGCTCATAGATAGATGTAATTAGTGTTCATGTATGCAGTATTTGGCACATAATTGCTAAATAAAGACTTCTCATACTGATCTGGACCTAAGGCTGGAGAGGCATGGTGGAATTAATATTATTGTTTTCGATAAGTAAAACCTCCTGTAGCTGACAGAATGTGCTGTTTCATGTTACTGAGAGGAGTAAACAGTTTGTGAGTGAGGTGTTTGGTCACTCTTGCCTGTCTGGAAAACTTTAAAACCATGGCAAAGAATGGCTTTCCCCTCTATCTGCCCGCTTGTTTATGCTGGAGTGAAAAATCTTTACAGGTCTTGAAGGAGTAATGAGGTATTTCCGCAATTCAGTATGATCAGATAATTTGCAGATCTGAAAAGGAGTAACAGGGGACAGTGTTAAAAGCAGAGTGTCTGTATCTAGGTGCTTACAGCATTCTTGACATGCAGGCAGCCTCACTGTGAAGGATGGAGTGACTGCTTCTAGAAGTGTTTACTTTCTGGCTGCTAGCATGAAAGGACAGGGAAACTGTTCTGATTTAATCAGGCAATTAGATATTGAGGGAGTTTGGTCTGTGTAGTGCCATAGTCAGCTGAAAGTGAAGCAGTTTTTGTAACTTTTACAGCTTGCTTAAATCCAAGTTTGGTTCTAAAGTAGCAACTTTGTGTGGGTTACTGCTGCTTAATTGTGCTCTGCAGTTGTGACTGTATTTAGTTTTATGCACTATTTGGTAGCATACTAGGAGTACATACATTTCTATTTTTCAAGTTATTTTTTACTTAGATAAAATCCCCTAAATTCAGTTCGTATAGCTGTTAAGTTGGACCAACAAGGTGGTGTGGCATGTTTTCTTTGAATATGTTGTTTCTAATCCAGTTTGATGAAACTGGCCAATAGACCTTACTCGTCCTTTTTCTTTTCAATTTATGGTATTAGATCAACCAGTGATCCAGGAAACAATCAGCACCAGACAGATCAGGAGGCCCAAGTGCATAAAGGTCTTTCGAGAAGAAGCCAGGCTGTTGGTGCTGTGCTGAGTGTCCTTCTGGTTGTTCTCACTGCATGTCTAATAATCTTGCTGTTCTACAAAAAGGAAAGGAGGTAAGAAATTATTAGGAGGCTTTAGAAGTTTCTTTGAGAGGACTTGGTTTCCTGCCAAAAGTGAAAGGGAAGTAGTAAATTCAGGTTCTGTATTTTTTCAGTTGGCAGCATCGGCTGTCAAACTGCTGGTTCCTTCAAATTCTCCCTTACTCTCTGAAGAGTTGTGTAAACAGGGCTGTAGTATGCAACTGAGTTGGGCTGGCCTTTGTTGTGAGCAATTGCTAATAATAGAGGATAAAACAATGTGGCTATTGTTAGTATTTGATATCCCTTTCCTTTCATGGAGTCTAGTTGGATCCGTACAACAGCATCAAAGAACAAGTGCAAGTTCTGCTGTTTCTCTGCTTTCCAGACAAGTTTTGGGTTTTTTCCCCTTAAGCATGAGGGCCGGAGCTGTTTCCGTGACCCTGAAGCTGTGGTAGGGGGAAGATGTACATCATCATGGACTGAATTTTGTTAGTGGTTCAGGGTCAGTGCAATAATTTTCAGCTTGCTTGTGGAAATGCTTTATGTTGATGGTAAAAATCTGGTGAAGAAATGTGAGGGCTAGTAACTGCTTACGGTTTTCCTAATGTGGTATCCTTCCCTTTTTTTTAGGGAAATTGTAATAAACAAGATAACGAACTGCTGCAGAAGAACGTCTGGAGTTTCCTACAAATACACAAAGGTAATACAGTGGCAAAATCAAAATTGTTTCTTGTCAAGTTTGCTTAATATGAATCTTTTGTTAATGAATAAATAAACCCCCTTAATTCTTAGTTCATTCAGTGCATGGAAATCATACGGTGTGGCTTCAGGAAAGTCATGTATCTGACATATCCACACTTACTGTGAAATGGGAAAGGAAGGTAAAGTTGAGGAAAATAAGAGCAGTCCATAAATGTAAATGTACAAGAAGAGAACAAAGTCTGTTTCAACATAGTGAAAAGTGATGTTCTGGCAGCGTTACTGTCTTATGACTACCTTAAATCCAAGTCTGTGTGTAGTGTGGAGTGTGTTGATTGGGGAGGTAAGCGTGTGGCAAAGTTTACATTTGTATATATGCAGTCTCCTGTTGCTTTTTTTTTCTTGCAGATAAACAGTGAAGAAGAAGCTAATGAGAATGAAACAGAGTGGCTTATGGAGGAAGTTGCAGCACCAAATCAGAGAACAGCAAAAGGAGGGCAGGAAAATGGTCACGTTACTACCAAATCTGTTACGTCTGAAGCCTTTACCTCTCTTCGTGTGGATGACCTGGACAGTGAGGATGAAGTGCTAACCTTTCCAGATGTAAAGATTCAGACAGGAAGAGGACTCAACAAGAGCAAGCACCCACAAAAGAAACTACCCAGTCTTGGCAGTGATAACAAAGCTTATTTGCTAAATGGAGGAAAGGAAAAGAAAACAAAAGTCAAGCCAGGCCAGCAACAGGCACAGAACTCTACAAATACAATATCGTTTCATGATGATAGTGATGAGGACTTGTTGAATATTTAATAACCCCTCTTGTGCCTAATCAAATATATATAGAGAGATTATATATAATGGGACAACATTTCCAACCAAATATGAGGACTTCAGCCTGAAAGATATTTCTGAATTTTGCCTTTAACAAGAAACCATTAAAAAGGGAAGAAGAGAAAGATTTCTTGGTTGTTTACAATGATCTGTTCAGTAACGACTGGAGTTCTGACATCCAGTTGGCTGAGTTATGTTGACTCTCTCTAGCCAGGACACCTTTTTTTTTTTTAAGCCTCAGCATAAATGTTAATTGCTTGCTTAAAAAGAGAAACCTTTGAAAGGAAAGGATTAAGGCTCAATGAAGCCCCTGGCTTCTGAGACTCAAGTTGTCTGACTACTATCATTTTAACTCCTCCTATTTATTGATCCTCACTACTCAGGTTTGCTTAATAGTAACATGTTCTTCCTGCCGGCAGGGTATTGTTCTATGGGTTCACCCATCATAAGACAAGATAAAATATAACTTTTGTGTGTCGGGATGATTTGATGTAAATTTTGGAACTGGTTCTAATTTATCCTGTAAATTTGATATCCATTCTAATTTAAACGGATCATTGGTTCAAAGGTGTGAACTAAAAGGTACAGTTCTGTATAGCTTTAGCCTGAAATGGTTGCTGTTCTTCGCATGATATTTTTTTTGGTACTGGTCACATGTCTGACTTCATCAGTATTTGCCTAAGCAGCTGACAAGCACCCAAAGATTTTTTTTTTTCCACCTTTGATTTTGGCTGGACTAGACTGACTGCACGGAGAAACAGTTTTCAGGAATGTAGAGGCAGAATTCCTATAATACAGTGTTGCACTGCTCAGTTTGTCATCACCAAGAAAAGCCCAAAGACTAGAGGAGCCCTGGTTGGTGTAATACCTCTCTCTGATATTAAGTTCAAGAAAAAAAAATTGTGCCAATGTCTTCTGATAGCCTGATTTCTCATTCTTATGCTACAATCCTGGCCATGGTTATTGATTTGAAGTGTTGCTGGTAATGAATGCAGGTCAATTTTCTCCTAGCAGTCTTGCTCTTCTCCAGGTGTTTCCTAAATGAAATTATGGAAATTATGATAGGGTTTCAAAGCATTGTAGAAGTACATGCATTGGTCAGAATTTTTTGAAACTTTTAGTTGTTCCTTTTGGCTGGCTTACTCAGTTTCAACAATGGTTTCTTTTTATAAAAACTCCATTTTGAATCAAAATAGTGTAATAAAAGCATTCAGCAATTTCAATAAAAGATATGAAGTGGGTATTCCAAATCCCACCCTTCAGTTCTGGAATCCTTCTTAACACTAGTCTGTAATGCTGCTCTCCAGCCTGGTGATGCTCTTTTTTGCTGCGATAGTTAATACCTCAGTTGTGTCACTCAAAACAAGAACCAGTGTTTGATGACAGATCAGAATATATAGGTACACTCCAGTGTTGTGTTCCTTCTTTTATCAGTCTGGGGTTTCCTCTTGAATTGTTACCAGTGGACCTGAAAATTGGTTTGGCTTAAGCTGCATCTTGTCAAACTTAAAAGCAGCATTTTTCTTATTTAGGATTAGGTGAGCTTGCTGGTGTGGGTTTTTTATTACTATCCGTTACTATTGCAACAGTTCTCTCAGTGGATGTTGAGTGCTGCTTCCCTTCTTTAAGTCATCGAGGTTGGAATCTTGAAGTTGTTTGATCCATGAACTCACCGCATGAAGTTATTTCCTATGGGTCAAATCACACTGTGTCTTTGTTTTGGCCCCTAATGATGCTTAGGTAGAACAGAGCTTGTGTGTCTGGGTGTGCTTATCTGATATATTTCTAATTTGCATCTGACAGCAGTGAGTGACTTCAGTACCTGGTCTTGGAACTATTGTCCAATTTTTATCTAGGCATTGGTAGGTAGATTGACTGAATCTTATCTCATTTAGAGACGGATGCATGATTTGCTTCACCAGATTATTTTCCCAGTAGGATACCCTTGCTAACCATAGGGAGGGAAGTGTTATAAGAATAGCAGGGCCCACATGAATATGTACAAATGGCTGGACAAGGTGCAGAAACTTTGCCAGTCAGCAGTGTGACTCCCCGTGAGGGGAATCTCTTAAGAAATTCACCTGCTGGGCACAGTGCCACCCAACCCCTCTCTGGACTGTCTGCAGAGAGGATGGTGGGAAACCGGGAAAACAGGCCCACTCTAGATCTAACTTTTTAGTCCACCTGAAACTTATGCACACCATTAACAATTGTTTAAACAAAACTGGTAGGAAAGAAGTTTTGTGAGGGGTTTTTGGGTGTGTTTTTCAGATACAGTCCAATGCCTTTAAACTTCACTCCCTTCCCAGGTAGGCTTGGATTTGAGTTTCCTTGGCCCCAGGTGTCTGCACATGTCCTCCTGTTGAGGAGGGCTATGGGGCCTGACTGGGAGCATGACCATTGCTGTGCAATGTTGTGTCCCTGTTCCCCAACTCAGCTCCATGTGGAGGCCCTGCAGCCACAGAGACAGAGGTCTGGTGTGGGGTGGTGCTGGGCTGGGTTTGGGGTAACACAACTGTGAGTGGTCCCAGGAGAGGTGTTCTTGTTAACTTGCTATAGGTGTTCCTGTGAAGAAGATGTTGAGGTAGGAGAGGAGAAAGCACATCTGTCTGATGTGGGGAATGATATTAAAGGGTTGGTCTGCAAAGCAGCTTTCACAGCTGATTAGGTCACTGTTGCTCTGTGGCTTATGAGACCAGGTGAAGAATTGTTCTGTTTCAATCCCCAGGCCAGAACAGCCTTGTAAGTTGGTTTATTTTTTGGCGTGTATTGAGAAGAAGTCTTCAAATTTTGTTTTCATTGTTGCCTGAGCTATTCAAATATATTTCCAAGCCATTTTCCACCTTTTTTCTGTCTTTAGAATGTTACCTTCACTTACACTTTTTTTTCTTATGGAAGTTGCTGTTGTTCAGGAAAGGATATAGGAGTAGCTGTTATCTGTCCATAGGCGGGACAAAGTACCCTTTGGGGTACCCCATACAACTGGATTTATTTGAGGTGCCCACAATGAAGTCTCTCTAAAGTCTTACGGGTCTTCTGTGATAAAATTAACTCGTTTGGCTGTATGTATTGTAATTATGGCTTCCCATAGCTATTCCCTGTGCATAATTCTGTAGTGAATGCTTTTTTGTATCACTGCAAAAATACGGTTGGGTGACAATAGTGTTTCCTGATATAGGCGGGGAGAGGTTTTCCTTGAAAGTGGAAGTGTGGAGAATGAAAGATGACACACACGTGATAGCAGAGGAAAAATGTGCTCTTACCAGAGGTAAAGTGTGCCACGTGGCTCGACATACAGACAGTTATTCACAGTGTACTTGCCTACTCTTTACAGGTCCTGGTTAATAAGCTTTGCTCGCATGTGGTGCTCAGCCACTCTGCACTAGGCTCGTATATTGGTGGAATTTTCTATCTTTGCTCCTTTAAAAATGCCTATTGTTTGAGGGGCTGACTAGCCTAATAAAAAAAACAAATCCCCCCCACCCCCCCCAAAAAAAAAAACAAACCAAAAATTCCAACCCATACCCACAAAAAACCAAAACAAACCCACAAAGAAACAAAAATGCAGAAATCCACAAAAAAACCTAAAGGGCTGTGGCTCTTAGGGGCTTTTCTGGAGAAAAGGAACATCTAAGTGCTCTGTTTAGAGGTTAAATGCAAATTTTCCCTGGGTGAATTAAGGTCTGATTTCAAATGAAACCTAAAAAATAAAGCTTGCAACATGTAGTTTAATAATTTATGGAGTTAGTCTTGACTTTTGGTCAAAAGTCTTTGTAACTTACATTGAGTTGGTAGCAAAGCTATTTATCCAGTGCTGCAGAGAGGACCTACTTGAGGTTTTTGAGCTGGTTTTGATGCCAAAATGCCAACCCTAGATGACATTTTAGAGCATGTTGGAGAATTTGACAGGTTCCAGAAGCAAACCTTTTTTGTTCTCTGTTTGCTTTCTGCTGCCTTCACCCCAGTGTATGTGGGTGTTGTCTTCTTCGGGTTCATCCCTGAGCACCGCTGCTTCAGCCCTGGGGTGGCTGAGCTGAGCCAGCGGTGCGGCTGGAGCCTGGAGGAGCAGCTGAATCACACAGTTCCCGAGTGGGATGGCCATGGGGCCAGTTACAGCAGCCGCTGCAGGAGGTACGAGGTGGACTGGAACACCACAGGTGTCAGCTGCACTGACCCTCTTGGCAGCCTCGTGGGAAATAGGAGCGCTGCTCCCCTCGGTCCCTGCCAGGATGGCTGGGTCTACGACTCTCCGGGGAGCTCTCTTGTGACTGAGGTAAAGACAAATATGCCCCCTTTCCCTTGTCCCCTCTGTTACAGGCAAGGTGAGGGTTGTGGGAGAGGGTGGGCTTACCTGGAGAAGGGATCATCTCTCATTGTGAATTTGTGCCAGGGTGTTTAAAAGTCATCTTCCCTCTGTCCTTGCTCTGAAGTGTTACCTTGGTTGGTCAGGAGGTTTATATCCCCAGCTGGGGAGCAAAGCATATTTCAGCAAATAAATCCCCAGGTAGATAAAGTTCAGTTCTGAATGAAACTTCTGTCACATGAGAGGGTCTGATTGGTGGAGTTGTGTAAACAGTGCAGCTTGCAACACTGCAAACAAAACTGACCAATGCAAAGGTCTTAATTCCTTCCCCCATCCTTTTTTCTTTTTTTTTTTTTTTAAATTAATAAGTCTTTTGAAGTTTGTTTCAAATAGGAATGAATAGCAGTCAGGGTGGGGAAAAGGTAATTGGTTCCCACAAATAAACAGCTTAATTTGGGAATAAACTGCAGAAAAGCCTATGTTTGTTTTGTGCTCAGAAGGAGTGTGAATAAACTAAAAATGGTACTTAGCCAACCTGCTGTTTTTTAGCAGTTTGGGTGTTTTAACTTTAAAAATAAACCAATAACTGGAATGACAAGCTTAATTTCATCAAAGAAAGTTCCACCAAATTTTTTGGAATGGTGAAAGTTGGTATTCTTTCCTCCGACACAAACACGAGAGCAGGTAAGTTCTGTGCTCTATCAACTTCAGAATTTATAGTTTTGTGAGAGGTTGGAACTAGATATAAGCTGGTGTACTGTAAGTGTACTTCTTTCAGCAAGGTATGGACTGTGTGATATTAAAGTGAGGAAGTGAGGCACCTCAAATGAAGCATGACCCAGCCCTTCTGCCTTCTACACAGCAGCTGGTACATCCTGCTGCAAAAGGCTCCAGCAGATGCTACGGTCCATATGACCCCACCATCATCTCGTGAGATTGTGGCAAGCTAAAAACTTGCAGTCTATGTGGGTTTGTGCAGTCATACTCTCACATCGTCTTCCCTTTCCTACCAAAGAGGCGTTCAAGGCCAGGCACGTGGGCCACTTCTTGTCACACACCTCTGTGTGGATTTTATCATAGAGTTTCTGATTGTGACTACTTCCATGAAAGGTCTTAGGCTCTGTTATGCTGTCTTGTTGCTCTGGCAGCTAAGCAAGGGAAAGGATAGCACAGTGTAAGTCAGATCAGATGGAAAATATATGTGGATACCCATGTGGTATAAATCTTGGCCCTGGATGCAAAATACCTGCTTTCCAGGTGCATACAGCAAGAGAGTTGAGCTGAAGACCAGAGCAGAGAGAAAATGCTGTGGCCTCAGGGCAGATGCAGATACTTCCACCCTCTTCCAAGGAGCCAGTGATCCACTGGAAGCAGGATAAGGCAAGCTTCTGAAGGCATCTAGGATACTTTTAGTAAAGGCATCACACTTAGTCCTGAGCGGTCCGCAGGGACCATTGTGCCATGTGAGAGTATGAGGCAACAAGAATTGCTTAGAGAGGCTACAAAAAAAGGGGTTTGAAAAGCCTAGTGCAATCATCAGATCCATGCTGATTTGATCAACAAGGATCAACACAAGTTAGGGCACTAATTTTGACAGGTAATAACTCACTTACGCTCTTTCCAGCAAAGAGAGATGAGATATGAATGGGAAATACAAGTAAACTGTTCAAGGTCTTGTTTCAGTTTTTGATGTTGGACACTTTGCTAAGTTAGTAGAATTTCTGTATGCCAACAAACAGGCACTGACCCAGAAACAGGTTTAAATCTCTAATTGTAGTGAAGGGGAACTGGTGGATGTGAACCAGCAACTCATTTCATTCTTTTGCCTCTGACTGTGGTTGCTTCTTTAGTTTGACTTGGTGTGTGAGGATTCCTGGAAGTTGGACCTCTTTCAGTCTGCTGTGAATGCTGGGTTTCTTATTGGCTCCATAAACGTTGGCTACATTGCAGACAGGTATGTATGGGCTGACTGTAAAACCCTCTGACCTCCCTTATTGGCATTCAGCACCTAAACTGAGATAAAGGTTGTGCAACTTACATAATCTTTGCTCTTCCCTAAATAAGATCAACCACCTGGATGTTCAGTCACAGTGTGAGGAGCAAGTACCACTCCTGGGTTATACCTGGTGGTTGGCATAGATCTGCTCAGTGAGCCCTGCACAGCCTGCAAGGACCATTTTAGTATCATATACCCCAAACTTCCTGCTGTGCCACATCAGAACCCTGGGGTGTTGACCAAAGCCAGGAAACACTGGTTTGGAGCCTCCAATCGATCTGTTACACTCTGTGTGGCTGAAGCTTGGGAACATCTTGCTTTCTTTGGAGAAGCTTAGAAATTTTTGGCACAGAGATTGCCAGATGGGTACAGCAGCAGTCACTGTGAAAAAGCAGAAATCTCTTCAGCTCCCTGCTCAGAGCCAGCAGAGTCAGACTCCCTAGCACAGGTACCTGGGGTTAAAGAGAAACAGCTGCTACTGTTAAAGAGAAATTTAAAGGCCTGTTCCCCTCCTGCCTCGAACTGTTAATACAGCTGGCTCTGAGTTTCTCCAGCTGTGAAAAGCAGCCCATTCACAAGGAGATCCATACATACTAGAGTTTTGAAGATTAGGGTTGTGGTATACAAACCCTTTGTAAATCTAGCGCACACAGTAATACCAGAATCGTATCAACTTATTTTTCACCCCCACTATAATAGATGTGAATACGGGATTATTTTTTTTTTCTGAAAGTTTTTGTGGAATTGCAGAGCAACTGGCACAGGAACTTTTTGTAGAATAGAAAAGCAGGTAAGTGAGTAATGAGCAAAGAAAAAAGTATGTCTCTATCCCTTGTATAACAAAATTGGATTTTTTTTTTCCCTGAAGACACACAAAGCTCTTTCTGGTTTAAAACACCTGTGCTTTCATAACTAGTGGTTTGCTTCATGTGTATTATTTTCCAATCCAGGTTTGGCCGTAAATTTTGCCTCTTAACCACAATTTTTGCAAACATTGTCAGTGGAATCCTTTTGGTCTTCGTGCCCACCTACCTGTGGATAATCATCATCCGTTTTTTGCAAGGGTTGGTCAGCAAGGGCTGCTGGACCGCAGGCTACATCCTGGGTGAGTTCAGAAACTTCTCCCAGGAGCTGCAAAAGGTGAAAGAAAAAGATCAACTCCAAAAAACCCAAACAAAAGCTATTTAAAAAATGCCTTTCATGACATTTTATCAAGGAGTTTTCTCCCTCTTTGACTTCTCAGGACTTCAATAAAGTCTTTTAATGGGAACACCTTGCTAGTGCAGTTATTCAGATGTCTGATACAAATCAAATAAAAGCACCTATCCCACAGTCCTGACTATCTTCTGCTAAGACATGATTCCTGTGTATTTCTAGGTGCTTGCTTGGCCTCTTAAATCTTTTCTGGACACAAGTGAAATCCTCAACTCTTCTGGGGAACTTTTATGCCATTTCAGAGCACAAATTCCCTTTCAGGACAATGATTTGCCCTATCTTGATATTTTCACTTAGTTGTATCTCGGTACTTCTGGATTGTCTTGAATCAGTCTCATGATAAAGATGTCACCCAGAATCAGCCCCAAAGCTCTCTTAAACTTGTATTCTTTCCCTATGGGTGAGTAATACTGAATGCCCAGGGAAGGGTACGAGGACAGAACAACCTTGTTATCCTGCTCTCCTGGGGGCACTTGTCTACACTTCAACTGCTTTTGGCTCAGTCCTACTGAGCCTGAGGAGATGTCTTTGTGCTTGCTTGGCCAAGCTGTATTAGCTAATCTGTAATTCCAAAACCCAGCTCTTCCTTTAGTTGCTAAATAACTGCTTTTTCTTCTTTTTCTAATCAGTTTACTTTCTTGAAATCATACAGCTGGACACACTTGTGCTGCCTTCTGGAATAGTTGCTTTTAACTCCATATCAATGGTACTTAACCTGTAGGTCTATGCTGTGATGTGGAGTTGCAAAGTGCATGTGAATTATGATGCTACCCTGACCAAGTTGCTCTGTGCCATCCTGTGGCTTTCTTGTATGCTTGGAGTAAGATTAAGGCTGAAAGGCAGCACTTTGGAAACAAAATATTCTGCTTTATTATTGGGTTGGTTACATTGTGTATGTTGGCTTTAGATTTTATAATGAAATACATCAGTTCCCTTTGACAAATGCTTGATTTACTTGGAGAGTTCCATGACAGAGGACAGGACTGTATGCCTTAGGCCTGTGTATGACCAGGAGCAGTGTTTTCTTCTCTCCTGAAGTTTGGGTGACAGAAGAGAAACCTTCCCCTGTAAGCATCAGGGGATTTTGTCTGGAAACATGATGCTGGGAATCCCAAGGTTACCAAGATGGTTTCTTCAAGGTGTTAATATGGCATTGGCCTTCCTGTGTCCCCACACAGCAAGTTACTCCTGCACTGAGTGGTCATGGCATTCACTTGTCCCTGTGCATGTTTGCAGTGACAGAAGTTGTTGGTCCACAGTACCGGAGGACAGTGGGCATCCTCTACCAGACGGCCTTCTCTGTTGGGCTCCTGGTCTTCGATGCCATCGCTTATGCCATCCCTCACTGGCGCTGGCTGCAGCTCACTGTCACCCTGCCATCCTGCTTCTTCCTGTTCTACTACTGGTAAATGGGCTTTTGATGTAACTGTACCCACGACCCAAACCCCCAGCTTCTCCTGCTTACTGAAGCCTGATACTGAGAGAGACTTGGCATTCCTTTTTTTGTAGTGCACATCTCTTGGTGCAAAGAGCAGGTGCACAGCAAAAAGGAGAGGGAAATAAAGGACCCCTCAGCATTTGAGATCTTACTGAATCTTGAGTTGTGGTGAATGGGATGGTTAGCACTAGTCTCACTCAAAGCCCTTCCCTGGTTTATCCTTAGTAAACTCATCTTTGACTAAAACCACTATCTCATCTGCTCCTCTTTCAATCTCAGTCATGGGATATACTACTTTTCTGATTGGAGGAGTGGAGAGTAACACACAAAACCCACCTAACTCAACAAACCCCCCATCTGCCTCTATTCAATCAAAGCACTCTCTCCAAAGTCTCTATACATGGAAACAGTACGTGGGCTTTATGTTTTGGCATATGTCATCCACTTGCATTGTAGGTGCCTCCCAGAGTCTCCCAGGTGGCTGATATCTCAAGGAAAAAATGACAAAGCTATGAAAATTGTCAGTGATATGGCTAAAAAGAATCAGAAAAAGATGCCTTCCCATTTTGAGGTGAGCTCAGTGTTTGCTTATGCATATTAGTAAGCATAACAACAGTACCTTCCACCAGTTCCTTGCAGTAGAAATTTAATGTCCTGTGTACTGGCTCTTCCATAGGATATTAAATTTGAAGAGGAAGATTGTGGAAAGCAGAATCCTTCACTAATTGACCTTGTCAGGACACCACAGATAAGAAAAAACACGCTCATTTTAATGTACAACTGGTAAGAAAATAATGTTGGAGAGCTCTTTCTGAAGTTGTGGCTTTCTAAACTCCTTCAGGACACAGATCGCTGTTCTCTGACTGACTAACAAATCCAAGGTGCTCTTCTCTGTCCAGGTTCACAAGCTCTGTCCTCTACCAGGGGCTCATCATGCACATGGGAATGGCTGCTGGGAACATGTATCTGGATTTCCTCTATTCTGCTCTTGTGGAGTTCCCAGCTGCCTTCATAATCATCACCACTATTGACCGTGTTGGGCGGCGCTACCCCTGGGCTGTGTCAAACCTGGTGGCTGGGGCCGCCTGCCTTGTCACAGCCCTGATCCCTGAGGGTGAGTCACCTGAATGGGGCCCTGTGGGGGTTTCCTACCCTTCTGGGTCCTCCATGGTGCTTTGTGAGGGTCTCTGTGCACTGCACATGCAGTGCTGACTCTTCCTGTTCCCTCACTTACACAGGTGAAACAAGGTTCCTTAAAAATATCAACTGGCATGGGATCAGAGGTCCCCCAAAATAACACTTATATAAACTGACACCTGCTAAATCACTGGGCTAATATTAAATGTGTTGAATGCGTTTTCTCTGCAGATATGCATTGGTTAAAAGTGATTTTTTCTTGCATTGGGAGAATGGGAATCACAATGGCTTTTGAAATGGTTTGCTTTGTAAACACTGAGCTGTATCCAACATACATCAGGTAGGTGCATCCTCCCCCTAGCTGGCATTTGGCCTGGAAAAGTTGAGGCTGATGTGTATGTTGTATTTTATGAAAAGTTATCCTTAAATGTGTCAGAGATACACAAGTACTGTAGAAGATAAAATATATAAAGCACAACTAAAATGCTTTAAAAAGGTAGCTTAATACAGAAAACAAAAGTATTTTTATACAGGGGGAAACTCGTGTGATTAAAATAAAGGGAAAAGCTGGGAAAATCAGGTTGGGTGAGGGATCTGAAGTCCCACACAGTGCTTGGATTTTTCCTGCACAAGGATCAGAGTTGTGATCTGTCCCCTTCCAATTGCAGTACTCTGACACTAACATGATCCTTTTGCTACTGAATCAGGAATCTCGGGGTGATGGTTTGCTCCTCCTTGTGTGATGTTGGTGGAGTCATTGTCCCTTTCGTTGTCTACAGACTGGTGGAAGTCTGGCACGATCTGCCACTGATTGTCTTCAGTAAGTGCCACCTTTCCTCCTTGCTGGCCACCCCCAGGGTGCAGCAGTGGGACCTGAGTTTCAGAGGGAGGGAAAGGCCACCAAGGCAGCTGCTGTAAGTTCAGCAGAAGCCCCTTGCTGTCTATAAAGCCACAGCTTTCAGTTTATGACAACCTGGAGCTTGTTTATGCATTCATGTCTCTCTTGCCCCTATTATTTCCCTTTGCATTTTAAAGGAAGTCAGAGATGACAGATGTCAAAGAGCTGAGAAAAAAATTGATGAGATTAATATTTGATGGATTCAAACCTGATGAGTTACTGTTCTTCTGTGAGATATCTTGTCTCAGTCTAGGAGCCAAATCCTAGAATTTCACATAACTGCAGAATTGCCTATTCAATGGAGTACAAGGATGGCTGTTATGCTTCAGCTTTTCCTGCAGTATGTTAACTGATTATTCTCCAGCTCTTTGGAAAGAGGCTGGTAAATAAATGCAAGATAAGTGTTTGCGGACTAGTGACCTGAACTCTCAGTTTAGAGTCTGCAACACTTTTCTGAGCTTTTAGATCAGCACATTATCTATAGAAAAATGTCATGAATGTAAATATGCAGTTTTTAACAGACAGGATATCTAGAAGGGTGCTTAGTAGAATAAAATATATATGCCAATAAGTACAAAATGGGGAAAAATTCAGTGGAGAAGTTAATCACTTTGTTTAGGAGATAGTGCATTCTGTATGTATTTTCTATTCTTTTGTGGATAGTGTAAAAATAGGATGTGTTTTCTGGCATACTCTTGCTCTAGAAAGGGTTCTTTCCTCTATAAAGGAAGGATTGTCTGTCCAGTCTGAGGTGTCCTAGTTTGGTGCATAACTCACAAGAGAGCCTGGGCTGTTGCTGTCTCCATATGGCAGCCACATGCTCCAGAGGTGGCATGGCAGTTTTGCATATAGAGACTAGAGGTGCACATCTTGTATAAAGAAGAAAATAAAATGCTGTTCACAAGTCCTTTCTGCCAGGAAGTGGCTGGTATATGCTTACAAGCCCTTTGTGCCTCTGTTTGATTTGAAGCTGTTCTCGGTTTGATTGCGGGGGGATTGGTGTTGCTTCTGCCTGAAACGAAAGGAAGAGTTTTGCCTGAGACTGTGGAGGATGTTGAAAACTTTCACAGGTGAGTCATGAAAATGATCTCTTACCACTCTCAGTTCAAACTGGGCAAAACCTCTGTCCAGAGGCCCTTGGGGAAGCCCAGGGGTTACTTGGCTGCCTTCTTTGTTTTCAAGAAGTTGCTAGTTAATTTCCAGACTTGCTAAACAGATTTTTGACTCCTTTTAGCCCATGTTCACCTAGACATCTGAAAACAAGTAGCCTAAGCCTTTACTGTCCTGTGAGCAGCTGCATTAGTCTCTGAAATGTGCTGCAAGACCATTATAAATGTTATTTGTGTTTTTAAAATCCTCAACAGTGAACTAGAAAAAGGGAAGTCATGGTAGCAGCTTCACATGTGGTGCATGAAGCACCAGTACCTACTGAGGAGCCAGAGCAAACCTAGAGGAATAGATGCTCATTTGCTTGGGGATGAGGCCGAGCAGGCAAAGAACTTGAAGTTCTGTGCTCACTGAACACCTTCATTCCTGGTTTATGTTGATGTCTTGTTACTCTTGCAGGCAAAGTGCTCCAAAGACTAAAAAAATCTATCTCCATGTCCAAACATCAGAAGTAGCACGTGACTGAAGAAGGTGCAACTTTTGCTGTGTAGTCTCCATCTGCTTTAGGGCAGTAGCATGGAAAGCCAAATTAGAATAAATACTTTCCCAAAAGTTTTACCTCTGCCTTTTTTTTTTTTTTAATATTTCTCTGCACATTTGTTATTTACAATGTTTAGGGTTTTCTGATGGGATTGTCCCTATTGCTCCATAACTGCTTCCCTCTCTGTACACTAAGATAAATATATTTTAGGATTGGGAAATTCTTGCACCAGCTGTATGGACTCCAGCATGGGGAGAGGTCGTAACTTGGGGATGGTGGGATCATTCCAACAAAACTTTGTAAGCCTCCGTGAAGTCTGACTTTGTTTCTTCTTATGAAGGGACAGCATAATATAAAAGACCTATCTCTGTTGTGGAATCAAGGTGACTACAAACCTCATTCAGTCATGTTACAACTTGCAACAGATTACCACAGATATTTTTAATGTTTATTACATTTTCTCCTATTTTATTGGCTATTAATAAGGACTGATACTCACAAGGATGGGCATGTGGCAATTCCACAGCGTGAAAAAGAGTGCATAGGTGAAATATGCATAATCTTTCATAAGGTAATAGCGTTATAAGTATGCTTTGCAGGGGTATTCCTTTGGAGTGAGCTGGATTCAGGCTTGGGGGCCTGCAGGACCCTGATCAGGGATCCTGTGCCTCAGGGAGCATCAGGGATAGCACTGGGTCTGAAAGGAAATATCCAGCACCTTTCACAAATTTCCTAATCTGTCCCACTGAGCAACTGTAAAAGACTTGTGGTTGCAGAGCGAAACAAGCACAATGGTACTGTGACTCCCATTTGCTGTTTGTGTTGCTGGTCCCTGTCACTGCTGGGGAACACTGGTTTTCAACAAGGATACTGTGAGCAGGGGGCAAGATCCCTTTGCCCTTTGATAATCATCTGCAAGGTGAGAACTCTCAGCTGAGCAAAGCTTTGCTGGACTCAAGCAGGCAGGGTGAAATTCCCCCAGGATTGCTTCCCAGTGTAGCAGTGTGGTAACCTTGGCTTTCTCTCAACTGACCTGAGCCCCAGTTAATATTCAGTGTCGCTGAGAGGGCCTCAAAGGCAGGGAAGCATGTTGTCCAGTGAGGCAAGGCCATGGCAAAGTTGCCCTGAGAAGGGTAGGGACAGATGGGGAATGACATGGCTTTCACCTGGGAAGTTGCAAAACTAGTGTTTGTTTTGGGGTCAGAAGGGAACCAGCTTGTTATGAGAGGGACAAGAAGGACAGTGGGGGTATAATTTTGTGTCTTATAGAGCTGGTGTCCTGCTGTAGTTGCAGAGATGTCTCTGCTCTGCAATAAATCTGTCAGAACATCTGACTTACAGTTGATTGATACAAAACCTGTTGAAAATTCTGCAGAAAGAAAATGGAGGACACAGTAATAAGTCAAGCAAAGAAAATACTGAGTTGAGTCAGCTTCTGTAGTTACTCATTTATTCAAGACCCTTACCCATTTCAAAGGTTTTTATTTCCATGAGCACTGTTACTGCCACAGTAGGGGCTATAGCTGTGGCAGTCTCTAGTGTGCCTTTGCTTTGCAGTCACCTATAAGTGATAAGGGAATTTGCTTCTTGGTGGCACCTTAATAAGAACAAGAGTAAATGTGCTTCATCCATTTCCTTGCTGGTGACGTTTGTCCACTCATGGATTGCTTCCTGGACTTGGGAAGTCTAAGAGACATATAAAATCAGGTGTAGCCACATGTGGTTGCTCTCAAAATGTGGAGGGGCTTTGTGTCCTGGGTGGGTGGTGGGAGTGGATCTCCTCCAGGGTATGAGACAAGCTCACATCTGGCCTCAGATAAAACAGTGCCAGCTTCCCTTCCTCTTAGTAACATCTGAAACTTGTCTGTTCCTGGAGCATAACCAGCCCAGTGACAGAGCTGTCCCTGGAGCTTGGGAAGGAGCACTTCAGGGCCTACCACCTTCTGACTCCAGCAACCCAGTAAGCATACAAACAGGGCAGCATCCAGGTTAATGGAAGTGAGACCGGCCCTGTAAAAAGACCTTGTCATTATTTAAGTACTTAAACCTGAACTTTATAAGAACTGTGCCTGAAGAGAACATAAAATCTCCATGTTTCAGGGTACCTGCCAACCTTCACTAAATGGGATTTGGAAAGAATTGTAGTTTATTTTTATGAAGTTTCTGGTGTTCTCCATGGCATCATCTGATGGGCAGATGATTTTGTGGCCAGAGTCAGCCCTTTCTAAGCATTCTTCCTCTGCTGTTGCTGTCAGCACTTAAATCCAAATGCCAACATGCAAGCATAGCTATTATTTGGACACTTCAGTGCTCCAATCTCATATCTACTCTATGGCACTGTGTCATCCTGTTTTGTAATGTTTTAAAATATTAAGAAATTATGCCTTTCCCCACATCTAGAACTGGTTATGAGCAAAACTCAAATCCAGAGAATCTATGCAAGTTGATGGATATGATGTGAATCACATTTTAAGTACTTTTCAAATGCTGTGGGAACAACTCTTCAACCATCAAAAGCACTAGGGAAGTGATTTTCCAGTATGTTAGTGAGGGAGATCTACTTTTGAAGCAATATACTTTTTTTGACTCATCTTTCTTCCCTGCCTCAGTCCTTGTTCCTTACAGCTGTCTGGGAGTTTGGCTATGCCAAAAACCAAACTCAGGGCATTAAGAAAACGTTCATACATAGACACAAACATTAAAATGTTTTAATATGCAGGCCCCAGTCTCCTGTTATTGTTCATGCTGCTCCCAGGGGGTGTCTGTGATGGGGTTTCCTCCACCTACCCGTCACTGATCCCTAGTGATGTCATTGTAAGCAGCATCCCACATCCTGAGGGCTTCACTGCCTCCAGCTCCTCATTGTCCTTTTCATATTCCAGCTTGCCTAATATCCAGTGAAATTCTGTAATGCCAAAGCTTAAAAGCCAGTCTGAACTTAGAAGTTCTTGTTTTTGTACTTATTTCTCTGGAAGAAGAGGAGCAAACTAGGGGGGAAGAGGGGCTTCTGGCTGCTCCAGGCTGCTGAAGTGGGCTCTGCAGGGGCAGTGTTTGCTGCTGGGTGGTAGGAGTTGTCTCACAAAGCTGATCTGCTGGGCATCAGGAGCCACAGACCAACTAATGGCGTCAAGATTTTAAGGGATATAGAGGGAAATTGTGGCAGTAAATCAGCTACTGCATGTACTCTTGCTTTCATGGAGGATTAGGTATAGCTTGAAGGAGGTGAGTTGGGCTCATGACTTCACTCCTGCTCGCTACAGAAAGAAACAGAGTGAGCAGCCCAAAGAGATTTTTAGCTTTATAAGAAGCAGAATAAAGCTTTTCTTCATGAATTTCCCACTTGTGCCATACAAGTCGCTGCTGCCAGATACCCTGGGACACAAGAAGCATGAATGTGTTTGGAAGTCAAATAGAAAAATTTGCAGATGGACAGTCCTTGAGGGAGTGAAGCAGAAATGTGGGCAGACAACCTCTGGCTCAGGAAGACCTCAAGAGCACAAGAGAGAAAAGATCACTGCAGTGGGATGTCTCATCCCCTGCATGTGGGGTTGAGGGCTGGACTTGTTGAGGCTGCTCTGCTGGTCCCCTTGTGCCTCTCTGCCCCAGCAACAAAGGCAGATCCAGGGCAAAATGGGCTCTTACTTGGAGGCAGCTTCAGAAGTCAAAACATGGAGATAAATAGTTTTTTCTTTACTTCTCTCTTGCCTGTGGAATGAAAGGGAAAAGGCAGGTAATGCTCCTGGTGCTTAACAGCGTGATCCACCAAGTAATCCATGTGCTTACATCATTGAAAACTAGATTTAACTGATGTCTCATCACTGGCAATTCTTCAAATGAGGTTAGATTATTTTGAAGAGTAGCAGAATAAAGAGTAAATTGGAGACTTTCTGTGGCCTTGTTGCAGCTGTGCTCGTCTGGAAATTGTATCACAACAGCACCTTTTGTAACTTTCTCTGGCATTTCCTACTGTAAAAATTCTTAATGTAGGTGGTTTCTAACATCTGGGTGTGTGGTTACATATAGGATTTTCATAACATTTCCTAGAGGCAACCTCTCCCTGCTCCACCCTGTGCTATGTTGCCATCTCTTTCTGATCAGGTTAGGGCCTTTTCTTCCCACACCCAATTTTTTACCAGGACAAGTATCTTTTGGCTTTGCACGAGCCTCAGTAAAATCAAGAAACTCTTTCAGCATCTGTAGAGCTCTACCCTCAACCTGGCGGGTGCTTCAGGAGGTGCAAGTTGTTCAGAGATGAAATGACTGAAACCACAGCAGGTTCACTGCACTTCTCCCCACATTGCAGCTGGCTTTGTCCCTGTCAAGTGGGAGCATCTCTGGGGACAGCACAGTCCCTTCACTGATTAATGTTTTTCAGATGGCCCATGAAACCACCCTCCCTGCCTTCTCTTAATGTTTGGCTCACATGTAATTCTCGTCAGATCTGTTGTGGATTCTGGTCAGATCATATAGGAGAGCCTATATTGCTATCAGGGATGGGTTACCCACCAGCCGTTCACTGTATTTAAATGTGTGCAACAAAAGCCAACAGATCCCCAGAGATACATTATAAATGGAATACTTTTTAGCAGATTTTGGAGGCATAAGGAGGAGATGCTCTGCTCTAAAGTTGTTTAATGTCATACCTGTGCAGATTTTCAGCATCTTCAATGGTCTCAGGCAGAGCCTTTCCCTTCATTTCAGGTAGGAGCAAAACTAAGCCACTGTCTATTAGAACAATCACAGCTGCGAGCACAGAACAAGGATCACAAAGGCAATGCAATGATCATGCCCACGTTTAATTCCAAGTCACGAATTAATTCTCATTGAGACATGTCTGCCCCAGTGATAGAATAGAGAGTCCTCAAAGTGATAACAACACTTGGCTTTTTACCTATGTGATTATTATTTTTCAAAGTAATTGCTGATATTTCTGAGGTATATCTGAGTCCTGAAAAGCCATCCTGGGGCACAGACCCCATGGGGGCCTGGCTCCCTTGCTTTGGGCACACAATGCAAAGTAAAAAGATTTTATCTCTAGTTGTCCAGCTGGCATGGGATGACTGGCTAGCTGCCATCTCCCCTTTTGGCTAGATTAGGACATGCATGAAAGGTTACTACCAGTTCACCTGGCCAATTTCACCTTCTCATTGGTTTTAAACCCTGTTATGACCACACTGAGGGCAGATGGTGCATGTAGGCACACTGGTTTGAATATGTGCAGTAGCAGATATTCAAGGCAGCCCTTTTTTTAGGATAGCAACCATAACATTAGGTGTTGACATGCTCCTTTGCCATCCTAAATTACCATGGGATCCCTGATAGACTGGACACCGAGAGGTGGAGAGTGACTTTCATGGAGGAAGACAAGAGCTTGGAGCTCAGGTCAGGTAACCATGCTGCCTGTGAGACAGGCAGAATTGTGTTTCTCCCTCAGGAAGGGCTCAGCAGGAGGAAGGCAAAGCTTGAAAGGGTTTTCCCAAAAGCATGGGGTCCTCTTCACCACAGAATGGAATAAGGGATGACTTTGCTACCACTTCAAAACATCCGGATGGAGCAGACTTACCAAGCTATTTCTTACCTGTGTACACGTGTTTATACATCTCTCCCTGTTTTGTTGATTGTTTTGTGGTGTTATTTTTAAGATGGGAAACAGATCACCAAACTAATTTATCTCAGGTCATCTTTGGCCAACGAACCCATCTTGTAGCTCTCTTACCAAAGATGACCAGGGGCAGTTCATGCCAGAGCTCTGCCAGTCTGTACACAAGGAAGGGTGTTATGATCCCACCGAGGTCACACAGGGATGAGCAGACGAGGACTCCCAGGTTCCTGCAATGCACATGCAAACACGCACACATGGAAACCCCTGTCACCAGCTCTGCCTGGGGGTGCCTCACCCAACTCTGTACCCCAGTGCTGTGGCAGGACCCACAAGGGTTCACCCATTCCTGCTGCCAGGATAAGAAGGCCAGCACCCTGTCCAGGATTTGCACCTGATGGGAGAAGGAATGGGCCATGAGCATTGTGGAGGACAAGACAGATAACACCCTGGGGCTTAGGAAGAGATGTGGAAAGGCCTGGCCCTTGTTGTGATGAATATAATGAAAAGAGAGCACAGGCAAAGCATTCTGCTGGGGAGACGTACCACAAGATGAAATGGGTGAGGAGGGAGAGAGTTAGAGAATGTGAGACCTTAAGACTAACCCTACATTGAAGATGTCAATGAGTATTTTACTTCTGCTGGTTCACTGAGCTGCACTGGGTGAGGTGCCTGGAGGGTGCCTGGGAAGGTTTCTTACACATCCCCTCAGAAATCTTCGGCCTCAGTGCTGGGCTCAGAAGTGAGGAATGGGCTTTGGCCAGGGAAGGAGGTGGGTTTTTGCTGCACCACCCATCATTTCCCCTCCATCTTCTCAAGGTATGGTTTTAAGCACAAACAAACAAACTCCTTTTCCATGGCAGTGCATCCTCAGCTGGGAGCCAGTCTCTTGGTCTGTCACAGAGAAACACCCAGTGTTTTTATCTGCTGACAGAAGGTGGTGCACTTACCTGAGAAATGTTGGATACAGCTCAGGATTTACCACACATATAATTTCATAGCACATGGTGATTCCCATCCTGCCCAAGCAAGCTGCAGTCATTTTAAGCCAATAAAGAGCTGCAAAGACATTGTGCACATTAAGGTTGGAATACGAATTAAGGTTGGAATACGAGACAATGGTTTTCTTCTCTCTTGACATAAAACAGCTTTAAATATTTAAGTTTTCTGTTCTGAAAGGTCAAGTGGACAGTGCACAATGGTGTTCTATATTACTCAATAAAGAATTCATAATGCAATTTTCTCACGATTCAAGCAAATAACCAAGACTTGGGACTCCACTTGGTTGCTGTCACAGAGATGAGAAATCAATGTTACAAAGTAGTTTGGGTTATCCACTACATTGACCGAAAGCCTATGCAGAACACCACTTGTTTCTTGCAATAAAACTGTATGACTTGGTAGCTGAAATCTTGCTTAACAGCAAGATACTCTGTACTTTTGAGCAGAGGCTTCCTATGGCTTTCAAGCTGGGACGAGTTTGTACTGCCTCCCTGCCTCTCAGTGTGTGATTATAATTCCTTTTACACTTGGAGTTACAGATGTCTGCTGCAAATAAATGAATATCCTAACCCTGCACACAGAGTTATTTCAGGACATCTCTGTCTGCCATGTGGGCTTTTAGATCCCAAACTGTCCATGCCTGTCCCCAGTGTGAGGTGCTCACTCAGACACTACTGTGCCTCATGCCCTGGCACAGGCAGCAGCTGTGGGGTGCAAGACTCCCACTCCTGCAGTCCCCCAGCAGAGCCTAGTAGTACCTTGCGTAGTCACTGTGCTCCCTAGTTGCTTCTTAAATTGTTTCCATTGTTTGGCACTTTGGGGTTTTTACATATATTGTTTTCGTTCTTGTACTGCCTCTGAACTCACAGTTGCTTGGCACTGTTATGTCTGTAGTTTCAGTCTAGTTGTCTTCCATTAGAAAAAAGAAGGACTTTTCATTTGGTGACCTATGAGTGACACATTGCTCTGAGACTATGGTCTTGAATGCTTAACTAAACCAAAGCCAAATGTCTGTTACCGTGGCTGTTTGACATCCTACATTCATGGCAGCAGCACTGTACATGGCAGAAAGCACCTACTGTACCCAGATGGTATTTAAGTGTGTGCGTGTGCCTATATATTTTTCCTTTTTAGAAACAGAAAACATGGGGATTTTTGTCTGAAACCTCTGAATTGTGTATTCAAATACAAACTTTTGGCCAGATAAAAATTGTGGACTTAACATGGCATGCTCTGTGACCTCGCATGTGCAGACTTACAATCTGATGGGATACCACTGTGGAAATTTAATTCATCCCCTTTCTCCAGCCTCTCATTAGCAGGTATAAATGCTGAGGGTGGGACATAAATTAGCTTTTATGGTATTTGCCTTCATGGGATCACAATACTGACATGGGCCAGGTTAGAAAGGATTGTTTTCTATTTTTCAGAGCAACAACCAAGAGACAGGGAGGGAATTTGCACAACTCACTGTCTGGGATGAATGCTGTAACCAGGCAAGCAGCCCCAGTCATCATGTTAGCTGCAGCCCAGGTGTAGCGTCGGCCAACACGATCCAGTGTTAACATGAGGATGAAGGCAGCGGGGAACTCCACAAGAGCGGAATAGAGGAAATCCAGATACATATTCCCAGCAGCTATTCCCATGTGCATGATGAGGCCCTGGTAGAGGACGGAGCTTGTGAACCTGAGTAGAGAAGAAGGTGCAAATGAAGCCAACCCCCCTGGGAGAGAGCTTATGTAAAGAACTGAGATTTGCAGTTGATCAGGAGCAAAACAGGCTTGAATCAATGATGATGATTTAAGGGCAAAACCAAATCACACAGTTCCATTTGGGCTACAAAATCTTTCCCATCCTTACCAACTGTACATCAAAATGAATGTGTATTTTCTGATCTGCGGTGTCCTGACCAGGTCTAGAAATAAAGGTTTCAACTTTTCTCCATCTTCATCTTCAGAGCTGAGATTCTGGGAGCATAAGTGACAAGACAAGAGATTACAGTGGTTGGGGGAGAGGGTAGTGAGCACTGTAATGAGTATTTTCTTCTAGATTGATGGGAGAATGAGAATTTTCATTTTGCCAGTTGAGTAACTGAGGGCAAAATAACTTCTCCAGAGTGTCTTGGGGAAAGGAAATATGAAGATTTATACAGGCAGTCTTCATATCTCTGTAGCCATGTGTCTTGCATGAAGCAAAAAAGAAATAATGAAAAAGGATGTTCTGAAATTTTAAGACGTGATTTGGTGACTCTCTGCTTGATTGATGCTACTTAAAAGAACATTTTTTGTTATCTGCTGGCTATTTTTGCAAGCCTCTTTTCCCAAATATGCTCTGAGAGGGTCCTAGGCCATCAAATTTAAAAAACCTCACTTGTCTTTGCTTTTGGAAACTGCGGTGATTTTGACCACCAGGCTGCTTCCTACTCTAAACCAAACACAATCCTAAACTCATACCATTATCTTGCTTGAGGCTGGCACATGTGCAGCAAATGCAGTGCAGTCACCTGGAAAGAAAGAGGTAGTTTCTTCTTATTTCCCTTGGCGATGCGCTTAATAACTTCCATAGCTTTATCATTCTGCTTTTGAGCTATTAGCCACCTGGGAGACTCAGGCAGACACCTGCAACACATATAGACATGACAGCTACAGGGAGGGAAACTGCATATTATTGGTACATGGAAAATGAAAATGGAACTGAGTTGCCCAGGCTAGGATCCCAAGGTGTACTGAGGAACCACAGGCAGTATTGAACTCAGTGGTAGCTGTGGCTGCCAGTGACAGCACTCTGATATGTGCTCCGCTTGAACAACAAAGTAGCCTGAATTCAATTTTTTTTTTAGTCTAAATCCAGTTTATTATGGTTTGGAAACATTTGTCTGACATAAAATCTCTTGACATATTTTAGAAATAGCTAATAGTCTGTAGCTATTTAAAAGAACAGCTGCAAACCTGATCCTTAATTTCTTCCATGTTAAAAATAACCTTTCAAAAAAAGATCAAACAAAAAACGCCTCCAAGTTCTGTTCCCTGGTCTAGTTATGGAATTTTCAAAGGAACATTTTGACTCAATTTTTCTACTAAAAAAAGCTGTGTTGATTGCATTATGCATTAAAAAAATATTTTAATCAATGATTAGAAAATATCCCTTGTCACAGTAGCTCAAGTACTGTTAAAAAAATGACTTATTCTTTTCTGACGTTTGGCAAGGATAAAAAACACAGAAACATTAAGACATGTTGAAGGTAGTCCCTTGCTCTTAAGTGATTCAGAGTAAACCTTTGTGCAGAGGGAACAGAAAAATACCGAATCTCATCCAATATCATCTTGGAAATCCTACAGGTAGCGCTGTAGGTGATGCCTAAGGAGAAACTTCAGCTCTCAGCTACAGTCCCCTGGTTTTATCGGTGTGGATTGACACTGCTGGGAGCTGCAAGAGCAGGCACTTACCAATAGTAGAAAAGGAAAAAGAAATTGGGCAGTGTGACTGCAAGCTGGAGCCACCTCCAGTGTGGAAGTGCGTAAGCCAGGGCAGTGAAGATGAGGAGCCCCAGGGTGAAGGCAAGCTGGTAAGTAATGCCCGCTGCCCTTCGATAGTCTGAGCCAACAAATTCTGCAACTGTAAAGACAAGTCATATGAGCAAAAATATATTGGTTTGGAAAGCCAGGGGAACACAACACCTGCCAACTGAGACCACGTGTAGCCCCCAGCTACAGCTACAGCCCCAAACAACCTTGGTTGTGCTTAGCTGTGGCCTTGTGTCATGGGTTTGGATGGGGAAGCAGAGCTGATCTTGGTCCCTGGTGTAATTCACAGGCCAAGTCCCGACTCTTACTCCTCTCCCAGTCAGCCAGGGACTTTACCCCTACCTTCCAAGGTGTCAGGCCCCCACCCACCAAGGCAGGGCAAAGGTTGCTTTCCTCAACCCACTTCTTCAATCTAAGAACTAGATGGTAAAATAAGACAGATGCCACTTGCTTGCCTCCATCTCCCTCCTCCCACACGGCTAGGGAACAGTCTCCCTACCTGCCAAGCACCTGAAGCAGCACAACAAAAATCATTCCAGTGCCAAGGCTGTAAAACACATGTTATCTTTCACAGCACTGCTTGCTGCCTTTCCCAGAAAGGTGCCATACCCCTTCACAGTATTTTCAAGCTGGTTTTATCTCTAGACCTTGCCCTTCATTTTGGCATGTGCTCTCCAGCTAAAAGCATTCCCTAGTTTTCAGACCTGCTTCCTAGTTATTCCATTTATGTCTATGAGCTGGTGCAAGCTTGGGTCATAAGCACCTGTATTTAAGCAGAGAGGTGCAGTTTGACAGTAAATAGCACTGTGTCACTGTCTGCTCTTGTTATATACAGTGCTTTGAAAATCAGATGCCACCAGCGGGGGTCAGCACTGCTGCTAAACAGGGGGTTCCTGGCCAGAAGGTGTAATTGCAAAGTGCCGTAACTGAGGACGTAGCCTGTCAGCCAGCCCCCCTTGCTGACCAGCCCCTGTATCAGGCGGAAGATCACTGTCCAGGTGTAGCTTGGGGCAAAGGCCATCAGTACCCCTGAAACCGCATTGATGAGGACTGTGACCAGAAGGCAGAGTTTGCGGCCAAACCTGCAGAGAGAAAGGAGAGAAGAACAAGGCTCAGCCCCTGACAGGGTTGGGTAGCAAACCAAAGGGTTTGAAGAGGCTGGAGAGGGTCCCTGTCCCCTTCTGTGTTAATTTTGAGTAGGATTCTATAACTGCTCTTCCCTTTGCGACATTTTCCATCTCAGTGGAAGCTCAGGGGACTCCCTGGTCCTGTGTTTTCAGGACATTGTTCACTTTTGGTTAATGATTTAGCTAATGAATTCAAGAATGCTCTGATATGGCTCCTCAGCCCATCTTTCAAAGCTGCAATAGCTTTTTATGGGGATCTTGTTTGCTAACTGTGATCTTTACATATTTTCTTATCAAACTTGGCTGACTGCTGAGTTCTTCTTGAATAGAGTTTTGTACACCCCTGTTATTTGTCATTTCCTGTATCACCGTGACTCACTGATAGTCAGAAATAAAACAGTTTCCAAAAGAAACAGGCTTACTGGAACACTGGAAAAGTATTTGTTTTCTAGCTGACAGAGATATATATTCAGTTAAAAGTATGAATTACAAAAGCCATTAAATTAGTCAGTATCTACTAACAAAAGTACCAAGATAATAAATGCCAGCCAAAATAAATGCCTTTTGTTCTCCACAGTAATGTCAACTGATTTATGGCCATCTGGATACTGTTAAAATTAATGTGAAACAAATTTATCACAAATATGAGCAAATAGTTCTCGGTACGCAAGTTAAAATTTCATCTTGGACATGGAGCTTACGTTGAAATTTGTATCTGTGAAAGAAAACAAAATCTCTTTACTTGCAAATGTGCGAATTCCCCAGGGCTACAAAAGTGGAGCAGCACCGTGGCATTTCTGTGGATTCCTGGGTCACAACAGCCTTTGAAAGCAGGGCCTTAGAAACTACCATCTACTCCTTTAAAAATGACATACAGACCTTTTGAATCAGGTTTTGATGGCATACATTTTCTCTTCGAATCCTGAATGTTGTTCAATGACATGTAGAAAGCAGATAACCAGAGGAAACAGTTCATCGCACACCTGTCTACATACTACCTACCTGTCTGCTATGTAGCCAATGCTCATGGAGCCAATAAAAAACCCAGCATTCACACATGACTGGAAGAGGTCCAGCTTCCAGGAGTCCTCACACACCAGATTAAACTGCAAGGGCAACCACAATTAGAAGCAGAAGAACATTCCCCACAAACCATGGCTGTTTGAGGAGGAAAGAAACCAGTGACACCAGTGGGAAAACAGACTCCAGAAAAGAAATCCTCTAACGTCTTAAACTGACATCTGCAATAGATCTTGTCTGGATTTTCCCAAACCTTTGGAAAAAGTTACACCCTGGAAAATGATTGCATAATGACACATAAGGAGAGTGAGAAAGGGAGAGAAACTCTGAACGAACAAATAAAAAAAGTTCAGAAAAAACTCGCCTTCTCATCCCCACCCATCTTGAAATTTGGAGGACGTTTGTTTCCTCCCAGATGCCAAGACCTATTTCAAACTGTGCATTGCCTTGCTGCATGAAAGCAGTGCCGGGTGTGAGAGACGGAGGTGCTGCTATGAGCCCTGCTGGGGTGGAGCCAGGAGATGCCTGTCTCACGCCTCATTAGCACCGGCAAAAGGTCCGGGATTTGGCTGACTTTTCTCTGCAGTGAATGAGTACTTGGGAACGTGCTTTTGATTTATAATTAACAGGTTAGCACTGTGCACCCAGTGAAGGGAGGAGGGCAAACTGGTAAAAACTTCTCTACAGCTGAAATATTCACTCAAGTGTAATCAGACTTCAGTCCAGAAAGAAGGATGAATGTCTTTGGCTGCTTATTTAGTCTTTTTCTAACATGGACAAGTTTGCTGGGGCCACACCAAACAGCTCATCTCTGTTCTCCTGGTGTGGAGAACAGCTGGAGTGTTTTTTTCTGCGCCAGCCCATCTGTCCCAAGGGAAAATGAGATGGACTTGCTTTGTAATAGTGATGATAGTGAAGCAAGGAAATATGAACACTCTGCCCAAAGAAGCTGTGAAGCATCCAATACTGCACTTTTTTAAAGAACAGTGTACAGAAACACCTGCTAGGCATGGTTTAGGTATAGCTAATACAGATTTAGAACTGGAGAAGAAGTAGGAGAGATCTCTTTTGAGGTCCTTCCCATGCTTCAGGTTTCTACATGGCTTTTAGACTGTTAGTACCAGTTTGCACAGTTTCTCACATTTTAGGTTAGCTGGTTTAGATACTGGAAGTTGCGAGAAACAAACACTGCTATTACTAAAGCATTATCTGACAAGTGTAGCCCCATCCTCTGCTTCTTATTCATTATAAGAGAAAATGTTTGGATTATCACCCAAATGTACAGTTCCTCAGTTTGGGCTCTGGGGTGCTATCCTCAGTTTGCTGATGGAAATAATGAATTTTGAGAATAGCCATTGATGACAAGCCTGACTGATGACAAGATTGCACTATTATGCTCCCAGGAAAAGTAATCAGTTCCCATTATTTATGTATGTGAATCTTCGCTCTAAGTACCTCCCAAGTTCTGATATTCACTACTTATTAGGAGTCAGACTCAGACTGTACATCAAAAGCAAACCTTACTAATCCAGCATCTTCTAGCTCTAATCTCTGCAGAGGAGTGATTTTTCTGGACAAGCTATGTCTTACCTCAGTCACGAGAGAGCTCCCTGGGGAGTTGTAGACCCAGCCATCCCAGCAGGGACCGAGGGTTATAGTGCTCCCATGGCCCGCAAGGCTGCGGAGGGGTTCGGTGCAGCTGATGCCTGTTGCATTCCAGTCCACCTCGTACCTCCTGCAGCGGCTGCTGTAACTGGCCCCATGGCCATCCCACTCAGGAACTGTGTGATTCAGCTGCTCCTCCAGGCTCCAGCCGCACCGCTGGCTCAGCTCAGCCACCCCAGGGCTGCGGCAATGGTGCTCAGGGGTGAATCCCAGGAAGAAAATCCCCACGTAAATGGGAACAAAAGAGGCAGAAAGCAGGCATAAGACAAAGAGGGTTTTTTTCTGAAAGAAGTCAAATTCTCCTACCTGCTCTAAAAAGTCATCCAGGGTTGGCATCTTCGTATATCACAACTCATTAAAATATCCACCTCTGTTGCTTTCCAGGGCTTTGGCCTTCACTGAATGCTTAAATAACAACTGAAATGTTTGCCCAAAACTCACAATAATTAACTTTGTCAATTGTCAAGCCATGCCTTGCAACCTTTGTTTCTCAAATGCTACTTCTAAACTCCTTTTTTAGGCTGGTTTTTTTTTTTTTGCTTCTGTTGTTAATTTTTTTAATATCTGGCACACCTGAAATACAAGATCTGATGTCTTAGATTATAGCCCTTTCAGTCTGTCACTGAGAATCTGTCAGTGCACAGTATGGGGTAGGTAGTAATTCTGATGTCCAATATTTTCAGAGGCCATAAATATTATAAAAACAATATGGTTCTCTTCATCATATCTATCTATCTATACAATTGAAAAACTTGATCCTCAGAGTTAGAGTGGACATAGATCACTGTTTGCATGCTGCTTTGAGGACACAGGAGAAGACAACACAGAGAAAACCAAACAGGGCAGATTTCTTTTAGGCACTTAATGGCTAAAGAATAGTGTTTTGCCTCAAATAGGAGGGAGACCAGTCTCTGAAGTATGAGTTGGGAGTCAGAGACTCAGTTCTGAGTCAGAGGTGACCAAACAAATCTTGCAGCAGTTCACATGCAGTTGTCCCACACTCAGGGAGGTGAGAGAGGACCTGAGACCTGTCACCAGCCTTTACATGCCCATCCTGCCCTCTGTCTCCTGCCCTACACCCTGGGGTACACTACAGCCCCATCTCACTAACACTTTACAGCTATTTCATGTGAATTTGTTAGACAATGCTAATATGTAAGTGTATGGTTAAGCAATGTAGACATCCTCAGCCTCTTTTACTGAGGGGAATGATTTATGTCATGTTCCCAGAGCCATGGCTGCATAAGGTCTGTTCATGTTGTTCCCCATTCCCTGCAATGATGGAGGACTAGAAGAGGTTCAGTGCAGCTGAACATCAAAAGTGTGGATTTGGACAAAAAACATCTATGGGCAAAGATTTCTGCTTGCAAATTTTCTGCCATCTTTCTGTCATCTGCAAATCTTTTTAAGCCAGACTAACGACTTTCTATCTTGTTTAGTGCTTGTGAAGGAAACCACCGAGTAAGCTGCTATTCCTGAGTTAATTTTTCCCTGAGGAGCACTCCATGACCTCTCTGAGTTTTATGAAGCACAAAACTAAATGATGAGGAAAACAGTGGTGATAAGTAATGTGATATTTTAAAGGGCTATTAATAACAAGTGCTGTTGAGTTACAATGATTGGCATACCTAAGAAATGTCACGAATCACAAATGGGCTCTACTTTGTAATAAACATCTTTTGCAGCTAAGAAAAGACCAGACCTTTGACCGTGTACAACTGAACAGTTTACCTATCTCTGTTCAGGTCTGGTTTGCAGCAGAAGCAGAGAATTGACTATTCTTCCTGTTAAGGAGCTCACTGCAGTAGCAGCTTTTAAACCTTGCACCAGCTGCACACAGACTACTTAGCAGTGCACATATTTGATGCAGTGGTTATAAGCTAAAGCCTTTGTTAGTCAAAATGGAATTAAATGCAAGAAGAAGTGCATAAAATCTGAAAATCTTTACTTCCTTTCCTGATTCTGCCTACTGTTGTTTCATGCTGGGGAAAGTGAAAAGAAAGACTGCTAAAAGTATCGTGTTCACATGCCAGTTATGTTGGTAGAAGGTTGTATCTCTGATTCTACAGCAGGTTAATGTTATTTCTTTTGGAAAACCACCACTGTCACCTGAACATTCTCTTTAATCTGCAGGAAGCAATGTACTGTCCTACAGTGAGAATGACCATGAGTATCTTCACATACTGAAGATGATGTCCAGAGGTTTTTGTTATTGTCATCCAAGCTGGCCTTAAATATTCCGACCAGATTCTCTCCTGTATACGATGTCACCAGTCTTAGGGAAATTGGGCAGTCCACCCCACTAGTGTAAGGGCATGTGACTCTTGTCACCTGGACACACCTGAGTGCATCCCTATGATGCCTTTAAGTGTGGTTTTTCCCACTTCCCTGGGAGCAAAGCAGGGAGTAAGCATGCATGCCATTCTACTGGTGTATCTGAGTGCATGTGAATGGAGGCAGCATGAGAGATTGCCAGCGTGACATCTGTACTGAAAAACTAAACCAGACTGTGTATGGACTCAAGCATTGTGCCGTGTCCACACCGCTTAATCTTTACTACCCTCCCTAGTACTGTTTTGCCTGATTTGTTTTAGCATCTCACAGTGCCCAGGCAGGTTTGGGGAAGTGATGCCAGGCAGGCTGTTTCTGGTAGGCAGGAAGGAAAAGATCACTCTGACTGGGAATGGTGTATATAAATGTAAGCCATGCCATTCCCCGTGCCTTCAGCAATAAAAATGGCCTGTCCATTTATCAGCACAGATGCAACACAGCACACAATTCAGGTAGATGAGCCAAAAAAAAAAGCCAGAGCAGCTCTTAACAGAGGGCATCTCTGCCTCCTGCAAAAGACCCATGTTGCTCTGCAGTGGCCGGTTCATGAAACAGTGTCAGGCGCGACAGGTTTACTGACTATAATCAGTAATCTCTTCAGTTTGCAGTAGTGAAGCATTACCATGCCTGCTTTAAAACACGTCAGCCTTCAAAAGCTGTTCCTGTATTCTGACCTTCCTGACATTAGATGTAGGCTCAAAGGGTTGAGTGAAATGTGAACAAAGCAAAGCCTACCACATAGCTGTAAAAAACCCCAACCAAACAAAAAAACCCACCTCAGTTTAAAAGGACACTTATTATGATAGTATATATAACCGTTGACTGTCAAACAATAGCCCCAACTCAAAGATCTGAATCTTCTCATGAAATCACTCCTGAAGTGAGTGACTGAGAAACTGAGGCAGAGAGATCCAGCAGACTAGCTCTTAAAAGATACTTGTTTTCAGATCTTTGAGAATTTAAGCTAAAATAATTTGCTAAAGGTGCCTTAGACTTTTCTATTCAGGTACTTCCTGACATGCTATCCTGCAAACCTTCTTGCGCAAGTAAGCATTTCTGCATTGATTTCCTTCTAGTGAGCCATTCTTTCATCCCTGCCATTTAGTGATCATTTTGGTTCACTGCTTACCTATGTATTTGGACCTTATCATAGCTCTGTTTTCTGCAAATGTATCAAGAGCACAGATGTTTAATAGGGAGCTCAGAGCACAATGCTGTCTGCCATAGTCACATGCTACCATATACCAGAGCAGGACATACTAGATTCAGAGGAATGTAATAGAGACTCAGTGGAAACATCCAGTTAAACAGCAAGTCATGCACCCACTAAGATGCACTGCCTATGTGTTGGGGTGCAGATATATCAGCCAGCCTGAGTCAGTCTGGTTTCTTGGTGTATAGCTCCCATCCCCTTTCCTACAGCTTGTTCTGGAACTTGTTGATCCTCTACTCCAGGAGTTGAGTCAACTCACGAAGCAGGCAGAGGCTGATCCTTGCAAATATCTGCAGTAGTCAGTTGTGGGGCTCAGTGAAGGGACGAGGAAGAATCAGCACAAGAGAAGGCACAGGACCACATGGCTCAAGCTGCTGGGAGAGGGAAACTGGAAAGGAGAGGGAAGAAGTAGGGTGTCCTCTTTGTGGTGAGGTAGACACGAGCTGTCTCGCATCTTTTTGTAGGGTTTCACCTAGGCTAACGCCAACCATGTAAAAGCTGAGCATCTAGCACCTCCAGATATACATCCATATGTAGAGAAGGAGCCTACAGTGGTGCTTAACAGCAGAGCTGTGTATCCAGAGCTATTAATAAAAGTTGGAACACCCCTCAGGACACAGCTAATCTGGACAAGGTGTTGACACATGGGGACATTTCTGACAAATTAATCAGGACACAAAGTGCTGAGCTCATGGTGGGGCTGACTGCAGGTGGCCCAACAACACCCAGTCTCGTGTCAGCCCTGTGGGGAGAATGGTGCCTGTCAAAAAGTGTTTACGCAAATTTGTACTGCCAAAGAAACTGTGACACACCAGTGCTTTGCATCCTGAGATCTCAGCCCTTCAGGTCAGCACTGAGGGCTAGATACCCAAGAGCTGACTATAGGGGGAGCCTATGCACCTTGTTTTTAGACTGCCCAAGTTATTTCAAAGAGCTCATGTTTGCACTTGATATTTATTTGCACTGAGAGAACTTATTTTGCAACTGGGAGAAACACAGTGTACTTTATGGTTGGCTCATAAGCTGCTAATACATTTTTCTTAGATGATAATCACACTATATTTGGCAAAATCCTCTAGTTTAAGATTATTTACATCTAGATCCAAAAGTCACAGCTTGAACTCATTTCTTCCTTGAACATTAATTACCACTTAGTATTGTGTAACCTAGGACTATCTCCCTCAGTGACAAAGACAACTCAGTGCACAGTCCTCACTCCTTGGCTTTTGCCATGACATAGAGCACGATGTATTTCTGGAGTTTGTTCTCTGAACAAAACTATTTTCTGCAGTCGTGAGGTGACATATCTTTTGCCAAGAGCAGGACCACTGTGGAGCTTCTGTGCCACTGGCATTTGGCTCCATGGGCTGCTGGAGCACTGTGTGAGGAGCTGTTTGGGCCAGGGCAAGGGATGCTTATGCTGCCTGAGGAAAGAGAATCAGCCCTGGGACATCTTGGCTTGTTGTGAACCTGTACCACAGTCCCCAGGTTCCTGTTGCTTTGCTCTGACTTCCCAAGGAGATGGCAAGGTCACTGCACAGAGTGCTTGGGGTTTGTACAGCCAGTCTTATCAAAGGGTGCAGTGATAACAGGTTACCAGAGGGAGCAAAGGAGCCCCAGCAGCCCTGTAACTACTGGAACAGAGCCCGGGGGGTGTGCTAGGCACTTCAGGAAAAATGCACAGTTTTTTTAAATGCTGATCAGAGAATTTTCCTGAGCCCACTCACCCATTTACTTCACAAAACTTCTCCCAGAACTATCTGGAAGGGGTAACTACATCCATCGACAGAGCCAAGGATGGACCTCACCAGACCAGTCTTCCCAGCTCTGGGATAGTACAGGTACAGCACAGGCCTTCCACAGTTATCCCTGTATTTCAACCGAGCCTGCAGCCACAGCCACTTGGACTGGAAAGCCCATATCTCCCAGAGTTTCAGCTTCCTGTTGAGCAGCTGTATATGACTGCAAAGAACAAGCTCCATCCTCAAAGTGTTCGCAGTCTAAGTCTTAGATTCGTTATTTCTTTTGCATAGTTGAACTGTTGATACCTGCTTTAACTGTAGCAGGACCAATGTGAGACAAGCAGAGCAAACAGTGTGGGTATTACAAGGCTTGGTCCTACTCAGGGGACTTGATTAACAAGTGAGGATGGAGTGAACCTGGAGACTGAGGCTGCATCATAACATACATTTCTGCTGGTAGTGAAGGTAAGTTTTGCTGCCATGACATATTGGGTAACCACACCCAAAGCTATCTGTCAAGGGCTGACATGGTATTTATTTCACTATTCTCAGCCTGGGCATGGTCAGTCCTGGAATAGTTTAAACACATTGACTCCTTCTGTCCCACATATAGATACTTCTTTTGAACCAGCAGCCCTGAAGGAGTGTGAGCTGCTTCATGCTTTGGGTAAAAAGGAAGAGATGAAGCACAGCTCAAAGAAAGCACATAGAAAGAAATTAAAAACCATAGGAGAAATAAAACTGTGAAGGAGCAAGCGGGTTTGCTGTTAGGACAGCCAAAAGTCACTGGTGTTTCTACAAAGGCCAAGAACTGGCCCTGTTCAGCAAGACTTTAGTATGTAGTCAAATGCAAGCATTTAATTTTGCAGTATGGTCTTGGGAGTGTGATTGCTTAATAAGTTCCTAGATTACACATATTAAGCAAATGCTTACTGCTGTGCTTAGACTGGGTATCACAGCTGCACAACATGATGTGAGCCATGGAGCCACCCCTGGACTCTCACCCTAGCTCAGAACAGGAGCAAATGTAGTGGCAGGGATTGAGGCTATCCTGCCTGCAGGGATCAAAGCAGGGGTGTCCCCTTCCCACCTCTGTATGTATCTGCTCCCAGTGCTGCCCTGAGTAGTCTGGGAGGAGAGTGAAGGTGACAAGAGAACAGCACATCCATCACTCTTTCCAGTGTCAGGGTGTCCCAGATCTCTGGTTTCTGGAGCTCCACCCTGGTCCATGCCTATCTCCATCTCTAAACAGTGGGGACAGCATCTATCCAGAAGTGTTCCCCCAGGAGGTGGGGGGAGGGATGCTACTCTGATGAACGGGTGGCTGTGTGAAGAAGACAGTGTCTCATCAGACAAGGCTGTGTTGGGGTTCAAAATATGGATTCCCCTGCAAAAGGCCCTGTAGCTGAAGCAAGCAGGCCTGCTGCTGAAACAAGC
>JAWWMO010000121.1:57591917-57611106 GCA_035047845.1 Dendrocincla fuliginosa
AGGCCTTCTCCTCTCCAGTCCTTTGATGAGGTCTAATCCAGGCTCTCTCTCTGCTAGGAGCCTTCAGAAATGGCTCCAAACCCCATTCTGCTTCACAGTTACTCTATGGCTGAAAAGCATGGGAGGAATTGAAGGCTGCAGCAGCAGGGAAAAGGATACCCAGATACCAGTGTGAGCTGTGTTGGTGAGGATGGAGCTATCTGTGGCTGCCGTGATTCTGGGAAAGGTGGCTCAGTGGTGCCTCTGCCTTTGATGCAAAGCTGGGCATGACCAGCAGTCCACAGTGACTACACTTCCTACTCTGCCCTCTGACTGGTCCCAACTCTTCCATGTCTCCTCAGGATCTGCAGAACTGTGGGGCCACCAGAGGAGCTCAGCGGTTTGCCCATGGAGACCTGGCCCTGTACTGTCATTGTGCCAGCTAACCTATTCCCTCTTCTATCCCTCCATGCCTGTTGCCTGCTTTGCACATCTTTTCCTTTGAGCAGCTCCAATGGGTGAACAGTGTTTTAGGCAAGCCTTTGCTCCACAAGCTGCTCTTTGCTCTCAGAAAGGCCAAAGATACCTGCAGGCAGGGAAAGAGGCAGAGGCAGCAGAAAATACAAGCCTGGGACAAGAAGATACTGAGGAGACCTGCTGAGGGTGAGCAGAGCCAGCCAGCCACCTGAAGCAGAGAAAACCAGCAGCACGCAGTGCTGTCTCCTCCCTTGTCTTTTTCCTTAACCATCTGCATCCCTGCGTAAACAGACTGTCCTGTTTGCTCTTAACCTCCTGCCCTCAGTTTTGCTGGGTTTATAATGCATCTGGTATCTGTCATATGACAGCATAGAGCATAGCCTCTCTACTTTCTACCTGGGCCATCAATTCCTTTAAACTATGGCTTCCCTTTCACCATATACTTAATCCTCCTCTTTTCTGCCATTTCTCCTGTTGCTGCTTTGCATGCAGTTATTCTGTTTGTCTAGGCATGGGTCAGAGTCAGCCTTTTGCCAGCATTGCCCCAACAGAACAAGCTAGCCATGACAGGCCAGCAAGGCCAGGCAGGGTGGGGCTTTGAGCTACCTGGTCTACTGAGTGACGTCCCTGCCCATGGCATGGGAGCTGGATCTAGGTGAACTTTTGAATCCCTTCCATACCAAGACATTCTATGACTTTATGACTCTGTGACAGCCTGGAGGTGCCAAAGGTTTAGTCTGTCTGAAGTGTTATTAGTGTGACCATCTCTATGGGCATTGTGGGAGTTAGACTCTATGTCTGATGAAAAAAACCGGTGTGGAACCACCACAAGATGCAACAGGAATAATTTTGCTGTTTGGCACTACTGTACTTTGTTTTGCACACACAGAGTATTTTCTGAAAACAGCATAAGAAAGCAGAGGTGAAGTTAGACAAATCCAGCTTGCCTTTCTAGGAGAATGGCTTAGCTCAGTAGATTGCTCTTGCTTGGACCTTTGCAATGAAAGAGAAACACAGAATCTTCACAAACTGATTGAGGTTGAAAGGCACCTTTGAAGAGTGTCTGGTCCCACACTCTGCCCTGCTCAAGCAGGGCCACCAAGAACAGGTTGCCTAGGATCATTCCCAGAAGGCTTTTGAATATCACCAAGGATGGAGACTCCACCATTTCTCCAGGCCACCTGTTCCAGTCCTCAGTCACTCTCACAGTAGAACAGGATTTCCTGATGTTCAAAGGGAACATCGTCTGGTTCAGCTTGTGCCCATTGCCTCTTGAAACATGCTTCTTAAGAATGTGCTTTAATCCCCTCCTGACAAAAATTATGCAGTCTCTATACACAAAAGTCTGGACATGGCCCAAGTCAATGAATCTCTAAAAAATCTTGGCACAGTATGAACTAACAGGGATCACAGCTGGGACTGTGGTTGCAAGGCCCAAGGCCTTCTTATGTTGGGCACAAGGCTAGTGTTTCCCCCTAGACTCCTGGCTTACTGGAACAGGAGAGCAACAGAAGGAGGGATTTCTCATATTGCTCACAGAGGTTTTCAAGTTTATTTTTCTGTCCAGGAGAAAACTGGACTTGCTTGAAAGGTGCATTCTCAGAGGACGGAAAATTGAAGTGCAGCAGAATAAAATAAGAACAGAACATTATCTGATGGGAAAACCAAGAGAGAAACTTCCCTGAATATATAAAAAACAGTGAAAGATCAGTGGGGAAGACCTTAGTCTTCCAGATGATAAACAATGGGTTTTCTTGTTGAAAGTCGGCATATTGCTTAGCTAGGGCCACCACTCTGAGCAAAAGCTGTTACCAGAAAAAAATGAGGCATTCCTGGTACTTTAGTATACGTTTGTTGTTTTAATCATGCTGTTGAAAGGAGGGAAGGAAAATGATTGTGAAATGGAAGGAGGTCGATGAAGTTGCCTTTAGACCTCCACCAATCTGGGATGAGGGCTGGGAGTGTGACAGCTAGGACCTGCGAAGCTGAAGTGTGTGACAGACAGCCTTCCTTGGATGCACAAACTGCTCCTACATATTCATCATCTCACAACCTTGCTCTGCCAGCCTGTGCTGGCTGGGCCGGGAGGCTGGGATAAGCTCTGCTCCCCCCTACCCCATGGGAAGGTGATGAGGCCCACAGTCCTACTGCAGATGAGGAGAGGATGAGGTCGATGCTTGTGCTTGCTATGTAGGAACATAAGTGCCTCCTTGGCTCTGCTGGCCAAGGAGCAGTTTGCTGTTGTACACAACATTTGAATGGCAGAGTAATTTGAGGGGTCAGGATGGTGTCAGCAGCTGTGACAATGCATATATGGAAATTATATGGTAACACTGCTGTTTTCATTTATTAAACAAACCCAAAGTAAATGCCTTTTGCTTTTCTTCAGCTATAATTTTGCTAAAAATACCATATGAGCTAATTCTCTAAATAATCTTTTCATAAAGTTCATCTCTGGATTAGTCTCCTAAATCTAAGTTCCAAGGAGCTGGAACTTAGTCCGGGGACTTCTTGTTTAGTGAAACCAGTCTGTTCCCCATCTCCTCATCTTTGTGCAGAGGAGCAGATGTGTGGGACTGGAAATACTGGCTGTCCTGAAGGATGGATGTTGGGCCTGCCCCCAAGGAAGGGTACCTACTATGCCAGTGAATGCCACCATCCCAGATTTTCCAGGACCTCTCCAATTCTCCATACCACTGCAACTGTCCAGCATGGAGCTGGGGTCAGCAGTGGTCCCACCCCTTGTCTGGGATTGATAATGTCCCTTCACCATCCAGTAGTCCTAGGTCTCAGCTACTGCATGGCTGCAAGAACTGAGTCAAGGGCTGCATGCCTTCTGCTGAGATCAGCTGCCAATGGGAGCCACCTCGCCAGCAGAAAGAACAGTCTTTGGCAGATGATGCCTTCCAGTTCCTGGTGCCCGGGGCATTCCACCTGCTGCCTCATGGTGACACTGCCAGGGACCACCTCTCTACGTCTCCTGATCACTGCACTCCCCTTACGCAGGAGCCTCTGATGACTGAAAACTCAGCCTAGAAATACAGAAACCTTCTCAGGGACTTTGCCACCTGTGTTGTTCTACCAGGTCCAGCTCCCCAGGATGCAGGTGTTACATTTTCTGCCCACTCACTGCAGAATTGTTTCATGGGAAAACGTTTACATCTGGTTACACACTCAGCTTGAACTGGCCTTGGTTTCAGTTCATCTAGTTGCTCAGGACTTTGGGAACTCAGACGAATGTAAACAACTCCTTGATTTTTGAATGTTTATTGAACCATTCTTGCCTTGTGTCTCCACATCAGATATTTACATCTTTATATTTCTTTTTTAAATACGCTCGGGAACATTTACTGTGGAAGGGAAAATATAATAAATCCCGTGTAATAAATATACTGACATCTAAAATCAAATAAACATTAAAACACTGAAAGTACTGAGCAACTGAAGTACCCTGCGGTAGGGCCCGGTATCCAAAAATGCCCATTTTAAGTAGTATGCTACATGCTGGATCTTGAACAGAGAGTGTGTATGTCCAGCTCAGTGGTCTGATGAAAGTGGTCAAGTTCTTCCTCCTATTAATAAAGCATCCTAATCAAGCAGAAGGTGAGAAGCCAGCTGTAAAGGATTCCTTTGGGTTGTTATTGTGCAGCTAGGACAAAGGACACAATGTTATAGCAGAGATAAACTGCAAAAACAGACTGAACTATAAATAGATTGTTACCACTGAGGATTTCCAAAAGCAGCTACAGGGAGATTAGAGAAAAGAATGAGGAATTACTAGTTCCCATCCATACTTCCAGGGTGACTCGAACTTTCGCTGGTGCATTTGGAGTGTGCTGGGTCTTTGCTCTTGCTCTGAATTTACCCTGCTCCTGCATGTTTTTTTCAGTTTCTGCAGTGCTCTTTCTCAGTTCTTTTTCAGTGGCATTAAAAATAATGTGTTTCTGTCACAATTTTTCACATAAATATGAAATGTATATTAATTCTCCCCTGGGGAGTTTGATCTGCTAGATATTAAGGCTCAGAGAATATTTTGAACCTGAATTGTCTTCTATATCAAATCATATTGCTGCTATGCAAAGTTACCCATCAGCTGGACAACAGTATTCTAGGAGAATTACTCTATTACCATCTTCTCATATGCATGAAGGCTAGCATTTTTGTTACACTGACCAGCTTGGTGGTCTTTTACAGTCCAGAGAGTTCTCGGTAATAAAAATGCAATTGAAAGGCCACAAAAAATGCTTGTTGGGAATATTTGATGTAACAACAAACTGGGAAACTGTCTGAAAGTAGATAAAAAAGACTAGTGTTAGAAACTCTGCAAAGGTTTTCATATGTTTTTTTTCCCTCCCTTTTTCAGTAGAAGCCCCCCTTCAGAAATAAGTAGGGAAGCATATAGTTAGAGAGGGCACTTCCAGAACTCTTCATTGCACTGGTGCCATCCTTGAAAAGGTTTGAAAGTTTCACCTTTATTCTCACAAAATGGATCTAGAAACTTTAGTGCAAAGCCCTTCTCTTAGTATTTAGAAATATCTGTTCCCAAACTTGATGGAAACTAAGTCACAGGGGAGGGATGTGCAATGATGAGGAATCACAAACAAAAACATTGTGATTTTTGCCATCTTTCCAGGCAGGACTTTAGGAAGGTGCAGGTGAGAGGGAAAGAAACCTGGTGATTTACAGGGGTCTCATAACATGAGGGGGAATGTTTTCATTTTATTTTTCAGGCCTTTACAGCTTTCTCTGGGAATATACCTTTTTTGTTCCATTGTATAAAACAGCCTCTCATGAACTCAGCTTGTCTTATCTTCTTGCTGAAACACTTTGTTATTCTGGGTCATTAGCAAGGATCCTGATACATGTGCTGTGGGATTATGGTTTATTTATCTGAATAGGAAGGTAGAGCCTGGTGTAACCTCTCCACTGGCCTTCAGAGTGACCGGGTGAAGAGGAAAAGGATGAGGGAAGCCACATATCGACTATGGAAATGTGTGTATAAGAACCCCTTTTCCTCTGTCTGCCCTTCCTTCATCTGGCCTTGAAGAAGCTGATAAGCCCTTTTAGTTCCTCTGCCTGTCTCAGATACTGAGCTGAAATCCTGACAAGCAGGTGTTCCCAGACATGTGTGGAGGGCCACTTGTTTCTGCTGCTTTTCCTAAGTAGGTTTAAAGTCAGCGAGGAAGGCTATCTGAAAGCATCCAAGTGTGTGGTACCTCATCTTCTCCAACAGGAAAGAGGAGCAGTATAGAAGCACTGTGCTGGTGAAACAGCACTGGGTTTGGGCAATAAAGCACAGACCTGTCAGAATCCCATTTGCCTTGCAGCAGAGAATGCTTTACCCCAATAAGGTTTGTACCAAGAAGATGTGTGGTGTGGCAGGAAGGGAAACCTTGATGTTGGGAAGGAACCTGGGGGAGTCTGAGGGGCTGTGGCCACCTAAGCCCCATATGCCTCCCATCCTCTTGTACCATGGCAGCAGAAGAAAAAGCTGAGGCTGTGAGAATGAGCATAGGTTGCGGATTTAGAATGGCTTTCTCTCCTGCTGTAAGATTTTGACCTACATGTGCTCAGAATGGCAGATATGTGGTCTGTCTTCAGTGTGCTATCTACTGGTCTGGTTTTTCCTCTTCTGTGAGGAAAGAAACAGTGCTCCTGTTTTACTTTTCCTTTAAATCTCCACATTTTTTTTCCTGTGTTTGCATTTTCCCTTCTCTTCCCATGTCCCCATTTTCCTCTGCTGTTTCAGCTGCTGTCCTAGCAATGAGTACAAGTCCCCCTCACTGTTGTTTGTTGTACACTATAGTTCTTAGAACTAAATTTATTTATATTTGTTCTTGGAACCAAGATGGTAAAAATAGCCTAATGTCCATGGAAATAGTGAGGGAGGGGAGTATAATGCATTATGCATTGCTTTCATGAATTGCCAAGAGTTGAAAATCCTGTTGATTGGAATTGACTTTTCCCACATCTCTAAGTCAGCCCACAGCTCACTAAATAGATTTGGAGGCCTGGGAAAGGACATATTTCATTGAGTAGAGTTTCCACCTTTTTGAAAGAAAAAGAAGAAATATGGAAGAAAAGGAAGGGGGAAATAGAAAAAGATGAAAGTGCATGTGAGAGGAAGAAGAAAGGTTAATAAAGTGAAGAGGGAAAAACCAGCAACAAAAGCCAAAACACAAGAATTGTCAGAGAAAAAACTGCATGTAATTTAATGTCCTGAGCCAGAATGTAATTGTGCCATGTGTGGGAGAGAGGAGACAAAACATCTCTAATTGTCCCAAGAAGAGGTGTCACTCTGATCTTTAAAAATCCGCTATTTACTTAATCTCCAAACCTATTTCTATATCCTTTCTATTCCTGCTGTCCTCTGCTGTGAACCAAGCTTTGCCACTAACGTCTATGCAATGCACTTTGAGCTGCTGCTGGCTGGCTGCTTACTGCAGCCTCTGCTGTGGGGTCATCACTTGGTGGAGGCACAGGTAGTCCCCAAATTCAGGGCTTTGGAGACTCCCACCACTTCTCCTGGCATGGAATATGGAAGATAAGGCTGGTGTAGGCAGTCTCCTGGCCCTAGATGTGAAGCTGACTGGTTTGCACCCCTGCTGCTTAGAGCTACCTAGTCTTTAGTAGTTTTGTCCAGGGGACAAATATTTGGTGCAATATGAAGCTGTATCAAGCAGCGAGATAACAGTCGGGGTGAATGATTACTGCCAAGCTTGTTCTCAGACCCTCTTTTACTTAGCAAGAGGCACGTGTTTGTAGGGGATCATAAACCTAGGTCACGCATAACTTTATCATGAAACAGCATAACTTTATCAGTGCTGTTATGAAGAATGGTGGGTGCACTCAGGTGCCTACAAAGTGGCTGATGTCACTGCCCCGTTGCTTAGTGTCCCAAAGAGGACTTGGAGGTTTTAAGCAATTATGTGATACACTGGAAAAGGTTATCCAGGGTGTTGCAGTAAAGTTTTAACTTTCCAGGATTCAGTCAGAGTAGGTATTGATACAAATGTCTCATGCAGTCATCCAGGCATGTATAAATGGTAGTCTAGTGCCATGTGTGTACAGGGAGTGTATGTGCCTTTCTGTTTAGACTACATGGTTTTCATTCTGTGTCTGAAATAGCTCTAACATTTGGGCTTCTAAACAGAGCTTCAAGTGAAGATGCTCATGATTGTAATTTAGTTTTACTTCTATATCTTTTTCTCCTCTGCTCCCCTTTCATCACCCCTTCTGCAACTGCTCTTTCCCTAACTTGTTGCCTTTCCAGTCTTCCCCCTGCCTCTTTATGTTTTCCACATCTATTTTTACTGCTTCCTCCTTTTTCATGAGTCATCTTCCTTGGCTTTTTCTTCCCTTGCTTCTTTCCCAGTATTAAAAGGCATAATTTTTTACTGTACACATAGGATAAAACATTTAAAATGATGGTTTGACCATGAGACCTGTCTTCAAAGATTTAAAGGCATTTTTCATGAGATAACAGTTGCAGGCTTTGTATACAAAGCCATCATCCATCATCTTCCAGTCCTTAGATGTGTCCAGCTCTCACAGCATGTGAAACTGAAGTCCCTGGAAAACAATGGGGAAGCTGGGAGCTTGCTGTAGAATAAATACGCTAATGAACAGTCTCATGCATCTGTCACTGGAATATTTTAGATTTCTTTGGCAAACTGGAGTCTTGCGGTACACTGATATGGTGGCAAATATTGATAAGCCCTTTTTTGGACAGAGAACTGAAAACACAGGTTAACACCGAGGAACCAAGGTCACTTTGACGTCACGTATGCCAGACAGTTGAAATGATTTTGCTGAATGAATCTTTGCCTGTATGACCAGCAGTGCGGCTGCAGAGAATGTTAGAGAGACTCCCAGATGTTCACTGCCATGACCTTAGCGCTGATCTCTCTCGGCTGCTGGGCTTTCTGGCTTCTGATAGACTGCAGTGCATGTCAGTGCTGTGCATGACAAGAGCACAATGGATGAGATGTGTGAAATTCTGGCAACCAGCTATTAAACCATGCTTTCTTTTGGGAAAGAAAGTAACTCCAGAAGCAATGTTGCAACAGTGGACTGAATTCTTCGTCAGCTGAATATGGTCTAACTCCACTGATGAGGAAGCGGCAACAGTAATTATACCTAGCGGTTTCTCAAACAACTAAAATGCTGAGCACAGCTACATTGGTACATGGCTTACAGCGGACTAACCCTTATGACTCAGAGTTGAGCTAATATTCTCTAGTGTAACAGTGGAGGGTGTCCCTGCCCCTGGCAGGGGGATTGGAACTAGATGGTCTCCAAGGTCCTTTGCTACCTAAACCATTCTATGATTCTGTGATAATATTCAACAGAGATTAAAGTAACTTCTTTTTTATTGGGATAAGGCTTGAAAAGCAGTAGTTTACTAAACCCTTGAGCAGAGCTGTGAGAGCAGTGCACAGGCTGATTATCAGGCTCTGTCCCCATTTTATCTTTGTGGTAGTCCCCACAGAGATAATCTCTCTCCCCTAGCACTGGAAGCTCCCAGAATAAACCATCTTACCTTTGACATCTCAGCATGACTGACCTCCAGGTTAGTCCTGTTGGAATAAAAGAGCTTCTCTTGTTTGAAAGCAGAGTTGCCTACCTCCTCAGGCACAGACCTGGACCCAAAGATAATGCATTCATGGCCTCTAAGCTTGTTTACTACAAAAGAGCACAACCAGGCATCAAAAAAATTCCCTCAAAATCGTGTTCTGATGCAAGCACAGCAGAGCACCCACCCAGTAATCTGCATTTTTGCTGAGCTCATGTCATAGCATCAGTCTTCATGTGTGTTTAAAAGCTTATGCCAAATAGCCCGTATGGTAATCAAAGCCTTCCTTGATCTGGATCAAACTGATTTAGAAATAGTACTCTGCTTCAAACCCATAGACATCCATAGTCAAAGCTGTAGGTAATCAGAGACGAGGGATTGCAGGAGACATCTTTGTTAGATATTGTGCCTTTACTCTTCTTACAATAGAATAGAGTGGCCATGGACCTCATGATTCTGAACTAAATCCGAAAAAACTCCACAGTTGCATAACTGATTTGATTCAGGGGCTTCTACACAGGATGTGCTCACATGCACATAGAATGCACCCTGCTACCCACCCTCAAACAAACAGCTGAGTAAAAAAAGTGAAATAACTTGTTTTCCATTAGTTTTTGAGTAAGAAACACTGACGTTTCTCTTTTGAATATTTGGAAGACTTTTTGAAATTAAAATATACAAGGTCATATAAAAGCCTCCTTGAACAGGTAGGTCAAACTTTAAAAAAATTTCTGTGTTTTCAACTGTTGCAGTTTGTGACTCACATTTTGATTACGCTACAGAAGGGAAAGACTCTTGAAAATTAAATCTGTAGAGATGCTGAAATAGTGCTTTGGAGAAGTAATGAAACTTTGCCACGGCATTAATTTCTATTTGTTGAAGGAAAGACTATTGGTCTCTTTGAAACAACTTTCTTCCTGCCCCTGCCATCCCACAGAGCCTGCATCACTCACTGCTGCTTTTTGCAACAGGTTCTGTGCGCTTTCCCCTTTAACTCTCTGCTTTATCCTTGTGCCTACTAATCCATCACAGCCACAGTAGGAGCTGGCATTTGCGGCTCGCTGCCTCCAAGGAGTTAACTGGGTTTATTACATAACCCGTTTAACATTCGGGATGAATAGGAAACGCACGCCCCTCCTCTCCTACAACATGTTTGTGCTCTTTAGCTCTCCTCCCCGGCTGTGTGCAAGCCCTGTGCCACCTGCCGTGCCCTGGGTCTCCCGGTGTATGCTCGGGCTCTCTCGCATGCCTGCCCGCAGCTCTGCCCCGCTCCGGCTTCGCTCATGCTGCCGGCACACCCGCGCCTGTCGCTGCCCGTGTCCCTCTGTGTGTCGCTCTGTGTCTGTGTGTACGCACATGAGAAGAGAGGAGCGAGGGCAGGCGAGACGGTCCCGTTTATAGGAAGTGCCAGAGGCTGATGCGAAGTGCGAAAGAGAACTCTGCCATCTCTCGGGCTGCTGCAAGCGGGCGGATCACCTCACATAATGCCATCTTTTGATGAGGTTTTGAAGGAAGCTGGGGAATTTGGAAGATTTCAAAAGAGGGTCTTTTTCCTCCTTAGCCAGACAGGCATAACTTTTTCTTCCCTGTTTGCCAGTGTGGTTTTCCTTGGGCGAGCACCAGAGAACTTCTGGTGCAGGATCCCTGGGGCAGCCGAATTAAGTGAACGATGTGGCTGGACACTGGAAGAGGAACGAAACTTCACAGTATTGCCCCTACACCTGGGGAACAAGTCCTCCAACGGAGAGTGTGAGAGGCTGGATGGTGCATGGGATACCTCCATCAGCTGTGCCAGCCCGCTTGCCCACTATGGCAATCACAGTGCTGGCAACCTGCCACTCATCACTTGCCACGATAACTGGGTATACGAACAGCCCCACGCATCCGTCATCAGTGAGGTAAGGAAAGCCCTCATCCTCTAATTAGCAGCATCTGTCCTGGTGTGGGATTGCAGCAGTAAAACGGGATTGCCACTGTGAGGGTTGTTGCTTTAATGGTTGGTTTTCCTTTCCGGACTTGTTTCGAGTCACAAGCAAATCGGGGCAGTGAGTATGATCAGCTGGCAACAGGCTTTTAGGGAAAGGTGAGCTGATCTGAAAGGTCACTGCACAAAGCCAAGTGCCCCATGCTAAGCCAAATACCGTTCACAGAGATTGGTCTGTCTCTAGAGGAATGTCAGATTAAAATAAAGAGTTAAGTCCTTGCAGCTGAGACTTCTGGTGCTCAGTTTTGGGCCAGAAACTTTGGTGATGTAAACTCCAAATGTACTTGATGACCTGGATCACTGTACGTAATCTGTTCTCTGTATTTCCTGTACTGAATGCTTAAGTCTGCAGGTGACAAAAAACAACCGATGGCAGACTGACCTGCTGAGATCTGTCAGGAATCAGCAGAAATGATTGTGCTTACTAAAATAAAAAAACCCCAAACTCACATTTTTGCCCAAAGCTTTTCCTGAATGTCAGTGTCAGAGAACCGCAAGCTATTACCACTAGTGGTAAGCACTGGCAAATGTAGTGGCTTTTTCATGAGGCTGCAAAGGCAATTGAAGATGCTTTCCTAGGAGATCTTCTGTGTAATCTGTAATCATGCTGTGGCTGTGCTGTGGTCTGGCTCCAAAATACAGTCTGCACACTTGAATTGTGTATTTTAAGGTCATCCTGACAGTAATTGTCACTCATGCAGTGATGAAAAAGGCAGTGTGCTTAAAAAGATTGGCTCAGAAAACATCAAAATGTGTCAGTACGTCTGAGGGCTCTGGTTCCTCTCTGTCTCATGAGCCTCCCGCTGTGGTTTTTAACTGGGTACTTGCACGACAGCTGTGTCCTCCAAAACATGTGGTAGGGCACAGCAGGCAAAGCCCTGAGCAAACACTGAATTGAAAAGAGATGCCTCTCCTGACTTTTCAATTCACCATTTTTCTCCTATCCAGCTGGGGCTGCTGTATCCATTGGCAGGTTTCAGGCTCTCAAGAGCAGCAGATTCATTCCTTTTGCAGCACATACCACCTGAGCAACTTTAGCCAGGGTCTCTGCTCAGGAGAAGACAAATCAAAGCACCTGACTGGCCCTAGCCCTTGAGCAAAGGTTCAGAACTGGCTTTTGTGTGCATGTGCTCAAAGCAAGGCTGCTCAGAGGGTCACAAATGACACGCAGGGAACTGGTGTCAAACTTTGGTCCCTAGTTATGACGTATTTCTGCCCGTGCTGGCAGTGGCAACCAGGGCTGGGTGGGCAGGAGGATAAGTGCTGCCTGGAAGCTGCAGCCTGGCTCTGGACCAAATTACAGGAGGTGGCTGTAGTGGAAAGTTAATTCTGCTGCCTCCAAAGTCCCTCTGCTAGGGGACTGTGAGGAGCTAGACCTTAAAAATAGAAATATAGAGATTCCTTTTCTTTTGCTGTTACTTTCTTTCCCCCCTTCAGTCTTGCTGTAGGTGAAAGCATGTAGGTTGTGTCTATAATACTGTGCTCAGAGTCCTTTTATGGCAGCAGTTTGTGTATCTAACAAATCACTGTGATTTTCCAGCCGCAATGAGCCACTGGGTAGAACTAAGAGAGAAGGAAACCAGTTGTGTTGTAGCAATAAATGGAAGTGAAAGGTTTAATGGTCTCATACAAACACCTCACCCATCGGCACTTTCTTCCTCTATTCTTCTGGGGAGACCATCCAGGGCCACAGAAGGGAGGAGGGATGAAGGGAAAGCACTCCTTCTCCCAAAGGTGCATGTTGGGAAAACCATGGAGTAACAGTCTGCAAGGAATGACAGGCTGGGACTGTCCCTCCCTTGTGCTGGGACAGCAGGTCCCACCATCAGTGTCGCTGTATCTGCTAGAGGGACTCTTGCTGGCTGGGTGCACCTTGGGTGGAGGGTGCTGGGCTGTGACCTGCAGCACTTGCAAACTCTTCCCAGTTTTGCAACATGGATAAATCACATCCCACAATTTTTTTTTAGATGACTTCTTCATCTAAAGAGGAAGCTTGTGGCATGCATGTTCTGGCTCAACTGCTTTGAGATCAGCTACTAAAAGGAGCTTCATATCTTGTTAATGAGTTATACATGCAGCAAAGACAATTTAAATCCCGGATTTAATTTAGTCTCCTTTTTCTCAGCTGAGTCTCTAACTAACCATGACTCAATTTAGGCACATTTTTCTCTGTCAAATCAGCTCATCAAAGATGTTTTTCCTCATCCATCTACTTGTACATGCTTCATTTTGTCCATGTGTGCAGAAATGTTTCTGTTTCTTTCAACTAAAGATTTCTGGCACTTTATGTCTGGCTGAATCAACAGTGGAAGGAACTAGGGAGACAAAGTTAAAAGGATGAGTTACATGACAATCTCATGGATATAATTTCAGGGAGAGAGGGGAGAGAAAAAAAGTCAGCGTACAGCAAGCACCGATCCAGTGTAGATTTGCACTATTACAGGAGTGGCAGAGGGCAAAAGCAGACATGTAAAGCCTTCTCTGGGAAAAGATGTCATATCACACAGCAGGTCTGGCAGCCTAACCACAGGCTGTTGCAATAAGTTTTGACTAACCCTTCAGAAGTTAATCATGTGTCTGGATGGATTGATTCATGAGATGTTGTGAAAGGAATGGCATTGCAATACCTGACTTCATCGCTCATGTTGCTCACTGGCCACTCTCTCATCTTAGCTGTCTTCTGCAAAGGCTTTCACAGCAACATCAGCAGAAGGAAGCAAAGGAAAAAGGCGAATGCGGACTGATAAAAATCACACACTCCATTGTAAGGAGTGCCTGGAGTACCTGATGCATCACCTGCTGTTGTGAGACTCTTGAGTCTCAGTGCCGGGATACAGCTGGATGACGGGAGAATGTACCAGGGCTTTCTTTCTTCAGCATTTAAGAAGAACAGTGAATTGTATTAAGAAATCATCACAGAAGCAACACATGACAAAGCCAGTTAGTTTGGTCTAGTGACAGACAACAGAGCACTGTTAAAGATTCCCTCTCAAAATCTTCTTTTGATGTCTAACTGTCTCTGAGAGTAGGTCCCTACTTCTGCAGCGACATGCCTGAGGGTCTCTGTGCTCCACTGTCAGGCTTTTCTGTGAGGGCAATCCAGATTAGAGGAGTAATTGCCCAGTGGTGCTGCACACACAGCCCAGTACTGTGGTGCCCAAATTAGAGTTGAGCAAACCAGACCTGGGTTGACATAAAGGGTTTGAGCTATCATTTCAAGACACAGCGGTGTTGCAGGTGGTGGACCTGTGCAGAGGACTTTGGCCAAATACAATCTGCTCCGATTTGATTAAGTCGGTTTTGCATGTCTCCCTGTGAAACTGGGAGATGATGCTGCAGAATGGGAATGCAGCAGCTTCTCAGATTTTGCTTGGGGAGGAAGGCTGAGGGGGTAATTATCAATCTAAATTCATTCCTGGCTCATGCCAGATGATGCCACCTGAAATGATGCTGGTTGTAGCAAGTGGCTGGCACTGCTTGGGAGGGAAGGCTGGTGACAGCAGCAGCTCTTACAGGGAGAGGAGAACAGGAAAGGTCTGTGTTTCTGTGCAGCAGATGGAGGAAGAGAAGGGGTGCTGGGGGGCTGTAGTGGACCAGGGGACAACAGCCTCCAGCTCTGGCCCAGGGCCCTGCAGAGGAACCCAGCTCACTCCTGAGCTCTGTAACACTTGAAACAGGAAATATGTTGCCTGCCATCTCCTTCTGGGTGAGTCTTGTGAGGGACACACATACCCAGAACCTACAGGAGTCAATAAGCCTAACTTTCACTGTGCTGAAGATGGAGTCGCTGATCTTTAATACTGCTGGGCTTTGGCACTATGTCCTTTCGTACCAATGGAGATAAATCTAGCACTCTGTGACTGGGTGGCTGGAAGTAATGTACAAATGGGTTTTACTCAGATATTTTTTGTCTTCATGACTCCTAGAGTCATGGGCATGAGCTACAATTGCGTCTGTAGGTTGAATGGCCTGTGGTGGTGGATGAAAGAAAGGGGGAAGTCTATGTGGTCCCCAGCAACTACAGCACAGCTGGCATATTTTAGGCAGCATTTATTTGAGCCTTTGGTGGCAGAAGTTCATCAGAAGTCTTCACACTGTAGATGATGTAATTTTGAGACCTGGTAATAATCTTTGCCAAAGTGTGAGGTGGACAAGTGATTATCTGAACATAGCCTATGCACCTGCTGGGAATCAATCTTCTTGCTCTTCTGCTCTCCAGGTGTCTCAGAAAATAACAGTCAGCATTTGCAGAGAAATTGTAAGGAAAGCAATAATGTTTGTTTCATAGCTTTTACAGTCCCTCAGAGAAGGAGGTAACATGGCAGTCAAACTCAGGGCGGAGCAAGCACAGCTGGTCCTTTTGCTATCCTCCTCCAAAACAATAAGCAAAGCAATTCACCCTCAAATTGTGGATTGAGTGTGACTGTTGTTATTGGTATGGCAGTAGCTTGTTTTATTTCCACATGGTAGGATTAATATTAGTATTAATCAGTGGAGGGAAAAGGGAGAAGGGCAGACAGAGGACCAGAGGGAGCAGCAATTGCTGAATAACTTATGAAGCTCTAATTAAGCTTTCCCTGTATAAGAGGGGCTGGAGCAGTTGATTGCAGAGGCTGTGCCATTGTGGCTGTGTTTCTGCCACCGCCACCTAGCCTGCTGGCACTGGGTGATATTTCAGGCATTATTTTTTCTTACTGTTTTGAGGACAGCTCTTGCTTTTCCTCCTTTAGGAGATACTGAGTTTTTCTAGGTCCCTCTTGCTTTGCCCCTAGAGAGACATAAGAAAAAGGAAAGACAGTACAGCTCTTCTGTCCTAGGACACTCAGTGAATGAGGTGATCTGAGTGGCAGTGTCACAGAGGTACCAGCTGGGCCTTAGCCCACGCACAGGAGACAAACCTGCAAAGCTCTCAACGCTAATGTGTCCCTCAGGGCTTGAGCCACAGTGCTCTGGCAGCAGCATATACACTGACTCCACTTGTCCTGCTAAGTTCCCAACTTGAAACAAGACACGAAGAAGGACAGTGTTGTTGCTTTGTCCCCCAGCACTCTGATAGAACCTTTAGCAGAAAAGGAAGGTAATTTCTCCCTTTTCACTGCATGCACTTGCAGGGGGGTTTGTTGCAGTAAGGATGTGGGAAAGATAGCAGTTTGAAAGGCCAGAGGACAAGAGAGGTGGAGAAGAACTGCCCAGCAACAAATAAGGAACATACAAGAACAGTCTGCATCTGCCTAGGTTTCCTTAAACGGTGAGTATTGCCTGAAACCTTTTGTCACTGGGAGTCAAAGGGAAAAGCATCCTCTGTTTGGCCACTTGTATGAATGCCATTTAAAACATGTGTGTGGGCTCTCAATATGCTGTTGCAACTGGGCTGGGGAATCACTGTAGATCTCTTTACAGACCAAAGACTTCAATCCTTCATTTTGAAGTTTAATTGTAACAGGCAGTAAAGAGCTTAAAAACTCCTCAACGTTGCTACATTTTGAGGAGCTTTTATTGGCATGTTGTCATTTAACACTATATATTTCTCCAGGGATATGTGTGCTGAAGTGTTTTGGGACTCTTTGGGTAAATAAAGGTCTCCGAAGTATCAGGAATTACAAGTTTGTGGTTAGTCTGTATGTCAAACTAAAGTGGAAAATGTTTTCCTTCTGCTGCCAAAGTTATGAAGAAATGAGATGTTGCCACAGCCTTGTATTTCTCAGTCATTAGTCATGTACAAGCAATTCTTCTTTTCCTATCTCAGCCAGTTGCCACTCCTTCCTACAGGGATTACACCACTAATGAGCTAGAGGGAACCAGTGCAAAACCTTTTCCTTCTCCCAGAGATTGCACTCAGGTGGTTTTCTGCTGCTTTAGAGATCAGCAAAGCACACCAGTGCCACTGTGAATCTGAACATGTCATTGATATTCAAGGACCTAGGAGGTATGCAAAGATTCACCACAGGGATGTATTTCTAATATGACTTCCTGTACTGCAAGGCTGGCAGGGTGGAAGGAACTGTTTTTCCCAGGTCTGTTAAGGACTCCAGAGAGGGATGTCCTGAAGGAGCTGGTTCCTCCTGCCTGTCCCTGTTGGCAGCACCTCATTTCTGCTTACAATGGCAGCTCATTGCCAAGGCTACGAGGAAAGCAGTGAAGAAGGGAATTGTTTATCAATTTGGGCAGTGCAACTTCTTTGAGTCAACTCCCTAAATGGAAAGGGGCTGTGTCCAGGCACATGATGCTTTGTGTCATACAGTGGATAAAAATCACACAGGCGAATGCAGGACTGAACGCAGACGTGGGTTGCAGGGCTGTGCTGGGTACCTGCACTTGTGTAGTGAGGGGCTTAACCCGGAGCACAGCCAAGGAAGAGGATATGTCCTTAGCTGGAGCTGGCCAGCTGAGCTAGATCACCTTTGACGATTGCAATGAGGAGCCGGCTAGCTGGGCTTTAATAAGGTGTAGGTGTAGTCAGTGCTATACAGATCAACAAACAGGCTTAAGATCAGGGAAGGAAAACATAAGGCTTTCCTCTACTTTTGCATATCCTTCTCCCCCCACCCCTTCTCTGCAATAAATAGCACTTCATAGCATTTTTTTGAAGTGTAACATCAGCCCATGCATGGACGGGCATATGAAGGTTCAGAAACAGAGAGCAGGCACTATGCCACTACTTTTGTGGAGCCTGCTAGCAAGGAACATGAGAGGTGTTTTGGAGGAGTGTCACATAGGAGGATTTCTATATGCCTCTAACTTGAGGCATATAGGGATAACTTTTAGGCACAAGCACACCAGGTCACAGCTGAAGCAGTGGAGTAGGTCTGACAGGCTCTTGGATAAAGAGAAGATCTCTGCAGGGTATTCAATTCTCTTTTAAAGGTTACATTCCCCTCTAAAGGTTGTGTTTGCAAATGAAAACCAAGACATTAGCAGGGTGATGACTTAAATGCTAGGTGCTACTTCAAGCAAATAAACATACTTATCTGTACCAGAAGTTATTCAAATACTTAGAAAATAAGGAAGTGCAGGTCTAACTTAGGGTAATACAGCTAGTGTATCATCACTAATCTTCAGAAAGAGCCCATAGCTCCTTAGAAGTTTTCTGTATGTTCCTATTTCCCAGAATATGTACAGTATTTGACTATATTGTTAGCAAAGAGCTAGTTTCAGCTGCCACATAAATCATAGGAAATAGCTGCACAGATGAAAGAGTCCTCCCCGCTAAAGATACTTTCCCCTCTTTCTTTCTGGTATGTGTTTGTTCTCCTGCCTTCTTTCATGACAGTTTATTCATTGCCTGTTTACAGTAAAGAGAGATCAAATCATTTAAAAAATAAGTGTCTTCTTTGAAAAAGGGTCAAAGAGAGTCCCAACATCTGCCATCAGCAGAGGCAATTGTGTTACATTCTAAAAATCTTCTTTTAATGGTCATTCTCATAAAAAACCCACTGTTTTCCAAAGCTATTGATACTATTTGTCAAGACAATCATAATTTGAAAAAGCAAGAGGCTAAGCAGCATTTGAAATCTGAAAGTGCTGCTCCATGGTCAGGCTATTTTAGGAAAGCATTGCAATAGCCCTTGGTATGACAACTGAAAGCAGCTTTTATTCTTCTCAGAGGCTTCTGCAGCTCTTGCTCACAATTTACAGAAATGGAAGCCAGATGCTGATAGCTTGTTTTTGATTAAAGGTGGCCAGTCAAGCTCTCTGGATTAAAGAAGTTGACATCAGAACAGTAACTTTGTTTAAAGTTAGCGGAGATGGGTTATCTAACAGGTTGGAGACCTCTGAGGTACCCCTTGTATGATCTGTGTAGGCAACTCTGAAATCTCAGGCCCAGCTAATACATGCTGGACCTTACAGCATGCAGATAGGCTGAGATAGAGCTCAGGCTCATGACACTAGATTTTAGAGTCTGGAGAACTGTGAAGGACAGAAGAGGTTGTTTGTTGTTCCAGCCTACCCTGTGGCTGCTCCATTCAAGTGCAGTGCTTGAGCATTGGTGGTGTACATGTAGTGGGGATCACAAATGTGGCACACTGTGTGTGCTTCAGCAACCAGCACCTTGTTAGCAATGAAAAGTTAGAGCTCATGTCTGAAAGCAAAAGGGTTTCTCTAGGGGAAATGGGGCAGCTTCTGTTGTCTGTGGCTTCCCTTGCTCCTGAGGCCTCATTGTTCCAAAGATGACC
>JAWWMO010000121.1:57611206-57632470 GCA_035047845.1 Dendrocincla fuliginosa
TCTCTAGGGGAAATGGGGCAGCTTCTGTTGTCTGTGGCTTCCCTTGCTCCTGAGGCCTCATTGTTCCAAAGATGACCCCAGGTATGGATGGAAACCTCCCAACTTTCATAGAAGCTGACATGATTAGTATTTCTTTATTCTCCAAGAACCTCTAAAGTAATTTCCAATGCCATACTGTCTATAGAACTTGTTTGGATTTAGTTTTGGTTTAGTTCCTAGTTTCATTGCTTCTTTCCCCATAACCACTTATCCCTTCCCTTTGCCACCACATGTCACCATCCCCATCCCTGCTAATGTGCTAGGGAGTTACGGTTGCTGCAGTATAATCAATAGACAAATCTCGGAAAGCTACACCAAGAAAATACATATTCAATGTGCCTGAAATTGACCTGAGGTCTGTTTTCAGTTTCCTCAGAGACCATGTTTTTCCTTTTATATAGAAGGCACTAAAAAAAATAATTAAACCATCTCTGCAAGCTGATGTTTTCATTGGCAGTAACTGCGGACCCTAATTCTGCACTAAACAAAGTTATGACTTTGCCTTGGCAACATATTTAATAAAATTGTTTGCAGAAGAATAGTTTGCTTTCCACATCTGGACAACTGATGTATGAAATGCAGCATCCTTCTGGCAAGGAGGAGCTCTCTCACCATCTTCACGGCTGCTTAAAGAGTCTTGCTGTGACTGATCTTCCCTGGCCTAATGGTGCTTGCTGTTGAGCAAGCGTATTTGAACTTCCCCATTCCCTTTCCATTTCCCTTCCCATGTGGACCTATGCAGTTTCTATAGTGTTAGCCCTGAGGATGACAAATGACCCACCTGGGTGTTTATGCCTCTCCTTTGTTCCCACAGTATGATCTTGTGTGTGGCCATGCCTGGATGCTGGATCTCTCCCAGGCCATCCTCAATCTGGGCTTTCTGACTGGTGCGTTCACCCTGGGCTATGCTGCAGACAGGTACAGTATAAGCTCTGCTATCCTTTGGTTTGCTGGGAGGTGAAATCACTTGCAGCATCACCCGCAATAGATACCCTCATTTTGGAGGTTTAACTCACTTTGGATAAGTTTTCCCAACCTGTGTTAACAAACAGTGCGATCTTTGCTTTTATTTGGGCTGGAAACTATGTGATCTTACTTTCCAATTCTGTTTGGACCTTATAATATAATGAAATGAGCTTTTCTTGTGGTTTCCAATATTTCCTGTGCACGTCTGGACCCAGGAAGGGCAGAAGGACAGAGAAACAGAAAGAAAGCATTCAGGAGTTTCCTGGACTGATGTTTACTGAGGGATGTGTAATAGGCACTACTGATGAAGAAAGCAGCTACTTGAGGAAAGAAGGAAGGGGCTCAGTGGGGTAGCTCTCTCCATTCACCAGCTGGACTCATATGCTTACATTGAGGTCATATCTCCTGTTAACCAGTCCTCAACTCTGTGAGAGCTGGATGAAACCAAGGAAAAGTCCCTCTCAAACTTATCAATTCAGTGATCCTTTGAAAAGATGTGGGTGATATTCAGGCTTGAGTAGCTAACCTGCTCCAGAGTGGGAGCTTCTCATAAGCTTTACCTTGCTCTGAGAGTAAAGAAGGGAGCCTAATTTGTGCTCTGTGCTGCTATTTAACAGTAGTCAACCTATGTATTAGCTGAGAGCACCACTGATGATTTCAACTGCAGAGCATTTTTCCTCAGTTCATAAAATACTTTCTTTCTGCCTGTTCTATTTTTCTTTCAAATCTGTAATAATAGTAACAATAAATTACAGTACCATTTCTTTTTGGGCCGGAAGACTTATCTGTAATGTCATCTCAGATGGCAAATTTTGAACTAGCAAACAAAAGTACTTTCAAGGAAAACCTCATCTTTAGAAGGGATATAATAATAAGGGAAAAAGCAAGACAGAAAAGAGGCCATGTCAGTAATTTAAGATATCTCTGCTCAGTATCTGGCTGGGCAATTGTGGTACTAGCATCTTAAGATCTGTGAAAGAGCAAAGATAATATAGCCAATTATTAAAATAAAATATCTAGGAGCATTGATGTATTAAGCATAATATAAACCACTGTAGGACTATGAAAGTTGTACATTGACAGCACTGGGGGAATATGCTTCAGTCAGGTCACTAGCCTCTTGCCTCCTTGATGCACTCAGAAGAATGGACCTGGTTGAAAATAGCCTGCTTTTTTTTGTCTTGTATTAGTTCTTCTCTTGAAACCTTTTGAAAAAAATGAACAAACAAATACTGTCACAAATACTTTATGGTAATATAAATAGCTACATCAGTTTTCACAGTTTCTTCTTCTTAAAAAAACAATAATGAAGAAAAGATCTAGTTGTGTTCCAGGACACAGTTGCCATGAAACTACAGGGAGAATTTTTTTTTTTTTTAAATTATGGCTTACCCTGGGCAAATAATTATGTTTCTCACTGGAAAATGAAACTCGTGAATACATTAGGCAGACTTTGAAAAGAAGTGGTCTAAACCTAAACAAAACCTAAAAAAAACCCCATGGACTAGTTAAAAAAGAAATTACTAACTTTCACACAGCTGGCTGTAATTGCTATTAGGAGTCTAATTTGTGAAAACAGAAATTCCCAACAAGAGTTGCCCTTCTCAAAAACCCGATCAGATCAAACTTGATCAAAAACCTGAACTGTAACATATGGGTCATAATTTAGGTACAAAAAACCAAACAGTATTCTAAAACAAAAGAGGTCCTGGTGAGAACATCACCAGTTTTAAAATTAGTGACCTAAAGATAATGATAGCTACCACAGGGAAAAGAGTCCCCTGTCCCAAGGGCCAAGTTTCAAGGAGCCACCTTTCAGAAAAAGCTGGCGTCAAAAAGGCACTTTCAGATCTAGCATTAAAACGAAATGTTGGGGGGCGAAAGAAAAACTTTTGTGTCTTTCCATGATCTTCACTTTCTCTTCATTTTTCAACAGGTATGGCAGAATGCCCATCTACCTGCTCTCCTGTCTTGGTGTTGGGATATGTGGTATCATAGTGGCATTTGCACCAAATTTTACTATATTTTTGATCTTCCGTTTTCTCCAAGGCATGTTTGGCAAGGGAACCTGGATGACATGCTATGTGATTGGTGAGAGCTGTTATCTTCTTTGCTGGTTCGAAAAGGAGGGATTTTTAGTGTACAAACAGTCTGGCTACCTCTGCTCTTGATAATATTTTTCTTGGGAACAAAGCATTGGCCATGGAATCAGCAACCCAAGTCTGTCCTAGTTAATGCATTTGTCCTCCAATAATTAAGTGGTGAAGGTATAGCATACGCCTTTGTAAAGGACATAGAAGATTAGCAAGAGGATAAAAACCTACAGAGCAAGCCCAAACAAACCGGATTCATATACAGGGACATGGTTAATTTTGGTGGAGTCTGAACATCTTCCATAGATGCTCGGAGGAGTTAACTGCTTTTCCTCACTGGGAGGTCAGATACTTGGAGGCTGCTTTCATTCTTTAGCTGGGAGACTTTGCTTAGTCTCAGGCTGGACACTGGGGTCCATATCAGGAATATTATTTCCTGAAAAGGGAAAAGGAAGAATGCTTGTTTATAAATAGCATCAAAACAGCAGGCATGCAGGATCTTTGATGGATTATAGTCTGTCAATCTATAGACTATAGCAGTGAAGTTCCTCACGTAGCAATCTTACTTTTCATGAGAAAAGGATGTCGTTTTGGCATCTTGAATAACTTCCAGGTTCAGAAAGGCAGTCATAGGGCATGAAAGAGCAAGACATTGAGGAAGGCGTACAACTACAGATGGGATGTCAGATTTACTTAAAAAGAAAATCAGGCATTTGGTAATCTCATGTGATAATCCAGAACACAGGGATAACATCATCATACAGTGCAAAACTTGTCTCATTGCTGTTGTCTGTGAGGCATGTGACAACTTTTTAAGATTCCTAGTGGAATTCAGATGAATGAGAGCAGAATTGCAATGATATATTAACAGATACGGTGAGACCCATGAATACTGTGGTGATGTATGTGCAAACATACCTGTTTAGCCCTCTTAGCATCTAAAGCCCAGAAACACCTTGGGTTTTGGGGCAAAGTTACACGGCTGAGCAGCTAAAGTCTGCAATCCAGTGAAAGGATCAGAAGTTGCTTTTCCTCTCACTTCCAAGCATATGGCTTAATTTTAAACTGGGATCTTGTCCTGAAACTTTGGCAAGTGCTCTAACCAGCAAAATGTTTTATCACAGAGCCATGGTGTCCTTAAAATTTCCAAGCTTTAACAGTAAGGAATGTTTTTCAATACTCTGATCAGACTGCCTGACTTTAGGAAGAAGTTCAGGGAAACAACATCCTGAGGCACATTGTATTATGGCAGCCCTAAGGAAAGTGCATAGCTCTTGGAGAGAGTGATTACTTCTAAATCCCTTCAGGGATCTACTTTTATACTCTGGGATCACCCAGAGTGATTACCAACCTAGTATCTTTTAAAAGGCGTATACTGACTATAGGTTTTTCACCATGAGGATGGTTGCCACTAATACATCCCCAAAGCTATTGATCTGTGCTTCAGACTGCCCCAAGAACTTCCCTTTGATTTCATGTACAACCCAGCTCTTCCTGGGCCAGTGCTAAGCAGCTATCTTTAGGCAATAGAATTCCCCCTGATCTATGCAGACATGATGAGTAGTCAATAAAAATAGACATGATGTCATATTTCTCTGCATTGACAGCTGAAACAAATCATTGTTACTTGTAAAATTGTGCGTCCTTTAGTAAAACAAACAAATAAATGAGTTTTCTGTGTATTGTAAATGAGCATAAACTTCTCTGCTTTTACTCTGAAGCTTACCTAGTGGTGACGGTTTTGAAACAAGCAGGAGACACTTCTTCATTCATTGCTCATCACAATTGCAGATGTCATGGCCGTGGGTTTGCACAGGTTTCAGAGCAATTAGACATAGTCACAAAATTAAAAAAATCACTCAAACATTAAAAAAAAAAGGACAGCAAAGGCTATGATGGTTCTAGTAAATAAACCAAACTGCATCATACTTCAGCCCTCAGAGCAACCAGAATGGTATGGTTAAACTCTCTTCCCCACAGATTCCTTGTCCATATTACCTGCTGGGAGTAGTCCCCTCCTGAAGGATCCTCTTGTCTGGGACATGTACTAAAACATTACTAGGGGGAGTAGTAACAGTTTCCCACTACGCATGATCATGATGCAGCCTCAACCCCCTGTTCTGGCCCCATGTAATTCAGCAGCAAACATGCAGTCAGAAAACCCTCTAGCTGAAGAATGGTGGGTGAATTGATGAGGAGGTGTCAACCGTGTTGGCCACCGACAGCCTTGGTGACATGCTTACACTGCTGAAGACAAGATGCTGGGCTAGACAGATTTGTGACATGATACAGTACCATTGATTCTTATGTTCCAACTCTAATATTTTTCTTTAGAATTAGGTTTGTTTCTATGTTGTTTATTTTGGCTTTCTCTTGCTCAGTGACAGAGATCGTTGGTTCTGATCAGAGGATTGTTGGAATCGTGATTCAGATATTCTTTACCCTGGGAATTATAATTCTCCCTGGAATTGCATATTTGATTCCCACCTGGCAGGGGATCCAGCTGGCTATTTCACTGCCCAACTTCCTCTTCCTGCTCTACTATTGGTAATGTTGCAGTCATTACTCTTTATTGCTATTGCTATTCAAGCACTTAGAGTCTCCTGCTGTGGTCCCAAGTCTCCAGAGTGGATGATGTAGGCTAGGAAGAAGATATCTGCATATCATTGATTTTGTCATTTACAATTCCTTATTAGTGAATTGCAGACATACATTACTTCTGTTTTTCTGCCCAGAGTTTGCCTGCCTGATCAGCTGCAGCTGGGCCTTCACAGAACCCCGCGCTGTTTATAAGGTTAACCTGATTAAAGTCTGCTTTTCCCATCAGCCATGAGACCCTGCTTGTACTTCTCATTAGCTATTCAGTTCAAGTCTGGACTTACCCCACAGGTGCCATGAGCTGGGCAGTATAGCTAGTGAGAAAGCAGAGCGCTATACCATGGTTAACACCTCTCTCAGTGTGGTTGTCCTTTGGGCTGGATCCAGCAAAACTAACCCATATACCCTCTTCCTGCGCATTGTTTCTTCAAGTATTGCCTGCTGTGAACTTTTAAATTGTGAATCATCTTAACCCTAGGCTAGCAGAAACTGAAACACCCACCAGTAGTATTGCATTGTGTTCAGTTTATAAAATATGTATACATTTGAGTGTGTGTGTCTATCTTATAATGATAAAGCTAGAAGTTTCCTGATCTGCCTACATGTTACCACATGTGCTTAGTGTTGACTTTTATTGTTCACTGCTGTTCTACAGGCACCTTCTTTGCTTATTGGGTGTCAACTTTTGACAACCATTGTGCAAATACAATGGTTAGATTTCTTATTTTTCAGCCTTGACAGGTATTGATATAGTCTATGTTCCTCTTTCTTGCCCACAATGATCAAACATTCCATAGGAGACTGACTGGAAAAGAAGTCCTCAAAAGAGTTTCTGTATCCCAAAGACTGAAAAATCAGTGTGTTTTGTGTTAACCCAGGGTAAAAGACAAAACTTTGGTTTACTCATGATGTTACAGGGTAGAACCCCTGTTTATGAATTCTGTGTTCTTACAGGGTGGTTCCTGAATCTCCACGTTGGCTCCTGACTCGCAATAAAGGAGAGAAGGCATTAAAAATCATGCGCAACATTGCAAAACACAATGGGAACTTTCTTTCACCACATTACTCCGAGGTACTGTCATCTGTTTGAGCTAGAGGTTTTTCTAAACTTTCTTAAACTTTGGAAGGTTCAGTGGTGTTAAGATGCATTCTTTTTAAGTGATGGACAACATTCTTGAAGTGTCACACCAGAACAAGATTGTCAGACCCGCACCTACTTTGTTAATTGCAAGATGGTAAAAGTGAACTGGCTGGAAATATATGAACTGAAAAGGTGAAGCTTGCAAAACAATGAATTGGGTCTTTTTATTTGCAACACTCCTATTTTAAAAACTTGTGGGAAATATCAGAAACTAGCCTGAGGGCCAATGGTATTTCACAGCAGCTGCCATTTTAGCTGATGGGATGTGTGGAGATAGCAGGATTCACTTTCCTGGCTCTCTTTATAGAATTCTTTTTTACAACTCAAAACAAAGATGAAATTAGAATTTAAGGATAAATTTGCTTCCATCCCAACAGGGGCAAAATATGCTGCAAAATTCACAATCATGGCAGCTCTGTCTGAGGTTGCTATTTGCAAAACAGGACAATGTATGTTAGAGTTACAGTCCTTTGTCAAGCGTTCTTGACAGAAAGGACTGATGCATTTCAAATAACACTGTTGTGTCATTGCAGTATTTGGCTTTTTCTGTGCTGGGTAGCAATATCTGGCTCTCAGACTGTGATTGCTTGGCATTTGCCTTACGGTTCATTGAGAACACATGTGGACAACTAGAATGATCATTAAGGTCCCTTCCAATCCAAGCCATTATATGATTCTATGATTTCTCTGCTGGGCACCCCAGAGCAGAATGCAGTACTCCAGTTGGGGTCTCACTTGCGTGGAGCAGAGGGGCAGAATCACCTCCCTCACCCTGCTGGCCACACTGCTTGTGATGCAGCCCAAGATAAAATTGGCTTTCTGGGCTGCAAGTGCACATTGCTGGCTCATGTCCAGCCTCTCATCCACCAGCACCTTCAAGTCCTTCTCAGCAGGACTGCTCTCAATCTGCTCATTCCCCAGCCTGTATTGATACTGAGCATTGCCACAATTCAAGTACAGCACCTTGCAGCTGGCCTTGTTAAACCTCAGGAGATTATGAAAAGACATAGTTCTATTGAAGTGACTCCAGAGGAGGGCCATGAAGATGATCAGAAGGCTGGAGCATCTCTCCTATGAGGAAATGCTGAGAGAGCTGGGCTTATTGAATCCAGGGAAGTGAAGTCTCCGGGGAGACCTTAGAACACCTTCCAGTAACTAGAAGAGTCCTACAGGAGAGCTGGAAGGACTTTTGTCAAGGGCATGAAGTGACAAAACAAGCGGGAATGGCTTCAAACTGACAGAGGGCATTTTTAGATTAGATATTAGGAAGAAATTCTTTACTGAGAGGATGGTGAGGCACGGGAACAGATTTCCCAGAAAAGATGTGGATGCCCCACCCCTGAAAGTGCTCAGACTGAACAGGGCTTTAAGCAACCTGGTCTAATAGAAGGTGTCTCTTCCCACGACAAGGGGTTTAAACTAGATGATCTTTAATGCCTCTTCCAACCCAAACCACTGCATGATTCTATGATATTGTCTTTGGCTAGGGTATATACACCGGTGAGATTCTCACATCCAAGTCAACAATGCCCAGTGCTGAGCGTGGCCCAAGACATGTAGCAGGAAAGTTGTGCAGCAGCAGTTCACCTTCCATGTTCAGCCCTGCATTCCTACACCCGCTTCCTCTCTCTAAACATTGGCATTTTCAAAGCATCATGTCAGAAAGATGTGTGTCTTTCCCTACTTTTTGTTTTAAGTTGTATTTAATTTTTTTTCAAAAGTGTCTATGCTTATGACCCTAAGCCACTCACAGCTTCAGCAGATTTACCTCCACACAGACAGATCTGTGCTGGATCCGTTCCTGGATGTTTTTAATGTAGAATGCCTGTCATCCTTTGTGCCATGCCCAGAGGAAAGAGAGCATCTCTAGGAAGCACATTAGTAGTGGATCGAGTGTATTTCTCACATTAACTCATGTCAGACTTATCTTTCACGAAGCAACTCCAGAATTTCCAGCTAAGTGATGCATGTGTGGAGGGACAGAGAGAAGTGAGAAGCCATAGGCATTATCCATCAATGCACTTTGGCTCAGATTTTCCAATATGTCTGTATCCATTTCATTGGCCAAGTCCCTTACACGGCTATGGATGTAGCAGCTTTGAGTTTTTGTTGGCATGCAGAAACCACAGATGACCTTTGTATTAAAAAAGGTAAACATTTGCTGCTTTTGCTCTGTGACAGCACTGGTACAGTTCAACTCCAGCCAGAACTCATTAAGTCAAGTGCAAATTATAGACTCTTCTTTTCCAGTTGCTTATATTTATCCTAGCATGGGGATTTTTTTCAAACTAATTTTCTAATTCTTGGTCTTTGTCCAAACCCAGAATGAACTGGAACCAGTTGAGTAAGAGCTGCTTCTTAAGACACTTGTGGATCAAAATCCCTCCCTTTATATACAGATATATACTTTTTCCTACTATATTAATGTATCTAGACATGTATTTCTTTTATACATGAACATACATATGTAAGTAATATAGACATGCATGGATGTACTGTCCCATGAAGAATTAAGCATATGTGTAGAACTATGTATCTTTAAAAATTATTGTGGAAAATCTGATACGTAATTTTGCTGGAACAAAAAAATGTGAGGGAAGTTGGTTATAAAACTTCATCCAGGGTTTTCAGATGGTGTATCTTTAGAAACATGGGCCCAGTCACTGAATTCCTGACTGCGCTAATGTGAATAGCAAAGCTCTTCTTGACTTCAAAGAACAAAAAGAGGATTTTGTTTCCCCTACAAAGAGTTGACTCTCCATAGGGATTTTTTAGTCCATCCATAAAAAAGTGCTCAGTCATGCTTGGGGTTATTATGACTTTATTAAGACATAAAAATAAAAGTAGCAGTTGTGCTGAGTGTATCTTTAGTCCTTTGGAAAACTAAAACCATATTTGCACAGTGTCACAACTGATGGCTGGCAGCCCATTCGTATAAACAATAGACATGGCAGCTTTATAACCGTACTATGAGAGAGTCCAAGAGCAGTGCAGAAACCCAGCAACCTCAGCCTGCCTCACAAAGAGCTCTGGCATGTAGCAGAAGTGGCAGTGCTTTGAAGAAAACTTCTGGCTGTGTTTACAGTAGAAAAGCAAGAGGGAGTAGAAAGGAGGTTCAAACAAATGTGGGGCTTATCTGTCTTAAAAAGCTTTGTGTCACTCATTTATGAAAAAGTCATATGTAAAAACATCCAGCCAAATCTCACTGAAAAGCAGCTGTGCCACTTTATGATATAAAAAACAAATAAAGGTGAAATCTTTGGGCAAAAGCCATGTTCAGCACTGTGCTGGCGTATTTTAAGACCCTTGGAATTTCACTAGTTGAATATTTTGCAGCACCCAAGCATTGTCACAGATCTGCACTTTCACTCCTGTTTTCTTCCTGCTGCCCAGCTGTGCCACCAGTGACGTTTCTAAGCCCATTGCTTGCTGCTCACGCCCTCTCTCCCTGCTTCCCTCAACCCATTACTTTGCCCTTCCTGCCACAGTCTCCTCCTCTCTCCCACCTCTGCCAGAAGGCATTTCTGCTCCCAGTGACCCTGATGTGGCAATGACCGCTTATTGCCTTCCAAGGAAGTCCAGGCCTACCTTTCTCAGTTTACAGAAGGAAATAATTTTTCCATTCTCAAGTTAAGATTGGGGATTATTTTATTGTTTTTTTACATGGCCATTATTAAGGAAGCCCATGGCTGTATCCAGTTAAAAGCTATTCCCATGTCTGTGTGCTGCTCTGGAGTGCTATAAGCAGCAAACTGGCTCATCAGCACCTTTACTCATTGGACTGGATTATTGCTGATCCCTGTGTTCACACAGGAACTCTGCCCCACTGCCTTGACTGACTCCTGACAGCTGACTACTGCTTGCTTGTCTCCTCAGATCACTATTAGCAATCAGGAAGTCAGCAACCCTTCCTTTCTCGACCTGGTAAGGACTCCACAGATGAGGAGGTGCACGCTTATCCTGATGTATGCCTGGTGAGTGCCCATTTCAGTCCAATTTGTTACAAGGCTGGTGGGTTTTGAAGAAAGATTTCCTTTTGACTTTTAGGGTCTCTCCATCTGCTTACAATAATTTATTTGCCTCTCAACACTTTTTCCCCTTTGCTGTTTAGGTTCACAAGTGCCCTAATCTACCAAGGGCTTGTCATGCGCCTAGGAATTGTCGGCGGAAACCTCTACCTAGACTTCTTCATCTCAGGAGCTGTGGAGCTGCCTGCTGCTTTCCTAATTATAGTGACAATTGATCGTGTTGGCCGGCACCTGCCCTTTGCAATAAGCAACATTGTGGCAGGCATTGCCTGTCTCATTACTGCCTTCTTGCCAGAAGGTAATTCCCTTTCCACTGTCAGGCTCTTGAGGTCAATGACAGAAGTCTTGCTGACACCCCCTAAGCAAGCACAGCAAGCCACACAAAATTGCAGATTTCCCCCTGGTTCCCACTTCTGTATGTCTCCCAGAAGAGCTATCACACGATGAGTGGATGCTGTCTGCACCATGCTCCTCCTGTGGCAGCTCCCCCAGCCCAGGTCATGGCAATTCAGGCACAGAGGGCCTGCTCACCATGTTGTCTGCTGGCTCTGCCAGCATCATTTCCTATATGTTAAAAAAATAAAAAGGTCCTGCTGGGACAGCAGGGAGTGGGGACTGTTGATCTCTTGGAGCTAGGGCTGTCACAAGAGGAGAGAACAAAGAGGGGCACTGGGGAATTACTCCTGCAGGACACCTTCCTCCAGCACCTTCCTGTATTTTGGACCATGCCATATGCTGAGCATGGAGCATCAGGTCTGAGGTTAGAGCAGGAGCATCATGTGGGGGTGATGTGGCCTGACTGAGGAGGAGAAAGCAGTGGCCTGGGGCCAGCAGCTTGCTGCCACCAGACTTCTCCTAGTGGTGGTGAAGTGCTGAGGGGACCCTGTAGAGGTGAGGGGAGGACAGCCTGCGTATTAAGATACTTGCAGATGGGACACCTGAGGTACAAGTCCTGCTTTCAAGAAAAGTGTGTTTGTATAGATGGAAAAAGCTGAACCAGGAGCTTGTGAGAGCCACATCACGCTGGGTCGCTCGCACAGTTCGAGTCCCCTGGCAGAGGGAGGAGCCACACGGACATCACCCTCACCTAGGGGTTCTGAAGGACTTAGGGGGTGCCAGGAAGACAACATGGATTTGTTTTGTTCTTTCCAGCCTTTGCTTTTCTTACTCATGTTTTGAAAACAAAACTTTTCAGGGCAAAGGCAGTGTCTCACAACATGGAATGAAATTTGATGGGGGTTTGTTTGGTTGTTTTGGAAGGGAAATAAACCCAAGTGTCTCAGTTTTGTTCAGAGCAAACTGAAATGTTTTCTTGTTCTTCCTGTTGAAGTTTTGAGAAAACACAATCCCTGCCAGCACCATCTTCAGTGGTGGAACTCCCCTTCACGCTGGGTTCAGGCTTGTTGTTTCACTTGCCTCCCCTTCTGCCTAGTTGTGGTGAGACCATGCCCAGTAGAGCTTGAGCAGAGCCAGGAGAGATGGGCAGAGCCAACAGGGCAATGTCCCTGCACCAGTCCTGTCATGTGCAAAGACAAGCACCAGAGGAAGGAAGGGGAGGATGGCCAGGAGTAGATTATTAGGAGTGGGTCTAATGTGCACTGGATAGACAAATTACAAAAGGTAGGTAGGTGGTCTGCTCTAGGGAGAATTATTTTACTGCAACATCCCTGGAGGTTTTTAAAGGATGTGTAGATGTGGCACTTATGGACATGGTTTAGTGGTGGATTTGACAGTGCTTGACTAATGGTTGGCTCAATGGTCTTGAAGACCTTTTCCAATCTAAATGATTCTATGATTCTATGCACTTTTAGTGGTAGCTTCCTTGTGGTCAGAAGGCCTTTTGAGGTGACTCAACAGTGTTTCTTACAGCATAATATCCCTACATAACTAAATAATCATTTCCAGAGCAAAATTTGAATGTGATGATGGAAGTTTATAATGTTCATTCTCCCACCCATGCTGTTATGCCCCACCAGCATCCTGAATCAATCAACTTAAGTGATTTCTAATTCTACAAAGCAGCCTCACATGGCACTCAAAAGCAATAAATGCCAGTATAGATTGATATCTACAGCAGTGGCCTTTCAGTCTGATTTGCACTGATCCAGTGTTCTGTGGTATAACTTCTGCTGACAGAGCCTGGGGCTTTCAGAAATGCTCTGCTGGTGTGGCAAAGCACACTTCACCGACATTTGTTTTTGAATGAACAGATATCCCATGGCTCAAAACGACAGTTGCCACACTGGGAAGACTGAGCATCACAATAGCTTTTGAAGTCGTCTATCTAGTGAACAGTGAACTGTACCCTACAACACTGAGGTATGCCAAAAGCTCCCAGAAGTCTTTCAACTTTTCACTCTGCTTTTCTGTATTTCCTGTTTCACTGCTGTTTAAGTAAACTTGGTTTTCTTCAGAGTTTCCCAGCTGAATGAATAGTGATTACTCAATGTGGTTGGCATATGCTGATGAGATAATTTTGGAGATGAGTCTACATTCTACTCCTTAAACTTCTGGTTAATCTGTTTAGTAGCACCTCTCTAATATCTGGTACTTTTTGTCTTTTGCAGAAACTTTGGTGTTTCCCTGTGCTCAAGTCTCTGTGACCTAGGTGGGATCATAGCCCCATTCCTGCTTTTCCGACTAGCAGCCATTTGGTTGGAGCTACCTCTAATTATTTTCAGTAAGATTTGATATAAAATGTACTTTTGGTTTAAACATCCTCCTCCTAACAGGGCTTTTCTTTTGGGGCAAAAGTAGTGTGCAGGCTCATCTCCCCTTCAGAGCAGCACCTCTCAACCTTCATGCCTAGAGCAAGACGCTGAATGGCTAATCGGTGAAATGTGTGTGATTTCAACCCACAGACTAGAAAAGCTCAGGTCTGCTTGGATAACTTTGCTGAAGAAGCAGAAAAAAACCTATGTGAGGTGCTTTAAGACTGAGAAACCTTGTAGCTAGGTTCTGTAATTGCTGAGAAGTAAGCTTAGGCTGCCACGAACAGAGGTTGATGACCTTTAAAAATTACTTACTTTGAGTTTTTTAGTAGGTATAGTTATGACTATAGTTGTATTATCTATAACTTTGTATTCCTGCCAAATTTGTTCCCTCAGTTCCATTTTGGAAAAAAAAAAAGAGTCATCTGGAGTAATATATGAAAAAAATTAGATTAGTAATTTCCAACTAGAACATGGGAGTCTGTGCCTGAACCAGAGTTTGAGATAGATGTGACTGAGAAAAATCAAAATTGACAGGATAGACTAAGAAGGGAAATTGGTGCTAATGACAACTTTAGCTAAAAAAAAAAAGATTGGAAAGACAGATTTTTGACTTCTAAGGTCTCCCTTTAGGGAGATAAGGCTTCAAATGAACTAGCTCTCAAGTGATTTTGTAATAGGTTAAATTAATGTAGCATAAAGGTGTTTGATTAGAATAGGTTAATCAGAAACTGACACACTTAAAAAATCTCACTTCAAACATAATCTGAGTCAACTTTTCTCAGTAAGTAAAACCTGAAAATAAAGAAGTATCAAATTTCTTACTGCTTTTCTATTTCTTCAATGTCTGTTTTAGGTATTCTTGCAGTTGTCTGTGGGCTTCTAGTATTGCTTTTACCAGAAACAAAGGGAATCTCATTACCAGAGACAGTGGAGGATGTGGAACAGCTTTCAAGGTATGAGGTGTATTTTCTTACTTCTATTTGGGTGAGGTTTCCTGAGGGTGTTCTCCTCCAGTTTTGCCAACTATTAAAAATTCTTGATGTTTTCCAAGTGTCAAAGTAAATTCCCTAGTTAGGTTGATGTTATGAGCTATTGAGTTTGCTCAATAGAAACCTGAGCTTTTCAGTACCTCTAAGGATGGTTGTTAAAAAATGTTTGGAGATAAAAATCTGTATTTTTCTCATGGAGACACAAGGTTGTGCTATGCATTTCTGGAAGCAGAAAGTAAGTGTGCAAGAGAGATACTGCAAAGCATAGCCTGCAACTCTCTGCCTGAGAAAACCAACCATTATCTCAATCAAAGCATACTAAGAAGTGCCCTTTATCGTGGAAGCAATTCCAGAATTAGTGAAGTCATTGAAAAGTCTCATATGCGATGGATTTATAGCTGAAGAATAGTAGGCACAACTTTCCTATTCCTGGTATAGAACAAGCCAGACTCTTTACTGCACTGCAGACATGTAAGAAACATTTATGCCTTGGCTAAATATTTTGAGTATCTAATGCTATATATTAATGTTTCAAGCAGAGGCTTTGAATATTACATCAACAACTTTTGTGTGATTCAAGGTGCAAACTAAAGAAAAGGAAATTTTCTATGCAAAAATTAAATATTTCAGTACTGCAGCTTGGACTGTAATTGAACTATGTATTTTCCCATTTCTTTCACATTTATATTCCTCTCCCCTTCTGTTTCTTCAGTCATTTTGGAAAACATGGCAAGAAACGGAAACACCAGGACACCAACTCTTATATTTGACCTTTGAAGGACAGCACTGAGCAAAGAACTGTCTTCCCATAGTGGGAATTTGTTCTTGACCTGCCACCACTTCAAAATTTGCTGCAGAATATGGATTAAACTTCATATTCTTCTTCTAAGCATAAGGACATTTAAAACAAGTAGTGTATTTTTCTATGAATATGGAATAAATACTTTTTTTTCTGAGTACATTATCTGCAAGAAGGGATCATTTTGTGGTTCTTGGTAAAGAATAGAACAGCTTTAAAAAGATACACTATCCGGCTCACTCAGCTTGTATTTATTTCTTTATGTTTTTGAGCCATGTTTTCATTATTTTTTATTCGGATATACATTTGGGTGGGGAAGGTTTGAGATGGTACTTCTTGATTAAGATTTAGATGACTTTGAGGAGGAGAGGATGAGTATTTCAAATTGTTCCCTTTTGCCCCTGAAGAATCTGGACAAAAAAAAGATATGATGGCTCAGGAAGGAGAGTAGTGATCAGAGTGTCTCTTTCTCTGGTTGGGAGGGATGGGAATCAGCAGTGTGCATCACAAGAACCTCTTGGGTCTGATCGTCATCCACAGGGACCCTTTGCAACAAAAGCCCTGCCTCTCTCCCTTTTCAAGGGCTCTCTGAAATGTGACAGCTGTCCTCCTCCTCACCTTTCCAGGGGTTTATGTAGGTGCCATACCCTGTACAGGGCGTTAACTCTGCAGATCAGATTGTCCTGCTGCTCATTAGTGCCTTCCACTAGACCCAGCTGGGGTTCATGTGACACCCCATTGTCCTGTCCCCCTGGCCATATCTCTGAGGGAGGGGCTTCTGCCTGCTCTCCCCTGTTGGATGGTTTTCCAAACCTCTCCTTCAAGAGCATGCCTATTTTTTCCTTTCCAAATTATACTCTCTACCCATCCCTACAAACCAAATTCCTTCACCCTCACCACTGCCAAGGTAACCTGAAATTTCTGTCTTCTGATTGTTATTATTATTTATCTTCTTTCTGTCTTGGAGACAAATTATTTGGGTTGTTGACAGGGGTGTTAAGCTTGAAAGATGGACAGGGATGAGACAGGAGCTTTGCTTATTGAGGGAAGTGTTAACTGGTCCTGGCTGTTTGAAGCTGACACATAGCAAAATAACTTGACTCTCTGGCTCTGCAAGCAGGTACCAGGGACAGACTACCTTCCCTTTCTGCTGTATGACCTTCATCAAGCATTGGGTTCTGGCCGCTGACTGGTAAACAATACACTCATTACTGGGAAGGACTTGAAAAGCTGTGTTGTTCAAAAGGTTACCAACAGAGAAATAAATAAACAAAAGAAAGTCAATGAGGTATTGTAAAGGATCTTGTAAGCTCAGAAAATAACATATTTGGCATAAGCAAATACAGGACTGAGTTTTGAGGGTTCATATCACAAATAAGTAGAGCTACATTACAGTCAGTGAAACTGAATGACTGCTGCTCCTGTCTCACCATTCTAGGAACAGATACAGGCAGGTGCCTGCCCAGGAGGACTTCCTGTACTGTGTATTTCAACAGCTCTCAACCCTCCCTGCCTTTTCTCAGCAGCTGCCCTTATCATCAGCCTTGCTGGAAGAAAACAGGACCTTTAACACTAATCTCAGCCTAATGTTTGCACACTTTAGGCAGTTAGTGATAAAGGCCTGTCTTTCAAGGCTGTTTCTGACTTCCTCTGAGGCAGAGTAAAGGTCAATGGGATGCTTAGCAAAAGTCACTAGTGACCGAGAGATATGAAATTAAATAAGCATCTCACAATATATCTGGCTAATCTAGAAGACAACCCAAAACTGGAGCTACTGCTATAGGGGAAAAACTTCTACACCAACACATTCTTCTGTAGGTAGCCAGAGACGAGCTGCTAGCTGGCAGAGACCAGCCCTGAACTGGAAGCTGTGGGCTTGCTCTGGCCATGCACTGAGTCTCAGTGCAGGGTGCAGACTGCAGGCATTGGGATGCAGAACTCATCCCTGCCTTCTCTGCACCCAGCCAGCCCACACCACAGGCATGGCCCTGACACATGACACATTTATTTTTTAAAACTTGATTTTGTAGAGGACAGCACAAAAAAAGCATGTGCATGTGTTTTGACTGCTAAAATGACAGCAGTTAGTGACTTCAGGTGAAATTTGTATTTGGTAATTGCTCCTGTGCTAACTCTTGGCGGTAACAGAGGGTTTTTGTAAGTCAAAAAATTCTCCCATTCGATGAGCATTTGTTGTGGTTAAGCTGTTGTGGGTGAGAGAGGACAGGTGAGGCTGTGGAAGCACAGAGACAGCTTCAATGAGTGGGAACCCCAGAAGAAACCAGCTGCACAGAGGTGCATGCATGTGGGTATGCAGATCACAGGACAGGACATTGGTGTAAAAAAAGTCATTCTAAATTTTTATATGCCTCAAACCACTTAATACATATGAGAAAGTCCTACAAACTTCTCAGGAGGCACATCAGTGTTCTCCTCAGCTGCATGGTTGTTGTGACTCAGCTCACCCAGTGAGAGGCACTGCAAGTAGGGACCAAACTGTCAGCTACGGTTGTCTTGCCTGTGTATACTTTGGAGGCTCATTGAGAGATGTGGGATACACAGCAGATCACAAGGGATCACCTTGCTGTCACCAAAGGCACATGAACAACGTGACTACAGAATCCCAGGAGCTGTGTTCTTCCTACAGCAAAGAGGTTCCTCGGGCCAGCAAACAGGTGAATGTGCTGTTTGGTTAAAATATACCGCTGCCACCAAATGTGCTGGGTTCCTTCATGTAGTCTGTACAAATGGTTAGTGATAAGTGGCAAATTTTATTGCCTCTGACACTCTTGCAGAGGGAAAAGATCAGCTGGCACTCTTTGAAAGGTTATGAGGTGGGACTTCTGTAGCTGTTCAGGCATGTCCAGATGTTTCTAGTCAGTTTGGCAAGGACGTCAAGGCCACTGATGTATTTGCCTACAAGCTAGAGACTTAAGCAGATATTAACTGTGCTTTCAAGAGTTCACATCTGAGAGCTTAACAAATCAAAGACCAAGCTGCAACACAGAATTTCTGTTGTCAGGGAAGTTCAGTGCAGATTTCTTGGCTGGCTTAATGATGGAAGTGAATATATATGGAAAATACACAGGAGGGTATTTATACTCAGTGAATGCTGCAAGCAACATAGGTGGGTGGAGCACACTATCAGAGCTGTTCCTGTTCAGGAAGCAATGCCCTGAGAAGATTGCATCTCCCAGAATCAGACTCCAGATATAGTTCAGACTCCAGACAAAGAAGCTACAAAAATTGTCCTGCCACCTGATTATGCTTTAGAGTTCTCATATGTACATGCCTACAAAAAAATAAAGGCAATCTAAAAATGTCACGTAGCTTGGCATGCCTGGGAGTGGACCTCTGCACTGCAGAAAATGGACAAGACAACTCCCACCTCAGGAAGTAGCTGTGTTACTTGGAGTACACTCAGCATACCCTGGGGATGCAGGAGGAGCCCATGCAGAGACAGGAGTCCCCAGATGCCTGTGGGGTGCTCCCTGGCTGATACGCAAGGGGTGCAGGGTGAGAACAGGAGTTCAGAGAACAGGAGTTCACAGCTAGCAAGTGTTTAACTTTGGCACGTATGAGTCAAGCTTTTCCTGGAAACCATTTCTAAAGGTTTAAGCTTTTTATAACCACAGACATGTGTACATTGTTTTCTTTTAGAGAAGAAAAATGTACATCTAACAGTTATGTAGTAGATAAAGTTGTACAATGAAACAAATGGGTACTATGGGCAACACAATTTTATAATACATTAAATGCATTGTCATTACTTGTGGTAATGATTGACAGCTATTTCTCTGTCTTTAGTATGGGCTGACTTCTGAGTGAGGCTATTTTTCATTCACTGCTTTATGTCTTTGATGCAACATTTGTACTTTTGCTGATTAGATTTCCATGTCAATAAAAAAATATGAAAATACAACAAAAATCTGCCTGCTTCTTTTTTTTTTTTTCCCATCACATGTGTTGAAAAAAATACATCTAATAAAGCTTTACATACATATAAGACACGAGATTCTTCTTTAGGTTGTTGCATCAAATTGGTAAGAGGCTCAGACAACTCACATAAAATAAAAATTATTCTCCTTTCTTCATTTGTTGGAAGCGCAATATCTTGGGAAATGATGACCTTAGAAGAAAACGTCATTGTAGAACCTAATGTAAGATCAAAATGTAGGTGTCCAGTTAGAGTTAAGGTCGGGATTTTTGACATGGAATCCAGAGGTAAGTCTATTGTCTAACATAGCAAACCACAGAACATACAGAAAGAGGGTAACACACTGTCAGTTGGGTTTCTTGGCAATAACTGTTACTTTATGGCAATTTTAAATCGATGATCATATTTATTTGGCTTTCTTATGAATGATTGTAGCGTTAATATTGCACTTGGCATCTTGTATTTCAGACGTGCATACTTCTTTCCAGGAGAGGGCAGTCCATCCCCAGGATCAGTTACTTTCCATTACACTTCTAATCCAAGGAATATAGTTGGAGACTCGAACATAAACACCAGGTTTCATGGGTTGGGCACAGCCAAGGCCCCAAGAGGTGACTCCATGTTGAACAAATTTATCTTGGTTCAGACAGACTAGAGGTCCTCCACTGTCCCCCTAAACAGAGAAAGAATAGGATGATTCCTTCAGGGACAGACCCATGTAAAAGAGTGGCCTTCTCACAGGAGGCACAGAAACCAAAGTACCTCTTACATGTGAGGGCTGCACAAACTGTAAGGAAACACTGGAGTTCTAGCCAGACAAGGGGTCTCTATGCATGTTGTTGAATACTTTTGTAAAGTCATCTCTTCACATCACCCAGGCATTACAATGAGTTTTGGAGTAAGGGGATTTGTTGAGAAGGAATCTGGTTGCCCTTATTAACTTAATCTGAGCTTCCTCCCTTGGTCCCTTTGCTGAGGTCTTCAGGGCTTCCTGTTGTTACTAGATGATCCAGTGGCACTGACACTTGGAAATTAGTGGTTCCTTTGGCCTTTGTTTTGCCTGAGTGGCCTGCTCCCCTTCATGGTTCTTTGACTGCTAACAGAGGTGTCTCAGTTCATTAACTGAGCTAGCCTGGATATTGGAGGTGGCCTAGCTGAGGCAAGCAAAGTGGTCTGGGAAAAAAAAATCAGACCATCTGTCAATCTAAGTTGGCTTCCATACACCTGGCTTGTGCAGCTGTGTGTTACCATGTGCTCTGTGGTTCAGGCTTATCTGAAAAACTGCCTGCCCTGCTTCCTAGCAGCAAACAAGGGAGTAAGGGAAGAGCAGAATCCATGCGCATTTTTCAGTTTAGATGCCATGTGGTGTGCTAACATCCCAAGGAAATTTCTGGGCCTGGCCTCTAAAGCCTAGAAAGCAAAGCACTGCTTGATTTGAATGTGCTTGCAACCAAAGCACAGAATCACAGAATATTCTGGGTTGGAAGGGACCCACAAGGATCACTGAGTCCAGCTCTTCAGTGAATGAAGAGCCTCTACAGGGATCAAACACACAACCTTGGCACTATTAGCACCCTGCTCTAACCCACTGAGTGAATCTCACTGTCTCTGATGCTTACAAACTTTCTTACCTGACAGGTATCTGTGCCACCATGAATATTCCCAGCACAGAGCTCATTCTTTTTGACTCTACCATTCAAAAATTCAGGGCGGTTGCATATTTTATTCTCAATTACAGGAAATCCAGTTTCCTTTAAGAGGCCAGTACCGCCGGTTCCTTTGCAAATGAAAACAAAACCAAAAGAAATGAATGACAAAGGCAATTATCATATTCACAAAATAAACATCAGGATATGGATGAGCAGTAAAATAAGTGTAGTGTTTATGCACTGTGCACATACTTCCCACGCATAATATGAAGATATACCAAAATCGGTAAGCCTGATCAGTATTATGGTAC
>JAWWMO010000121.1:57632570-57655891 GCA_035047845.1 Dendrocincla fuliginosa
TATGCACTGTGCACATACTTCCCACGCATAATATGAAGATATACCAAAATCGGTAAGCCTGATCAGTATTATGGTACTTATCACCCTGTACCACCCAGCAACATCCACATAGCACTGATTGACTTTCCTGCTGTCACACCACATCCATGTGGATCCAGTATCCCCTGATACTTGTGGGAGTCATTCTCAAGAAATTTTTTCTCTATATTTGAATTTTCTGTGGAAGAAATGAGGTAGGAAGTAAACAGTTGGAAATGGCATGATGGGCAAGGAGACAGAGTAGGTACTGATGCACTTCTCAGCCAAGACAGAGTGGGAGGTATTGAAAATGAGGATTATATTTGCGTGAGATGTGAACCAGGCTGGTTGGGAGGAAGAATCATTCAAGAAAATGATTAAACTCACATTTATCTGATCAAGAAATAACTTAAATATAGAAAACTATCCTTGATAGGGTAAAAGCCCACTTTGGGGAAAAGTGTAGTGAACTGAGAGAGAAGAGTTAGTGGCTCCTTAGTTCTGATACTCCTCTTTCAGTATTGGTTTAGAGGGTTTTTGTTTACATGGCACTGAAGGACTTAGGAAAATCTATATCAGCCGGAGAGACTGGAAAAAATGGCAGTCCCTGATGACTTTAGCGAAAGAAGTTTTTCATTAGTAGCTTGCGCGGGGCACAAAGAGAATACAGTTTGGATACCAGTATATACCAGTCTCCAAATCCTGAGCTTTTAGATTTGTTAATGCTGCCTCACCTCTTGTATCCCCCCAGCCAGTCACATAGCACTCTTCTCTTCCTCCTAACACAGCATTTTCTTTTGGTAAACAAACTGGGATTACATGATCATTAATGTCTGCTGGGCTGAAAGAAACAAACAGGAACAATCATTAGCACAATTTTACTGATACCACCTTCAGGTGTCTAGAAAGACTATATGCATTCAGTCATCTATCTTCAGCATCCTTTGCTTCAGGTAAGGGTTTTTCCTGATGTGCAAAACTATTTTTGTTTAGGCTCGAATCCCTCAGAAAATGATATGCAAAAGGAAAAGGTAGTCAACAAAACCTAATTGCAAAGCTATTAGAAAGAGTATGAATTAGTGGCACTTAACATATGCTAAATGTGTTAGCTTGCTCTGCCTGCATCCAGTCTGATTATAAATCACTTTCCAATACAATATTTAGCACACAGCAGAATCAAGTCCATCTGACTTGCCTTCAGGTGGGTGCAGCTAAGGCTCGTTTACAAAGCCACATTATTACACTGAACCTGCATCTGTTTCGGACCTGCACTGAAGCCACAGAAATCAAAGCCCAAGGACCATATGTTCATATCAGCTTGCAGCTCTATGGACATACTCTGTTTGGTTGTACAGTTCCACAGAAAGCATTTCTGATGAATGAAAACAGATGCAAGAAGGGCCATGCTGGGTATTGAATCAAATGTGCATACTCTGCCTGCACACTGTCTGGATCCAAGGGAAAAGGAAATCTTCCCACCACAGCATGGAAACAGCACGGACTGTCATCAGGCTAATATTGCATGTTTCAATCCTCATTATCTTTTCAAAATAGAAGCATGTAGAAACAGACTGAAAGTTCCTCTAGTCATTACATCCTCCAATTCTGCTGCCACTGTCTCACCTCCCAGCAGCTGGCTCCCAGCACTTTGCCAGCCTGAGACAGTGTCCCTAGCCTTCCTCCCCTTCTAAGGCAGCCCTCTCACTTTCTGAAGCCCTGGAGCTTCTACAGAAAGAGAACCGAGAGAGGATCTTAAATCACTAATTGAATACACATTTCTTCAACACCAGCAGAAACCACTTTTTAGTCAACTTGTCCCATCAGAACAAGGTGAAAGGGTACCTGCTGAGTTTTAGCAGCGCAATGTCTGCTCTGTGTGGCTCCTTGAACAATTTCTCAACATCACGTTTTTGTACTGATGGCTCTGATGCTGCTTCTCTGTGTAATCCAAGGTATACTCTATATGCAGCTGGCCGTGAGGACCTATTGGAAAAGATTGCACATGGTGACCTTATGGATACACACCCAGAACATAACCACTTATGTTATTGGGTACCTTGTTCTGTCAAAGCCAGATAGCCAGCTTTGGTGTAAACTTAATCCCTTACTACAACACACAAAATCAAATTGGCAAAAGTTATCACAGTCACTGTTTTTCAGTAAAAACTCAGCTTTAATGAATGACAATTAGACTTGGCTCAATTAGAATCATAACACCATAGAAACAGAATCCACTAAGTTGGAAGGAATCCATCAGGATCATCGAATCCAACTCCTGGCCTATGCAGGACACACCAAGAATCACACCATCTGCCTGAGAGCATTGTCCAAATGCTTCTTGAACTTCCAGACAGGCTTGATGCTGTGATCTCTTCCCTGTGGAGGCTGTTCCAGTGCTCAGTCACTCTGTGGGTGAAAAGCCTTTCCTGATACATAACCTAAACCTCCCCTGACTCAGCTTCATGTTGTTTCCTTGAGTCCTGTCACTGGTCACAAAAGTGAAGAGATTGGTACTTGCCCCTCCTCTTCCCAACATGAGGAAGTTGTACCTGCAATGAGGTCTCCCCTCAGTCTCCTCTTCTCCAGGCTGAACAGACCAAGTGACCTCAGCCATTCCTCATATGGCTTTCCCTCCAGACCCTTCACCATTCTTGTGGTCCTCCTCTGGACGCTCTCTAATATTTTAATGTCTTCTTAATATTGTGGTGCCAAACAAAAACTGCACACAGTACTCAGTTCCCAATTCTCAAATGTTTGCAATCCTGAATTCTTAACTGTTTGCAAGCTGTTTGCACCCAGCTCAGGTTGGTTATTTCGTGTGTTTTGCTTCTCCTGTGATTTTTGATCTGATGTAAGAAGATGTTGGTACAGGCTGCAACAGATACTTACTTTTCTAAGCAGTGAGCAGCAGTAAGAACCCACTGAGGATCTATCAGAGTTCCCCCACAGAAATGCAAGCCATAACTGTAACAGAGCAGAAAGGCATGAAAAGGCTTAAGATGGGAAAGTTAATTCTACTGTAATCATGTAATCATTCTAACATGTGTGCTTTTACAAACTAAAGACATTATTCCACAGTTTCATTAAGGAACATTTTGCTTTCCTTGAATAATACGTCTTATAATGGTGGTAAGTGTTCTGTAGACATTTTTATAAGGCCTCATATGAAAACACCTAGATCTTTTCTCTTAACCAGTATTTCTATTACTGGAAAACCTTGTGTGCAGTGAGGTTCACAATTTCAGAGATTCTGGCTTTTTTCTAGCTCTAATCACAGTCAGAAAGCTCTGCAACCGGCCTGGATTCCTAGCTTTGTTAATAACTTTGCCAGTGGGATCAAATACTGATATGGAAGGACAGATCAAGGTCTGTAGTAACCATGCTTCAAACTATTGTTTTTACTCATAGGATACTGATTCTATTGTAGAATACAGTGGCAGACTAAAAGTCATTCTGCCTTCTAGTAAAAATGTTTTTGAAATTAGCGGTTTTATTGATCTTATGTGTATTTGTCAAAAAATGGAGCATTCTTCTTTGTCTAAATGACCTCTCTAAGTTTGTCATACATAATGCTTCGCTGTGAGCTATTTTTAAATTAAAATCATGTTTAGAATGCTGCAACCACAAACTATAATACCCTATGAGAGGCAAGATTTCTTTGCTTGTAAAGTCTAATGTAATGGGGAATGGCCATACCTGGTACGGAGACTGATCTGCCAGGGCCAGGAGTGTGGATGAGAAATACACCCAGCAACAATCCTTTGAGCACATAACTTTGGTCTGACCTTGGATTTTCCACACTCATATTGAGCAGGAGCTAAAGAATAAGAAAAAAATATCATCATACGGAACTTTAGTGTATTTACTTGACATTCACTATGAACTCAGAAAACCAGAAGAAGAATCTGCTACAGTCGTCATTTCAGCTTTTGATTCTTTTCAGGCAATCCTGTGCCATGTATCACCTATATTTTGTTAGGTTACCTTCATCTCAAACACTTAAAAATGCCTGGTAACTTATTTTCACACACATTTCCAGTGGTCAGCCAATTGCACATGAATAGCTCTACAATCAGATAGGAAAAAGAAAAAAGGCAGAAGGTGAAGGAGAAGAAAAGAGGCAGAAAGAAAAAAATAAATTCTCCCAATATCTTGAAATGTACTCTTACAGATTCAGACAGTGCAGAAGTTGCAGTGGCAGAGTTTTTAAACTAATCCTGGTGGTATAGCATGTGAAATTCAATTGTGTCTCTATGGAACAAAGTTTTGCCCACTATTATCTCAGGATCATTTGGTACTTCAGATGTCTCCGAGTTATTAAAAAGGATAGTTCTTGTTTGGCCATGGGAAACTGACTCTTATCAACTCAGAATGTAGAATTTGTTATCAGTGAAAGGAACTAACTAATGAAATTAGGGTCAAATGCCATGTTTTTTCTGTTCTTTAGATGAATATCTGAACAAAAAAAAAAGTATTAACTTAAAAAAGAAGTGGCTCATCAAATGCAATACAATGTGAAAATGTTTTTTACTCCCTAAGAGTCCTAGCCCAACACTTTCAATGCAGTGCTTTTTTTTTCAGGTACAGTGTATGCATGTTATAGAACACTTTTCTTTATATTGTTTGCTCCATTTTGGGGTTTCGATCAGAGCACATTTTCTTCTGCTCACAGCTGAGAGGATAAAGCAGCAAGAAAGTCACCCTTCTTTTGAGTGAAAACTACCTCTCTTCCTAGCATAGCTTTTGTTGCTGATACACATGAAAGCACTAGAAACCAAAATGTTGTAAAATTTTCTCATTGTACACTTTGTGGCACCGTCTCATTCAGAGTACTAAATGGCTTGAATAATACCAACAAAGAAGAAGGCATCTGGTTAAATATTTAGGGCCTGATGCCCTTTCCAGACATCAGATATGGTGCAATATCAGAGGGTCAATATGGTTTTCATCCAGAACAGAACCAGAGTCACGGGAGACCAGAGTGCAAAAATTTTTCTGAGATAAGAGCATGCCTTGTCCAGCCTGGCCACACACAGGGTTATGTCAGGTGACTAGGCAGGAGCAGGGAAAATTTCTGTTGGAACAGTCCTATTTTGAAACACATGGCAAAAGCCCATGAGCTTCAGTGGGACTCAGGTATATTTTGTGCTGTATTTGGGACTTTCAAAGAAAAAGCACCAATCTTGAGACTTCAGACACAGACTTTGGCCATCATTTCCCAAGAGCCTTAATTTCCAGTCTAAAGCTCTTGCACTTGGATCAGTCTTTCAGACTAATCTCTGAATGTCTTCCAGTGGTCATAAGAGGTTACAGGAAAGGGAGACACTAGTCTTTAAAGGAATAATTACGGCACTTGGGAATGTCACAGTACTCCCAGGCTTTTCTTGGGTCTGTTGTGTAGCACCAAGGTCCATTCACGTCTCCATCAGGATTCCTGCAATACTGTAATGAAGAATAAATACACAGGCTATTAGCCATGAAATAAAAAAGCCTACCAATTAAAGTTTCAAAATAAAATTAAATTAAATTTGGGAAATATTTTTTACTTCCTTCCTTGTAAGTAACTTTCAATTGCTTTTGTCAAACTTCTTTTTTTTTTTTTCTATTTGCTCTGTAAGTTTAGAAAAAGGTAATAAAAATGAAAGTTTCAATAGTAAGTTTCAATAGTGCAACCTTGGATCTCTGACCTCTCAAAAAGTAGGAGATCTTGACCATCAAATGCCATTAAATAATTGACTAAAGCAAGCTTTAAAGTCATGTTCCTGCTGAAAAAATAATTCAATCTGGCAACATGAAACAAGGTTTTCATATCACATACAGAGTTTGTCATAAGTTAGGCAAGTATTGTATATGGACTATTACAAGTCTAGAGAACTAATGATGAGTACATTTGTTAGGACTAGGGAGACATAGGTCAGAAATGGAGATTGCCTTACAGGATGGGTCAGGTACATGTATAACCTTGTATGATGGGCTGCAGCAGAAGCTGGAGGACTGGAGAGGGAATTACCAGAGAATCAGGGGCTACAATCCATTAGTTGTGTATCTCAAGGAGCTTACACTGAACATTGGATTCATCACCATCTCACCAGTACCTGTTGCTATTGAATTCTATGACCAGGTTCTCTTTCTGTCAGAGGAGACAGAGATGCTGCCCACAGACCAACCCTAGATAGTCCTCAGTAGTGAAGAGAAACAAGTGCCCCTCTGAGGCCCCTTGGTTGTGCTGCAGAAGCACTCCATAGAGCTTCTGGGCATCCCTGTGTCCCACATGTCAACAAGAAGTATCATGGTCAGGTTCTTGGATTGAACTGAGGAAAAGAAGTGCGTTAATAAAGACTTGTCACGAAATGCTTACAGAGGGACCCTGAAGAAGATAAGGAAAGCTCAATGACAAGGAGTATTAAATGAACAGTTGTTTACATTTTTATCCAGGCCTGCTCTTGGATGAGTTGTGGGAGTGAAATAGTCATGGCTATGAGGTCTTTGAGAACTCCACTCTTGACAAGTTCTGCCCCTTGCAGTTTTTGATACTGTACCACGGTAGTCTTTACCATTACCATGAATGCAGTCTGTGAAGAAAGAAGAAAAATGATTGTTAGAGAAGGGCTGTTGGGCTGTATCCATATTTGGTGATGGTGGTGAAGCAAAGATAAATTTGAGGAAATACTACTGGGACTTACATGTCCGACATAGTATGTAGGCAAGGAAAGAAGGGTAACATAGTGTCAATGATGGCTGAAAATGATATTTTAACTTCCTTGCATTTTACCAGTCTTGTCCATGAACACAGAAGTCATAAATCAAAGCTTAGATTCAGTTGACCCCTTGCGTCTCCACAAGTCATGCACACATAAAGTGTTTTCTTTGTGGACACTGATATGTCCAATGACAAATTTTACAGTAGCTAAAAAGCAGTAATACATGTTCAGCCAAAATAGCCTTCTAAACAGAAAAATGTGCCATTTCAAAAAAAAAAAAAAAGACAAGAAAAAAATAGACAAGAAAGTTGCCGTGCTCAAACCATCTACTACATAACAAGGTTACATCTGAACAGGAAATGGAACCCTGGAAATGTGAATGCATGTCACAGGAAAAGACTTTTTGGAACAGTTGCCAGAAAAATGCCATCACTGCTGCATTTGCTGTCATTGCTAGTTACCTTCCCACAGTAGTATCCATCTGTTTACAGTATTGCCAGATTTGGTAGATAAAAAAGGTGATATTAGTCCAAAATCAAATAGAGAATCCCTGTTATAAAATTGTGCAAGAATGCTCAGAAATAAAAGAGAGCGGATTCTGTATTTATTTAGAGTTTCCTGTATTTCATTCTCATTAAATTCCTGAAGATGTTTCCATAAAAAACAGCTTCCTGGGTATGAGCATCTCTGGGGGAAGCTGAAAGTATTCTCACCAGTATTTGTTTCCAGTGTTGTCTGAGGAGGTTTAGGTAAAGTCTGCAGTCCATGGTCATCACACCTCTTCAAGTCACAATACTCCCACCTCACACGGGGGTCAGTGGTGTAGCACCATGGACGGCTATCAGCATCTGGGTTTCGGCAGTAATTTTGTCTCAGGTCCCTACAGATGCAAAGATATTATAACCCTATCCATGCCACTGCTCCGGGAAGAAGTCAAAAGAACATTTTGGAAAGCAGGACTGTTACAGGGTTAGTGTATGTCATTTATCACATACATTCTGTCACTGCTAGTTGAAACCTTTTTTTCCACCATAAAGAAATCAGAACACATATACAGAATATTTAAATATGCCAAATACTTATTCATTGATCAGCGCTTATAGTAGAATATAATTTAAAAATCCAGATAAGTAAATACACTTGTGTATAGCAAAGATGTAACTATTTTTAATTTTTCAAACACAGTAATAGCTTTTATAAAGAAATAGCTTTTTGCATTTTGAAATAAATAAATGGCAAATATTAGGTATAAGAAAACATCTTAACCTTTCCTCAAAACTCTAATGATCTGCAGACTAGAAGACAAAGACTTAAACTCACGAATAATGTCATGCATACAAACAATTCACTTAAATACAAGGAAGAATTTATGCTAACTATTAATTGCTTTAGAAACCATGTATAAACACACAGTTAATTAGTTTGAAGCATAATAATGACTACCGTGGTTTCTTTCAAGATGAAGTTTAGAGAAAATATTTCTACATTAAAAAAGAAAGAAAAGGAAGGGATTATTTTATCAAGTACACACCCTTTCCAGCTCTAAAATCATTGTTGTGAAATAATGATGCGAACCAAAACAAGTTCATGAATGATCATTGCCCATTGAAACCGGGAAATGGGAAACACACATACGCATTGGGGAAGTTGTCTGCTGTTTTGTTGTGTCGGTGAGGTGACATCGAGCTCCAGGCCTGACATTTCTTTCCCGTGAGAGTGAAAGAAGCTGTACCACGGTAAGTCACACCATTGTCTTGATAGCACTCCTCAGTAACTTGAGCCTGCTCAGGCACATCAACAGCTGTAGTGAATAACAGAAACCAGTCTCTTGCATCTTAATACTTTGGCATTTATACATGAGCATAGAAAGCCAACAGAAAACAAGCCAGAGCATTTCACTGACCAACACACCATGTTCTCTGTAGCAGAGTCCTTCTCAGACTGTAGATCAAAAGGAAGAATTCAAAAAATGTTTGCAAACAGTTCATGATACACCAGATTTAAAGCACTTGTATGTCACTTTTACTGTTATGCATGGGGATTTATTTCAGCTGACAAGTCAAATAGTTAATATATGGATCAAAACCACTTCAGGGTAAGGGACTGTCTGTGTCTTTGCAACAGATATATGTGTGGAACAAGCCTGTCTTGTGTACGTAGAGTTTTCTTCTGGTTGTTTTCTATGGAGCCTCCGTTCAGTGTTCTTAAATTATCTTAGGTTTTGCTTTGGATTCAGTTTCTCAAGAACTGGCATGTAAAGCTAATTAACTTTTCCATGAAGCTTTTAAGAATTTAAGAGTGGAGGTAATTACCACCTGGCAAAATGAAAAGACCTCTAGTATTGCAATTTTTCGTGATCTGAGTCAGTAGGTGACTTAAAACCTTCTGCACTTAACCATCAGACTGAACACACTCCACATTAGGCCCAGGTGCTCAACTGATGCACGGCAATGCTGACAGTGACAGCAATAATACAACTGAGCCGAGTCACCCCAGATTTTTCAAAATAAGCCATGATGACCCTTCACTTCCAGTTGTTCCCTGTTCTTACCAGGGTTCTCTGACTCTGTTCCATCACAGGAGGGGATGTTGCAATATTCCCACCGGGCAGTTCTGTTGGTGGTGTAACACCATGGCTGCTTCTCACCATCAGGATTTCTGCAGTAGTTTTCATCTAGGTTCCTGAAACAGGAAACCTGGCTCAGAAAAGTCTCTCACGGAAATCTATTAAAGGTTATGAAAAAAGGAGAAAGCTCCTTGCTTCCCGGTTTACATATTTCCTGGTGGGTAACTGCTGCTGCCCTTTAGTAATGCCATCTACTATATGAATAATTGCAATTCACTAGTGTTATTGTGTGCTAAACCAGACACCTACTAGCTTGATGGATGATTAAGACACTGCAGTACTTTGAGGCCAAGAGCAGCACAGCAGAAACACAGGGTGAAAGAATCTAGCCCCAAGCAAATATCATAATTGTAACTTTCTCAGTCCACATTGCTTCACCTGAGCAACAATGCAGTAAAAGGATGAAATAAGGAGGGAAAAAGTCAATCAAGCAGAGCTTGAAAGTCAGAAGACACTAGTATAAAAGAGCAAAATATCAATAAAAAGAAATGTGCAAAAAATTTGAAAATATGATATCCAGCAGGTGATGAATGCTGCTGTAACTGAAAATATAGATTTTGCAATATAGACGAAGAAAACTGAAGCAATTCTGTGCCTTCGTATTCTCATGGGCACTGAGTTACAGAGAAGTTTCACTTACTTGCAGGGATAATTTTCAGGAGTGCGAGCGTGTTTGTGGGGAGATTGAGAGCTCCAGTGCTGACAGGTATTTCCTGATTCAGTAACAGCTATTGTTCCCCGATAGTCTTCTCCTCTTCCTGATAGACACTGACGTCCTGGTGCAGAAACTGGTGGGGGAGTTGCTGTTACAGAAAAAGGAACTGGAATTAATCTGTGTCTTCTAGACATAGTGAAAAGAGCAAAACTGAAAAACTGCAAAACTACAAAACAAAACACTTTGAACTTTACAATTAAGTGGGCCTTTTAGCTTTCTTTGAAGGTGCAAATATCAAAATACTTGAAAAAAGGTGGAGAAAAGATCTGAAGATATCTTCCTTAACTTTCTCCCGTTTGAGCTTCTTCACAAGCAGTCTGCCTGGCAGAAGGGCATTTGCATCTGCCCCTTTACAACAGCCAGGATACATTACCAGATATAAAGGTCAGGATATGAAAGTGCTAACAGCCCCATCAGAATGCAGCTGGAAAATGAGCAAGTGGTAATACTGTGAAGAAAACTGAGGTGAAAGCGGCAGGCCCATCAGTCGTACGTAGAGGTGTAGGTGTAGATGTAAAAGAGAATAATCTTATATGGTGAGAAACAGAAAGGATGAGGTCTGGTGAGAAGTCCTAAGGGAAAGTATCATGGCAAGGACAGGGCTTTAGGGGAAAAAAAACCCTGAAAAAGTGGAGAATTGATCTGGAAGAGCAAAACAAAATCCAAAGGGTTTTCAGGAAGAGTGAGACTGTTTGATATCAAAGGATATCAGAAGAAATATCAGAACCACTGAAATGCCTGGTCATGGAAAAACACATCGAGGAAGGGAGATGTGACCAGGTAGAACCATTAGAAATGCCTATGACAGAAATGTCTAGCTTTGAAAGAGTTATCATATGTTCATTTCAAGGCGATAAATTTTTGTTCTATATAAAATTCAGAAATCTTTTATTCTTTCCTTTATCTTTGGTCTTCTATTTATTCTAGCTCCTTGCATCACGCTGTTTCGAAGCTGTCTAGATGTCTTTGTATCTAGATGTCATTGTGCCTAGAAGTCTAGAAGTTAAACTCACTGCAACGAGGAATGTCACAAAAATCCCAGCGCTTAGTTGGACTGGTAGTGAAACACCAGGGCCGAGGTTCACCATCGGGATTACGGCAATAATTCATCTTCAGGTCCTTCTCTGGAAAACTGAACAAGTTTGAAAAATGGGTTTTAAGATATGTCACTAATGGCTGTAACAGTTATCCTGCCTGGGAAAGGGTGGTCTTCCAACCAACAGAGACAATAAATAGACCATCACAGAATCTGACTCACTTTTCGGGGAGGTATCCATGAGAATGAGGTTTCTGGGAGTCCCAGCGCTGGCACTCAAGCCCAGACACTGTTGTTGCAACTACTCCGTGGTAGTTTTCTCCACTGCAGTGCATGCACTCTACTATAGGAATAATGCAGAATGAGAACAAGAGGGACAGAAATTCCCGGACAGAACTGGTCCATAAACACTCATACTCATCTCACATGAAGCTCAAGGGCCTGAGCAGAGCACAAAATTCAAGAACAGTTTGTTTTCTGGATTGCTTGTTTGTTTGTTTGCTTGTTTTTTGTTCTTTTTTTTTTTTAAAGTAAAACTTATTTTCCTTGGTAAGATGACTTCAACTATATCTCTATCTCTATCTCTATCTCTATCTCTATCTCTATCTCTATCTCTATCTCTATCTCTATCTCTATCTCTATCTCTATCTCTCTCTATCTCTATCTCTATCTCTATCTCTAATCTATCTATATCTAAATACAACTATAACAGTTTGTAGTATTTGATTAAAAATACCCCCAGCATTGTACACTACAGTTTTTAAAAGAGCTGAATTTAAACTACTAAGCTATAATTTAAAATCTGTGCCTTGCTTCTGTCACATTTTGTTGAGTTCCACACTAGCAACTGTCATTTGATTGAATTCTAGGGCCATGATGTGTGAACACACTCATATAGTGCCTTTTTTTTTTTTTATCTAGAGGGAAAAAAAATACTTTAAATAGCTGTTTTGAGGTCTTTGATATCTTTCCTTTTGGAGTTGAAAATGTCTTTGGAAAGTTTCAGGTTGAATTAAACTCAAGTTTAGAACAAATAATTAAAAATAAAGGTATCTGAATAACTTCACATTCATCAACGCATCTTGCAAAAATGGAAAGAAGTCAGTATGTGTATTCTGACCTTCACACTCAGGGATGTTACAGTAATCATATCTGGTATCAGGATCTGTTGTGTAACACCAGGGTCCCTTTTCATCATTATCAGGGTTTCTGCAGTAGTTTTCCTCCAGTCCCGCATTGGGATATTTTTCAGGTGTATAACTGGAAAAGAATTAAATGGGGTTACAGAATAAGGCAAGTGTCTCAATTGCTCAGGGGACTCTAAACCTGAAACCTTTATCTGAGGACTGCTTTGTAGATGTTGGTCTTTAGAAGGCTCCTAATTGCTACTGCGTGCCATAGCAATAGACTTCAGGAAATACAATGGCTCTAAGGCCAGTCATGTCTTTAATACTTGCATCCACTTTAGCTGGTTAAGTGTTTTTCATTAAATACAAGAAATACTGCCCTGTTAAGTGTGGATTCACTGATAAAACGATGTACCTGTATCCCATCTGCCACATATTATACCTATGGTCAAGAGCAGAAGTTCTTGCTTGGTGAGGTTAATGGAAAATTCTTATTTCAGCAGAACCAGGGGTTTCCCTGTTTAGTATTTTACTCATGTAAGTACCACAAAATTTACATGCAACTACCAGGGCAGACAGTGTCTCTGTTGATCTTGTAGCACCACTTGGAGGTCTCTGAGTTATAACTCAGATTAGAGAATTATCTTATTCTAAGTAGGTACAAAAAATATTTTATAAGAAGACTTTTAACACCAAACAAATTGGTTACAAGACTAATTAGCACATATGCACAGCTTAACAAAATTTCAGAAAAATATATAAACAGATATTAAAAGGCCTTACTTTGGTTTATGTGGGGCATTATCAGCCCACTTCTGGCATCGCACGCCTTTCTGAGTTTTGGCTTCTGTTCCTCTGTAATCCACTCCTTTCCCCTCCTTGCATTCTAGAAGGTAAACTGAAATGATATGTGCTTATTTAGTCAGTGCCATGACACATCTATTGGATTCTAGCATATAAAAAAAACATGATCATGTTAATATGTTTAAATACATTTGGTCACATTTTGACATTCTTACTCTGTCAAAAATAGACAGTTCACATGGTAAAACTTACTAGTTACCAGATGTCCAAATTGTATTAATTTGGACTGAGAAATTTATGTGAAAGCAAAAAACTTATACACCAAATCCAGAGAAATAAGTGTAACACAGCCTGGTTATTTTGGTGGGAACATGCTATAGTACATTTAAATGATAAAATATGCCTTTAACATTTAAAATGGCACTATAACAAAATAGAAACACATTCTCTTTACCTTACCTCCTATGATGTTATTATAGTTGTGCACAGTAATTAAAATCAAACCTTTAAACGGTCACCCGAATTCAGCTGAAGACAGCAAAACAGATGCACAGATGTGTTCACATACTATATTACCAGTTTAAATACATTTTTTTTAAAGCTCATATAAATTCAGATGACATTTTTTCATTAAAGTTCACCACACAATGAATGAGATTTAATTAATTCATGATATGCTAAAACAATTACTCTCTCCTGTATAATATAAAATGGATAGTTGGCTGAAAGTGCATATTAGATATACTTTTGCAGTCCTGTATTTTGGAACTTAATAGTATCTTCATAAAGAAAGATAAAGAAGGACTGAAAAAATTAGCAATGAAATCCTGTCTCTGTAGAAGACAATGGAATTATAATGCTGAATAAGTCTGGGATTTGTGTTAGTAGCCTTAAAACATTAAATTGTTTTAAATTAATAATCAATAAATTAAATGAGAACTGAAAGCTCAGTGTTATAATTTATTTTTTTTTCCCGGGAGATGGGAGAAACCATAAGCCCATTACAGCCTCCAAGATGGTGACTGCGATGGGAGAGACAGCTTGAGAAGGGCACCTCTTCCACTGGGGAAGGAATTCAGATACTGGCATATTGCCTCAGAGCTTCTGTATCTGCAGTTCAGTGACAGTCACTGTGAGGCAACTCGTAGTCTGGATTGGAAAACCATGCAGGAAATTCATTTAACATTAGGTAGTGTCCAAGTAAAATACTTGTGGAGACCCAGTTTTGCAACAGTTTTTCTCTGCATCAGAGTTGTAACAAAGCTGACATACAAGCAGAAGAATAACAGCAATCTGGAGAAATAATGCCATTTTACACAGATCTGTCTTGCCTGAAGTGATAAGAATGAATATTTCAATCTGAAATAAGGTCCAGTTTTCCTGAGGGCCAATAGGTAATTTAGATTTGTATTTATAGATGCAACTTTGGGCATGCTTTTATTTTCAGGTATGCATAAGGGAAAGCTTACTCTAGAAACTATAGCTTAGCTGGAAGTCATTTGGATCCCTCAAATAATTTTGCAATAAAATAACATTAAACCCACTCAGTTACCGAACATTGACTTGGTCAAGTGCTGACTTTCTGTTTGTGTAAACTTTTGACCATTTATATAACCTTTAGGGCTTTTTCTGTCTGATGACAAATGACTAACTTTGATCCCCAAGCTCAACCAGTGTCCCTTGGGTTAACTATTTACAAACAGATATGTAGATAACAGTTCCCAAATGCAGCTTCAAATCTTTTTACTTTTTCTATAAGTCAGAGAAAGTTAACTTTCTCTTTTATAGCACATACCATAGGAAAAAAAACTTTTAAAAATGTCAGGTTTATACTAATTGTCATCCTTTGACCACAATGATAAATAGCAACTAGGTTTCATTGAGTAATTGCTTCAACTTTAAAAAAATACTCTTGGTTTCAGCAATAGTATCACAAAAGCCTCTGGACATATGAAAGGAATTTTCTTGAAGTATCAGGACAGCAGCAGCTGCAGGAGAGAGTGATGTGATCTGCCTAGGTGAAAGCTACATTTTCCATTCTGTTCTGTAACAATAGGTTGAATGGATGTTATCATTAGAATGGGCACATTATTATTTGAGACTCTCTGCAAATAAAAAGATGAGCAACAGAGAAACCATCTGACACATACACAATAGGCTGTGTTTTTGATGTTCATGATGCCAAAGTCCACCTTTTGGTTTCTGTAGGTAGAGGTGTAATTTTTGGACATTTTGGTCACATCAAACAACAGTTTTTCACACTTTTACTGGTGATGTTCTGTTTTTCAAGAAACTAAAGGTCTGTGTCAAAAAAAGAATGTAGTAACAAATCCTCACTGAACATTGCAGGACCAGTTCTAACCTCAATAAATCCAAGGGATGTCTCAAAAACAAACAAAAATCACAGTCCAGATCTTCACAGTAAACAAACTCAATAGGATTATTTACATATAAGTTACTCATTCAGTCTTTTAACTTGGTTACTTGACAACTGATCTGTTCATTTTTCCTTCTACAATAGGAAATGCCAAAGACTGCTTAGCATTATTTGATTTATTGAAGTTCCCACCTGCTTCTGAATATAATTAAAAAAATTCTTATGTTCTAAACATTAAATCACCTATTAAGTTTTATTTACATATATATAAATGCAGCTAGCCATAGACTTCAGAAAATATCAGGTTGAAAAAGACCCTCAGTTATCTTTGGTCCAAACCCCCATAAAAAGGATGGCCAGCTTCTTAGCTGGATGAAATTGCTCAGTGCTTTGTCCAGTCACTATCTGAAAGGCTGAAGGCTCCCCAGCCTCTCTGGGCAATATGGTTCAGTGCTTACTCACTGTTTTTGTGAAAACTTACTTTCCTTATGTCCACAATGTCTGAACAAAATCTCATTGGGATGTTCAGCTGCAAATCAGTTGAAGCTATTGAGCAATTAAAGCTATTAAACTATCTAGGATCTTCTTTCAACTGCTATACACAATATCTTATCCTGCAAGTCTTTGCAAATCAACAGAGAAGTAAAGATGTAGTTTTCTGGAGCTCATGGATATTTATTGTCCAGTTATTGTGATTCTTGGCTTTTGGTTATAAGTTGGTCTATCAAAACAAAGGTATGATCTGCAGCAACTGAGAACCTCGTTCATTTTAGCTTTTTGTGCACCTTTCTTTGCTGAAGGAGACCAACATTTGGCAAACAGTCAAAGACAATGTTCATAAAGTCATTTAACACAGAACTGTAGTAATTCTATTTAAAGTTTAACACATTATCTTACACGTGAATGATCATTATGGAGATTTTTTTCTCTCTTGTGTATTACTAAAGTCAGAGAACAACACAATGTAACTTCTGTTTCATTAAAAATAAACTACATTCCTTCTTCCCTATATATAGCAAGATCTCCATGTTTGATTATGTAATTAAAAAGTAGTCTTTAAACCAAATAGTTTTTCTGTATTTGGCATAAGGTTTTAAAAGAGGGGATAAAAAATTAGATGGCTGCCAATTCTTAGAGACAGACTTCCTATTTTCAGAAAGAATTGGAGACCAAAGGTATTTCTTTCAAATAATCCTCATCCATAGCAAAGATGATCAGAAATAAAATATGTAAAAAAGTGGAATACAAAAATTCACCATGTCAATTAATTACTCCATAAAAATAAGATTAGGATAAAAGTGACACCAAATTCATTAATTGAAGAGTACAAACACCATATAATGATATACAAATATTATAAAAATAGATAATTTTTATCTGAAGTGCAGTTAACACTCTAATACTTCTGACAATGTGTGCAACTAAAATAAAGCTGATTTGAGTCCCACCCAAGAAAACTGTGAATTTTTTGTAGTGGTACAAATGAAATTGTTTGGTAGTTCCCATCAGTTTTCCTATGGGCAAAGGTCTGTCTCAGAAATCATTGTCAGCACAAGTAGCTTCTCTTAGTATCCTCTGCAGAGGTTATTGGCTGGTTCAAAAGAAGGGGAGAGAAGATACTTCTAAGCATCTCCATTACTCTCAGCACCTTCTGCATTCCCCAAGCCACACTGCTCCTTTCTGCGTGTGAACCCTAGGATTTAGAGCGTGGGAAAGATGCTGGAGCACTAATCCGGGGAAAAAAAGAAATCTGTACCACTGTTATACCAGCAATGTGACAAATCCCAGGTGTTAGGTACAGGCTGATCTACCCGCTTTGTCTGACCCAGTGAAGACTTAGCCCCAGTTATAATAGTGTTACATGAGTCCCAGTGAAAGCATATCTCAGTGAAATAATATAAAAACAATACATAGACATACTTCTTTTTTCGTAAAGAACTGCATTTGTTCTTCTGAATATCATTGCTGTTTTGGTGTTCTCAGACAATGTTAAACACTGTTGGTCTTTACTGGTAAATAAGAAGGCCCTGTTGAAATTAAGAGGAGAGAGAAATATAAGAAACAATAGGTGAATATATGTTTATTTTCCTGAACACCTCTTTGAGTATTCTGTTATCATTTTAGCAAGCATTGCAGTTCTGTGATACTTAAGATCAAGTGAGGTTTTCAAAACACTGAATATTGCAGCTCACATTTTCAGTGGTGATTTTGACTCCTGAATTGTCATATCAAACTTAGGTTGAAAGAGAACTACAAGAACAAATTATAACAAGGAATAAAGAAAGTTTATAATGTTCCAGAGGTTCCACAGAACATGCTGAAGAGAGTATATGCACAAGGCTCATTGACCTTATTTCAGAAAAATTAGTGGTCATTCAAGGAGTAAGACGTTCTACAGTATGCAGCAGTTACCAAGGAGCAGGTAAAACACAACAATCCAGGACCTTGAATTACCTTGTGATAACTGTTCTGAATCACTGTGCATGAAGTAATATAAGCACTTTGTAAGACACAGCCTTTTGTCTTTTCAGGAAGTGCCACAGCTCTAAGGCTGCAAAACTGGAGCAGATGTTGTAACCTTTACAATATAATCTAAGGAGACCTCCTGACAGGCTAAGTAATTCCTACAGCTGGCATTTCTGAACCAAAACAAAGTGCAACAGCAGCATGGCATTCAGTGGGTTGGTGTATATTAGGAAGATAAATACTCACAAAACATATTCTGTAGCCCTGCAACCAGCTGGCATGGTCCCAGTGTGCCTGTGCTTGTCAATTCATACAGCTTCTCCCCAAAGGAGAGGGATCACATCTGGACTCATTGCTGACAACAATGTCTGTGAGTTGTCTGGGGAGTGCTGGCTGTCCTGGGTCAAAACTACACCAGGTGCTGTTACCCTCAATTAAACCCAGCTGTCAGCAATGTTAAATTTGTAAGTAGGGATGTAGCTAACAAGCATGGCCCATGATCTGAACTGATTGGTCTGATTCACTATTGTGAGATCACTGCAGTGTTGGTCTGATCTTAATGCTCTGACTATTATTTACCTTTCTTCTTCCATAGCCCTTCCTGCCAGATAACACCTGTTCTTGCTTGATTGTAATACATCTCACATAATTAATTAGGGAGGCAGTAACATGATGCTACTCCAGTGTCAGGTGATGGTAGGCTCGGACCTGACGTAGAAGCTAAGGAATGATACTATGTCTGAATATGCATCAGAAGGGAACCATAATTCCCTGAAAAATGTAAATATATAATGTAAATATACAGACCTGCCATCTCTGCCTTCCTCCCTACCATGTGCTACTGAAGCTCTGCCCTCTGTGGTTTTCAGAGAGGGAAACTGAATAAAAGGGAACAGGAGGTACTTTGCACAGTCAGCAAACCCCTTTCATGCTTCAGTGTTACACCTCCTTAAAATAAGTCTCATTTTCCCTTTTGATTTAAAACACAAAATTACAAGCCACATTCAAAAAATGACCAGGTATACCTGCCTTGAATGAAAGCCCTAAGAACCAAATGCTTGAAACAGCCCTGCAGCCCTGCAGACAGTCAGTTTGTTGAGTTCAAAAACGTGTGCTGCAGAAGCAGCAGGTCAAGAACTCATGAAGGCTGGAAGAGAAAAGCCCCCTGCCTTATGAGGACTGTCTCCCACTGCAGTAATGGGTATCTCTCCTCTCTGCTCCAGTTTCCTGCTATACTGCTGGAGCTTAATGGGCTCTGAGTCTTCGGTACAGGACTCTTAGAAGCCTTAGGCTCAGAGCAATAGTCTCCCCCCGTCAGGAGCCTGAGCAAAGGCCAGTGGCACAGACTGGTCAACATCTTTTGTGCTTTCTAGCCCCCTGAACCTGGTTAAATGCAAGTGCAGAGAGAGAGCTTGGGTAGAAGAAGAGTTTAGGATTATTAAAGTTTAGGTGTGCATCTCTTTCTCAAAGTAAATAGAAGTTATGTAAGTCCAAATTCTAGTAAAATTCATAATAATGGATGTATCTGCAAGATAGGTAATGCAATGAAGATAAGCAGTGCCATTATTACTATCCTAAGTGTCCAAGAAATTAATTATGACTCTTTATTCACAAGGAGTGCAAGAGTCTTGATAAAACCATGTTAAGTTGGTTTTCAGTGTGCCAAGCTGTGCATCAAGATATTATAAAGTTTTTCAATAAAAATTCAACTTAAGTTTATTAATTTCTCTGTTTCTGCAGTCTTCATCCATATGTCCCAGGCATTCTATTTGTATACATCTTTTGTTTTTCCAGCAAACCTCAAACACCCATACTCCTAAGAAATCCCTTGAAAGTTCAGACTGATGGTAAATAAGGCAGATGCTCCATTATCTGCAATGAAAGATATTTATGGGAACCAGCGGGACTTACTTGCAAGCAAACTTGCCTTCCTTTTCACATTGCTCTGCACATTCTTCTTCACTATTTGTCTTATAAATTTGCTTCACTGGATTGAGAAGCCAAGCTCCCTCTGTTCTCACATAGCGGTCAAGGATGCTTCCTTGCACTAAAAGGAAAAAGAGAGAAAGAGGTGAAAATATGAATGCTGATATGATTTATTTCAAACTTTCATGTTAAATTCTTTGTCACCTAGTTGTGTAACATCATCATTTAATTGTTGAAATAATTGCGTTAATGCTGACAAAATACAGATACATCTTGCCTCCCCGGTGTGGTAAAGGGTAACATCTCTGAAAACCCGGTGTAAGGCAGGATGGAGTGGCTTGAACAGTGGTTTGTATAATTCTGAAAGTCTTAATAAGTACCACAAACATAGGGTCTAAGGTGATGGGAATACAGATGACCCAAGGAGCAAAAAAAGTGAGGCGTTGAAGAGAGAAAATATTGGCCATGCATACTTTGGGGAAAGTGGAGAAATGGGACTCAAGAAAGAGGTGAAACAATGTTTGTCCACTGCTGGTATCTACCCACATAGAATGACTTCAGTTTTATCAGTCACCTATTTTCAAAGGTTCTTACTCTTGCAAAAAAACCCAAATCATCCTCAGTCACTAGAGTTATCAGGTGTTCACTTTGTCATTTTTGTAATAACCCTGTCTTGAATTTACTTAATAATCAAGGTGTCACCTGTTGCCCTCCATTGCAATGAATTAACACAAGACATTAAACTGGTAAATAAATTCACCTAACAACCTCTGTGCTACAGGTGTGTGTGTAATACATAGGATGCTGAAAAGTACAGCTATGTTTAATAGTAAACTCAAAAAATTGTACAGGTACAGTCCTCCTTATAAAGGACTTCTCCATTTAGTATTTCCTTTTCCTGTTCCAGCTATGTGACCTCTGAATGCTTTAGTTTAGTTAGTTTAGCACTGTGACTTTCATGACTTCCAGCTGCAGGCTCATGGAGTTGTGCGAGTCCTGTGATTTTTACAGTTTCTTTATCAGATGAGCATATGACTCTTCTGACAAATGGTTGGCTCTGCATGTTCTGCATGTTTTCAACTCCAAAGAGACAGCTGGCCCATGGTCTTTGCATCACGTCTCAGTCCTGCTCTGTGTTTTTGTGCCTGGCTTTACAAAATTGCTGAATAAAAGGCATACAGAGAATGAACCAGACCATGACTGCCCTCTCATGTATAACAGCCATGCTGCAGATAGAAACTTCTTCCTCCTTCTATATTTTTCCTGACCCTTGTCTGTCTCAGCCATAGCCCAACACCAGCAGGAGGGACAATAAGCCTCCTTGTCCTGCTCATACCCATGGCCTGTGACCAGGGGCTTCACTGGCTTGTTCAGTGAAATGTCTTTCCAGCTGGGGAAAGCAACAGCTTCTCCCTTTCCCGAGTAACATTCTTGTAGTGTGAAGAAGGCTTGTGTGCCTCCTGGTATTAAATTCCTTCACCTGAGACATACCTCAGCCTGCAGGTGACTATTTTCTTAAAGATAATTTTGAGCCTACAAGTCAGAGCTGATAAAATAGAGATAAAAGCCAAATTATGCTTCCTCTCATACCACTGCAAAACCAGAGAAGACACCAAAGGGTTTTTAGTGCTTTTAGACTAGGGGAAGAGTTTGGCCCTAAGGTGTGACAGTTAGTTTAACAGTATGCATGGAAGGAAAGGGTAGCTGCTGAAAAAGAAAAGAATAAGTAAAAAAGGATACAATGAAATTTCATGTGACAGGCAGAAGAATCATTGATTCCACTAGTTATTTCAAAACAAAAACATGAAGAAGAAATGAGTTTTGAGAGAAAACATTCAACTGGGTTAAAACAATGTCATAGGGATGCTGCAATGCTCTCCAGAAGGAAGAGAAAAACAAGTAAAGAATTCCTATTATGGTACAGCTTCCATGCAACATTAATTCTGTTCTGTTTTGACATTTTGCAATAATATTTTCTTTATTATTACAGCATTTTATTTTAGAAATATTGACAAGGTCATAATTGATTTGACTCATAAAAATATTTTTCTCCTTTTCTGCTATCTTTATGTGGCAGGACATAATACTTGAAGGAAAAAAAAAAAGGAAAATATACAATCTGAATAAAAATGCAATAAATTCTCTTGCTATCATTTTTCCTATGTCTATGGAATTTTACAGTCTTTGAAAGATGTATTACTATCTTATGCAGAAATGCAAATATTTACTGCCATTTGATAAAGGATTTGCAAACAAAAGCATAAAAGTCTTGCACATAAAACCCTAAATTCTATATTTTCCTCCCTTATATAAAATTCTTACTTTTTTGAGAAGGGTATTTGATTTGGCTGAGGCCGTTCTTCTCCAAAAACAAAGCTTAAATACCAGAATTTGAACTAATTTTGATAATTCTTAACATCAAATAACAGCTAGATATTTTTATGCTGAGTATATCTCTAATATTTCTAGATAAAATCTAGCCATACCTTTTCCTAGCTGTTACCTTTCTTTATAGTTTATGACTACATATGTAAAGTGCTTTTTTTATTCTATTGGGTCTTTTTATATGCATTGGCACATTCATAACTCTGTATTTTTATTGCAGTCACAAAAGACTGTGTGGTTATATGGACATCTGAAAGAAGATGTGTGATTTGAATCTCATAGTTCATTGGAGTTTAAGGTTTTCAGGACAGAGAATATTTATATTTGAAATTTCTGCAAGAGTTGCACTGTATGAAACCCAAACATATATATATATATATATATACACACACAAAGTTTCCTATTCACTTCTGCTGTGTTACAACTGTTTTTCTATCTTCCACAAAAATATCTTTTCATACCAAAAACAGTGCAAAAAGAAACGCTGGCCAGATTTTTGCCCTCCTATCACATGGAATGAAAAGTTTCTTGTTAAGATTGTGCCTGTGAAAAAGACTGAAACTGTGTGGAAAGATTTTTTCCTTTTCTTTGTGATTCTGTTTTGCACAAGCATCAGCAAATTTTAAAACAATCAAAATAAGGATTACAGTACTTGGCAATAAAAGAGAAAAGAAAGCAAACCTGAGATAAGAGGTGGCTGAAACCAGTGGGAGCCACTTTGTACACTTTGTACATCTTCGTACAAGCCTTTGGCAGGCAGCTTCCCAAGGGTGCCCCATCCCTGGCCATGGGGCAGGGTTGTGGGGAGCCACTAGTTCCCAGCAGAGACACCAACGCTGCTGCTCTTCTGGTCCCTCTAATGAACACAGCCTTGGAACAACTGCAGCTCTTGCTTTATTCGGCAGCAGCTTTTGATGGCCAGCAAGCCCTGAATCCATAACACTCCAGGGAATTTGTAAGGCAGGAATTTGAGGACCTACACTCACCACGCAGAGATTGCAAACATTTGGCCCCTCTCTCACCAAAACAAGTAGAAGGCAAAGCACTCTTACCTGAGCTGAACAAGAACAGAAAGAGAAAGGCAGCTTTGCTAATCCTCATTTTGGCCCCACTGGTGGGTGCTGGAAGTTGTGTGTCAGT
>JAWWMO010000121.1:57655963-57681121 GCA_035047845.1 Dendrocincla fuliginosa
TCATTCTCCCATGCTGTTCCCCCCTTGTCGTGGTGTGGCCATTCAAACAACCTTGAATTGGATGGATTACCAAATCAGATTCAATCATTTCTACTGGATGCTATCAAATGTGAAGGAGCTTTCTTGTTTTACAGGATATGTTTTGTTCTCAAATGGTTAGGTCTTTCTCTGCTAGAGAAAAGACAGAAATAATATTGCTGGAAAACATGGGAAATCATGTGTCCAGGCAAAATTTGAATTTCTCCCGAGACTGTAGTCCCGGTAGTAAATTCACCCATGCATACCTGTATTGATTTATAAGAAGCAATTTCTATTTAATGTCAGGCTAAGCACTATTTTAAGATTAATTTTACTTCTATATTAAATAATACCTTCTCTGCTATGTCTTCCTGATCTAGACTTTTCTTTCTTTCTTTCTTCTATTTGGGAGTAGGACTAAATTTTCATTTCAGTTAAACTTTAGTTTTAGGAAGAGATTCTTAAACATTCGATTTAAGAGCCATTTAATTGCCATACGTAGCAATTTAGTGTTCTTCCTTACCAGACATTTAACCTCACACTGCATGCACAAGTTCATCCAGTGGGGGTGTCAGACTTTGCTCATCCGTGTGCTATCCTGATTTCAACATCAGCTCACTCTGCAATTCCCAAGCAGCCTTTACCTTGGAAAAGCTGCACTGCAGCACCATTTCATGCCTTCTCTTGCAGGTTAGCTCACTGGTGGTGTTTCAAAACAACTTGTAGAATCAAATGTGCTAGTGACTCACTAGAGGCAGGAGAAGGATGAATCTTGGATGAGGAAAGCAGACTTGAATGGGCACTGCTGGCTCATGCAATTCAGTCTTCAACTGAAGGCCAGAAGTTCACAGAATCACGAGTTCCTTCAAAAAACTAATGAGCCTATCCACTTTCTTGTTGTTCTGCTTGCTTTAAAGTGGAAATTACATTGTATTGAGGGCTTGGGATAAATTAGCTTCTATTTTAGAGATTATGTGAAAAATCTAGGGCTGATCTGGCTTGTGGTACTATGCTATTTTTCTCCTGTAAGGTACTGTAATACTATGTTATTTGGTTGTCTTCTGTGCTTGAGTCTATTTCAATGCAACTTGTGAACAACAGCAAATCATAGTATATCTGTAGAGGCTTGGGACACCAGTAATATTAGTCCAGGGAAACAAAACAGGTTGGCCCAAGAGAGGAGCTGATGAGAGCTGGACTCAGCTCAGGGAAACACTTGGAGGGTGACAAAGGATTGGATATAGTGCAATTATATGTGGGCTTGGGCTTATCACATTTTAGGAACAATTACTCATTGGGAAAGAAGGATAAAATAGAGAAGCAGAAAACAAAATAGGCTTCACTAGCAAGTAGGCTTTTGAGAACTATTCAGGTTTGGTTTAGCCCCACATGTTCTTAACACTCTTAACCCCATTTTCAATTCTTTCTCCAGATCCTGTTTTTCCTCTGTTCTGCTCTATACCCCCTGACTTCATTGTCACTGTCTTTTCCACAGCCACAGCCAGCATTTACTTGCCAATCCCTGTGCCTCTTTCCTGACAGATATTATCAAATAGTGTTTTTTTTCCTTATTCCAATGCAAAATATTTTCTACTCAATCCTGCCATCCCCAGCATCTCTGGCACCTTCCCCAGGCTTCTGTATCCCCCATTTCCACTGAGGTTTTTGGAGGGTTAGTGTGTTGTTGTGCACATCTGGTGGTTAAAGTATAAGAAAAAAGCTGCATAAGTAGCTGAGAGCTGCTGTTTGTCCTGCATGAGAGAGGTTTGGAAAGTCTTGAGTGCTAACTGAGTTTGTAAAATTCCTTGATAAACACTATGTATTAGACATTTTAATTAGATTCGCTTTTTCTACTGGTTTTCAAAACCACAGATGCTAACTGTGGTGGTGAAGAGTTGATTTTATGTTCAGTTTCAGAAAATCTGCATGCATCATGTATACAAAATCTTTTGCAAGCTTTCCTTGTGCTAAAGGGCTACATATAGTCCTCCAGAGTCTATACTCCTGCCTTACATTCTATAGCAGTTGCCACTTTTAGTCTTCAGTCCAGTGCTTCTCTCAGTCTCATTGCCTTGAATCTGATTAAAATGCACCTACATTGGTGTGGATGTTCCTGATTTATTTCTGAGGAAAAGAGAGAAAACTTGTATTGCCACTTCTTTCAAAGATGACTGTGTAGATTTAGAGAAATATTACTAATCTTTGTCTTAATGAATCTGATCCTGGAAAGCTGGACTTGAGAATATTGTCAGCAATTACTCCTTGTTAAAAAAATTATCACTCTGTAAGTCTTCCACAAAAAATGGTCAAAACAGGAGAAGTGTCTTTCATCTGACAGATTGGCACTCCTCACTGCTGTCTTGTGACAAGGATGTGACCTCTCAAGGCATCGTGTTTGAAAGGACCTCTTGTAAACTGTTGATTTATCTGGCTCCTTTTGTGCCTTTCCCTCTTTCTTCTTTTACCTCACAGATTCACACAGTGTCTAAATCTTTCCCCAGCTCTGGTCTTGTGGTGTTTGTTCTCAATTATTTGATCACTGCGAGGCCCACCCAGAGGTGGAAGTTTATCAGATCTTATTTCAGAGTCAGGGTACATTAGTTAGCACAGTGGTTAAAATATAAACGACAGTAGAAGGCTTTTTAAATAGAAGTTGACCCTTGAAATTGGGTTTACTGTAAGCTCAGAAAAATCCCCCCTGAAAGAAATTGCAAACAATGTCAGAGTACAGGCACATCTTTTTGAATAAATTAACATAAACACAATCAGACTAAATTGCAGAATTAGAAAACATCAGAAACCAGCCACTTGGATATCATTTACTTTCTAAGAGGAGAGGACCAAAGGTGAGATTCAGTTGCCTTTGAAAATGTTCAAAGGAAGGGAAAATCTCAAAAGGGAGCTCTAAGGAAGGGCAGATCTGCAAGATTGGGGTGAGCATGAACTAAAGGAGCTTGTGCAACTGCTCCAAAGACTAATGCCATGACATAGATCCATGGGCAGCTGGGAAATAAGGAAGGTACTTTCTTTTCAAATACAATCAGAACAAGTAATGAAAGTGAGACTAACATAGCCTTCATTCACAGAGTCAGAGAGAAATTTGGGCAGTAGCCCCAGAGGGGCAATGTGGATGGGTTCTAACAGCAGGAGCTGCTGAAGGTAAGGTGGGAAGGAGTTCAGAAAGGGAAAAGGTAGCCAAGTTAAAAATACATCCTGTCTTTTCTCTGCACATGAAAGAACACAGAGGGCAGAAAACCTCATAGATAAGCTCATCTCTGCAATTTCTGGCCATAGACACTAACATATCCAAAGAAAGGAAAGTGACAGCGACATCACTGAGATACATAGAAGTTTTTCCAGTAGTGAAAGCTTTAGTCTTTGGAATGTTCATTTGTTCTGGCTGCTGCCAAACATAAGAAACCAGCAGAATAAAGTCAGATAGACATATGAGAAGCAGAGAAGTTGGGAAGTGAGCAGTAGAAAGAAGTAGAAAGATCTAAAGAATTAGCTACTTGGGGGTTTGCATTACTGAAAAAAATATCTGGAAATACAGGAACTGTGCAATTGCCTTTAGCAGAGGTGTGAAGGGCATTAATGCCATGGATAATCTGAGAGCAGCCTTTCCTGGATGTGATTATAAGAAAATGCAGTTCTTTCCCCACCTCAAAAGCAATCAGCTGAAGAGTGAATTTGGATGTAAACACAAATAGTGCCTGGTTCAGCAGCTGGCATCTAGCACGTAGTGTGCTACAACTCTTTGTACACGAGGAACAATTTCATCATGTCACTGCTAGGTAAAAGGGTAAAACCATTCTTCATTTCCTAGACAGAGCACTTTGGAGAAACCACAGCTAAGCTAAAGGATGGAGGACAGTAGAGTGACTCTTTGGGATCTACTGGGTCTGGAATCTATGGGTATGGGATCTGTTGGGGTTGGGATATGTGGGGCTGGGATCTGCTGGGGCTGGAATCTATGTGTATGGGATCTGTTGGGGTTGGGATATGTGGGGCTGGGATCTGCTGCGGCTGGAATCTATAAGGCTGGGATCTATGAGGCTGGGATCTGTGGGGCTGGGATCTACTGGGGCTGGAATCTATAAGGCTGGCTCTACATGGCTGGGATCTATGCAGTGGATAGCTTTGAGTCTTGCTTGAGTGCCCCTGCATGCAACATTCAGCACTAGCAGTCTGTGAAATGGTTCAGGAAAAGCACTGCATTGATGTGCTGTAGTTTACTCTATGTTTCTGTTAGTGGAAGTGTGTGTCCCACCTACAAACTTGTCCTTTCTTGGTTTTGTTATTTTCTTGCTGTAGTGCCATCACCACCCTGCCTGTGAATGCTAGCCACTCTTTCCATGTGGGGCTGCACCACACAGGGAAGAAGCACATAATAGGACCTGAAATGCAACCTATATGTCTATTTTCCTTTTTACTTCTGTTTTCTCCTTGGAGCACTCTACAAGAAAGGGAGTTTGCCAGTTTGCACTCAGGCTCCTCAAAGACTGGTGCACGGTAGGTCATGACTACACTTTTTTTGTGTTTAGCAGGCAAACAGTTCCTGTCTCTGCTGTTCCAAATCACAGGACTCAGCTGTGACTGCTGTCCTGGAACCCATGCAGAGAGAGGGTTGTCAAACTCTTATCAGTCCTTTCTCTCTCACCTAATGGTACAACTTAACCCTTTGACCACTCTGCTCAAAATGCTTGGGGTTACTGGGGAGTTGTTGGATGAGGCAGATATTTGGCAGCAGAGAGTGGAAGAGAAAATGAAGAAAAGAAACATTAACTACTATTCTACTTCAGGTTAGGAAAGCAGAGAACAGGATGTGTGGAGAGATTTTGCATTTTACCCAACAGTTGTCCAAGTGCCTCCAAAGACCCCAACAAATGCCTGGTATTTTTAAGGTGCTGTTTTTGTGTTTTTATACACATTTAGACAGATATATACAAAGATCAGCATTGTTTGTTTACAAACAAACACGTGCAGCACTGGTTTGTTTACTGATGCTTCCAGCTAGTGATGAAATCAGCTGTCTAGAAATGTCACTCTGATAAGATGAATGTTTATAGCTCCTTACTTCTATGACAGTTTCAGAAAAGAGGGACAAGCTACCTCCATTTCCCATGCAAAGTGTATATTGAAATTTCCAAGTGCAGTTTCTGCTTGTCACTTACATGTAGGTTTATTTCCATGCTTGTTCTTGGCTCATTGACTTGCATAAAGGAAGGATGTCCTAACCAGTTTAATGGTTAAAATGAAATGCTAAAAGGGCAAGGTAGCAAATTGTATTGTTAATATTCCATTCAAGGCTGTTCAACTGATCAGTTCAAGCCATTTGAGTCAGTTTGATTCTCAACAATATTTCAGCCAGCTGAGAATACTACCTTCAGATTTAGTTTAATATTTTGGCAAATTGCCTGCATGTGTGTGGTGTGTCAGTGTGTATGAGAGTGTGTGTGTGTGAGTGTACGCATGGATGTGTGAATATGTGTGTTTCTGTGTGTGAATACAACCTACTATATAACACCTTTATTTACAAGCAGTTTATAATAAGTGTTATGACAGTTCCAGTTTAATGAATGTTGCATAGAACTCCTTTATTCTTTAATAATTTTTATGCCCCTATCCAAGAAGACCTTGCCATTAAATACCACAGCTTGTGTTTGCTAAAGACCTTTCTCATTGGTTCCAATTATATTTTACTCAAGTAAATTTCTGCAAGATATGCCATTTACATGTACCATGTGTTCCAAAGACTGCAGCATATCATGTTCTATTTTTGCCACAGAAAGTGCAGAAATATGAGATTTGTCACAAACAATGGAGTGGAAGGTGGATGAAAGTGAGGTGAAAGCTTACAGGAATGATGCTGTGAGAAACTGGAGTTTTCCCCATAACTTTTTCCAAACTTGTTTTTCAAACTCCGCAAGACCTTCCATACGAAAAAACTACCCATTAGTCTTTTAACATCTTGTGTAAGACACCTTCTTGGAAAAAAAATTGCATTTCTAGCACTCAGAAAGGTTTGGAATGTTGCAATTATTTACAGGCTTAAGATATAGGAAAACAAAAGAAAAGTACAGTGCTACATTTGCAGGTGTGACAGAGTAAGAGCATACAGTGCACTGAGGCAGACCCAAGAAGCACAGATGAAATTAAAAGAATGGTATTTTTGTACCAGCAGTCCCACCTGATGAAAAAATGCAGGTGTTATTAGCAGAATCAGGATTCAAATTCCTATGTTCCATGGCAATGTATTGACACAATCCTAGTGGTAATGACACAGTCCTAGTAGTCAACTGTAAATATAAAATTAGATTTACTATTTAGGTGCACCAAAAGACTGAAAAATGCAAGAAACCTTTCCAGAAATAAAATTTCACTATGTGCCTTAAACAAGACAGATGACTGAAAGTTAATCAAGAATTCCCATGCTGTAAGACTACAGCTAAAATCTCGACTGGAGAAAATAATTCAACATTTCCAGACTGCATTCCCATGAAAGCTAAAAACATACACCAAGTCACAAAATTACACACAGAAAAGACATAAACAACTGTGTAAACAAGTTAAAGAAGATTCAGAGAATACTGCAAAGTGAAGGCAGAACAGTCTTCAGTTCTTGAGAACATCCTGTAGCAAGAGGATGGACTTCTAATGACACACATGGATTCTTGAGGAAAAAAAGAAATGCCAAATACGATACATAATGATGTGAAAATTGTTACACTGACAGTCAACCCAAATTAACCAAATAGTATTGAGAGGTACACTAACAAAAGTGTCTGAGGAGAACGGCCTTTTTTATACTTTGAAATAAGAACAATAGCCTTTGATTTACATGAAACAGCAGCAGCATTTCAGTGGCAAATGCATGGGGTTGTTGGGTTCCATGCTACTGTGACCTGTGCCTTACAGGCAGACTGTGCAAAACCTCTGCAGGCAACAGCATTGCCTCGGGGGAGAGCAGGGGAAGGCAGACCCCCAGCAGGCACAGTTCAATATTTACTAGCAAAAGTCAGTATTTAATACCAGAAATTTCCATTAGACCGTGCCCATAGGACCTGAAGAATGTCTTACAGGAACCAAAAGAAACAGAAACAATTTTTGGACCCAGCCAGTTATTACAGAGAATTCATGCCAATATTTTTTTAAAGAACAGCACTACTGGCAGAACTTGCAAAACCAACAGTACATGGGGGATGGAAAGCAAGTGCCAGATGGCAGCAAGCCTTTCATGTGCTCTGGGGAATGTTGCGCTCAACAGGTTCTGAAAGCATCCAAATTTACTGAGCATATAGTTCAAGCTATGCCTTTGGGGCTATATTACAACAGGAGAAGTAGGGAGAGATGAACTGAGTACTATACTTGAGCAGAAAACTGGTGCAACCATACCAAATGCCATCCAACTCACCACTCTGCCTGCTGGAGTGGCTAGTTGTTTTTTCCACACCAACATCTAACCTAGCAAGGTTAGCTGATTGCAGAGTTCAGCACAAAGTTTTGCTCGGGCGGTGAAAGTGAGTGGAATTAATCACAAGAAGCAGAACCACCATACCTTCAGCCAGCTCCTGGTAGCACAGGCACAGTCCAGCTTTCCCTTTTCTTACCCAAGGTAGCAGCTGAGTTGGGCTATTGCTTTCTTATTCCTGAAGCTGCTACAGAAAGGGGAGCAGATGCTAGTGATGGGTGCACGGTCAAGCCTGACTTGAGATAAAGTTTCTTGCATTGGGAAGAGCTTAATGCACAGAGACAGGCCAACTGCTTGCATGTAGACAGGAGAAGAGCAGGTGTTTGAACACAAAGGAAGACTCTACCATGAGTTGGAGCATGCCTCAAAAGAGAGGGGTGAAGTAGGAACCTTCCAGCTTCTGCCACGTGCAACGCTGTTGACTTACACAGATACAACCCAGACACTCAGACAGACAGTAACAGTTGGTCAACCTGGTTACTGCTTTGCAATAGCTACATATGCTCAGACAGTAATGGTGTTTATTTAAGATTCTTACAAATTACTACATCATTTTTAAAACAAGTTTTAAAATCATACTTGGCATGTCGTTTGTGACACAGGAACTGCTTTCTAGAAAAGTCAGCCTGCATCCAGATTCAGTGGGAAACCATTGCATTCTTGATCCAAGAAACAAAACTAGGAATTCGGACAAAAACAGGCCTTGATGGCTGAGTACAGTCCAGTCCCCAGGAGGTGACTCCATACTGGACAAATCTGTCCCTATCTTGGCAGACCAGAGGTCCTCCAACTTCAGCCTAGGAAGGAAAAGAGAGTATAAAGTGACTGCTCTAGTGATGGAGACACTAGGCATGCAAACAGCAATATACTGGCAGGAATAATATTGTAACTCTGAAAGCATCAAAAGGTGACTAACACAAGGGGTCTGGAGAGACGCAGAGTGTCTTATTAGACCTGTTGGAGTAAAAGAATTGGGAATATCCAAGCATCCAGGCCATTCTCTTGGTCTGAAAATCTATGAGTCATGGATGTGAGTATATGCACAGATCACTGTGAGACCAATTACACAGAAAAATAAGGAAGTTTCCTAATTTTTCACAACCTCTGATCTAGTGAACAAAATAAATTTAATAGTTTTAATGCTGTTCCTTAAAATCCAAGCATGGCAGGGTATGAATCCCTGTGTCCAATGATTTTTGGCCCCATCAATGAGTGCACTACCCACACTCTCAAAGATATCATTTACACCAGCAGTCTTGAACACCTGCTCAGACAAATCAGCCTTTGCTTTCCTGACTCTGTCACCAAGCAGCTACCAGGTTTTTATTGAAAACCTTCCAAAATGATAGCCTCCATTAAGAAAACCACATTTTACAAGTATTTTCATATCCTTGTGAAAATTAGAAAACTGGAAATACTGAAAGCTTTATTTAATCTAGGAATTAAATAAAGATGCAGTACAACTCCAGTCTGTGCCAGGAACAATCATTAGTTTCATCTCTGTCTCTAAGGACAAAGGGAAGTCCAGGCAGCCTTTACTTCAGGTGAAGGGGAGATTCACAACACTAGGCTACTATGAGTAGGATATTACCCTACACAATTTCCCTGCTATTCTGGCTGAGTCTGCGAGTGAAGAAAAAACTACTGTCTATGCCTCAGTTCTGATGCTTCATGTAGAAACACTGAGTTGCCAAAGATACTTCTGAACCTTGAAAATACAAATTATATGCATTGACCTGCTTATACTCAAAGCTGGATTATTCTTACCTCACAGTTATCTATGCTTCCAAAAGTAAATCCTCCACAAAATTCATGATTCTTGACACTTCCATTCATAAATTCAGGGCGATTACATATTTCATTTTCAAGAACAGGAAATTCAACATCTTTTAATCTGTTGTCTGTATTGGTACCTTTATGAACAAGCAAGAAAATATAACAGTTATAAATGGTAGCCTGGGTATTGTGATCCAGTGAAGCAGTGAAGTCTCAGTAATGAAAAAACTGGGATTAGTCCCCAGCTGTACTATAATCTCTGAGTTCCTTGAAGGACCTTACTAAATCTTTCAACATTTTTTGTGCTTGGATCATACCTACCCCCACCAAGCAGAGGTTATTTTAATTTGCAAAGTGTTACCAAATAAATAAAAACAGATGCGTAGTAATCTGAGTCATTGTGTTTATTTCTAGTCTTTCATCATGGTGCAGTACCAATTGCTTATTTCAGTGTTAGCCTGTCATTACTTTACATTAATTCTAATTCTCTCAAACCTAAAGTATTTTCCAGGCAAGGAGAATTTTCCTGAAGCCAAGGTTAAAGTTTTCCAAAACACAGTTTATCTAGATGTGGGATTCTGTCTCTGCTCTCCCTCTTCCTGCTGATTTTGTGACTGAGTTGCATGACACGGTAGGACCCTCTTTCCCACTGCTTAAATGCAACAAGCGTTTGTTGATTTTTCCATCCTAATGCACTTCCAGAAGAAATCTGGCTTGTAGCATTTTTTTAGTGGCTGTGATCACTAGAAGATATGATGCAGCTGCCACCATGTGGCAAGCTGAATGAAAAAATTAAAAATTGCAAGGTAAGAAAGGGAAAAAAGGTGAGAGGAAAGCCAGTAATTACTGTCTATGCTAGAGAAAAGTGTTTCTTAATAATGCTGATGAGTTAGATGAGTTACAGCAATATTAGAGTGATTATTCTTTGTTATTTTCATAGCATCAGTTTTGTAGCTAAAAGACACAAGAAGGGGAAAAAAAGTACTACAACCTCTGTGAAAACTTTTTATGATGAAACTCGGAGACTGGGACATGTTTTGTTCCTCTTTTATTTATTTTTTAAAAATTCTATGGATGCATATACAAAGAAGAATTCATTGACTTTATTTTACAGGAGGATTATTAAAATAGTGTTGTTTGGCAAAAGGGGCACCCTTTACATATAGCTCAGCAAGGTCAAAAGTGTGTATGTGGGAGCTGGGACCGAACGAGGACAGACGCCAGCATCGCTGCTGGAACCTGTAGCAATGAGAAATTGCCTCCTGCTGCAGTAAAAGCGGGTGAAAGAGAGCTGGGATACTCAACCATCAGCACAGGTGGAGTGAGAGCTGTGCTCCAGGAAACCACATGATGGATTTTTAATACTAGACTGTGAACAAAATTCAGGTAAGGGTTTTACTGACATTAAAAACCTTCAGCTTGAACTCATTTTGCCCGTGTCCCAAAGATGGCTGGGTCTGAGCAAGCTCTGACTTAAAGGCTTTGCAGTTCCTGGAATGCCATCTTATCTATGATACAAAGTCTAAAGGTTAGTGGTTGGGCTTAGACTTGGTCTTAAGACTTGCCCATATATCATACAATCTTAGAATAGTTTATATTTGAAAAGACTTCTTAGAACATTGAGTCCAACTGTTAACCCAGTACTGCCAAGTCAACCAGTGAAGATCTATCAGTCTGGAGTGAATGCATGTCCCTGAAAAATCTGTGCAGACAGTAATGTTTAGACTACAAGAAGGCAAGTGCAAGCTTAATTCAGATGTTAAAGAAAATGTATATCTGAAGGTCAAAATTAAAGGCAAGGACAGTATTTCAGTATAGTCCTTGTTTGTGCAAATACAATGTATATGGAAGTGGAAGAGAGATGAAAATAGAGATAAGAAGTGGCAAAGTCATAAGTCTAATTACACTTTCTCTTTTGTTTAGTGAATTCAGTGTATGCAAGCAATGAGGGAAAAAGGTAAGCTCTGAGAGAAAGAAAAGAAAAATATTGCCTGGTAACTTCTGATTTAGTTAAATCTTAACTAAAATGTATTATCTAACTCCCCTGATTGCACATATTTTGAAATAGTATTTGAAAATCTTCATAAGTTTTCAATTGCTCTGAATATGTTTTACCTCTTGTTTTTCCCCAGGCAGTTAGAAAACATACAGCATTCCTTTCTACCATCAGAGTGTCTGCAGGCAAGCAAACTGGTTTTACATGGTCAGTAATTGTTACAGGGCTGCAAAACAAATAAAGAATAATTAAAAGATTCTTAGAAAAATTACCATCAGCTGGTTCAGTCTTCATACTCGGAGGCCTCTGCATGGAAACAATGTGGAGAAGCTGGTGATGCCTTGAAACTGTACAGTAACTGTACACCAACTGTACTGTTGATGGCTGTAAGATGATGCCTAATCACATAGTGGAAAAGACTCCTTAGAGTAACTGAAAATTTCTGGGATGTGTTCATGGGCACAGTCACATGTAAGCGTGTTTGCAGAATAGTGCTAGAGTGTGTATCTCTGGTTGTCCCTCAGTGTGTACAGCAACATGCACAAGCCCCAGTCCAGCCCCTAGCTATCCTTGCAGGTGGTCTGATCTTGACTTTTCTTGTTGTCAGGTTGTCCCTGATTCAAAGGTCACAAACATTTGGAATTCACAGAAGCAGCTGACCTGAGCTGGCCACAGGGATATTCCATACCACAGAATGATATACATAGTACATAAACTGGAGGGAGATACCAATTGCTGCTCAGAGACAGGATGGGCATTGTCCAGCAGGTGGTGAGCAAACACAGCTGAAGGTGCAGAAAATTCTTTTCTCCTCTGGTTATGTGGGAGGTATAACTGTGGATGGCATCACGTATCTCACACATTACAAAGTCTAGCACCTCAATAAAGTAAATACAAAAAAAAAAAAAAAAACAACACAAAAAGAAGCAAAAAAAAAAAAACCAAACACCCAAAAAGCAAAACCAAAAAAACAGAAGAAACCAAACCCTCTTCCTCATCACAAAACAATGCCTGGAGTCTTCAACACTGAAATAAAGCTCAATATAGAGCAGACAGGGCCTAGAAAGCAGCTCTGCAGGAGTTGAAAATGTTGCATGCTCCAAATGTTGCTTTGGACTGTCTAATCCCTTATTGACTGCCAAACGTAGATCTGAAAAGATGAGGTGAGTTCTGAAAAGTATGTCACTCTAGGAGTCAGACAAGTACAGTTTTGGTACAGTGAAGGTATGTCTGATCAAGCTGTTAAATGATATATACCATGATCAGAAACTTACCTTGTGAAGGTCAGTTCTGATGTGAAAGAGAGAAAAAGGACCTGATGAAATCCAGATGTTTGATCAGGGTAAAATGAACTTTTATAATCTCTTTTTATCCAAAAAAGGTCCAGAATTATTTGAAAGTATAAGATGTGATGTGATGTGATGTGATTTGACAGGTAGTGGAATCTTCAATGTCACATGAAAGAGAACTAATAAATCCCCCTGTTTCTAATCAGGGCATGCCCAGGGCCATGAGGCCTAAGGAAATTCAGGACAATGAAAGACCAAAGGGTCTGACACATCTTGAAATAAATATCTCTCCAACACAAAAATATGAATGGAATATGAACAAAGCAGTCCAGGATGGTAGGAGATGCTAACCAGACCCTGTGCTGAAGCTACAGTTGTGCCAATGCCACTGTCATCCTAATTTTGAACTCTATCCTCCAGCCCTCTGAAGTCCAAGATGGTGACATCAAACCTCAACTCTCACATGCTTCCATGAAATGAGTCCTGAGCTGTTTTCTCTTCTTACAGAAGAACGGAACTCTGTTCTGCAGCTTCCAAATCCAGTCCATTCACTGCTCAATAAAGTCCATATCTGATGAAAGAATTGCTGAAAACTGATACACAAGAGAAGATTAAAGGGCGAGCTTGGGTTCGTGGGCGGATTTCCTGGTTCCCAGGTTTGTCTAGTTCCTAGTGCCATTCCTCTAGTACCTACAACCTTCATTTTCAAGGTCGCATTTAGCGCCTTGGGTGCAATTCCACACACAAAATGTCCTCACAGCAGCTCTGGCTCTTGTTTGGCCTGATGGTGTGACAACAGCCAGGCAAACAATTTTAAACCAACAACAAAGCATTGCAGCTTCTGCTACTCCAACACCAGGAAGTTAACTTGGTTTCTCCCTATGCTACTCGTCCACACCAAGGAAATTCCACATCCATCCTAAGATGAGACATCACCTGAAAAACCTGTTGGCACTCAAGGAACCGGCCTTTGAATGGAATTGTAACAAATACAGTGTGGGCACTAGCACCTTCTGAGAGGCCTCTGATGCCTCAGTAGGTAAATGAACAGGCAAGCAGAGAACAAGACCTCAGAAAATATGCCAGATCATGGACAATATGATATTGAAATGGAATTATAAAGCCCCAGGCAGCACACTTTGTCTCAGGAGCACGGCACACAATTCACCTGGACCTAACCTTCTACTGAAACCAGTAGTCCTCTGCAATAGATCAGCCCTCCCTTAGGATGATTTTGGTCAAAATCTTCACAGACCTTCATCAATTCTCTGTCAAGTCTTATCTATTTACAAAAATGCAGGTATAGAAGTAGAAACCAGTCTTCTTACATCATATTTTCTTGGGTGATCTGTTTTATGAACAGTGAAGATTTGAAAAAGATAAGGTTCACAAAGCAAGCTGAATACGAAGGTAAAGAAGCAATTAAATGAAAATGAAAACAAGCAAAGTTGATCTAAACCAGACACTGAGGAAAATGATGCCCATATCTGCTCTTTATGGTATCTCACATGCAGAATGTGTTCTGGTGGTGGGTGCTGCTGATGAAAAACTGACTACAGAGCTATAGCATATATGTATATACAGTGTACATGTGCATAGAGCACTCAATGAAAGAGGAATGGAGTAACATAGCCATTCTTGCCCAAGTAAGAATAAAACTGGTGGAGCATGCGTTCCCTCTACTCACCTGAAGTCAGTAATTCACCAATGAACCTGAGCTGAAATTGTTCTAAGATGATTAAAGCTGTATGGTGAATTTTTAAAAAGAACTTTGCTCCTGGGTCAAATATGAGCTTCAATGAGCTTTAATCTACAGGTGGTGAGTGTAAAAACAAGAGAGAAGCCAATGAGTAAGTAGAGAAGTTTCAGTAACACTGGAAAAGGGAACAAATAACATTGAAATAACTGCGTACATTTCAGAGCAGACTGATCAGACACCTAAGCAAGACACAAACGAAAGCCTGAGGCAATTACAGTTAGGCATAGGATTTTCTACTGTGTGACAAGCAGGATCTGGTTATACTGAGCTGTTGGCTGAGTCTGCAGCTCATGCAACACACATGAGGCCTGGCCTGGAGCACTGAAAGAGAAAATGGACCCTTCTACTTGCTCCACATGCTGCCTCCTGGCCAAAACTTTCATTGGGGCTCACAGGCTTCAGAACTGAGGAGAAAATGCCTCCACGCAGAGGATCTTCTAGACACAGCTGTGGTTTAGTTTGCCTTCACTCTCCCTGCTTCAGTGGAGCTGCTTCTCAGCAGGTAGTTAGTGGGGATGACCCATGACAATCCCTCCCATCCTAACTGGTCCTTTCCTTTCCTAAACTATGCAAGAAGTTCATGTGGGTTCTGCCAGTGGGGTCATTCAGCAGGAAAGATGCTCAGAGTTCACCCTTGAACAGATACCTATGCTAACCCCCAGAGGGACTCTCACACTCTCTCATAGCATCTGCAACCACCCCTCAGACCTAAATCCAGGCTAAACTAACTTGTGCCTTCAGAATAAAGGTGTTAGGAGTGGAATGCTAGGACTGAAATGGTACCTGTTCAATTTCAGCAAAGCAATATCTGCTCCACTTGGTTCCTTTAATACTATCTGAACAAATCGGATTTGCAGAGATGGCTCTTCTGCATTGAGAGTCTGTGTTCCAAGGAACACTCTGTAGGCAGATGGCTCTGTTGACCTGGAAGAAATGACAACAGCAAGATTATACATTCATCCATGTCACCAGGAATGTCACTCTTACAAAATTCAGTGATTTCCCTGGAGAACTGCAATTAACAAGATGATCAGGCTGCTCCTTCTGACCATAGATGCCCTCATTTATTCTTGGAAAGAAGGAAAATGTGTCTTCTTTAACAATTTGACTTTTATGGTGGTGAAACATCCCATGGGCTGTAAATAATGTGATATCTTCTTGCAGTGTTTACAACTACTACAGTCCTAAAGGTCATCTGCTAACCACAGTTTTTCCGAGTGCAATTAGCAACAGCACATCATTAGCAACATTTATGACAAGTTTTGAGGGGGAGGAGAGGGCAGAGGACAGAAGTAACCTCTGTTGTACTCTGCTGTTGATTGACTAAGACAGGAGCAGAAGATAAAAATCAGCTTGATGACAAGAAAGACAGGAAATAAGGAGTAAAGAAAGTGCCTTATTTGGTACATCTTGCTCTTCTGTTGATTCTCTCACCCACATTTAGGAAATGCCTGTCACTCATTCTAGTGGATGCTCACCCTGGCAAGCACTGAGCTGCAGTAAGAACCCACTGTGGATGTATTAGGGTGCCAGCACAATGGTGTTTGTTGGTACTAGAATAGAGAAGAAGATAAGATTAATTTAAGAGTGAATAGTCAATTTTTAATCTCATCTATGTTGTGCACAATAGGAAATATTAGCAAAATAGCAACATGCCCCTCAAACCTTTTACCAGTCACAGTTTGCCTTTTGTCAATGTCAAGAGAAATCAAATGCAAATTTTCAAAGGACAAGCTTTCTTTGGTTAAGAACATGAAACATGAGAAGAAATTTGACACCCAGATGAAATTTTTGCAACAGGGCAGTCTTGCTTTCAGGAATTTAATAACAATAATTACATTCCTAAAAATTTCATGTGTGATGTAATAGGTTTGTTCTGGGGAGCAATTAATAAAAGGATACATCCTTCTGATTTGTGGAGTTGCTTTGGACTAGTTCTTTAAACAAACCCTACTATGGAGTTTTAACTCTTCTTGAGATACTATTTATTCTGATCACTGTCAACAACTCCATAGAAATTTTTATTAGCCTTTCTGTAAACCCTTCTTCATCTCCTGTTCAGCCACTCTTATGGTGACTGTGGAAATGCTATGCATAACTGTATTTTTATGCATAGTCTTCCTATAGCTTCTAACACAACTAGAGTGGCCACAGCATCAATTTACATTAATTTGAACCAGACTGGATGCTGGGTGAAAAGGATTGATCAAAAGCCATTCATACATATTGCAGGTCAGTGGCTATACTCCTGGGCTTAAATCCCCCACTGCAGATTGCCATTGTCACTATGCTCAGTGGGAATTGTTCCTTCCTCAGTTCAGTAAATAAAGTGCTACTTTATTTCTGAAGTTCAAATTTGCCCTCTAGAGATTCAGGGGAAAATGGGGGAGGTTAGGATTAATAATTAGCCAATAACAGGGTTTGGGATTAATAATTAGCCAATAAGTAGCTATCTGTGAACATGGTGATTAAAAAGAAAAAAAAAGATTGTTCCCCATGAAATGCTACTGCTTAGAGATGGTGATACAGTCTGGAATACCAGTACCTCGTCCTGAGACTGATGTGCCAGGGCCAAGACCGTGGAGATGCGTTGCACATGCTGTATTTCTCACAGGCTCGCTCATTTCTCACTGGGACTTTTCCACAGTCATGTTCAGAAGAAGCTACAGAATAGAAAAGGCGACGCTGGAGAACTTTAAAGCAGTTCTGTAATGTCATCCACAGTGCAATCACATAAAAACATTAATAATACTTTTTTTTTTACCTTCCCTGGGCTTTCACTCTCTACATGGGTTAATAGAAACTAAGGGTAAAAATCTGTAGACTTCCTTATATTATCATTACCTTAAGCATTTAAACCTGGCACTAATATATAAGATTTGACATGACAAAATATTAATTTAACTCGAAAAAAATGTGAACAATCTCAAGTATTTTGCTGTAGTAAGACACCAAAAGTAAAACTACAATAAACACCATCCCCAAAAGAAAATTTGTAGGTAAGTTGAAGGGAAAAGAGTGCTAAAGAAAGTGGAAGCGTTCATTACTTGGGCATTAATAACAATTTCTAAATTCTTTTAAACATTACAGTCTACACGTTAGAAGAGTGCAAACCAATCCCTAGATTATAAATACAATTGAGTCATTGTCCTCTTGTCATAAAATATTGCAATTTTGCCCTCACACTGCTCCATCTACTTTCCTGTTAATGCAAATATTTCTGAATTTTTTATAATGGTTTGAGCTTGGATGCTTATAAGGACCCAAGTAACCCTATCCAGCATTGCATATGGTCCTCTGGATGATAAATTCTCTAGTTTCGGTATCAGACAGTTAATAAAGCAATAAAAGGCAAGAGACTATAAGGTTCCCCTACACCTTAATTTAAAAATCTAGTGTCCAAAAGCAGCTTTGAAAGGGGATCAGATCTCAAAGTAAAGCTCCACCACAGCAATTCCAGTGAGTGGTTTTTTACAGCTGTTGTATATGTTGTTTATATACCATTCCTTATTATTTTTGCCTGGTCAACTCTTAGATCTGGTGGTAAAATTAATGTGTGCAATACTAATACATCTCTGTTCAGAGGAAGACATTAGGTGGCCAGCATGAAGAATAGCACACATTCCTGAGGGAGTGACCACTCGTGACTATTTTCTATTGCAACTTTTTCCAACAGAGCAGGGACTTTGCCCCTAAACATTACTGCAGTAAAAAAAGAAATATAAAATACACAAGATGAAGAAGAAATAAACTTTCCATATCTCTGCCAAAAATTATTACTCTGTCAAAATACAGGTAAGGAAGGAAAGAGCAAAGCAAACAAAATGACTACAAGATGTGCCAAGCAGTGCTTCCACTACATTACAGTGGTTATTGATGCCAGGGCACCACAAAGAATTAAAACTCTTTCACTGCTGAATTTTTCAGCAAATGCCATGCCTACACAATGCACTGATTGCTATCCCAGAGTTGGAAGAAAAAAAGAATTAAAGAAATTTACTCCTTACCCCAAAAGAAAGCAAAATGTCTAGTGACAGATTATTTTAACAGCCAGATCAGAATTTAAAAATTAGTCAGCAGAGAAAGAACACAATTTCAAAGGATTGTTATTTCTGATGCTCCCAATTCATGGGAAAATTGTATGACCAACTTCTCAATGCCACAAAGTGCATGGAAAGACTACCATGAACATCAAGAAAATCCTTTCCTATGTTTGAGAAGACCACGGAAGGAATACCTCTCTTCACATTTTCATTGGATATTTCAAATACAGCTAGCAACACTGGGTGCTCAGCTTCACCCATGATAAAAAGCACAGAGATTTTTATGTATGAAATCTTACTGGTGATTCTTAGCACCAGGCTATTGAAACTTTGCTGACTGTTACAGATGCTTGGTTGTGTCACATTTATGTACAGATCTATATTTTAATCTAAAGCTACTGCCTACTGCCGTTATTTTTTATTTGAATTCAAAATATATGGGAACTACCATAGCAAGTTCTAGAAAGGGAGAACAGAAAAGTCTTTAAGGATAATTACAGCAGCGTGGGATTTCACAGTATTCCCATTTTTTTTCTGGGTCAGTTGTGAAGCACCAAACACCATTTACATCTCCATCAGGATTCCTGCAATACTGTAACAATTACAAAAACAGACAATGAAGACTCCAAATGTTAGCTACAGAATGAAGAAATCTCTAAGTGCATGTTTTTTAAAAAAAAGGTATTAAACTAAAATTCTGCATTATTTTTCCCAACTACTTTTTCACTGACTGTGAAATACTTTCTTTTTCCTCTTATCACAAAGTTATTTCTTTCCAGTATCTCAAAACCATGAAGTGAAATTAGCAAAATATGATAAAATTGCTATCAATTTCTTCATCCACCAAGAGTCACCATACCATTAGTGCTTTTTGAGACCTCATGGGAAGTAAAGTTTAACTTAGATATCTGAAGTGCTTTGCACTAAAATATTGTTTGCCTAATCCATCTTTCCCAAAAATCAGTGAGACCAAGTTAGGTTAACTTTGAGAATTTGGCAGAAACCTGTTTAGTTTGTGACAAACAGCAAAAGGCATCACTTTGGGGTTGGGAGAAATCAGAGAAGCTCCATATGATTTCTTTCATGCTGCTTGTCTGTCAGTGCCAACCCCATGGTGTACCTCTGTGCTTGAAATACCAACATCCTAAGTAATGTAAAATGCATCCTTCTCTCCTCAACACTGTTTGGGACTGGGCTATCAACCTGATGACTTCTTGATATGCTTAAACTGATCTGACTGAACATGAAATGTTTACTGAGGGGTCATGGAGAAAGCAGACAATGTTCAATGACACCGGTGGCATTAGCAGCTGTTTACATTTTTATCCAGGCCTGCTCTTGGATGAGTCACAGGAGTGAAATATCTGTGGCTATGAGGTCTCTGAGAACTCCACTCTTGACAAGTCCTGCCCCTTCCAGTTTTTGCTACTGTGCCACGATAATCTTTACCATTACCATTAATGCAGTCTGTGAAAAAAGAGGAAAAGGAAATTATTGTTAGGTGCTGGATCTCTATGTATTGGTGGTTAGTAGAAGCAAGGCAGATTAAGTATCATTGTGACTTTCACAGTCTCTAGTGTCTACAGAAGAAAGTTAGTTAAAAATGTACCCTGTGATGTGATCTCTTGGTTTATCAAGATGGATGTCTTTCTGGATGTACAGAGTAACTTAAGGGGAGGGGGGGAATCAAGGAACTTAAGGCTAAACGTTTTCTGTAACATATTGCAAATATATAAAAAGACTCCATAGGTCTTTCTAAGTTGGTATCAGTAAGCACTTCCATGAGAAAAGCATATTTTAGCAGCCCATTAGACTGAAATAGCAACTTTGCTTCCAAAGACATTACTTCAGGTACTTTCTTTTGCATGTGTGTAAGAAGAGCACACAGCTCCATTTAGGAATATGTCTCTTATGCAGTGCTGCCACCTTCTCTTGCAAAGTAAATAATCCATGGAAAGCTCTACTATACTTCCAGAAATGCCTTACGATTGTGACCAATATGGATTATTAATTAAGAACGCAACAAAGCAGGATAGAGCAAAAAGTCATTGCTCTCCAAGCACACATTTTGCAAAAAATGGCTGCCTGTGAACAATACAAGCAGCTAAGGTCACCCTCCTGAAAACACAAAGCACAGCACAAGCATAATTCCTGTAGTAACAACATTTACTGTGACCATAGTTCAATAGTAGACAGCTGCAGAATACTAGAAATGTTGTCTGTCTCTTGTTCCCCTGAGTAGAAAAGATGTCCTTCAGAATGCACTGTCAAATGACATAGGCTACAAGACATGAACTTGACAAAGAGCTCTTGCTGCAAAATTCAACACTACAGATCTGAAAACTGCAGAAGGGAGGTAAATTTTACATTGCAGCCCTAATCAGTGGGCTGGTTTCACCTTGGATAGAGTTAATTTTCTTCTTAGTAGCTGGTACAGTGCTGTGTTTTAGATTTAGTATGAAAATAAGGTTGATAACACACTTGTATTTTGATTGTTGCTAAGTAGCTTACCCAAAGGCAAGGACTTTTCACTTTCCCATTTTCTGCCAGTGAGGAGGTGTACAAGAAGCAGGAAGGGAGCATGGCCAGGACAGCTGAATCCAACTGGCCACAGGGATGTTCCATACCACAGAACAACATGCTTAGTACACAAACTGGAGGGAGCCACTAATTGCTGCTCAGGGACAGGATGGACATTATTCAACAGGTGGTGAGCAACTGTATGCTGCATGACTTCAGTTTCTTGGGTTTTGTTCCTCTCTGCCAATTACTATTATTATTATTATCATTATTGATATTGTTATTTTGCTTCAATTATTAAACCGTTCCTATCTCAACCCTTGAGTTTTACTTTTTTTTTCTTTTCCTCCACACCAAGGAAGGGATGGGGTAATGAGTGAGCAGCTGCTTGGTACTTAGTTTCTGTCTGTGGTTAAACCACAACATTCAAGATTTATTTTAATAAAGTACTATTTCCTTTACCCAAAGAGTCTAGAGGAGGTGACACTTATAGCCAGCTGTTACCAGATGTGGTGTGCGTTGTCAGGCCAGCATCTTGTGCCATTGTTGGGGGGGGATCATTTGGTGTGGGCTCCTGTGTATGATCATCACACCTCTTGAGATCGCAGTACTCCCATAAGGTGTTGGGGTCAGTGGTGAAACACCATGGGCTGTTGTCATCATCTGGGTTTCTACAATAGTTTTCCCTCAAATCTCTGCAAAAATAAAGTCAATAGTCATGCTGCATAAGATTGAAAGTAAGCATAGGAATATCCTGACAAAAAGATGTGGATCTGTTCTATGTAGGGATAAATACATTTACTACTGTTTTTGGTTATTGCAGATATCCTATTACCAGCAAACACATTTATGGCTGTGATGCTAGTGAAGAGTTATATTTCACATGTACATCAGAGTCATGAATATATCTATGCATAAGGATACTTAATTCGACAACTGGCTTATATTCTGGCTGTAATATTTCAACGTGCTGCCCAATGTGCCAGTGATTTAATTTCTAAATATATATGTATAAGCATACACAATTGTGTGAATGTGTGAATTAGTAATAAATATGCAGGAATATTTGTACTGGGCAGTTATGCTTTTCCAGATTTCTGTAATGCTAAAGGGATCTTTCTCATATTCAGAAGAAAAGTGAATAAATGCTTATGCAATTGATCCCTTCTCACACCCACAACCCCCCACTTTTACTGAATTCAATGGGACGCCTCCATGCCTGTGCTTGCTGGAACAGAAGGAAGTAGAATTTTTCTCTTCAATAATATGCAGAGTTTCAGTATTTCCACGTCCTTTAAAGCACAGAGGTGCAAAGATAATACAGTAAGTAATAGTCATTGTCAGAAAAAGAGAGAAAATGTGAGATAAACATACGCGTTTGGGAATCTGTCTGGGGTTTTTTCATGCCTGTGTGGGAACATGGAGTTCCATGCCTGGCATTTTTTTCCCGATGCAGTGATAGAAGTTGTGCCACGATAACTCTGGCCTTTGCCTCGGTAGCATTCCTCTGTTAGGGGAATGTGTATAGGTACATCTGCAGGAAACAACAGAAAATGGTCTTTTGCATTATAGTTTTATTTTCTTACTGAGTATGCAGAAGAAAGCAACAAATACACAGGATGGCAAAAATTAATGACTCATTATTCAGACATCATCTAGTGACATCATCACAGCCAGTAGCAGAAGGGCATTTCCAGATATTTAGAAAATTTTCACAGTTTTAACATCATATGTTATTGTTCAGTGAAGGGTTCACCATTCAGTTTCATTTTGGTGTATGTGAACATGTTAGAATTAAAGATAAGAATGTTCACACAAAAAATCCTCAAAGGTTAGGTGATGGTGATTTTGCCCACGATAAATTTCTCAAACAGACAATATGTTAAACTTCAATCTCTCTATTATCCTTTTGATTGTGTTAAGACTTTCTTGTTATTTTTTGTGCTGAAATGAATGAACAATGAATGAATCAATGTGATTTTCATTACTTTGGAAGCTCCTGTTCTCTCTTTTGTGGCTACTTTCCAAAGATGGGAGTTCCTTTTATTTAGCAGTTTTTCATCTCTTTAAACCTTATTTTCATTTTTAAATGAACTTGCTATGATTGTCCTAACTTTGGGAAAAAAAGGAATATAAAAAAATAGACCTCTTTCATCCTGTAATTCTTCTGTTGGATCAGCTGGTGATTTGCATCCTTCACTCTATTTCCTTAACCATTGAAAGTTCAGCATTTGGTAGGTTTTGCAGCAAGCCAGGCAGACAAACATTAACAACAGTGACAAATTGACTAACAAAACTATTTAATATGTTTATGAAAAACAATAAATCTCTCACTGTTTTAAAGTCCTTATTTCAAGTACACTCCACTATTCATACCAGTAATCCCTTGTTCTCTCCCATCACAGGCAGGAATTGTGCAATATTCCCATCTAACACTGCTGTTGATGGTGTAGCACCAAGGCTTCTTTTCTCCATCAGGGTTTCTACAGTAGTTTTCCTCTAAGCCCCTGAAATAAAAACACTGGCTTTAAACCACTCATAGAAACGCAGAAGAGTTTTGTACACAACTATTAACAACTACTGCATGCAGAATTCAACTCAGTGGTTATAGTTATTCTTTTTGGAGGTTATTCTTTTTGTCACTGGTTTTAGGACTAAACAGTTTTCAAATTTACAGTCTAAATGTTGATGATATATGAAGAACTTTTTCAATGCTTACACTTTTTGCTCTTGTTATTGAGGTCAAGGTATAGCAGCAAAGGCTGACTTCAAAACACAAGCATTGGTGTACCTGATATTACAGTAAGAACCAGGCAAGGCTGGATGTGACAGACTGATCCTGGAAGTGTGTGCATAGGAACACCAGCATGTACTGCTCCCTGCCCTGTGATAGTGGACAGGGTTTCACATGCCCAGAAAAACTTGCTGCATCAAAATACAGAGCTATAAGCCCAGTCAGTCCCAGCTACCCTTGCACATTGGTAACGCTCTGCAAATACAGCTCCTCTGACCTTGGAACACAAGGATGTATTTGGAGCCTGCTGACCTTGGAGCATCACTCTTCAGAAGAGAAATGCATTGAAAATGTGCCAAAACACAATCATGGGATTTTTAACATAAAAGTAATAACTACTTATAACTCTGGATTGGGATATGGAGGAGAAAGGTGAGATAAATACATGAGAATAAAGAGGGATGCAGAAAAAAATTAAGAGCAAGACCTGAACAGGACAAACAGCAAGAAAATAGCTTATCAACATAAATGAGGAAAACCTGTGCCCCTGTCCCTGCATTTGGATAGATAAAGAATAACTATGTTCTTTGCTATTCGTTACAATTATGAGGCTCAGCGTACTTGCAGGGATATCTGTCAGGAATCCACCTATGTTTGTGAGGAAACTGTGTGTTCCAGTGTTGACAGGCATTTCCTGATTCAGTGACAGCTATCCTTCCTCGATAGTCTTCTCCTTTCCCTGAAAGACACTGGGAGCCTGGGCCAGACACTGGTGACTGTGTAGCTGTAACAGGAAAAGAAAAAGGGAAGGGGAAGGGGAAGGGGAAAGGGGGGTCAGGTACCAGGTGAGACCATGGAGGGGGGGGACAAGGAGGTCACCTGACAGGTGAGACCACCATAGAGAGGTCATTTACCTTGTGGCCTTCAGGCCTCAGGTGACCCAGGGCATTGATCTGGTGGCCTCAGGTGACCCAGGACATTGACGTGGTGGCCACAGGTGACCCAGGACATTGATCTGGTGGCCACAGGGACACAGGTGACCCAGGACATTGACCTGGTGGCCACAGGGACACGGGTGACCCAGGACATTGACCTGGTGGCCACAGGGACACAGGTGACCCAGGACATTGACCTGGTGGCCACAGGGACACGGGTGACCCAGGACATTGACCTGGTGGCCACAGGGACACAGGTGACCCAGGACACTGACCTGGTTGCCACAGGTGACCCAGGACATTGACCTGGTGGCCACAGGTGACCCAGGGCATTGATCTGGTGGCCACAGGTGACCCAGGACATTGACCTGGTGGCCACAGGGGACCCAGGACATTGACCTGGTGGCCACAGGTGACACAGGTGACCCAGGACATTGACCTGGTGGCCACAGGTGACCCAGGACATTGATCTGGTGGCCACAGGGACACGGGTGACCCAGGACATTGACCTGGTGGCCACAGGTGCCCCAGGACATTGACCTGGTGGCCACAGGGACACGGGTGACCCAGGACATTGATCTGGTGGCCACAGGTGACCCAGGACATTGATCTGGTGG